>JALPQD010000012.1:10454636-11054636 GCA_023101885.1 Typhlomys cinereus
GCTTTAGAACAAACAGCCACACATGGTCATCATCCATGGACCATAATGTGAGTTTATATTTAAGATAGCTGGAATGCTCTAATACATTGTGGGGTTCAGTTTGTATTTCCATGTAGGAACACATAGCCCTAGAAAGTTGACACTTAAAGTCATTGAGAAAACATTTAAAGGAGCTGTTAGAAACTGTGATTGAAAAATCAGAAGAGGTAATCATTGAATTACCTAGGTTAACCTTTAAATGCCATTCATCAGTGTTTGAGTTCTTTTAGAGATGAAACGCAATAACAGACTTAGTTACAGGAATTCAGGTTTAAAAAATCTCCTTTAGTCTTGTCATTACGTTGGCATTCACGAATTAAATATTTGTAATGCAATACAAAGCAATATGTTCACTGGTTAGAAATAGATAAATAATTTTAAATATATGGGGTTGGAAATGAATATAGTGTGGTTGGTAAAATTGTTACCTTTCATGAGCATAATAATTTGAAATTTTGAAAAGCGAATTGCAATATTTGAAAATGTGTCTTGCTAAGCATTATTGTTCACCACTGTAATAGGAGGCAAAGGCAGGATTGTGAGTTCAAGATCAACCTGGGCTATATGTTGCATAGTGAGACCCTGCATGATAAATATATATATCATCTTTTGAGCCCAGACTGGGATTAACTCTTGATCCTCCTTCCATTGCCTCCCAAGTACTGCGATTATAGTCATAAGCCATCACATACAGCCACACACATTCTTGATATATTGTCTAAGGGTAGTTTTGAGCAGTACCTGGAGTTCCTTGAAAAACTTGTAGGACAGCATTTGGATATTGTAATCCATTTGGGATTTCCTGTGGGATTTTTTTCCCTCAAAGCTCTCATTGGGACTATATTGATAACAGGGTGGATCGCCATAATTTATAGCTTATGCTCTTGTCTAATTTGTTTTAGACGTCCCGAGAGTTGAAGATCGCAGGAGCCATTGGTCCATGTGTATCTCTGAATATAAAAGGACCGTGTGTGTCAGAAAATGTAAGGAAAACTCCTCTGTTACCCTCACCTGCCCTGGAGTTAACCTCTTCGAGAAGCCACACCCCCTGGGACTTCTTGTATCACTTGTCTGGTATGGCTGTGGTGTGAGAAGTTCTTGTCTTCATCATTTATCACATTCCAAGAGACAGTGCCCTCTGTCCTTTATCTGAAGGATCTGAGAAGGAAACCTAGAAAGGTTAAGTTAATGTCTTGCTAGATCTCAGGTCCCTTTGACTCTGCAGCCCATGTATGGATATTGTTCTGATGAGAGTCACAGGGAACTTCCTGAAGCCTAAAGTAGATATCCAGAGTGTTTCAGGGATCAACCTGTGTGCCTGATACCTTAGCGTTTATATGTGTCTCATTCAGCATGTAACCAGTTTAATAGAGAGGCCTACTACTGTAAGTTGGTTTGGCCATGGTTGACACAGGTGCATATAAACTGTGAGTGTGTGAGCAAAGCTTAGTCATCTCTTGGGTCGAATACTTTTGCTGATGGCCCATATCCTTTGAATGTGCTTTGACGGTCAAGAGGTACCACTCATTCTGACGAGGTCTCCCTGTGTGCGGTCACATGGCTGTGGGAGCAGTGGTCTGCAGAGCTATGGATTTAAGGCACAATCTACCTGGTGATGGCTGAGCGACCTGGGCCAAAATTCTTAATTGGTCTGTAATTCGGGTATCTTTATCTGGCCAGTGGGGACAATGACAGGATCTTCCTTAGAACATTGTTTGGATTAAAGGAGGTCATTCAGGTGAGGCACTCAGGAAGGGGGCATACTAGAGCTCTCTGCAAGTTGTCCTTCTGTTTTTATCAGAACAAATGTTCACAGTGATTACAGAGATTCAACTTTTGTCAAACTTGGCAGAGGGAACACTGGAAATAGTGTGTTGTCCCCTGTATAAGGCAAGTTACTGCCCCAAAGTCCATTTGCAGAGTCATTCATTGCCTCGGTTTTCAAAGTGACTTACAGATCTGGTCCAAGGCTTTGGTAGGCTGCCCATGTCAAAAACTTAAAATCTGCCAGCTGAAGGCTTCCTGGACTATAAGAAAATACTTTCATGAATTGATGCACACTGATTAGCTGTTCAGTAGATTTCAGCTTTGAAAGTTTTGGTTGGAATATTGTTGTTCTTTTGTAACTGGCTGCTGCAATAATTACCGACTAAAACAACCTAGGGAAAGGGGGGTTTTATTAGATCACACAATCCCAGTTCACCCTGACAGGAGAGTCAAACCCACAGGAACCGAGGGAGCTGCCATAGCATATCCAGAGTCAAGAGCAGAGAAGAACCAGTGCATCCTGCCAGCTTGCAGTGCTCAGCTCGCTTTCTTACAGAGCACGGAGAATGGTCCACCCTTAGTGGGCAGGTCTTCCACCTCAATTAAAGCCACCAAGACAGACCTCTACAGGCTTATCCAGAGGTTTACCTTACTAGCTAATTTTGTGTAAATGTACATAAAGAGCCATGCAAATGTCTATTCAACTGCTAAGACTGTTAGAGGGATGTTTTAATTGCATAAAACACTGCAGCATTTTTGTTGTTGCAGCAAAATACCTGACCCAAGCAGCCTAGGAAGAGAAGGGGTTTATTTAAACCTGCATACCAAGCCACAGTCCATCATTGTGGGAAAGTCACAGCAGTGAAGTCTGAAGTAGCTGGTCACATCACACCCACAGCAAGAACAGAAAACCAAAAAGTGCATACATGCTTGCTGGCTAACTTGTCCTATTCATTTTTATCCAGTTCTCTAAACCTGCCCAGGTTTTCCAGCATCAGTTAGTGCATCAAGACAATTCCTCAGGTATGCCTGCAGGCTTATCTTAGAGAACCCCCTCATGTGTGCTAGAAAGACTGGTGATTGGCTTCCTAGGGGTCAGACCAACAGTACTAACAACAGGGAATGAGGATGCGAAGAGAAGGAATATACAGTTTTCAAACACGCTAGAGTTTCAGGAAGAGTATGATGAATTTCTGCAAATTCAATATTTAGCTAATTAATTGTGAACAGTTTGCCACAATTGCTTTCTGCTTGATGCCACATTTGCCAACCCCATTACAAATCAACCATTTCTGCTTCATGACATTATTTACAGAAAGTCTTAAGATAACTTAGTTGTTAGGTACTCTAATATATATGTTCTAAAAGTAAGGTTTTCTACTATGATGTCATTTATTTTCCCAGTATCACTGAATGTTTACTCTAAGTTCTCCTCTGTAATGGTGCCTGTTCCTATCAGCATTGCATTTGATACTGCATATCCTTAGTTTTTCCGTAATCTATGCTAGTTCATCTTCTTGTTTGCTCATTTGGTTTGGGTTTTAGGGTTTTTTGTTGCTTTTTTTTTTTCATTTTATTTATTTTATGTGAAATGGATGTCTCAAAGAGACAGAACTAGATGTTTTCTTTAATAGAATTTCCCACATTTTTGATATGTCTGTTTCCTCAGAGAAATATTTAAATTGTTATTTTTCTTCCTGTATCTGTTTTTTCTTATTTATTTATTCATTTAAGTTTTACAAGCATATTAAGTATGAATCCTTGCTTCCCTTTATCCTACCTCCCTCCCATCCCCCTCTCTTCCTCTCATCAATTCTCCCACCCTCCTACCTGGCAGCTTCTATGGATCTTCTTGAACTTGTAAATTGTAACTTAAGTTTCAAGGCTTAAAGCTTTGGTCTGTCACGTGGTTCTGTGGATGACCTGCAGATCTTCGTTATTTTCAATAATGATGGTGTAGGAGTTCATACAACTTTAAAAGTAATGAGGTAATTCTCTCTATAGCTATTATTCATCTCTAACCTGACGTGATTATCTGTTCACTTCAGTGTTATGTACCACTATTCATGTAGATGTGTGGGATATGAAACTCATTCAGAATTCCATTATTTTTTAATTTCAAGCTTAATTTCAAGCTTCTATAAATTTAAACGTGAAGTTACTTTCTAGTTTGTACTTTTATTTCTTAGGCATTTTCACTAAAATTTTAAATTTCAACCTGAAGTTACT
Organism: Typhlomys cinereus; assembly: GCA_023101885.1. Taxonomy (NCBI): domain Eukaryota; kingdom Metazoa; phylum Chordata; class Mammalia; order Rodentia; family Platacanthomyidae; genus Typhlomys; species Typhlomys cinereus. The sequence continues at coordinate 10,458,672 of JALPQD010000012.1, forward strand.
GTGCCTACTTTACCCATTTTCCTTTCCTTACTCCTAGGAGGTTGGTGTTGGTGGCACAAGTCAGTGGAAAATCTGTGGCCTGGATCATACATCCTCACTTGGCATCTATTTTGAAGTTGTCAATCAGGTGGGTTGTATTTCTTTATGTGTTTTCATGTCATAGTGCTCTGTCTTTTGATTCATTAGAAATTGATGTTCTTTGGTTATTTACTTCACAGATTGATACTGCTCTGATATTAGATTGGGCCTGCTGCCAGTGTGGCATGCTCTTTTTTTTTTTTAATCCATTCCAGGGCTTAGTCAGAATCAGGCTCCTTCCTCTTTCCTCTGTTGATATGGTGAAATGTGCAAGTCCTAAGTGTACCTACCATCTGTACAGAGAAGTTGAATACCCCACTGTTTTAGAAAGGTACAGCCTTTAGAAAGGCTGTGATTCCTTGGTCCCTTTGTTGTTGAACAAAGTCCTGAAAAGAGTAATGTTTTTTTCCCAGGTCTCATAATATTGGCGAATTTTTGATACTATCATTCTTCCTCCAATACTTTTTTGTGAAAATTACAAGACCACCAGCTACATCTATAATTTTACTAGTTGTGCTGTTTAATGTCTATTTCCCCATTTTATTTTCATTGTCCTTGGTTGAGGGGGATTAGACATCATCTCATGTACCCCAAGCTGGTCCTGAACTCTTGATCCTTCGGCTCCATCTCAGAGTGATAGGATTTCTGGTTTGTGTCAATGCACTTAGCTTTCTTTTTTTTTTTTGTATTTCAAAACAATTTGTAGTTATGTGTTCTTCATCCCTAAACATTTAAGCACCCATCCTATTAAGTGTTCAGTTTTATTCCTTCTAAGATTGGAAATTGAACCCAGGACCTCAGAAACTGTGTGCACAATCTTTACTACTGAGCCACCTATTTGAATTCATTTGAATATGGTGTTGCTTCTTCTTTCTCCTCCTCTTTTCCTTCTCCTCCTCCTCCTCCTTCCTCTATTGATATGGTGAAATGTGCAAGTCCTAAGTGTACCATCTGTACAGAGAAGTTGAATACCCCACTGTTTTAGAAAGGTACAGCCTTTAGAAAGGCTGTGATTTTACTTTGAGTCACGTCCATGGCAGTAACTAGTTGTGTGACCTCTCACTCTACAGCACAACGCCCCAATTCCCCAGGGAGGCAGAGGTGCCATCCAGTTCGTCACACAATATCAGCATTCCAGCACCCAGAAACGCATCCGTGTGACCACCATTGCCCGCAAGTGAGCATCTGTCTCCTTCCTCTGAGTCTGAGTCACTGACTGATAATCTTCCTGTGATAAAGATGAGATTTATTTTTTTTTTAGTTTGCCTTTCTAATTCCATTGGATTGCCAGTCATCCTCACCTGATCAGGCATTCTATAGAAGGGGCACTCTATGTGCCCACAGAGGCCCAAGGGTGACTTTTGGGAATGATCCTGATTATTGTAACCCCTTTTTGGTTTGCTCTGGGGTTTCCCAGGCTCTACCTTCCAGGGCTAAAAGTATAAGCTGTCACCATTTCTGCTTGACATTTTTACTTGGGATCTGGGGATCTGAAGTCAGGTTCAGGTCTTTTTGCTTGCAAGGTGAAGGTTTCAACCTCTGAGCCATATTTGCAACCCCTGATCATGTATTTTTCTCCAATCCACTTGGGCTTTTAAACATTTGTTTAGAAGAATCAGTTTTCAGTAGCAATTTAGTGAAGAAAATTTTTCCATGGTTTTATTTGATAGCTAAGTAAACCATCCTGTTTGTTAAAGGTGCAGGCAGAACATAAGTGCAGTTGGCCCTCCATCTCCAGAGAGTCCATGTCCATGTCCATAAATTCAGCTAAACAGAATGGAAAATGCTTTTAAAAATTACATCTTTACTGATAAACCATACAGTATAATAACTATTTGCATACCATAGGAGGTATTGCATATAGTATAGAGGTGATTTAATCTAGGTATATATATGGGACATAAAGGGTTTGAGAACTTTGATAGGCATAACTCTGTGATTATATATTACTTCCCTCACTTTTCCCAGTTAGTTGCTATTATTGGTTTAACTTCACAATCTCATTCTCTGCTGTTACATACCATATACCTATAAGGCTCCTTATTTTTATATGTGTATGTATCAACATCTGTATCTGTGTTTTCTTTATGTTTGTACGCCTATGTATGTCTCATTTCTTTTCATGTTTATAGGTTATTACTTTTGTTAAAGGACATTTCAAGTCTTGCCTTTCAAGAGCGCTGGATTTATATTTTTTGATCTTTATCATGTTAATATTTGCTTTTTTTTTTCTGTCTCCCCACACACACATACACCTTGTACTACTGGGGATTTAACTGTGGGCCTCTCTCTCCTGGTGGATAAGTATTTTACCACTGAGCTACACCACCCCATTCTCATATATTCTTTGCCAGTCACTTCATAGACGTATACTTCCATGGATATTGCAAAACTGTGCTAAGAAGATGATTTGTACTCTCCCAGGTAGGATAGGAGAGTACCTGCAAATACAGAGTAATAGCTTTTATTTATATTTCATCGTTTATCAGTAAATCGTGTATTTCATGTTTATTGGCCAACCCATTTCTTCTATGATAGAGCCTTTGCTATTTTTTGCAAACTTCTTTTTTTAAAAAAAAAAACAAGGTCTCATGTAATTGAGCTGGCTGTGTACTTGCTGTGTAGTCAAAAATGACATTAAACTCCGAGCTGCCTCCCTTACCACCTCCCATCCAAGTACTGAAGTACAGACATGCATTTGATTCACCACACTCATGTAAACCTATTTCTTTTTCCTTTCACTTTATTTATTTATTTATGTATGTATGTATGTGTTTATGTATGTTTGTATGTATCAGAGGGCACCGTGTGTCCCTGTGGAGGATTATTTATACCTCCTTTTTGATTCATTCTGGGATTTCCCAGGCTCTGCTTTCCAACGTTGGAAGTACAGGATGATACCATTTCTACCTGGTGTTTTTATGTGGGATCTGGGATTCGAATTCAGGTCTTTTTGCTTTTAAGGCAGAGTCTTAACCCCCCTGAATCATTTTCCAGCCACCTCATTTCTATTTTTAATTATAATTACAATGAATTTATGTGTTTCATCATCTCTTACCTACTTTCACTCCCATCCTATCCCACACTACCCTTTCTCCCCTCCAATCAGTTTCCTTCCCTTTCTTGTATTCCCTTGCATGTGTGGTTTACTGGGTCCTGTCTAGGATTCCTGTACTAATTAGGGTCCAAGGGCATGAATGATCCGATTGGTGGGTAAACTGTAGGATAGAGGCTCCCCTTCTCTCTTATCCAGCACTAGTCTCATATAGTCTCGTAGGGTAGTTTTATTTATTTTGGGATCTTTCCTGTTTCATGACAAGATACTGATCAGCTAGCTATTGTGGCAATCTAGTGAAAATAAACATCATTGCATTGAGTTCTTGGGTATGACAGCCTGATACCCTCTGACATTATCTTCCCCACATTCTCCTTCTTTTACATTCTTACCACCCCCTCTTCTGAAAGGTTCCCTGAGTCTTGAGATAGGGGTGAGTAAAATCTATTCATCTTTATTGTTGTATAGAGAATCTCTGTGTATTCTGAATATGGTTACTGTTGTTACATACATCTGTTCCTGGTCTTTTAGTTTTATCTTTAGTCACCTAAAAAAAAACAAAACAAAACAAAAAAACTTGCATGTATGCTAACTCATTTTTCCAAAGGAGTGATGCTGAGAAGTCATTTTGTAAGTTTGTAAATACTTAGGTTTTAGTTAGGATTAACCTGGAGGAAGGAACCTGGGTTGAGAGCAGGCACCTTTTGAGTGTCAGATTTTTATGTCTTGTGGGATAGGTGGGAGTGTTTCTGTAGAGCTTAAGGCCTTTAGAGATCACCTGAGGGTGACTGAAAATGTGTGTGAAAGTTCCTTAGTAAAAATGCAATGTGAGTCTCAAATGGAAGAGCAAATGTGTGTTTATGGAGTGGAGATTTGCCCTCTAGTTGTTCCCTAACAGCAGCATGTCACTAACTCTCCCCTCCTCAGTTGGGCAGATGCACAGAGTCAGCTGAGGCACATAGAAGCAGCGTTTGACCAGGAGGCAGCAGCAGTCTTGATGGCGCGGCTTGGAGTGTTTCGGGCAGAGTCTGAGGAGGGGCCTGATGTACTCCGGTGGCTGGACCGACAGCTCATTCGACTGGTAAATTGGGAAAAATACCACACTGGGTTCAATATTAGTCTCCGTTCTGTTTTTGAGAGAGAAAAAAAATTCCACATGAGCCTATTATTTTATATAGTTAAGTAAAAAGAATTTGACAACTCCTTAAACCAAACACTGGCCATTCTGAGAATGATAGAAAAGAAATGTTAATCCTCAGGGGTTGACATTATAGTTGGGAAGAAATATGTGTGCAACAGTTGGAGAGCTGTGTGTCTGTGCATATTAAAATCTAAAATAAAAAAGTCATTCTGTGAATGCTATGGTCCTAAATTTGCCCTTTGGTTCTAGAAGATGAGTTCAGGGAAATGTTTCTTGTCCGACAGTGATTTTAAAAAGGCCAGATGTAGTGATGCATGTTTATAATTTCAAGAGGGTTACTAGTTTAAGGCCAGCCTGAGCTACATAGTAAATTTGAAGCTAGCCTGAGCTACATAATCAGGTTTTGCTTCAAAAACAAAACAGCACCAAAGAAACACAAATAAAAGAGAAATCTGTACATATAATTTCTTAGGTATTGGGGATGCAAACCAGGGTCTTCTGTAAGCACTTTACTACAGCTAGTAACCTACAGCATGTGATTCTTAAATAGGGGTGCAAGACAGAATAACATCCCCATGTAAGAGAAATTACAGGGGGGAAAAAGGCTATGGGTATGATGGAGGAATGTGTAGGCTCCTTGATGGTGGAATTTGTAGGCCCAAGGAAGCTAAGCAGAGGCTAGTGGTATTAAAAATGGGAAGAAAAATTTTGGAAGGGAGGGAGGAAGGAAAAAGAAAAGGAAGGAAAGTGAAGGAAGAATTACTAAGTCCTTATGAAATAACTGAATAAGATTTTAAAAATTAAAAATTTTAGTTTCGATATACGTTTCCAGTGTGGATTAATTCAAGGACGGTGGTGAGGGAGAAATCAGGAGAGGATGTGATACTGCATCTTTTGTAGGTTGAATGTGAGTAGCAAAATCAATCCAAGAAAGCAATCGTGTAGTTAGGTGGAAGTTCCAGTTGCAGCTCAGGCTAGTGCCTACACTGGATACTGGGAGTGAGGGATATGGATGATATGAACAGCAGGATGGGAACAGGCCCAGAACTAACCTCAGCAGTCCAAGAACAGAGGAGGACAAGAAGCATTGAACATAGGACTGGCTGGAAAGATCATGAGAAAGAGGAAAGTGGCTATTTTATCAGCTGAAGAAGAAAGTTTTAAGTTTAGGAAGCCATTTGGCCCATGCCTCTAGGAAACTCAAGAAGACAAGGACTGTGAAGGGCATCAGATTCTATAAGAGGATGATAATTGTAGGACAGGTTTTAGGAAAACCCCAGAGCTAGGTTTCCAGTTACTGAAGGAAATGTTTGATCAGAAATATAAAGGCAAGACTGGTACATGCCTGTAATCCCAGTACTTGAAAGGCAGGAGGGTCATTGTGAGTTTGAGGTCAACCTGAAATGTGCAGGGAAACCCTGTCTCAAGATACATTAATTAGCTAGCTAATTAAAGCAGGAAGAGAAAACATTGTTGTTAAGAAACTTGCCATTGAAAAGAGGAAGACTACTGAGGTGTAGTACAGCAAAGTGTAGCTGTAATCAATGTTCATGGTCTTACAGGGTTTTCACATGGAGTAGTTTCCAAGAGAGCTCATGGGGCACATCTGTGGTCAGTGGTCCTCAGGCCTGCATTACCTTGAGTGGGTAGAAGATGTAGAATCTATAGCTCTTCTCTAGAGTTTTTAATCCTGGAATGAATCCATGAGCATGCTGACTTTTTCTGCCACTGAACTGCACCCCCTGTCCCCAGAGTATGTTTCAATAAGACCTGGCTCTTTATGCCCAAGAAGTGCGGGTGTAGAACTCACAGGAAGTAGCAAAGCTCAGATTGCCACAGTGTTCTTAGTCTGGGATTTTCCTAGGTGATGTTAATTTAGATATCTCCTCTCCTCCCATCTCCCCAATCCCCACTATTTCTTTTAACAGTGTCAGAAGTTTGGCCAGTATAACAAAGAAGACCCCACTTCTTTCAGGTTATCAGATTCCTTTTCTCTGTATCCTCAGGTAAGAAATACGTTTTAAGAACAATTACAGAAGAATAAATGTGCTTTTTTGCCTTGGGATAAAGAAAAGTCATTTTTAGGACTTGAGGCTCTAGCTGACAGAGGCTACTTTACCTGAATCTAGTCCTTTGCCTTTCAAGATTGGTCTCAGACCCTTTGGGAAGCTTCCTGCCGGCCCCTACTCCAACCGTAGTAGGGCTCTCTTATGTTGTGGTACACACCTCTAAGTCCCAAGTGCATCTTTCCCCACTAGATTTAATTTCTTAGAGAACTGATATTCTCTTATGAGGAAATTCCCAGAGAGCCCAGGAAGAATCCAGCCCAGGGTTCTAGAAATCATATGGGAGCTTACAAACAATTTAGCTAGATATGACGGTACACATTTGTAATCCCTTCATCTGGGAGGCAGGATTAGTTCAAGATCAGCAGTCTGGACTATAGGAGATACTTTCTCAATATACACATAGAGCAAATAACAACACAAAATCACAAAGCATTTTTTTAGATGTGGTTAAAAAATTATCAGAATCTCTCATCTTTGCGTGTATAGTTGTAGTGCTATATGTATTCATTTTGTTGTGTACCAGATCTCTAGAATTCTTTTACCTTGAGAAACAACCAGGCGTGATGTCTCATGCCTGCAGGTGGAGATGGGGCCTCATGTTTGAGGCCACCCTATACCATATGAAAAGACCCAAGTCATAAAACAAAATACAGAAACAAAAACCACCTGGAATTCTGACCTCTAAACAACAGTTGCCCAATTCCCACCTTCTACTTTGTGTCTGTGAACCAAGAGACCCTTCTTAGAGTTTGAGTTCTCCTGTGTCAGAGCTGCAAAGTGGATGACTCTCTGGGTACCCGTTTGTCTTCTCCTTTTGTGAATGCAGTTCATGTTCCATCTGAGAAGATCTCCATTTCTTCAAGTGTTTAACAACAGTCCAGACGAGTCATCCTACTACAGACATCACTTTGCCCGGCAGGATCTGACCCAGTCCCTCATCATGATCCAGCCCATCCTCTACTCCTACTCCTTCCATGGACCACCAGAGGTAAGGCTGCACATGCACATACGTGCTTTGTCAGAACTGAAATCACCAAAGTACAAGGTTTCTTTATACCAAATATTGTCTTACAACAGAATTTTAAAAAGCTCTGTTTTTGTAGTAACTTATCATTGTTTCTGAATTTAAAAGCATAGGGAAAAATCAAAAGACATTGAAGCTATAGCTATTCTTTGTGGAATAGAGGAATAAATGTAGAAAAATTCTTTAAAAAAAGCAACAAAATGCACTAAAGAACTCTTAATGGGCAGGCGAGAAAGCACTCGTGCAACTAGGTGGGTCCTTGGAGTTGGAACTGGGGGTACCTTTCAAGGACCAGCGGCCACCTGGTTCCCGTCCTAGTTGGAAGTGGCCTGCTGCGCTCAGTTCCTCAGCTCCGGTACCTTTTGCGGAGTCTGCGGGATGGGCGATCCGGAAAGGCCGGAAGCAGCCAGGCCCGAGCTGGACCAGGTAAAGGTTGCTGTGGCTTCATCCTCCGCCCCGGGGTCAAGCGGGCCTTTAAGTTCCTGGTTGCGGCGTAGACTTGCCGGTTGCAAGACCGCTGTAGGATGTTTTATGCGTCGCCATCAGAAATCCGAAGCGCTCTCGCGGCAGCTTGAGCGCCCGGCCGGCCCAGAGTAAAGCTGTGCGGCTTTCTGCCGGGCTCCGTGCTCTGCTCCCGGTCCAGGCAAGGACAGCGCACGAGGCCCGGGCCCTGCAGAGACGCACCCCCTTGTTTATCTATCCAACCCATCCTTTTCACTGTTCACTTGTTCTGGAGCGGTGGAGGCTGAGATCGAGATAAGGAAAGAGAACTGTGGCAGATCTACTGAAGAGATTCATATCAAGATTCTGGGAGAGCTAAAAAGAATTGGAAAATTTGTGTGGAAATTGATACGGGTGGATGGAATGGAGTTGGCAGGTTGAAGGAGGATGGAAAAGACAGTTTTGCACAAACCAGACTATTTAGGGTTGTTTTCTTCATTTTAAACAGCGGAAGTGTTACTTCCTTCACAAAGAATTAAGGGCTTTATGCAGAGTGTCATAAAAATTGCAGGTGCCTAATAAATCTAAGTTATCTTGTTTAAAAAAAAAAAAAAGCAACAAAATGAGTTCACATACTTTTACCAGTAATTCCAACCCTTGTGAAATGTCTATGCTTAGGTATATGCAAAGAAATAGAAAATGAACTACTATGAAAGAGAATTAGGGGTGAGGATATAGATCAGATAATAGAGTTCTTGCTTTGCGTGCATGAGGCCCCAGCACTACCAAAAAAAAAAAAAAGAAAAAAGAAAAGAAAAAATATATGTATATTGTAATCCAAATGCTTAATAGAAGATACATAGATAATTAATTTAAAATATAATCACATATTTATTAAAAATAAATGTTTGTTTTTTAAAGTGATATGTATAGGGCTGGAGAGGTGGCTCAGGGGTTAAGCCTCCGCCTTGCAGGCGGAAGGTCCTGAGTTCGGATCCCAGATCCCACGTATAGATGCCAGGCGGAAGTGGGGGTGGCCTGCGCTTCTGGTCCTGGTAGGGTGGAGCCTGTGAATCCCAGGGCAGAAGGAGGTGGAGGCGTCCATATGGTTTGCGAATTCGTCCTTGGTTCTATACACACACGCACATACACATGCATATGCACACAGTTGAATTAATAATAATAATAAAAAAAAATTTAAAGTGATATGTATAATCACATAATTTATATTACATAATAAGATGCGAAAATGTTGATTGATAACTGTAAAAATGAGCTTTTTAAAGAAAGGGCACTTACTGTACTTTATGGGATACAGTATGCTTGAATTGCAAATAAAACCACCTAGGATCTTTAAACTAAAAAGTCAAATGAACAAAACTGAAATTCTAACTTATGTGTAGTAGAAACCTAAAATTAATTATGGAGATAAAACATCAATATTTGTTGTTCTTGACTATAAATTTTCAGAATATGTATTTCAGTAATGAGTACTTCTTTCCTTATCAGTGAGGGATTATTTGGAGCTGAATTCTTCTACAAAATTGAAACTTTGAGCCATTTTTTTGGGAACAGAAAATGGAGTGTGTGGAGAAGGGGAAGCCCTGTGCTAGAGACCATTTGCACACAACTTCCTCAATGTTCTGTGGAGCCCTGGGCATGGGGTTGGAGTGTTGCTGTGTGGGAGGAGGGACGACCAACAACATCTCTCCCTTCTCTCCTGTTTCTCTAGCCAGTACTCTTGGACAGCAGTAGCATTCTAGCTGACAGAATTTTACTGATGGATACTTTCTTCCAAATTGTCATTTATCTTGGAGAGGTAAGATGATACAGTTTTTTGTTTGTTTTTTTAAGCTCTCATCTTGTTTTCTTGTTATTTATTAATTTAGATATTGTGTTGTTTCAAAGAAGAATATGGGTTTAGTAATCCCACAGCTTACTATTAAAGACTATTTGAATATTTATTCTAGTGAACAAAATCTTTTGAGATCCCTGGGGTATTTGTGTATTTTGTAAGGTAAATAGTATTTGCTATAAGTAAATCTCAGGCAGCACTTTTAAATTGCTATGGTTTATTTGTTCCCTGTCGTCAGGGAAGAACAGTTCATTCTTCAATAAACTTCTTAAGCATTCTATTCTCTTTTCAGAGTATTATAGAGTTAGGTATAGACTACAGTTTTCTGTTGAAACAGCCTGGTATAGAGACCTCTACATGGTGTCTGGGGGTCCCTAGGTTGACTGTGAGAGTCCGTTCTTTGTCAAGGTGTTCATGACTTAAGGAAGAAGAGACTCTCTGAATTGATTGCATCTGTATGGGAAGATAAATGATGTAAGCAAGCATTAAATTCAGTGACGTTTCTCTTCTATTTTGTATTTTTTACCTTTAGTAAATTGCTTTAACAATAAATGATTTGACTTCCTAGAGTCTGAGCATTAAAAGTGCTTTTACATATCCTTCAAATGTTTGACTTTTTAAAAAAATTAACTTAGGAAATGTTAATTTTCTAATACTGAGTAGATATTTCATGATAAAATCTTCTTTAGCATATTTACACTTGATCTGCTATTTGCCCACAGGTACTGTAGACTGTCAGTAATGGTTGTGGACCAAGGACCATTCAATGGTCAAGCGGTCCCTAAGTTGACAGTGAGAGTCCGTTCTTTGTTTTATTGATTGTTGCAGTTTGCCTTCATGGTTGCTGATAAATGACCATCAAACGGCTTAAGGGAACAAGGGATTTATTTTCTTACTGATAGTGCAGTTACATTCTGTAGTCCAGCTCAATGGAAGAGCATGCACAAACACCAGGGCTGAGGGAACTGGCCACACTATGTCTACATAATGGCTGAGAGAGGGATGATCCTTACTTGCCAGACCAGCATGTCTGGCCAAGTGTACACAGGGATGCCAACTCTCTCAACTAGCTGTCTGTATTTTATTCCAGGGCCCAATCCTATTCACCATGGGCTGGGCCTTCCCTATCAGCTAGACAATCTCGCAGATTTGCTCTGGGCCTAACTCAATCACTAATTCTCCACAAATGTGCTCAGAGCTCAAACCCTCCACTCTCAAGTTGACACCTGTGCCTAACTATGACACTCCACCCCTTGTCATCCTGACACAAAAATATAGCACTTTTAAAATATAACCTTCAATCCTTGTCCCCACAGATGTTAAAATTTATCTTAAAAATATAAATACATTTTATAGACAAATTTAAAATGTTCTCATTAAATCTTCAGTTCCAACATTTTAAAAGTTCAAAGTTTTTTAACTTTAAGAGTGTATTAAATCAGAATAATTAAATCAGTTAAATATTTTAAAAGAGATAAAACATTAAAACAGAAGGATCTTGACACAATAAGAAAACATTAAAAAGATCAAACTCCAGCAAATCAAATACCACATCCTTTACTTCAATGTCCATCTTCTGTTCCTCATCACATGGTCAAGGTGGCTCAAAGATTCTAGGCAATCCCAGTCCCTGTTTGCAGCTTGAAGTTGTAAAAGCAGAGTTCCTCTGAACCAGGCTGAATCTCCACTTGCAGCTCTTCTCAGCATACATCCTATGGTTCTGGCATTTCCAACAACATTCTGGGTTCACCTCTGCAGATATAAGCTTCACCTTCTCTTACAGGAACTCTATGCCTGCCATTTGGTGCTTTTGCTGCTCTTCATGAACCCCTAAACAACAAACAGCATCCCCTGAATGACAAATAGCACAATAGTACTTCAGTCCTTTTACAAAGATGTATAAATCTGCTAGTCAATACTTTTTTCTATATAGAAAATATTTCCTAATCCAGTTGTTGAATAGCATGGGATGCAGTGTTTAGCCCAGTAGGAAGACAAATAATCTGTTTCTCATAGTTTGCAGTGTTCCCTTCTTCTCTGCCTAGTTAAGACTCGTTTTGTTGTAGGTTTTAACACCCCTGTCAAGAGTATCGCAGCTGAGAGCCTAGAAGGTTATGGGTCAGTCCCACCTAATCTCCAGGCCAGACGTGAGGAGGAGAGTCTTTTTATACCTGACCCAGATAACTTAGGGGAACGAGGTATCTTATTCCAGCTCAGAATTTCAGTGTGTAATCTGTTGCAGCAGGAGCCTGAGGAACTGGTCGTAACATGTCCACAGCAAGAGCAGAGGACAAGGATCTCTGCTTGCTTTCCTGCTTCCAATGCTCAGCTATTCTCCCCATCTTTATCCACCTGCCCAGGGAATGGGCCATATAAATTACACAATCGAGAGTCTCTAACAGGCTTGCCCAGAGGCCCACCTCCGAAGTTGACCACTGAGACTGTCATAGGGCCCAGTATATATGTCGTATATGGGGCATGGATTTTAGATGGATCACCAGTAGATCCTTTTTTTGCCAGACATGAGGAGGAGAGGTCAGACTGGATGATAATAGTGGAACTGGAATGGAAGAGCAGTCATATTCTAGGATAATAGTCTCCAGGCTTTGCCAACTAGTAGGTACATGCAGTTTGGTGGGAAGGGCATACGACTGACATTACTGGTAGAGCTATTTATGTGTACCTCAAATGCATCCTCTTGCATACTTCCACTCTCCTAGTCAGTTCTGTTTTGTTCCCCTTGGAAATTTCTGTTTTGACATATGACTTTGCTGGATACCAGTTTTGGGTGGGGCTGGTGGAAGAATTTCAGAGGTTAGCGAAGGCTGCCATTAATGTTTCCTTGTCATTGTTTGGTTTTGGTGTAGACCATAGCCCAGTGGCGAAAAACTGGATACCAGGACATGCCCGAGTATGAAAGCTTCAGGCACCTTCTGCATGCACCACTGGATGACGCTCAGGAAATTTTGCAAACACGCTTTCCGATGCCGCGTTATATCAACACTGAGCATGGTGGCAGTCAGGTGGGTGAACCCAGTTCTAGCTCTCATGTTTTCGTTTGTTTCTTGATGTGTTTTATGGCTAGAGATGTAAACAAGCTGATTACTAAGATGTGGTACACATAACAGGGAATCTTCCAACTGCGATCTTTTTTTTTTATTTGTTTTAATTTATTTTAGTTCCAGACTGACTTGAAACTCACTGTTTAACCTGGTTGTTGTCAAACTTGTAATCCTATCTCTGCCTCCCAAGTGCTGGGTGCAGGTGTACACTGTACACCCTTGTGACCAATGGTGACTTCTTTTTAAGTGAATAAGCTGATATAAAAGTGTAAGATTATCAGTTATTTCAGAATCCTGTATAAGTGAAGAGCTACTGGTCTTAAACTAGAGCAATAAACTGCTCTAACCAAAGAAATGTTATAAAAATTTTACTTTTTTGGTCACACTAATAATATTATTAATCTTTTAAATCTTTTTTTTTTTTTAAGGCTCGATTCCTTTTGTCCAAAGTCAACCCATCTCAGACACACAATAACCTGTATGCTTGGGGACAGGTAAGAAATCGTCAGGTATTTGGGGAGAAGAGGGATAGGCACTTAAAAAAAAAAAAAAACTTGTTGGAAAATCCTGTGTATTGGATCCATTTTTATCCATAGACAGAATAACTTGGGTATTTTTGTTCATGAGAAAAGGTGGGGGGGGGCGTTCCACACAGTTGCAGTGGAAGTGGGGTGCTGCCTGTGTTTGTTTCCTTCTACACCCAGCTTACCACCCAGTGCAGAGCTCTTGCTGTGGCCTCCATGCGGCTCTTGCAGAGCATGGCAGCATGGCCCCTCGTCCTCTCCCTGCCGGCTCTGCGTCTCCACTTGCTTCTTTCCTAACATACCTCTTTCTTTCTCTCAGTGACTCTTGCCATGCCTTTTCATCGAACTTGGTTTTTGACATAATTGTAAACTTATATAGAGTTTTAAGGAAAAAGTACAAAAAGTTCTTTAATTTTTCCTTCATGCTGAAAAATGATACTATTGTGACTGGTACAACACAGTCAAGATAGACATTTCCATCACCTTAGTAATCTCTCATACTGCCTTTTATAGTCATAACTTACTTCTCTTCTGCCCTCCATTCTTAATACCTGACAACTGCTAATCTGCTTTCCATAGGACAGGGAGTATGGATGAGTAGTAGAATGCTTGCACAGCCTGCACAAACTCTTGGACTCCATCCTGGGAAAGCACAAAACATGCACACACTCACTCATACCATGTGTCTGAAGTCACATGATAAATATTTGAGTGGATATTTTTCCTTTTTCACTCAAATTTAATCATCTAGAGATTCATCAGGTTGTTACCTATATTAGTAATTCATTCTTTTTTATGGTAGTGTCCCATAGTATGTATATATATATTACACTTTGTTTAGTCATTTATCAGAAGACATCTGGGGTGTTTACAGTTTTGAGTTCTTAAGGATTAAACTGCTATAAACATTCATAGACACATTTGTATTTGAACACAAATCTTCATTTCTTTCAGATAAATATCCAGGAATACATTTGTTATATAATAGTTACATGTTAGTTTTTTAGAGAAACTGCTGTACTTTTCCAGAATGGCTGTTCTTTTTGCAACCCTAGTAGCCAGGGTTGAGTGTCTTTTATCCTTGCTGGCATTGATGTTCTGTGCTTTTATTTTGGCAATTTAGATAGGTGTCTAGTTGTATATCATTTTACTCTTCAGTGCTGGATACTGAACCAGGACTGTGTCGTGTCAGACAAGCACTGTACCACTGAGCTTCAGGCCAGTTCTTGGCTTATTGGACAGGGTCTTGCTTTGTGGTCCCCATAGCCTTGAACTGTTGCTCTTTTCTACCTCAGCTTTCAAAGTGCTGGAATTCCAGCTGTATGTTACCAAATACACCTGCCATTGTGGCATTGGTTTACTTTTTTCTAAGGACTGATAATGTCAAAATCTTTTCATGTTCATTCAAAAAATGTGGCTTCTTTGCTATCTGTGTATCTTCAGGGAATTCCTTTTTACCTTTATCCACTGTATGATTTGATCATTTGCTTTTCTCCAATTAAGTCTGAGAGTTCTTTATGTATTTAGTCTTTTTTTCAGGGACCTAGTCTGTAAGTATCTCATTTGTAGCTTCACTATTCATTGTCTTCACAAGCCTTTCTTAAAAGAAGAAAGTTTTTACACAATCAACTTTATCAGTTTTTCCTTCATGGTTTTGTGGTTAAATTAAAGAATTCTTTCCCTAGACCAAAATGCCAATAATTTTCTCCTGCATTTTTAAAATTTTCTTTTTCACCTAAATTTTTTATGTAGTTTTATGACCGTACTTCAATCCATAGTTCATTTCGAGTTAGTTTTTGTTTAATATGTGAAAGCAGATTGTGTTTATGGGATTTCTTATTTGCATATGGATGTCCAATTGCTTTAGAATTGTGCTTTTTATTTATTTGTGTGTGTGTGTGTGTGTGTGTGTGTGTGTGTGTGTGTGCTGGTATGTATGTGTGTGGGGTGTATGTGTGTGTAGTTAGAGGGCACTGTGTGTACTTCTGAAATGGGGTGACTTTGAGAATCATCCTGGATTGCTCTACCTCTCTGCCTGGAAGTGCAGGTTGCTGCCATTTCTCCTGGTGTATTTTTTTTATTATTATTATTTATTCAATTTGTGTGTGTGTGTGTGTGTTAGTGTTAGAATTCGGGAACCACCATGGACCTCCTCCACCTCCTCCTTGTTTACTCTTCCCCGGGATTCACAGGCTCTGCCCTACCAGGACCAGAAACGCAGGCCGCCCCGGCTTCCTCCTGGCGTCTATAGGTAGGGTCTAGGATCCAAACTCAGGACCTTCTGCCTGCAAGGCGGAGGTTTAACCCCTGAGCCACCTCTCTAGCCCCCCTGGTGTATTTTTGTTGGATCTGGGATCCAAACTCAGATCCTTCTGCTTTCAAGACAAAGGCTTTACTCCTAAGCCATTTCTCTAGCTCAATGTCATGAATATAAAAGTGTATTTCTTAAGTTGCCTTTTTATCTTTGTCAAAAAGACCATAGTAGAATGTACATGTATGCATGAGTCCATCTCTTGGTCTCTATTCTGTCTTACTGATCTTTGTATCCACCACCAGTAAAACAGCCTTAAAATTGTGTAAATTCTCCCTACTTCATCCTTTTTTAAATGATAGAAACAACTCCTACTTTACCTTTTTTTAAAAAAAAAAGTTCTCTTTTGTTTTTGTGAATTACAGAATAGTTTTGTTTATGTCCTTAAAATATTTCTAGAATTTTCGATAAGAATTATATTCAGCCTGTTTAAGAGAACTGACATTCTCACTTGCAAACCCTACAGCTGAGAACTTGCTGTAACTCTCCATACATTAAATCTCTTGACTTTTTTTAGTAGTATGCATTTTTTTCTTTTTGTATTTCGTTTTCTTTGTCTTGCGTGTCAGGATCTTGGTATGCCGTCAGGGCTGGTCTTAATCATGGTCTTCCTGCCTCGGCCTCTTGATTGCTGGGAGTGCTGATGTGGCCTACTATACCAGACAGTGCTTTGTTTTTAATTTTAGTGTCCAAATTTCATTGCTAGCATATAGAAATACAAGTATTTTGTATGTGCAGTGACCTTATTACTTCTTTTCCCATTTTCTTGTGTATGTTGTGTGATGTTTTGCATGTGTGTGTTGTGTTTGCATGCGTATGCATGTTCATATGTATATGGAGGTTGCTATGAGTTATTCTTCCACCTTATTCTTTGGAGACAGGGGCTCTAACCAAGCCCAGAGCTTTCATAAATTTTAATTTTTTTTAATTTATTTTTTATTATTCATTCAATTGTGCGTGTGTGCATGTATGGGTATGTATGTGTGTGTTAGAACCACGGGCAAATTCGGGAACCACCATGGACACCTCCACCTCCTTGTTTACTCTGCCCTGGGATTCAGACTCCGCCCTACCAGGACCAGAAAGGCAGGCCGCCCCCGCTTCTGCCCGGCGTCTATTCGTGGGGTCTAGGATCTGAACTCAGGACCTTCCGCCTGCAAGGCAGAGGCTTAACCCCTGAGCCACCTCTCCAGCCCCCAACCCAGAGCTTTCAAATCAGGTTATTCTGGTTGTCCAGCTTGCTCTAGGTGAGGATTCTCAAGTGATGTTTGGGTTGCAGGGGCAGCCACATCCACCTGTTTTATTTGAGATCCAGACTCCATCCAGTCCTTTAACTTCTGAGCCATCTCCCTATTCTGACCTTATTACTTATAAGAAGTTTTGGTAGATTTCTTGGGATTTTCAACTTAGACAGCCATGTCATTTGAAAGTAGGAACAATTTAATTTCTTCCTTTCAATGTGGATGCCTTTTGTTTTCTTCTCCCATTGCAGTGGTAAGAACTCTGGCACTAGGTATCCTTCCTTAGACCTCACTCTAGGAACCAGCATTCCATCTTTCACTGCCAGTGCAGTGGTAGCTGTAAGGTTTTTGTAGATCATTTTATCAAATTGAGGAAGGCCCTCTCTATTGGTATTTTTCTGAAGTTTTTTGAAGTTTTTTCCCTCATGAATGGATATTGAATATTAAGGTATTATTAAAATGTATCTATTTGTATCATGTGATTTTTTTTTTTTAGCCTTTTAATATAGTGGATTGTGGTGATTTCCTTGATTTACCAAACCTACATATATTCCCAGGGCAGAGTAAACGAGGAAGTGGAGGTGGTCCATGGGGGTTCCCGAATTCGCCTGTGGTTCTACACACACACGCACGCACAATTGAATAAATAATAATAAAAAATTCAAAAAAATAAAAATATATGTGTAAATATGTATATATATATTTAAGTGATTAAGCTTTTTAAAAGTATATGTTATGTGTTATTTGAGAGAGATTAAGAAATGGAGAATTCTGCTTACTATGGTGCATAGGTGAAGGTCAGAGAATAACTCTCTGAAGTCAGCTCTCCCTCCACCATGCGACTCTAGTAATTGAACTCAGGTCTCTGGTTGGGAGCAGGTGCTTTAACCACTGAACTGTCTTCCCTGCCCTAGTGGCAGATTCTTAATTTTCCTTCACTTACAGTTTCTTAGTTTCTTCTTCATTTTTTGAAAACATATTCTTGTGGATACCATCTATTTCTTTAGATGGGAAATATTGTGTCACTTCTTTATCCTCCTTTTTTTCCAAGGAAAAATTTAGCATTGTTTTATTGTTTTTCCCCCTGTCGATAAGGGGAAAATTAATTTTTCTCCAGTTCCTTTCGATATTTCTTCTTGGTTGTTACTTTAATAATGATGTGTCGTGGCAAGGGTTGATTCGCTTTCAGTTTGCTCAGGTTCTGGATTCCGTAGACTTGTATGTCTCCTACCAAAATAGAAGTTTTCAGCCACTATTTTTTTTTCCAGATACCTTTCAGCTACTCTCATTGAGTTTTTCCCCCTTACTTCCAGTGACGTAGGGTCAGGTGCATTATTATTTTTTTTATTATTATTATTCAGGTTCTTCTTGTCTTTTGGCTCTATCCTGGGCACTGAGTTTTTCATTGCCTTTTATCTTTCTGGCCTGAAGTTCCCACTTGCCCCTTTATGTTCTTTCCGAAGTCTCCAAATCCTTGGGAGGCTTCCCATGTTTTCATTTGTTTGATCACATTGCTCATTGAAACATGTTTTGTTGCTTCTTTTTAATTAATTATTATTAAAGCACTTTATTTATTTTACAAATTAGCAGTTTCACTGTGACCTTTTTACATAGGTAGGTATCGCCTTTTGTCCACATTACCAACCCTCCTGCCCCTCGTGCCCTTCCCTTGTCCTCCTGCCCATCCCTGGTAGCCTCCCCTCTGCTTTCAGGTTGTCTTCTTTTTCTTTTTAATGTCCATTCATGAGACAAAATACAAAGAATCTGATACCTTTCTGAATCTGCTTGATTTCACTTAACACAATGACTTTCTAGTCCATCCATGTTCCTTCAGTGACATAATTTCATTCTTCTTTATGGCAGAATAATGCTTTGTGGCTGAATAATGACTATCGTACATGCACAACTTTGTTCATTTATCCATTGACACACCCTTGGTTGATTCTGTAAATTGGCTGTTGTGCCTAACTCTGTAATATATTGGGTATAAAAGTGTCTCTTTTGTATGCCTTGATTCCTTCAGATATTTCTCCAGGAGTAGTGTACATTTACTCTATGTTCTATTGATTCTCTGTCCTGTTTTCCATGCTGGGTGAACTCATATATACTCCCAGCATGTGTTTTTGTATTTTTTTTAAATTAATAGTCATTGTGACTCATGAGACTGAATCTTAGTGTAGCTTCCACTTGCATTAATTGATGATTAAAGATGTAGCCTCTTTTCATACATTTATTGACCCTGTGTCCTTCTTTTGAAGAACTATCTGTTCATCTGCTCATGTATTGGTTGGATTGCTTGCTCTGTTGCTAAGTTTGGAGTGCTTTATGTATTAGTCCTCTGTTAGATGTCTGCTTGGCAAAGGTTTCCTCCCATTCTGTAGGCTGCTCTTTTATTCTGTTAATTGTTTCCTTTGCAATAAGGAAGCTTTTGAATTTGATGTTGTCTCTTTGTCAATTAAATAGCTGAAAGAAACATTCAGCACACTGTTATCTGCCAAATACCTTGTGTTTTCCCTGTATTTTCTTCTAGTTGTTTCAAAGTTTAAGGTTTACCATTAAAATCTTTGATCCATTCTAAGTTAGTATTAGTACTAGGTGAGAAATAATGATCTGTTTCTACATATTGATATTTAGTTTACCCAGTACGATTGGTTAGAGAAACTTTCTAGTGCATGTTTCTAGTCAACAATCAAATACCTGAAGATGTGAGGGTTATTCCTGGCTTCTCTTTTCTGTCTCATTGGCCTAGGCATCTGCTTTTATACCATTACCATTCTGGTTTTGTGACTGTGTCAGTGTTGTGTATTTGAAATCAAGAATCATGATACCTCTAGCATTGTGTTTTCTGCCCGGGATTGCTTTGGCTTTCGTCTTTTGTTCATTCATAAGAGTTTTAGGAAAAGATAAAATTACCCATAACCACCATTTGTAGCTATTTTCTAGGTATTTTATATATTATATATACACACATGCATATTTTCATGTTTGCCATCTTGCTAAAAATGGAGTTTTCTCTGTAGTCACTTCGCCCATAGCATTAGTTGAATCCTAAGCATGTGGTGGCAAGACAGATGCCACTGGCTGGTGATATCAGTCACCTTGATGTCATCCCTGTGCTCCTGCTGCATACGCAGAACATTTCAGAGCTTGGGCTTGGCACCAGCAGCGGTGGGTCCCATGTGCAGGCTTCAGAGAGCTCACAACCGATGGGGAGCTCAACTGCACAGAGCTATGTAAGGGGTGTACAGGGATAGCCAGGGCTCAGGAAAGGGTTTGGAGGAAAGAAGGCTGGTGTTAAAAGTAGTTAGCCAGGCAGAGGGCGGGGGTGTGTGGGAGAGGCGCGGATAGCAGAAGTGACCTCTGTGAGGTAGGCGCTGGCTGGGTGGTGGGGTAGTGGATGGCCGGGAAGGGGAAAGCAGAGGTGACCTATGAGGCAGACACCACTTGACAGCTTGGGAAACCTATGGCTGCTAAGGTCTTTTTCAGTAAGACTTGGTTGTTGTATTTCAGGAAACTGGAGCGCCCATCCTAACTGATGACGTCAGCTTGCAAGTGTTCATGGACCACTTGAAGAAATTGGCTGTGTCCAGTGCTTCTTAAACTGAGGACATGGCCAGGAAATGGAAGAAACTGGCAGATTGTACTTAAGCTGTGGACAAAGGTTTAATAACATTCCTTTCACCTTCCTGGCAGATTTTAATAAATAATCCAAGGAAGTTTTTTGTATGTATGTTTTCATATTTAATTTATTTGTATTCCTTAACTCTGCCCCTTTTTCTAAACATGGAATTCCAAGGTCATCAATGTTCTGGTAATGGTAGCTTTTACTTGTTTTTTGTATCCTAACATTTTGGAGTCTCTATAAAATCAGAGGGTGTGTTTTTGTTGCTTGTTTAAATGAAAGTCTTAATGATCATAAATGAAATAAATCTGGATGGGGAAAGCAGTGGCCAAAACAGAATGGATGCAGGTTTTATTTCCTGATGTCATGTATGTGTGTGTGCATGCTTGCTTGTGTGTGCTCTTGTGGATGCATGTATATGTATGATTGCCTTCAGAGTTAACTCTAATTCTCACGCACTGTCTCAGTGTGCGAAGCTGCTAAGCTTAGCAGCAATAATCAGAGAGCACCAATCACAGAGAGGCATGAGACATCCGTCAGAGTGATGGCACGTTTATCCTGGCCACCAACTGAAGTGATTTGAGCAGGTTTCATCAAAGTAGTATGTGTGCTATATATGTATGATCAAAATAAAGAAACTGCCTTATCCTCAAGAGCTTATAATGAATAGAGTTCCCTCTGCTCCCTAAACCTAGATGTGTTCTTTGAGGTAACTCTATTCAGCCTTTCCATACAGGGCTTTTGTTGTGATCTTCAGTTTTAGCCAGCATCTTTCAATACCTGTTTTCCATAAAATGGGGATATTAAGAAATTTCTATGCTGCAGTTTTGATTAGCTATACTTTATTCTTATATTATCAAGTCTGGAAAAATGTATATTTTACCTATAGAATGTCTCTAAGTTGATTGTGCAAACTAAAACTAATAAAAACCATTTATACAGTTGTGCTGATGTAAGATTCATGTTGAAGTCAGGTATTGCTGTGTCCCCCCAGGGGTTGATTGTGTCATAGCCATGCTTCATGCCACATGGCAAGAAAGTCACTTCTCTCCCATCTTAAAAATTTATCTGTGTTTTTAATATTTTTTTTCCAAAGTCGCTTTTCTTACATGTCAATCATGCTACATAGTGGCCTAGTTGGATTTTGATTACCTAGCTTTGCTCTTGTTTTCCTGAGAATTGCTCCATTTTTAGTTGATTTTTTGCAAGTGATAGTTCTATATTTACTAAAATATTCCAGCTTCTTACTCTATCAGATGAAATCCTTTTTTTAATAACATTTTTTATTATTTCTGCTCATACAAACTTAATAGGGGAAATCCTTTTTCTTTTAGAGGTTACTGCTGTCCCCTTTAATAATGGTCCTATTGCTTTCTAAGCTTGCCACACAAATATCACCTGCAGACTCCTGGATTCATCTTGTAACAGTTACTCTTAACTATTGCTGTGAGAGAGCACTCAAAGTCAATCAATTTAAGGGAGAAAGAGAGGTTTATTCAGCTTATGGTTCCAGAGGGAAGGTACAGTCTCTTAAAGCAGAGGTAGCATGGCTGGTTGGCCAAAGCTGGAGGAGGCTAAGTCACCGCAGACATCTTGGAAGCTGAGAGCTGCAGACTGCTTGCAGCAAAAAGCTGACTTCTGGAGGTAGGATGGGACTAATCCACCTCAAGGCCCACCCCTTGTGACTGCCTTCCTCCAGCAAGACTCCACCTCCCAAGGTGCCATGACCTTGCCAAACACATGAGACTGTGGGGGACACATTTCAAACCATGACACTCTAACCCTGGCCCCCACAGGCTTATTGCCATCTCATTATATAAACCATATTCAGTCCAACTTTAAAAGTCTTTATACACTACAATGGTAGTCCCAAAAGTCCAAAGTCTCCTGTAAAATCAAAATACAAGTTATATACTTCTAACATACAATGACACAGAATAAACATTCCCATTCCAAAAGGAAGGAATGGGGGCATATCCAGGAAAGATTGGTCCATAACAAGACCGAAAACCAGCAGGACAAACTCCAAATCTTGTAGCTCTGAGTCTAACAGGTGAACCTCTTGTTGAAATCATCTCAATTCCAAAGGGCTTTGGTTCTACCCCTCCAATGCAGCTGCCCATAGAATACGTTGCTCTCTTGAGCTGGCTCCTCCCAGGGTATACAGTTCTCCTTGGCAGGTGTCCCACATTGTGTCTGGAATCTCTAACATCTTTACTTCGCAATGGCAAACCAGGCTTTAGCTCCACAGCACAAACTGCCCTTCTTGGGCCTCTAAACTGCAGGTTTCTTGCCTCATGATGCCTGGATTCTGCCAATTTTTGAAATCTTGGAGGAGGACTCCATGATCTCCTCCCTCTTGCATCACTGATGCCTCTAAAACCAGAACCACGTGGACAACTTTGCCAAGACTGGCCCCCTTGAATCACAGCTGATTCTGCTTCTCTATGTTGACCATCTCTTTCACTCCTGGGCAGTTGCTTTGTAAGAGAAACCAACTCTTGTTTTGGAATTCCACCCTTTAGCTCCAGTCTTCTGAAAGGATTTGCATTCTTATGAGTGGGAGACTTCCCTGAGGATCTTGCCCTCAAGCTAGGGGCTCTCCTGTTATTCAAATTAAGAGCAGGCTTTGATTTACAAATGGAGCTAATCTCTTCAACAGCCATTTTGTTCTCTGCTTTTTCCTGGTTCAACTCTTTAAGTTTGCCATTGTATTTTTCATCATTGGATCTTACAGTTTTTGCTTCTTCCTGCCTGATTATTTGCTCTTTTTCATAACTCTGAAGACAACTAAAAAGTAGCCATATCACATTGTCAAGACTACATTGCTTTGAAATTTCCTCTGCCAAGCACTCCAGCTTAATTTCAGGCAAACTTTCAGGACAAGGGCAAAAGTTCACTAAACTCTTGGCCAACACATGGCTCCATGTGTTACTCGTCCAGTTGCAAACACAATCTCTGTTCCCCTCTGGACCATCACAAGCTGGGCTTCCACTGCCTGCATCTCTCACAGCATTGCTCTCCTCGGAGCTCTCATGAGAAAGGCCCATTTGGCCCCCTCGCCCAGATGCAAAGACTTTCCCAGCACAAAGTCCCAAAGTTCTCCATATTTCTCCCAACAAATAGTTCCAAAGGCACACTAGTCACATCAGCATTGGCCATACTTCTGGGTACCAACTTCTCTCAGCTTCACAAACAACTTCACATTGTTGTACTAGCTGTTCTTAATCTCACAGTAAAATCCCACTACCCGATACCAATTTCTGTAACGGTTACTCTTAACTATTGCTGTGAGAGAGCACTCAAAGTCAATCAACTTTAGGGAGAAAGGGAGATTTATTCAACTTACGGTTCCAGAGGGAAGGCACAGTCTCTCAAAGCAGAGGTGGCATGGCTGGTTGGCCAAAGCTGGAGGAAGCTAAGTCACTGCAGACATCTTAGAAGCTGAAAGCTGCAGACTGCTTGCAGCAAAAAGCTGACTTCTCCTGGAGGTAGGGTGGGACTAATCCACTTCAAGGCCCACCCCTTGTGACTGCCTTCCTCCAGCAAGGCTCCACCTCTCAAGGTACCACGACCTTGCCAAACACATGAGACTGTGGGGGACACATTTCAAACCACGACACATCCCATTCTTCCTTGTCTCCCATGAGGCATTTCTGCTATGTCAAGTTACTTTTCCTAAAATGAGCACATGGAAAACCAATAGTTGGACCTAGGCTTACCTGTAAATCTGTTTGGTGTTCATAGTTGACAACTTTTTCGGTCTAAGTTTCTAAGTCCAATGTAATTTCCCATCACAACGTGGGAATAAGCATCTTAGTCAGCAGATAATCATTAGGCTTTGGCTGTGTATGGATAGTCTTTTAGTTGCTAAGGATGCAACAGAAATTCCTGCCTTCATGGAGGTTGTCGGGGAAGACCAATGGAAAACCTGGAAGTAGGGTTGGAGAGATGGTTCAGAGGTTAAAAGCCTTTGCCTCACAAGCAAAAAGACGCAAGTTCAGAGCCCAGATCCCGTGTAAAAAGACTAGGTGGAAATGATGGCAGCCTGCACTTCCAACCCTGGAAGGTGGAACCTGAGAAACCCTAAAGCAAAATAGTAAAGAGGTAGAACTATAATATAGGATGATTTCCAAAGTCACCCTTGGGCCTTCATAGGCACACACACTCATCCCGTTCCACACACACATACACACACACCAAAAAAAAAAAATTCAGAAGTAAATTGTGTATTAGAAGATAATGAGCTAGATGTAGAGGCACACTGTCAGCTTTCAGGAGGCAGAGGCAGATCATCAAGTGCTTGGGGCCTGCCTGCTCTATAGAGCAAGGAGTAGGTCAGCAAGTGCTATGTGCTGAGACTGTCTCAAGAGAGAAGGGCACCCCTTCGCTCAGGTCATCAGAAAGAACTTTGACTCACTGGACCCAGCTCAGTGGGTTTTGGTAGATGTGTACACTCATGAAATCTGTGTGCTAGCCATGGACAACTACTGATCAGTTTTCCCCTCCATATGTTGGCCTGCTTTTAGAGTTTTATGACTGGTTTATTTTTGTCTTTTACTTACCATAATCTGAGACCTTTGCTGTTATGTGCTGCTTTTATTTCCAAATGTCATTTTTTTAATCCATTTTCACTAGTTGGACATTTGAGTGAGTTTTCCACTTTTGTTATAAACAGCATGCATGCCTTGTGGAAATAGAGGTTTTCATTTCTTTTTGCTAAAAAGGTATTACATTTTATATGTTCCCATTAGCAAGAGTTCCAACTGCTCCAAATCCTAAAACTTGAAATGGTCTTGACCTAATTTTATTCATTCTACTAGATCACAGATGATCCTGCATTATTTGTTATATTCAAATACCTAAGTCATTTGTGTGTCCTTGGATGTGTTCAAATGTGTTGCCTGGTTTTTGGTTGAGTATCTTTTTATAACTGAATTTTAAGGGCTCTTGTATTTTGGATACAAGTTCTCTGTCAGGTATGTTTTATTTAGTGGTTTGTCTTCATTTTCTTAGCTGTGACTTTTGAGGGTGCAAGCATTTAATCAAAAAGGTCCAATTAATTTTTACTTTGTGGTTCATGTTTTTTGTAGCCTAAGATATCGTGGCTTCTTTCAAGATGGCAAAGATTTTTTTCTTGTGCTTTCTTTTAGCTTTATAGTTTTAACTTCTAAAATTAAAACATCGATCCCATTAAATTTTGTATATGTAGATTTGTGAAGGGCCCAGCATCAATTTTGTGAAAAAGAACCCCAGATAACACCAGAGAAAAGTGTTTTGAAGTCACCAATGGGTCATGCGGAGTTCGGTAGTGTTGATTGATTTAGAAGCGAATGTTACCTACGGTTGAAAGTAGTCAGGGCAATTTACTGAGACTGAGCTGGGTAAGTACCTTTGTCTGTGTGTAAATTAATCTCCTGAGTGCAGGTAATTATGCTTGAGTAAAATGTATGAATAAGAGGAAATGACAGTGACAGATCAAAGGAGAATTCCGTTTTTGAGATGCAGAACATTTTTGTGATGAATGTTAGTCAACAGAGGATGATGGGCAGCAAAAGTGGGATATAGTTAGAGGCAACGACCCTGAAGCCACAAAGAATGGGACCCAAAGTTCTAGCTGGTACCTAGGGAAGAAGTGTGCTGCAGACAAATGGTGTCCCCCAAATCAGACATTGGAAAAGGAAATAGGGTGTCGCAGTTACTCTGAATGTTGCCGATAAATTTACAACCAAATAGCTTAAGGGAACAAGGAGTTTTATTCTGGCTTATGACTCTGGCTACATCACATCCAACAGGACCACTGAGAGAGGGACAGTGAAAGAGGGACAGTCCTCGCTTATAAGACCAGTGTGTCTGACCAAGTATACAGAAAAATACCAAGTTCTTTTTATCAGCTCCCTCCCTGCTCAGGTCCTAGGCCCCTCCCCATCAATCAATCTCCTGCAGGCCTGTTTGGGGCTTAACTCAACTATCAATTCTTTACAACTGTGCCCAGAGCTCCAGCCTTCAATTGCTAAGTTGTCACCAGTATCTAATTATGACATGGAGTAAACCGTTTCAAATACTGTCTGATTTGCAAAGGAGAGGCACTACACACACACACACACACACACACACACACACACACACACACACACACACACACACACACACACACACCTTTGTAAACGAGGGAGTTCCTGCTTTCCATCACAAGGTGTGCAGTGCCCTTGGTCAGCCAGCAGCTGGGCACCTAAGCGGGCACTGTCAAGACAGCCTGTCAAGAGTCCAAGCCCGGGATGACTTGGAACTTCAATTCCCAAAGTACATCGCGGCCAGAGCAGGAAGCGACCGCGGGGTCGGCTCCCCATTGGCGGTAGCGGCGGATGTGACGTATCACGGAAAGCCTGCCCACCCCCGGGAGTCTCGGACCCTGCAGAATTATGAATTCCAATCAGGCCGCAATCTGGTACCGGCGGATGTCTGTTTTCTATGCGATTGGCGCCTGGTCTGTGTTGGGCTCCGCGTTTTTCTTAACTCGGGATAAGAAGTCGTCAGGTAGGGCGCTCGGGCGACACCGCGCTCCCCAGGGCCCCGCCTGGGCGTCCTTGAAACCCCGGGTGCTCTCGGTACTAGATGGACTCTGCAACCCCAAACTAGATGTCAGGAACTGACTTTTAAGTACTGCGATCTGAATCTTAGCTATCGCATTGGACTGTCTCCATCCTCAACTGGAAGCACCTGTAGATTCCCAGGAGGATCCCACAGGCCCTGGACAGGGGCTCGAGTGCTCCTGGTTTCCTTACCCCTCGGGGTGGAGAAGAGCAGTTTCAGGACCTACTGCAGACAAGGAGTGTTCAAGTCATGTTGGTTACTGGCTGGAAAAAGAAATTTCTAAGCTTTCAATTAGGTTGTAAGGAGGCCGAAAGCTAATTGGCGTGATCGCTTAGAAGGGAAAGAGAAGGTAGCACGTGAGCCTTTCGGTGAATAAAAGTATTCTAAAATCTGTCGGGGTGCTGGCTGTTCAAACGGAATAAACTAAAGACCATTGGCGTGGGCCCTTTAAAGGGAATTAATCGTATGGTGTGAAGGATAGCCCAATAAAAACTGTTGTGTAAAAGTGGAGATTTCATTTGGTTGTGAGGATTATTATTAGAAAGTTCACATATCTAGTTTTAAGAACTTGAAAACATTTTCATGTTTGTGGTGGTCATGTTTTTCACTTATTTTTTTAGCTTACTTGTTTTTGAAAGAGGATGTCAGCAGGCATTTGAGGACATAATCCTACCCTGGTTTGTTTGTGAAACTTTGATGACTTTTTTCAAGTTAACAGTTGAGGTTTGTTTGTCTTTAAGGTGAAGCAGATCAAAAGGATGGCTCAGCAACTGAGAGTTCGGAGTCAGCCACTGAGAGTTCGGAGTCAGCCGCTGAGAAACCCGAGTCCAAGAAAATGTTTTATATGGAAACAATAGTCATATGTAGAGAAGATTTTGTTCCTGTCACTCAAAGAATCCTCAACTATCTGAAATCATGGACCGGTGGGTCTGGGTCAGACTCATGATGTGACTGCTCAGATCTCAAAACAAGGACTTTGGCTCAGCTTTTGAAATGGATATTGTCTTGGTTTCCATTTTATGTTTGCGAACAGTTTGTAATTTAATTTTATTAAAAATCCATTCATTAAAAATATCCAGTAAATGTTTCCTTGAACAAATGATAGGTATATTTTAAGAGGTATTCCTCTATATTTATATGAGTGATATGTTAGGAAACTGGACATTTAAGCTCATTTTTTTGAAAGAGCGTGTAATTTTGTATTTTGTGCTGCTGTTAGACAAAGTCTTAGTGGTCATGTTAAGGTTAGAGGCACATCAGCCCTCTGAGTACCAGTGGGTACTGGAATAACATGAATTAAATTATAACTCCTGAATCAGATAGGCTTGGGCTTTAATAGACAGGGCCATTCCTTCCAGGGTAGGTTTCAGGCCAACGTCTTCTCTAGATATTGAGGATGTAAATTCAGAGTGACATGATCAGCCTCCTCACTGGTTCTGTTTAATTGAAAGCGACGAACAAATGATCTTTAATCAAAAGACAGTATTTATCAAAACATGCATCCCAGCTCAGAATTAAATCAGATTTGGAGTTTCCTGAAGCCTGATACCAGGATGGAGAATACAAGCAGCCACCCCTGAGCATGCCTGGGCTCTGTTGCATCCCACCTGCATTTACCTTCCTTTTGTAGGAGTAGAGATAGCCCTAAAAGAGCCTCCATCCCACTATAGTGCTGAATTTTGAGCAGCCTCTCCCAAGCAGTGTTGGGCTTTTACCTTGTGAGAACTTCTATTCACCTTTATCACATCTCTGCTTTGTGGGTGATTGAATATTGCTTCAATTTTTAGTGAACCAGCATTTCTCATTTGGATAGTTTTTCTCACAGATACTAGAGACCCTGTGAGACTTGAATATGTTGTAGGATAGTAATCAGAGACTTCAACTTCCCAACTCATTGATGCCAGCTTCATATGTGAGGTTAGTTTGGTTGGCATGAAACTGAGAAAGCCCCCCCCAAAAAAGTCTATAGTAGTGTCATGGTTTGAAATGTGTCCCCCACAGTCTCAAGTGTTTGGCAAGGTCATGGCACCTTGAGAGGTGGAGCCTCACTGGAGGAAGGCAGTCACAAGGGGTGGGCCTTGAGGTGGATTAGTCTCACCCTACCTCTAGGAGAAGTTTGCCTTTGCAGCAAGCAATCTGCAGCTCTCAGCTTCCAAGATGTCTGCGGTGACTTAGCCTCCTCCAGCTTTGGCCAGCCAGCCATGCCACCTCTGCTTTGAGAGACTGTACCTTCCCTCTGGAACCGTAAGCTGAATAAACCTCTCTTTCTCCCTTAAGTTGATCGACTTTGAGTATTCTCTCACAGCAATAATTAAGAGTAACCGTTACAAAAGTTGGTACCCAGAAGCATGGCCAATGCTGTGATGTGGCTAGTGTGCCTTTGGAACTATTTGTTGGGAGAAATACAGAGAACTTTGGGACTTTGTGCTGGGAAAGTCTTTGCATCTTGGCGGTTGGGCCAAAGGGACCTTTCTCATGAGAGCTCAGAGGAGAGCAATGCTTTGAGAGACGCAGGCAATGGAAGCCCAGCTTGTGATGGTCCAGAGTGTTTGCAATTGGATGAGTGACACATGGAGCCATGTGTTGGGGGAGAGTTTAGTGAAGTTTTGCCCTCGTCCTGAAAGCTTGCCTGAAGTTAAGCTGGAGTGCTTGGCGGAGGAAATTTCAAAGCAATGTAGTCTTGACTATGTGATATGGCTACTTTTTAGTTGTCTTTAGAGTTGTGAAAAAGAGCAAAGAATCAGGCAGAAAGAAGTAAAAACTGTAAAATCTAATTATGAAAAATACAATGGCAAACTTAAAGAGTTGAACCAGGAAGAAGCAGAGAACAAAATGGCTGTTGAAGAGATTAGCTCCATTTGCAATCAAAGTCTGCTCTTAATTTGAATAACAGGAGAGGCCCTAGCTTGAGGGCAAGATCCTCAGGGAAGTCTCCCACTCATAAGAATGCAAATCCTTTCAGAAGACTGGAGCTAAAGGGTGAAGTTCCAAAGCAAGAGTTGGTTTCTCTTACCAAGCAACTGCCCAGGAGTTTTGAAAGAGATGGTCAACATGGAGAAGCAGAATCAGCTGTGATTCAAGGGGGCCAGTCTTGGCAAAGTCGTGCACGTGGTTTTGGTTTTAGAGGCATCAGTGATGCAAGAGGGAGGAGATCACCGAGTTCTCCTCCAAGATTTAAAAAAATTGGCAGAATCCAGGCATCATGAGGAAAGAAGCCTGCAGTTTAGAGGCCCAAGAAGGGCAGTTTGTGCTGTGGAGTTAAAGCCTGGTTTGCCATTGAGAAGTAAAGATGTTAAAGATTCCAGACACAATGTGGGACACCTGCCAAGGAGAGCTGTATACCCTGGGAGGAGTCAGCTCAAGAGACCAACGTATTCTATGGGCAGCTGCATTGGAGGGGAGGAACCAAAGCCCTTTGGAATTGAGACGATTTCAACAAGAGGTTCACCTGTTGGACTTGGAGCTACAAGATTTGGAGTTTGTCCTGCTGGTTTTTGGTCTTGTTATGGACCAATCTTTCCTGGATATGCCCCCATTCCTTCCTTTTGGAATGGGAATGTTTATTCTGTGCTATTGTATGTTGGAAGTATGTAACTTGTCTTTTGATTTTACAGGAGGCTTTGGACTTTGGACTTTTGGACTGTTGGGACTACCGTTGTAGTCTATGAAGACTTTTAACGTTGGACTGAGTATGGTTTATATAATGAGATGGCAATGAGCCTGTGGGGGCCAGGGGTGGAATGTCATGGTTTGAAATGTGTCCCCCACAGTCTCATGTGTTTGGCAAGGTCATGGCACCTTGAGAGGTGGAGCCTCACTGGAGGAAGGCAGTCACAAGGGGTGGGCCTTGAGGTGGATTAGTCCCACCCTACCTCTAGGAGAAGTTTGCCTTTGCAGCAAGCAGTCTGCAGCTCTCAGCTTCCAAGATGTCTGCGGTGACTTAGCCTCCTCCAGCTTTGGCCAGCCAGCCATGCCACCTCTGCTTTGAGAGACTGTCCCTTCCCTCTGGAACCGTAAGCTGAATAAACCTCTCTTTCTCCCTTAAGTTGCTTGACTTTGGGCGCTCTCTCACAGCAATAGTTAAGAGTAACTGTTACAAGTAGAGAACAGGGAAGGTGAGAATTGAGAAAATGGAACTAGATGGGTGTACTCTGTTGGAATGCTAGCATGGTAGCACAAGATCCTCAAATCCTTAGCACTGAAGAAGAGAGGAAAGGAAGTATGTGGTGTGTATATAAGCCCCTGGATTAAGTCCTTAGCACTGGGGGAAAGGAAGTATGGAAAGCATGGGAACAACGGCATGTTCCTTATGAGGATATCACCTGCGCTTAGGGATTTTCAGGGAAGTAAGCCTAAGGACCGAGGGGCTGTTACAGCTGTGGAGACAGGTGTTAATGAACACAGCTCAGACAAACATCTGCTCTTACCTGGCAGTCTGTTTACCCAGACTCCAAAAACCAGTGGTACTTGAGGGCATATTGGAGTTATTGGTACTTAGGACCTGGCTGGATTTATCTGATGCGTATGTCTTCTAAGCTTTCTAACTGAAGCCCAGAACTCTCCTAAGCTCAAAATCCATATATACCTGGCCTTGCTGCTCATATGTCCATTCATTGCCTAAATTCATCCATAACTTAGATCGCCACCTTCCCACAAGCCTGTTCTTGTATGTCTTTCTCAGAATATTCACTTGTTCAAATCAGAAACCTAGACTTCTCAAATCCTTTCCTGTCCCTTCTCCAGTCATTTTTACCTCAAATATGTCGCTTCATGGTGTAACAGCTGTTTTGCTAGCTGACTCCATTACTGTGAAATCTTGGCGTGTATTCACACAAGCCTACATGGTCTAGGTTCCTACATACCTCACATGTTTAGACTGGCAGCTACCTTGGCTTCATTCTGCTGCTTTAATGAATACATGGCACAAACAATTAATGGGGAAAAGGGGATTTATTTCAGTTGACAATTTCAAGTTATGGTTCATTATAGCAGAAGATTTACTGAGGGAACTGGTCACATTTTACCCACGGCAAGAACAGAGAGCAGATAGGAACTAATGCTGCATGCTTGCTTTCAAACATGCTGTCATAGTTAGATACACAAGTCAACTTGAGAGTTGAGGGTTCAAGCTCTGGGCGCATTTGTAAAGAATCAGTGGTTGAGTCAAGCCCAGAACAAACCTGCAGAAGATTGTCTTATTGATGGGGAAGGCCCAGCCCATGGAGGGTAGGACTAGTCCCTTGCAGGTAAATAAGATAGGGAGAGCTGGTTAGGGAGTTGGTTATCCTTTGATACACTTGCTAAACATGCTGGACTGACAAGGATTTTCCTTCTCTCAGCAGTTCTGTGGATATAGCGCAGCCAGTTCCCTTGGTCCCTGGTGTTGGTATGGACTCTTCTGCCAAGCTAGATTAAGAACTGTTAGCCTAGACTATCAATAAACCAAAATAAAACTTCTTGTTCCCTTAAGTCCTTTGGTAGAAAATGTATTGACAGCATGCAAGAGTAACTGGGACATATGCCAACTTGCCCATCTGCCAAATTCTAACCAGCTCTTTTTCCATCTTACCTTTCAAGGGAATCATCCCACTTCAATTAGATAATCTACAGGCTTTCTTAACTTGATAATTACTTATAGACCTACCTAAAGACTTGGTTCTCAGTTGTCAGGTTGAAACTAACTGCCGCATCAATTGTGACAAAGTTTGTGTATTTAAACATGCAACATGATGTACCATAGAATACAATATGAGGGCTGGAGAGGGCTCAGGGGTTAAGCCTCTGCCTTGCAGGCAGAAGATCCTGAGTTCGGATCCCAGATCCCACGTATAGACGCTGGGTAGAAGCTGGAGCGGCCTGCGTTTTTGGTCCTGGTAGGGTGGAGCCTGTGAATCCAAGGGAAAAGTAAACAAGGAGGAGGTGGAGGTGTCCATGGTGGTTCCCGAATTTGCCCTTAGGTTCTACACACACACACACACACACACACATACACACATGCACAATTGAATAAATAATAATAAAAAAATTTTAAGACAAGAATACGATATGAAAGATAAAAATGGTACATGTGGCAAAATGGCAATGCCCAGTCTTAGGGGCCATCTGGTGCAGCTTGGGAACCCACGGAGGCCTATCTTGGAGCCCAATAAACCCCTTATTCTAGCTAACCGCTTCGGAGGCAGACGCCAAGAGAAGAGCATTCTGCCCCTCCAGAGGCAACTTGTATCATGGAGATGTTGGTGATCCTGGCTTGATGGAAGCAGAATGAAGGAGGGGTGCACAAAAGAGATCCAGGACTTTGATTGTTCTTTGAGACCTTAGGAAGCCAGAAAGATGAAATCAATCTAGAAGTCTCTGGACCAGTTTGTGAGGTAAACTGCCTCCAAAATGAAACTTGTAAATCTCACCTCAGCTGAAAATGGAGAAACATTGTCAGTGATTGAACCATAATTTCTGAGAACCATGCAAAGGCATTTTCAGGATGTTTGAATTTGCATTGCCCTGAGTTTTTGAAGGGCAAAATGAGCCAAAAATGCTTCTTTTGCTCTTTAGAAACACATTCCAGAAGGAAGTTGTTTTCTCTTGAAATAAAACCCTCTGGGGGCTGGAGAGGTGGCTCAGGGGTTAAGCCTCTGCCTTGCAGGCAGAAGGTCCTGAGTTCGGATCCTAGACCCCATGTATAGATGCCGGGCGGAAGTGGGGGCGGCCTGCATTTCTGGTCCTGGTAGGGCAGAGCCTGTGAATCCCGGGGCAGAGTAAAGAAGGAGGAGGTGGAGGTGTCCATGGTGGTTCCCACACACACACATTCACACATACATGTGCACACACGCACAACTGAATACATACATACACATGCACGCACACACACAACTGAATAAAAAAATTTAAATAAAAAAAAAGAAAAAGAAATAAAACCCTCTGAAGAGAAAAGAAATGATACATGCATATAGGGGTACCAACCATGAATGAATGGACTTCGAAGTGGAATTTGGTTGTGATGAGTTAGTGAGGACTGAGAACATGAAGGCCTAGGAAAGACATTTCAGTGCACTACTGTAATCTAATACAGTACATTTGGGCCCGCCCACCCAAAAAAAATCTTAAGGAATAAATTAATTTACTATAAATGTTTACCCTAAAAACTTTTTTTCTTTTTAGCTTCCGTTGCATTAAATGTACTGTACAACTTACAAAGATGTCTTCTGCATGTTCTTATCCTGCAGGCATTATTTTATATGAGCGCACACAACTGATCCCTCAGGAAGATCTTCACGGGCAGCAGCATGCACGGAGCCGTCATCTCCTATGATACTACGTTGGAGAAGGTTCTCCTGGTTTGTATATACCTAGACCAGCCTTGGATGCAGACACAGATGTCTTTCTGTGTGCATGCAACTCCTTCCATGGTTCTGCCTCCAGCACCTCGAAGAGCAGGGAGTTTCTGAAGATCATACACCAAGATGGCTCTCCAAGCAACTACTCATCACTAGCCTCTGAACCTGTTTCATCGTGATATTTAATTGATGGCAGGCTGGTCTTGGGTTTGGGCCCTAGTCAAAAAGGCTGGGAGAATGACTTTCTGTCTTTTAGGTATGTAGAGTTTTAAGGTGAGTAGTTCCCCAAATACAGGAAGGATGTTTGCAAAGCACTAGGCAGGCAGATACCATGGTAAGTGATCACTATTGACAGGAAGCCAGATCTTAGTTGTGAGGAACCGAATTGCTAATGATCCATAGGCCAGTTCTTCAGAGAAGAGTCTTCCTAGAGTCTTCTTACCATCCAAGGGTTGGTGATAATGACTGGAGGAATCCTGGGAGTGAGAGGGAAGAGGAGCATCCACCAGGACCACTGGAGCAGAAACCTCATCTCCTAAGTGAAGTGCAGTCTGTGATGCCGGGACCTGGACTGTAACTGCTGCTTCTGCCTACTGTCACGCGTCCCTCTCTATATAGCCCACCACCACCTGTGTCTCCACTCTACCTGACCCTTCCAGTTCCTGGGGTCTCTAAGGTTTCTGGCTGACTGGCTGGCTCCTTGGAGTCCTCTTTTTCAGCCCTTATTTTTGACACTACTGACTCCATGAAGTCAGTCACCTGACCTCCTCTGTATAGGGTGTGCTTTAGGGTCAGTCTATTTTATGTTGCTCTAACCAAGTACCTGACACGGACAATCTTCAAACAATAGAAGTTTATTTGCATTCATAGTTGCGGTGGCTGAGAAGCCTGAGAGCAGGGAACGGTGAAGGGCTTATGCTGTGTCAGTTCCTGTCAAAGAGCAAAACAAGTAGCTGTGTATAAGAGGAGAGGAGGCTGAGCTCCCACAAAAGTTAATCCTTTCCCTCAAGACTGTTCAAACACTGCCCCACAGATCCAACCTCCCAACACTGCTACAAATTTTACTATGAGTTCATGAGGACAAACCTTATTCAAACTATAGGAGAGAGACAGAGGGTTTCTAATTTAATCACACTTTGTGTTTATACAAGAGAGAACATCTTTTACTAGTGTGTTTATACATACTCATGCATATGTACATATTTACTTTTATTGTGGTTCTGGGGATCATCAATCCCAGAGCTTATTTACGATAGGCAAGTGCTCAGCCACTGAGCTGTAGCTTCATCCTTGTTTTCTTGTTTATTTTGAGACAGTATCCCATACAATGCATGCTGACTTCAGACTCACCAAGTATCTGAGCATGAACTTGAACCTTTGATCTTCCTGCCTCTGCTTCCCAAGTACTGGGATTACTGGAATTACAGGAGTGGGCTGCTACATCTGGCTATTGTGTGTGTGTGTGTGTGTGTGTGTGTGTGTGTGTGTGTGTGTGTAGGTCAGAGGTCAATGTCAGCTGTCTTTTTCAGTTACCATAGTTTTTGAGACAGGATCTCTCATTGAACCTATCATTCACCAACTGGCTAGACTAGCTGGTCAACAAGATCTTGCTGTTCCACTTTCCTAGTGTTAGGACTATAGGCACATCCCCAGCTTTGTATGTGGGTGCTAGATATCAGATAGAGTCTTCTCCCCAGCACCTTTATTTTAAAATATATTGTAATATATTTCCTCCTCGTCGAAAATACTTATATGGATTACACAGTGGTGATCAGAGGTAGAGTGAGTGTTGGGGAGAAGTATGCAGGGAGAAAATGGAGAGGTTGGTTAAAGGATGCAAGGTTCTAGCTGAGAAGAATAGGCTCTTATGTTCTATCCCACAGCATGCCGACTGCAGTCCCATAATTCTATGTTATGTTCAAAAGAAATAAAAGGGAAGTTCTTTGTTTTGTTTTGCTGGGAGTCAAAGCAGGGCCTCTTGTATGCTATGTAATGGCTTTACCACTGAGATGCGCCCCTACCCTGAGAAAGGAGGCTACATGTCCTCTTTGCAAAGAAATAATAGATATTTGAGGTGATGGATATACTGATTATTCTGGTATGATCATCTGTAAGTGTATTTGTGTATCAAAGCATCACACTGTCCCTTATAACTATAAACATTATGGTTTGCCAGTTAAAGTTGCAACTTTCATGCCAAGTATTCTTACTGGGACCATGGTTTTTCTCCCCACACTCATTTCAGCTACTGAATGCTCTCATTCTGCCACCTCTTGTGTGCTGCTTTGATGACCTGCCTCTGCTTCATGCCCTGGGCTGCCCCAGGAACTGAGAGGGCAGAGCAATTTGTAATCCAGAACATTCTAGTGTTACAACAGCTTCTAAGGTTCAATTAAATCACAAACTTAAAAAGCCTCTGTGGAAGATTCAACTAACTAAACATAATTTATGTTTCTCTGGGAAAAGATTTTCTGAATTGTAAGTATCTAACTGCAAATGTACTGAACCACAGTATAAGTGTAACCTGGGATTGCCAGTGGGAGAAAAGTTTTTATAACTCCCCTGAGCTGCCTTGTAGGAGCCACTTTCAATTCAGATAGGCCTGGCAGTATTCTAAATGAACTGTTTGTTTGTTTTTAACTTAAAAAAAAAACTTATTTGTGTGCGTGTGAAAAGGCACTGTGTGTGTGTGTCTCTGTGAAGGACCAACTGTGACTTTGGGAGTCATCCTGGATTTCTTTGTTCTGGGATTCCTAGATTCTGTCCACCAGAGCTGTAAGTGCAGGCTGCTGCTGTTTCAGCCTGGTGTTTTTATGTGGGATGTGGGATTTGAACTCATGACCTTCTGCTTTCAAGATAGAATTTTAACCTCTGAGCCATCTCTCCAATCCTATTTTTAACTTTTGCTTTTAAGAGTCAAGGTCTCACTAAGTTATCCAGGGTAACTTTGGGCATGGGGAAAAAGATATACTAGAAAAATATTTCTGACTAATGACCTAGAGAAATATAAAACTTTAAATTTGGGGGTTATTGTTAGTTTCTTAATGGAAATAGTTAACTGCCCACCAAACCATGCAAAACTTCATAAAATCTAGGACTTTATCTTCCTGTGAAGGAAATGTAATGTGCTTTTCTGGCATGCAGAAGAGCATGGATTTAATCTCTAGGCATGGGGACTTGTTGCAGTTTATCTGCATGGTTGCTGATAAATGACCATCAAACGGCTTACGGGAACAAAGGATTTATTTTCTTACGATTCCTGGTTACAGTTCTTAGTCCAGCTTGAAGGGAGAGCATGCACCAACACCAGGGCTGAAAGAACTGGCCACACCATCTCTACACAACAGCTGAGAGAGGGACGATCCTTACTTGCCAGAAGTATGCCAACCTCCTCAACTGGCTCTCAGTATTTTATTCATCTGCTCAGAGCCTAGTCCCACCCATCACAGGCTGAGCCTTCCCCATCAGCTAAACAATCTCCTGCAGGTTTGCTCTGGGCTTAACCCAACCACTAATTCTCCACAACTGTGCCCAGAACTCAAACCCTCAACCATCAAGTTGACATCTGTGCCTAATTATGAACAGAGCTCATACTTGTAATGCCAGCATGTAGGATTACAGAGGAATTGGCAATAGTTTGAGTCCAGTCAGGGCTACAGAGTGAGACCCTATCTCAGAACAAACAAAACACAACAAAAAAGACCATGCAAATGTTTGAGAAGATGGATATGTTTAATGTGGATACCATACAATGTAGCGAAACAGCACACCCAATTTTATATTTGTTATGCATTAAAATCAAAATAAAACAAATTTTAGTTTCTCCTCCCTTGACATTCTCTTTCTCCTCTGGTGCATACATGTGTCACAGCACATGTGTGGAGGTCAAAGGTTAACTTTTCAGGAGTCAGTTCTTTCTAACATGTGGGTTCTGGGTATTGAACTCCCATCACAAGGCTTGTGCACCACAGGCCTTTACCCTCTGAGCCATCTTGCTGGTCCCAAAGAAAACAATTTTAAAATAAAAGCAAGTATTTGGGTGGGCCTGAGAAAAACGGAGCTCCAGGGTGACATTGAAAGGTCTTTTACACGCTGGCCTTAAGGGTCCACATTTGGTATCAGTCACTTTTCTCACCACTGTGACGAAATACTGCAGAAACAACCCCAGGGGGGGAAGTTTCCTATTAACTCATGATCTCTGAGACTTCAGTCCTTGGGGCTTGTAATGTTGACCCAACGGTGAGGCAGAGCATCACAAGAGCAGGACTCAGGACAAAGCCGGGGTTCAAGGCAAAGACACCAGGGCAGAAGTCAAGGTGGGCCTGGGCATAGTGGAGTCTGGTGGGCGGGAGAGGAAGGCATCTGGGGTTAAGAGGCCCAGGGCGCAGGCGGAACGCTGCCGTGAGGTGGGCGGGGCCTGTCAATAACGGGTTTGGGATAGGCGGCAGGTGAGCGTGATTGACGCGGGCGCGGCCAATCCAGGTGGGCGTGGCCGACACGGCGGGCCGCGCCGGGCCCCGGAGCGCGCTGCCGGGTGTTACCGGCAGAGGGCGCCGGCCGCTGAGCCGCCCGCAGAGCCGCGAGCTTCCCCGGTGCGTGGCGCCGCCGCACTCGCCCAGCCGCAGCCATGAAGGCCGTGGTGCAGCGCGTCACCCGGGCCAGCGTCACAGGTCAGTCGGGCGGGGCCGGGCCTGGGAGGAGCCGCCTGTGACCCCCGAGACCCGCTGCCCCCGCGGGAGGGCCCCCCGCGCCGTCCTCGGGGGTCCCCGAAGCCCCAGGCTCCCGGGCCCGCGTGTGCGCGGCGGGCAGTTCCGGCCCTGCCTCGGGCTCAGCAGACGCGCTCGTCGTCGTCCTCGGCATCGTTTTCAGAAAACACTTTGCTTCCGTCGTGGACGGTGCGGCCGCCCCGCGGTCACCCCGCGACCCGCCCTCTGGCGGGGCTGCAGACCACCCGCTCCCACCCAGCGTTCCCTCCCGAAGCCCTGGTCTGCCCCTCGCGGGCGTGTCCGTTTCGCTGGAGATGCCTCGCGCGTCGGTGCACGGACGTGAAGCTGCTGCGGGCCGAGCCCGGACAGTTGCTGCGCCCGCGGGGCCGAGCGGAGCCCGGATGCCCAGTGCCCTTCTCCGGAGCCCTGCGGCCGGGGGTCCCACGCCAGAGAAGTCCCGATGGCGCGTTCCTCCTCCTCCACTCGTTTCTCGCGCCCCGTCACGTGAACAGTGTAGTCTAGTGGGGCATCTGGGGACCAGCTGATGAGAAATGCACACGGGATGGAGCTATTCTAAATACCCAACCCATGCTTGGAAGGTACTAAGAAATCGAATGGCAACTTTCACGTTTTTAGTCTTCAGTTTTTATTAGCGCAATTCCATTGTTTCATGGAACCTGCGGTGAAAGAAACCTGTAGGCCTGTTACTTTGGAGGCTGAATTTGGAGGAGAGTTTGAGAGCAGAGGTCAAGGCTGGCTTGGAGACGTATGAATCCCCTTCACCCACCCACCCACCCACCAACCAACCAACCAAAATCTCAGTTCAAGTACCAGATATATTTTTCTTCAAACCAGTCTAGGCCAAATATGTGCCTTTGAGCTCACAGAGTACATAAAGGATCTCCTCCGACTAAACCCTCAAAACTGTATCGTTAAACCTAAAATTCTGCTTCTCAATTCTGCCTTCTGATTTACAAGCTGTTCTGATGACTTAGTTTTGGAAATGGTCCTGAAATGACAAGGAATGGGATAGAACTGGGGCCTATGGCATTTTTAATGTTTTTATGACATTTCAGTAAAATTAAAGCATATGAAAACTAGGAAAATTCGTACAGCTTGCATCTTGGGGAGAGTCTCCTTGGTGTGGTCATCGCCACCACATAAGGGTTCATTCAGCTTTGATCCCTTCAGCTCTTCCTGCTGTTCTGGAGAACTGAAAATATGTCTCTGGTTGTGAGTCCAGGCCCATTCCTCTAATCCCAGCACTTGGGAGGCAGGTTTGAGAGTGAGATCCTGGAGTTTATTTTGATGTGGGACCTGGGATCCGAATTCAGGACCTTGTGCATGCAAGACAAAAGTCTTAACCTTTGAGCCATCTCTCTAATCCTGTAACATTTACTTTTTAAGACATGGTTTGGAAAATTTAGAAAGCATATTGCTATTTTAAGAAAATAATGCAATTTATTTAAAGAGTAAATAAAACCAGAGAGCATTTTTTTAAAGCAATGCAGACCAGCAAACGGAACTCCATTTTGTAGTGCTTAGTTCAGGAAAGAATGTTCTTATTTCAGCATTTAAGTTACTGGCTTAGGGTAATAGGTTCACTTTAAGAAAAGCATTACTGAAGAAATTATTTATTTAAATTTAAATAATCTGCATTGGGAGTGAGTGGATTCTGAGGTACCCCCGGGGGGTGAATGCCATGTGGTTGGTCCCTTGTTAGACATGGAAAGGGAATAAGATACTTTCTCATTTTTTTCCTTAACTTATAGTACTGCAGTGTGGTAGAATCTGGAACTCCTCATGACCCTTTTTCTGCCAGAGAAGTTTCTATATGACCTATACTTATATAAAGTAAACAAATCATTTATTATAAGTCATAAAGAAGTTTATTTCAAAGAATTCTTTGATAGAACATTTATTCCAGGCAAAGTAAATCACACATTAATGAGATGGATATGCTTGCTTGTTTTTACATAAGTTTTGGGTAACTATTGATATTGCACCTTCAACATTTTTTCAGAGTTGATTTAATATTTTCATTTTAGAATTCTCAGTGCTGAGAATGCCATTTCACATAAATAACGTGATACAGATTGGTGGAAGTATGTACCAAGGCATTTCAAAAATTGTGGGAAATTCTGTTCTAGTTTCACACTAAAGTTCATAATGATTTTTTTTTTTTTTTGGCGCGTGTGCACGTGTGTGTGTGTGTGAGTGCGTGTGTAGAGGATGTAGAAGAGGGTACTTGAGGCCCAAAGGTGACTTCAGA
Source organism: Typhlomys cinereus (assembly GCA_023101885.1). NCBI lineage: Eukaryota > Metazoa > Chordata > Mammalia > Rodentia > Platacanthomyidae > Typhlomys > Typhlomys cinereus. Next base: position 10,500,001 of record JALPQD010000012.1, read on the forward strand.
AATCATCCTGGATTGCTCCACCTCCTTATTGCCTTGGAATTTCCAGGATCCTCTTTCCAGAGCCTGAATTACAGGCTGAGGACTTTTCCACCAGGTGTTTTTAATGTGAAATCTGGGATCTGAACTCAGGTTCTTTTGCTTTCAAGGCAAAGGCTTTAACCCCTGAGCCATCTCTCCAGCCCCCAATGATTTCTTTGTAATGAAACTCTAAAGCAGCCGCTCAAACACATTTTTTTCTTTTATTCTTTTAGTGTTTCATACATGCATATAGTGGATTTATGATATTTTTACACTTTATTTCCCAGCTCCGCCCTCTTCCTCTTCACATTGCAACCCTTCTCCCCTGCCAGCTTCCCTCCTATTTTCATGTCTTTTCACATGTGCGGCCATTGAAGTTCATCTGGTTTGCCTTTGATGTCATGCGCCTGAGCACTTGCTGGAGCCTGAATTATATGCCAGTGTGTGCCATTGAATAAAGCGTCTTCCCTTCTCTCCCTTTCAATCTTTCAGGGAGGTGTGGGGCCTTTTGAGATCTTTATCTTTCCATGATGAAATGTGGATAGGACAAATCCTGTGCAGGTCTTGTGGGAATATATAGTGAACTCATGGATGCAACAGCCCTGTCATATCTGGAAAGTAGTGTCTGGCCATACTCTTGCCCCTTCAGGCTCTTCCACAGTGTTCCTTGAGCCTTGGGGTTGGGGTGATGGTTTACATGTCCTGTTTAGGGCCACACAGTCTGCAGTCGCTTATTTCCTTTACAGTTGTGACTTTCTATAATAAACATCTTCCATTACAAAAGGCAGCCTCTAGGTTGAGTACTGAGTGTTCCTCTATCTATGGGTGCATTGAGAAATGTTTGAAAGACAACCCAGGTCCTTTGCTTTCCAGGCAAAAGTTTTAACCTCTGAGCCATCTCTCTAGCCTAGATTTTATTCATTTTTATACATGTGGTACATGATTCAAGAAGACTGGAAGTCTTTGATTTACAATGTCACTCTGGTAATACACTGGGAAAGAATAGCATTTTCCTGAGGTGAAGTTCAACACATCAATCAGTTTAAAAATATTATATATATATATTTTTTTTTTTAGGAAGAGAGAGAGAGAAAGAGAAAACAAGTTAGAGCAAGAACAAGTACATGCATTCTGTGGTGCATATGTGGAGGCCCGAGGACAGCTTTTGGAAGTCAGTTCTTCCTTCTACCATGTGGGTTCTGGGGATCAAACTCAGGTCACCAGTTTCACCTTAGGCACCTTTACCTGCTGAGCCATCTTGCTAACCCAGTCATAGCTTTTATATAAAGTGTTCCTCTTCTGTGCAGTAACTAGGAAAAGCACATTTGATTTTATGACATGAAAATTTTCCGTTCTGTGTTGTCTGTATATTGTGTTATTAGATTTGCCAGTTTCCAGGAAAAGCATGAATCTCCTTTCTGAGAATTAATTTAGCTCTTGGGGGAGGAAAAAACAGAGTTCTGAGTTTCAGATGCATAGATTGGAAAATTCCAGGTACCTTACCCAAGTTAATAAATAAGATGTGGTACTAAAATCACTTTTACAGCACCCATTGGTTGCAGATATAACCTGATTGATTCCCCAGTAGATGAAAGGTATTGGTTCACAGCATCTATGTAACTAACAACCTTTTTTTATTATTTTTTTTTATTAAAAATGTAATTATACATTTTAAAATTTTTTACCAGTTCCCTCCCTTTCCCCTCCTCCCCCCGACTAACAACCTTTGATTGTTTGGATATGCAGTGATTTTAACCAACAAATTATAAGAAAAATCTGTGATGCTAAACACAGTCCTACCGTTAGTGAAATGTTCTTGACAACTGACCATTTTCTCCCTTCTGGTTCTTTTCTAGTTGGAGGAGAGCAGATAAGTGCCATTGGACGGGGCATCTGTGTGTTGCTGGGCATTTCCATGGAAGATACACAGAAGGAACTGGAACACATGTAAGACGTGGCTTTCTAAGTCGTTGCTCTGGCTCTGCTGATGACTTCATAGTATTTTGTGCCTTTGGAGTGAGTCTGTGCTACTTTTATCAACTATTGGATTCAACCCAATATGGTCGTTTCAGGAAAAATCGAGTCTGCCCAGTCTTACCTGCTGTTACCAGTGCAGTGAGACTCTAACTGCCTTATTCTCTGTGGACAGTACAGTATTTTTCCCTTAATGTAAATACTGCACTCCAATCTGTGATTTCTCTTTTTAAATTAGGACAATATGACTTGGAGATATTATTTATGCAAAGTGCCCGGTTGTTCACCATGTGCATGAGGATCTGGAACTCTGAGAGTTGCAGTTCCTTGCTCTGGGCAGGGCATTCAGTAAAAAGCCCTAACCTGGTTAAAACTTGAGCTGCTGGCCTTGAAACTGGTACTTTGAGAACATCAGAGATTCTATATCAACCACCTGGAACTAGGCCAGCCTAATCTCTCCCCATCCTTAAGCTCAGGGAAATTTGTGGAAGAGGGGGCAGTAAGATTGTAAGAGCACAAGAATGGGAGGAGCAATGATATGCAAGATACTCCTCACAAGTTAGGGCCGAAGCAATCATATTTGGACTTTGCATGCCCTGCACTATGTCCAACACAATATTGACCCTACAAAGTCTAGCGTTTGCTAAAGGCCCTAGGATCCTTGGCGGCAAGGGATTGGCAGCCACAGTAGTGTTCCCATGTTTAAGGGGAACACAGGAAACGGTTCTGGGAAATGCCACTGGGTCCTTGCACCTCATCGGAGAGGTGGGCCCAGAGAAGAGTTTGGCATGCTCATTAAAGGATGCTCCGGGGATGGGAGGAGGAGGCACTGGGGGATGGGGAGGGAAGGGGGAGGGGATGGGGGCACAGGAGGGTGAGGGGGTGGGGAGGGGTGGGGGGGTGGAGGGAGGGAAGGGACCCGTGTACCTGTTAAGTTTGTATGAGTGGAAATAAAAAAAAAAAAAAGAAAAAAAAAAAAAAAAGAAACGGGTGCTTTGAGCTGCAGCAGTGCAAAGGCCGCTGCTGCCCCCTAGCGGGCTGTTTCAGGAGCCAGTCCCCACCAGTGCTTGCTTCTTGCCACCTTTGATTCCTCACTTCGGTGTTCTGAGTCTGGGTATGGAGCTGTCCAATTATCCCTTTGTCATTATGTTGAAAGTCAGACTGGGAGCCTGATTCCTGCTAAGGTGTTGATGGCTGGTAAAGGCAGTCAGTTTCACTTTAGAGATGTTGGTATTGGTAGATTCTTAGATGCCCACACAGGAGTAGAGTAAGGTAATGGTGAATAGCTGGGGCTCTGGGTCTGCATTGCTTTAGGACTTGGGATGATTACTCTTGATTGTCAAAGGATTGGATAGGGAATTGCTAATAGGATTGTAGAACATTGGGGTATGTCTGTGAGGGTCTTTCTAGAGGTTTACTTAGGAGGGAAAGACCCTTGAATCTCTGGGAGTCGAAACAGACCTGTCCTCCTTTAGGTTGGTTTTCTTAGGTCTGGTCACAGCAGTGATAAAAACCAACCACATAATGACTGTAACATATCAGACAACTAATTTTTAACCTGGTAGTTAAAGAGATGATGGACTTGAGACATGTCTTGGTACAGAGTGGGGATAATGAGCATCCTTCCATGGAGGATGCCCCTCTAACGGGTCAGTGGATGGCACTGTCTATCCTCAGCACCAAAGGGAGTCTCTCAGATAGGGTTCATCTTTCGTGCAGTTTGCTGTTTCATGGTTCTTGAATCAGACCTGACAGCTATTGCCTGGTACACTTCTCACAGAGTGGCTGTCCTTTGTCATCTACAAGGCTGAGGAAAGCCTTTTGGCTCAAGGAATATGTGACATAAATCTCCAATATCCTTTCCTAATTGTTTTTTGCATATTTGCACCAACCATGATTTTTTTTTCTCAGACTGTTTGTTAAATTTTTCATTTTGAATGATTCTATGAAGGGGCCTAAAAAGGCCTGTCACTGATATTTGCATAATGATTGAAGTCTTCCATCAAAAGTTAAAATGGGACTCACGCTTAGACACATTCCCAGCTTGGAAGTACCAGACAGGGGTGGCTATAATTCAGTTCCACCAGTGGCTGCTGTGACTCAGAGGGACTGGCAAGAAGGGACCCACAATCTTGTGGAGTAGGACCAGGTTTTACCTCTGTGTAAAGTGAGCTCAGGACCAGGGAGTGTAGGGTACACTGAGGGCCTCGCAGTCCTTCAGCTAGGTCTCATGGCTCCCTTTCTACACAGGGTTCGGAAGATTTTAAACCTGCGTGTGTTCGAGGATGAGAGCGGGAAGCACTGGTCCAAGAGTGTGATGGACAAGCAGTATGAAGTGCTGTGTGTCAGCCAGTTTACCCTACAGTGCGTCCTCAAGGGGAACAAGCCCGATTTCCACCTGGCCATGCCCACGGAGCAAGCAGAGGGCTTCTACAACAGTTTCCTGGAGCAGCTGCGGAAGACCTACAGGCCGGAGCTCATTAAAGGTGGGCAGAAGGGGGTAGGGTAGGTAAAGGCATGCATGCGTCACTGGTCTTGATCCAGCACTGAAAAACAGTGTAAACTGGAGAGCAAGGAAGGCTGGGGACAGTTCCAGCATCAAACAATTCCCCAAAGTAAAAAGAACAGGTGCCATTCATTGTGGAAATGTATTTCATTTAATAGGTGCAGAATATTATGATTTTAGACAGGTAACTACGATAGTTATGAGACAGTTATATTTCTTATAAAAAGGGACTTTATTTTAAAAAAGAATAGGGACACCTCAGAGATATTTCATCCATTCTACCTCCGCATTATGCACTTCTTTTACCAAGTGATGCATTTTTTACAACTGACGAACCTACATTGACCCTCATTACTGCCCATGACTCATAACTTACATTACTTGTCACTCTTGGTGATGGACCTCCTATGGGCTGGATAATTTATAATGATATAATCTTCTATTCAAGTATTGCGCAGAGTGTTTTCACTGCTCTAAAAATCCTTTATGCTCTACCTGTTCATTCCTCTCTCGCTGACTCCTGACATCCACTGTCTCCATAGTCTCACCTTTTCTAGAGTGTCCTGTACTTGAAGTGGCTCAGTGTGCAGTCTCATTGCATTGCTTCTTTCACTTCTGTGATATGGATTTGAACTTTCTCTCTTCATGGCTTGTTTGCTCATTTCTTTTCAGCAGTGAATAATAGTCACTGTTAGGCATACCGTAATTTAGATATTCATGTCCTTCAGGGTATCTTGATTGCTTCTAGGTTTATGCAATTATGATAAAGCTGCTATAAACATCAAAGTGAAGGTTCTGTAGATATATGTAAGTTTTCAGCTCCTTGGGGTAAATACCAAGAAACTGCTGCTAGATGGAATGTTAAGAGTGTGTTTATAAGAAACTGTCAAATTGTCTTTCAAAGTGGTTGCACTTTATGTTCCCACTGGTACAACACTCGCACAGCACTTAGTGTTGCTGCTATTCTGGATTTTGTCCGTCCTAGTAGGTATACAGCAACATCTCCCTGTTTTAACTGAGTTTCACTAATGACGAATGATGTGGAGCATCTTTTCATGTTTTTTTGTTGTTCATGAACTTTTGTTGGTGAGGTGATTCTTAAGGCCTTTGACCCATTTATTTTATTTTTTAAAATTTTATTTATTTGTGTATGTGTGTCAAAGAGCATTGTGTGTCCCTGTGGAGGCCCAAGGGTGACTTCAGGAATCACCCTGTATTGCTTTTACCTCCTTTTTGCTTTACTCTGGGAAGTATAGACCACCGAGGTTTCCTCCTGATGTTTTTAGGTGGGACCTGGGTTCCGAACTCAGGACTTTCTGCTTGGGAGGCAGAATCTTAATTCCTGAGCCATCTCTCTAGCCCACTGTTGGCCCATTTTTAAATTGAATTGTTTATTTTGAATTCTTTGTAGGTACATTTTATATATATATATATATATATGTATGTATATATATATATTTTTTTTTTTTGCAGATACTTAGCAAATGTTTGTCCCTTAACAAATGTTTATTACCAAATAGTTTCTCCTAATTATAAGGCTTGCATTTTTCATTCTCATGAGTTAAAAATTTTTTTTTTTTTTAATTTTATTATTATTATTTATTCAACTGTGTGCATGTGCGGGTGTATGTGCGCACGTGTCTGTGTATGTGTAGAACCACGGATGAATTCGCAAACCACCATGGACACCTCCACCTCCTTCTACTCCGGGATTCACAGGCTTCTGCCTGGCATCTATACGTGGGATCTGGGATCCGAACTCAGGACCTTCCGCCTAGCAAGGCGGAGCTTAACCCCTGAGCCACCTCTCCAGCCCATGAGTTAAAAATTTTAATCAAGTTCCACTTATCAATTCTTTCATAGCCTGTGGCTTTGATGCATCTAAAAAGTCATCTTGGTTTTCTCTTTATTTATTGTGAGTTTTATAGTTTTACTTTTCATATTTAGATTTGCAGTCTCCTTTCACAGAGTTTGTGAAGCGTGTTTTCATCCATATAGCTATCCAGTTCCAGTATCATTTGTAGAAGATTCCCTTTTCCCTCATTGGATTGTGTCAGGGTTAGACACAAGTGTCAACTTGACTATTGAAGGCTCAAGCTCTGGGCACAGTTGTGAAGAATTAGTAGTTGAATCAGCCCCAAGCAAGCCTGCAGGAAATTAACTAATTGATGGAAAGGCTCAGCCCATTGTGGGTGGGAGTAGTCCTTGGACAGGCGGATATAGACAGGTGGATGTAGACAGGTGGATGGGGCTGTCTAAGGCAGTTGGCATCTTTAGTATACTTGGACAGACATGCTGTCTGGCAAGGGAAGTTTGTCCCTCTTTAAGCAAGTCTGTGAACGTGATGTGGCCAGTTTCCTCAGTCCTGGTGTTGGTATGAGCTCTCCTTGCCATGCCGAATTGAGAACTGTAGCCATAGGACCACAAACCAGAGTAAAATCCCTTGTTCCACTAAGCCTTTTTGTTGTGAATTATCAGCAGCATGCAGAGTAAATGGGATAGATTGCTGTTGCAACTTTGTGAACACTTCATTCACTTAAGTGGGTTTGTGGGCTTTGTGTTCGGTCTTGGTGATCATTTTGTCTGCTCTGTTGCTAATATCATGATGTCTGTATTTCTTTGACTTTCTGTTATGTATGGAAGTCACACAGGCTCATCTTCCAGCTTTATCTCCTTTGATATTGTATAGAGAATTCTGGTCTTTGCCTTTTCTGTAGAGTTTTTGGAATTGGTTGCTGATGTACATTATTCCAAATACTCCTCTGCTGCTGATGTGAATACATGGCCAGACAATTCAGCCTGATTCCCTGAGTTGCAGTTCATGTTGATAGTGGGAGAGTTCATACTGACATCAGGAGTTGACTGACCACATCGTATCCACAGGAAGAACTGAGAGAAGAATACATTTTCTCACTTGCTGGTCTGCTAGTACTGAACCAGCTCCTTTTATCTTATCCACCTGCCTAGGTGATGGTCCTACCCATGCCAGTTTGATAATCTCCCACCCTACTCAGAGGTTTACACCAACTAAATGGTTTTTCACAGATGGGCTTAAAGGCTCAATTTCTGATCATTAGATTGGGCATCTATAACTAACTGCCAAATGTGTAAAATATTATAACCTGATGGGGGTTTGATTGGAATGGAATTGAATGTAGAGATTGAGTTGAGAAGAATTGACATCTTGACTGTATTGGATCTTTCTTTCTAAGAGCATGGAAATTCCTCATTTAGTTCTTCAATTTCTTTAGTTAGTTTTGTGGTTTTCTTCATGTATATCTTTAACATACCTTACTAGATTTATAGCTATTTCATTGCTAAAGATGTTGTTATAAATAATACTGTGTTTTTAATTAAATTCTACTTTTGCATTGCCAGTATATAGGAAAGTGATTGACTTTTCATAATAACTTTGTATTCTATAACCTACATATGACCTTTTAAAAATAATTTGAATTTCCATGTTTTCCTTCTTCTTGTGTATATGTGCGTATTTGTGTGTGGTGTATGCACAAGTGTGTGTGGTTGCCTATGCCCGTGCTTATGCTTGAAAGCCAGAGAAAAACATTGAATTTGTATTGTTCTCTACTTTATTCCCTTGGGACGGGGTCCCTCAGTGAACCTGGAGCTAGGCTGCTGGCCAGCAACTCCCAGTGATCCCCAGCGATCACCACCTTATTCCCCTCAGTGCTGGGATACATTCGATCATACCCAGCTTTTTACGTGGGTCCGAGGATTTGCATTCAGATTATACCTGTAATCTCAGTACTAGGAGATAGAGACAGAAGGATCCTGGAAGCTTGCTGGCCAGTCTGTCTAGTCACATTGGTGAACTTCAGATTCCCTAAGATACCTTGTCTCAAAAAGATCATTCAAAGAGTGACAGAGCTGAAGAGATGGCTTAGGGGTTAAGATTCTGCCTGGTAAGCAGAAGGTCCTGAGTTCAGATTCCAGGTCCCTTAAAAAAAAGACCAGGCAGAAATGGTAGCAGCCTGCAGTTCCAGACCTGGTGGACAGAGTCTGCAGATATGCATGCACAGGCACATAAACCAGCATATATCTGTGCATCCAGAAGCATACAGCACACACACACATACACATGCGCGTGCTAACCAACGGACTAGAATTTTTCTATAGTTGTTCTTGTTATTTGTGAACAAAGCCACTTATATATTTTTCCTTCTCATTCAGTGCATTTTAAATTTCTCTTTCTTGCCCGATTGCATTAGCTGAGATCTCTAGTATAACATTGAGAAGGTGAGAGTGACATTTTGTTTGCTCCTGATCTCCATGAGAAAGTTTTTTTTTTCCTCCCAGTTTTTCTTGGCAAGACCTTTGTTATCTAAGGAAACTGCAAACTGATAAGAGTTTAGAAGACCCCCAGGAGGAGGAGGGTAGTGTTCTGGACAGTCACTCCAGTAATCCCCAGACAGGGACATCTCGGAATCCCTGTGTCTCAGGTAGAAGGCAGTTAAGCTTGTTCACTTGTAGCTTTAATCTTGTGAAAACTGTACATTTCCTAACAAGCTAATAAAATATTAAATTTTTAAATTTCAAATTTAAATAAAAATCAAAATTTAAAATAAAAATCCCTAAAAAAATTACCATGAGTATTTCCACACATGACCTGATAACACTCATTTTTTCTTTTTCATGTGTTTGTGCATGCATTGTGAACATGTGCTCACATGTGTGTAGGTACATATCTGCTGCATGTTGAGGCTAAAAGTTGATGTTGGCAATCTTCCTCAATTACTGTTCTACTTATTTTTTGAGGCAGGATCAAACCTAGAGCTTGCCTCTATCACTAATCTGACTGTTCAGCTTGCTCTGGGAATCCGCGGCATCTGCCTTCCAAGTCTGAGTTTCCAGGTGGGATGCCATGTCACCTGGCCTTTATGTGGGATCTGGGGACCTGAGTGCCAGTTATTTTGCTCAAATGACAAGTGTATTTACTATGGATCCACCTCTCTAGCCAGTTTTTTGGGGCTTCTTTTTTCTTTATGCCTTGAAACTTTCATATAGAAACAATGAATTCATGTGTCTTCAGCCCTCTGCATTCCTCCACACCCTCCAGTTCTCCATTCCAGCCGTCTCCTTCCTGCTCTCTCTGCATGTGTGGTCCCCAGAGTCCCTGTCATCTGCAATTGCCCAGACATCCAGGGTTAGTCCATTATTTTTTCATACCAGCAGCTCATGGGTCCTAGAAGAGTTCAGGAGAGGAGAACAGGAAGTTTAGGAAGCAGAAATTGCAGTGGGTTTTCATAGCCATGATTTCCTGCTGTGCACAGAGCACTGCCTTGTTAGTTCTAGTTTTTCATTGTTGGATGTTACGTTTGCTGTAGTTTTTAAGTTTTTTTTTTTTTTTTTTGGTAAAGCATTCTTTATCAAGTTAATGGAGTGCTCCATTTCTGTTTCACTGCAAAGCAGAAATGTTTTATTGTGAGTTAGCATTTGATTTTGTTGAGTGCCTTTTCTGCATCTATTGATATGGTCATTTGATGTTCTTCTTTAGCCTGTGGCTGTGATTATGTCGCATGAATGGTTTTTGAATGTTGGATCAGTCTTGTATGCATGAGATAATTCTCGGTTGTGGAGTAGAATTCATTTTACATTGTTGGATTTGATAGCATTTTGTTGAAGATTTTCACATGTATTATAATTAGAGCTACTGAAATGTGTGTGTGTGTGTGTGTGTGTGTGTGTGTGTGTATACATTGGGTTTTCTTGTAAGACTTCTTTTTTTTTTTTTTTTTTTTTTTTAACGTGGGACCTGGGATCCGAACTCAGAACCTTCTGCTTGTGAGACAGGGTCACAACCCCTGAGCCATCTCTCCAGCCCTCTTGTAAGACTTCTTTTGACTTTTGGTCTTAGAGTGATTCTGGCCTTATGGGATAGGCAACGAAATATTTTTGGAAATTCTGTAGCTCTGAGAAAGATTTGAGTGAACTGGTATCATTTCTCCTTTACATGTTTGGTAGAACTTACCAGTGAGCTCATCTGATCTGGTGTTTTCTGTTTAGAAGTTTATTAATTCTTGATTCAATTTCTTTAATAGATAAAGTCCTATTCAAATAGTCATTTCTTCTTTTAATAGTTTCAGCAGCTGGTATCATTTAAGAAATTGGTTTATTCCATCTAGGTTATCAAATTTGCAGGTCTATATCTTCCATAGTATTTCTTTATTATAGTTTTAGTGCCCTTGGGATTCTGTAATGATGCCTCATATTTCATTGTTGTTATTAATTATTTATATATATATATTAATAGTTTATATTATTTTCTTAGTCTTGTTTTGAGACTTACTGGTTTTATTTATTCTCTTAAAGAAACAGCTACTCTTTCTGATTTCCTGTCTTCTAGTTCATTTATTTCTCTTCTAGTTTTTATCATAGTACATCTTTACTCTGGATTTAATTTGCTGCTGTAGTGTCCTGAGGAAGGAACTTAGATTATTGATTTCAGTTTTTTCATCCTTCATAATACACGTGCAGGATTTTAAATTGACCTCTTTTCCATTTTTGTGCTATGTTGACCTAAGTTTTGACATCTAGAGTACAGTCTTACAGCACATCTCAGTTTTCACTAGACATGTTTCAGGTGCCCAAAAGCTATAGCCATGTGTGGCTAGAGTCTAGTATATGGATAGTTTACATTTAGATCTTTACTTATCTCTTGGGTGGTGTGTGTGTGTGTGTGTGTGAGAGAGAGAGAGAGACAGAGAGAGAGAGTACGTGGGTGCAGGTATATGTGTCTGGCCGACTTTGCAAGTATTCTTCAGGGACATGCTCTTTAAAAATTATTTATTAGAGAGAAAAAGGAGGGAAGGAGAGAGATGGGGGAGAAGAAGGAATGTGGATATTTGCCACAGTATGTGTGGGTTGAGATCAGAGAACAGCTTTCGGAAGTTGGTTCCGTCCTTCAACCATGTGGCTCTGGAGATTGAGTTGAGCTCAGATCTTCATCAGTTGATAACTTTTTAATGTTTCCTGTGCTATAACTTTCTATGGATGAAACAAATCCAGATCCCTGCTTTGGGGCTTATTTCTTATTTTCAGTATTCGGTAATAACGATTAGTAAATCTGAGAAGCTAGATGTACTGCTGTGCACTCTACTCCCAGCACTTTCGACACAGGGGCAGGATGAGTATGCCAGACTGGGTCGCATGGTGAGATCCTGCCTCCAAAAAAAGAGATTCTGCTCTCGGTAGCAAAGCCTCACTGTGCCTGTTGTCAGACCTTCAGCTCATCAGAGTTGCTCGTTCTGGATGTGGCATTCCTCTTCCTCCTTGCCTTTTCCTTTTCTTTCCATTCTCTCTCTGTGTCATGTGTCCTTTTGTTGTGAGACCATCTTATTTTAAATCAGATTCCAGTCTTTGTTGCAGAAGAGACTAGATATGCCCTTTCTGGAAATAGCCATGTTTGGAACTTATTCAAGACTTTGGTCATGGATACATCACATGCTTTTTCTTTTTCTTTTTTTTTTTTTTTTTTACTTTATAGCATGTTTATTTTTTTTTAATTTTTTAACATTTTTTATTATTATTTCCGCTCATACAAACTTAATAGGTAGACCAGTTCCCTCCCCCCCTCCTCCCCCTGAACCCCCTGCTCCCCTTCCCTCCCTCCCCGTCTCCCAGTGCCTCCCCCCCAATTCCCAGAGAGTCCTTTATTGTGTATGCCTAACTCTCCTCTTGGTCCTCCTCTCCGATGACATACAAGGACCCAGTGGCATTTCCCTGAAGCATAGGAACACTACTGTGGCTGTCAATCCCTTGCCTCCAAGGATCTTGGTGCCTTTAGCCGATGCTAGACTTTGTGAGGTCAGTAGTGTGTTGGACATTGTGCAGGGCATGCAAAGTCCTATTATGATTGCTTCAGCCCTAACTAGTGTGGAGAATCTTCAGATCATTGCTCCTCCCATCCTTTTGCTCTTACAATCTTACCGCCCCCTCTTCCGCAAATGTCCCTGAGCTTCAGGATGGGAGGAGATTAGGCTGGCCTAGTTCTATGTGGTTGATATAGAGTCTCTGAAGTTCTGGATTGTGGTTTGTTGATTTTCTTTTGCAGTTTTGCTGCTCCTGCAATGCCCTTCACTCCATCCTGATAGGCACTGTATGTCACCCCCTGGTCAGAGACAAAAAACTGTTAAACTGGAGTCTTGTCATAATAGCACATTCAAGGGTAGATGTAATAAAAGCAGGAAACCTCGGTGAGGGAGGGGTCAGTCACCCATTTGCAAAATGATCACCTTTCATCTGCCAGACTATATGCTCCTCCCCCTTCTGGTGAGATCATACCCCCTCAGTTGTACATGATCAGGAATGAACGTCTGTGAACTTAACCAGGTGTCACATTACTTATTTGCATTCCTTGGAGGCCGATTTTCTCTGCTGTAACATGGTCCCCTCTCTCCTTGTGTCTGGTGTAGCCCTCCAACCCCATCCCTCCTGTTCACAATCCTTGCAATTACTGTATTATATAGGTTTACCTTTGAGTGTCTCAATGTGGGCTGGGTGAGTTTGGTACTAGGAGCCACCTATTAGGGAGTACATACGGCACTTATCTTTCTGGGTTTGGGATATTTTACTTAATATAATTGTTTCTAATGACATCCATTTCCCAGCAAATTCCAGTACTTCATTATTTTTGATGGCTGAGTAGTACTCCATTGTATAGATGTACCACAGTTTCCTTATCCACTCATCAACTGTTGGACATTTAGGTTGATTTCATGACTTTGCTATTGTAAACAGTGCTGCTATTAACATGGTCGTGCTTGTGCTATCAAGGCGAACCTCTGCTGCATGGGGGGTTATTCCCAAAAGTGGAATAGCAGGGTCATATGGCATTTCAATCTTTAATTTCTTTAAGAATCTCCAGATGGCTCGCCAGACTGGCTGTATGAGCCTGCATTCCCACCAGCAATGTAGGAGAGTTCCCCTCTCTCCACATCCTCTCCAGCGCTTGTTGTTGTTTGTATTGTGGATTTTTGCCATCCTGACCGGGATGAGATGATATCTCAGGGAGGTTTTGATTTGCATTTCCCTTATGGCTAAAGAAGTGGAGCATTTTTTAAGATATTTGTTAGACATTTTAATTTCATCTCTGGTAAAATTTCTTTTAAGTTCCAGGGCCCATTTTTTAATTGGGCCATTGGTTTCCTTGGTGTTTAATTTTCTAAGTTCTTTGTGCACTCTGGATAATAGAGCTCTATCAGATATGTGGTTAGTGAAGATTTTCTCCCATTCCGTGGGTTGCCTTTGAGCTCGTGTTACAATCTCTTTATCTGAACAGAAGCTCTTTAATTTCACAAGATCCCAACTGTTGAGAGTTGGTAGCAGTGACTGTGCCATTGGATGACTGTTTAGGAAATGTTGGCCTAGCCCAATCAGCTCAAGGGAGTTCCCTATCCTTTCAACTATGAGTTTTATAGTCTCTGGCCTGATATCAAGGTCCTTGATCCATTTGGAATTAAGTCTTGTACACGGTGACAAGTACGGGTCCAGCTTTAATCTTCTGCATGTGGAGATCCAGTTTTGCCAGCACCATTTGTTGAAGATGCTGTTCTTTTTCCATTGGAATTTTTGGGCCCCTTTGTCAAAGATCAAATAGCTGTATTTTTGTGGGCTTATATCTGGGTCTTCAACCCTTATCCATTGATCTGTGTGTCTATTTTGGAGCCAGTACCAGGCTGTTTTTATAACTATGGATTTGTAGTATAGACTAAGGTTTGGTATGGTAATACCTCCAGCCGTGTTTTTGTTACTCAGGATTGTCTTAGCTATCCTGGGTCTTTTGTGCCTCCATATGAATTTTGAGATTATTTGGTCAACTTCTTTAAAGAATTGCTTTGGGATTTTAATTGGTATAGCATTGAATTTGTATATTGCCTTTGGTAGGATGGTCATTTTTACAATGTTGATTCTGCCAATCCAGGAGCATGGGAGGTCTTTCCACCTTCTGGTGTCTTCTGCAATTTCTTTCTTTAGGGTTTTAAAGTTTTCATTGTAAAGGTCTTTTACCTCCCTGGTTAGGTTTATACCAAGGTATTTCATTTTTTTAGGGGCTACAGTAAATGGGATTGTTTCTCTCAAGGCCTTTTCACTTCTTTCATTCTGGGAATATAGGAAGGCCTCTGATTTTTGCACATTTATTTTGTATCCTGCCACCCTGCTGAACTTCTCAATTAGTTCCAGGAGCTTCCTGGTGGAGTTTTTGGGATCACTCAGGTATAAGATCATGTCATCTGCAAATAAGGATAGCTTGACTTCTTCCTTGCCGATTTGAATCCCTCTTATGTCCCTTTCTTGTCTTATGGCTTCAGCTAAGACTTCAAGTACAATATTGAATAGAAGTGGTGAGAGTGGACAGCCTTGTCTAGTTCCTGATCGAAGTGGGAATGCTTCCAATTGTTCCCCATTGAGCATAATCCTTGCTGTGGGCTTGTTGTATACAGCTTTTATTATATTGATTAAGGTTCCTTCCATTCCTACTGTCTCTAGCATTTTGATCATAAAAGGCTGTTGGATCTTGTCAAAGGCTTTTTCTGCATTTATCGAGAGTATCATGTGGTCTTGGTCTTTGGACTGGTTTACATGATGAATTACATTTATTGATTTGCGTATGTTGAACCAACCTTGTGTGCCGGGGATGAAGCCTACTTGGTCCCTGTGAATGATCTTTTTGATATGTTTTTGAATCCGATTTGCTAAGACTTTGTTGAGAATCTTTGCGTCTGTGTTCATCAGAGAGATCGGCCTATAGTTTTCTTTTTTAAGTGAATCTTTATTAGGTTTTGGGATTAAGACGATATTAGCTTCATAGAAGGAATTTGGTAGTGTTCCTTCCTTTGCTATTTGATGGAACAGTTTAAGGAGTATTGGTGTTATTAACTCCTTAAATGTCTGGTAGAACTCTGTGCTGAATCCATCTGGTCCAGGACATTTTTTGGTGGGAAGATTCGAGATTACTTCCTCAATTTCTTTATATGTTATAGGGCTATTTAAGTAACTCACAACTTCCTGATTCAATTTAGGTAGGTTATGTTTACTTAGAAATTCATCCATCTCTTTTGTGTTGTCAAACTTCACTGAGTATAAGTTTTTGAAATATGATATTATAATTCTCTGGATTTCTTGGGTATCAGTAGTGATAACTCCATGTTCATTTCTAATTTTGTTAATTTGGGTTTTCTCTCTCTTGCTTTTGGTTAATTTAGTTAGGGGTGTATCAATCTTATTGATTTTTTCAAAGAACCAGCTTTTTGACTGGTTGATTTTTTTCTATCGTTTTCTTAGTCTCGATTTCAGATATTTCTCCCCTTATTTTGCTAATCTCCTCTCTTCTTCTACTTTTGGGATCAGATTGCTCAAGTTTCTCTAAAGCCTTAAGCTGCATTGTTAAGTTATTTATTTTTGATGTTTCTGTTTTTTTGACGTAGGCATTAAGAGCTATGAACTTACCTCTTAGAACAGCTTTCATTGTGTCCCAGAGATTTTGGTAAGTTGTATTTTCATTATCGTTCACTTTCAGGAAATCTTGAATTTCCTTTTTAATTTCTTCCTGAATCCAGTTCTCATTCAGCATCATATTGTTAAGTTTCCAGGAGTTAGTGTATTTTCTCTTGTTTGATGTGTTGTGGATGTCCAGCTTTAGGCCGTGGTGGTCTGATAGGGCACAGGTTAGAATTTCAACTTTCTTGTATATGTGTAGATTCGTTTTGTGGCCCAATATGTGATCTATTTTGGAGAAAGTTCCGTGTGCTGCTAAGAAAAATGTGTATTCTTTGGTGTGTGGGTGAAAAGTTCGATAGAGATCTGTAAGGTCCATTTCTTTCAGGGTTTGATTAAGTTCCAAAGTGTCTCTGTTAAGCTTTTGACCTGTTGATCTATCCCATGTTGAGAGGGCGGTTTTGAAGTCCCCAAGAATTATCGTTTGGGGGTTGATTTCTTGCTTTAGGCGCTGTAGGGTTTTCTTAATGAATGCATCACATGCTTTTTCCTGATTCATGTCCTCATGGGTTCTCTCACGCAACTGGCCACAAAGGTGCTTCTTAACAGAATGAGTAGTTATGAGGGTTAATCCCATTAGTCAACATGATGGAAACTCGAATCTTCTGGGCATGTCTTTGGGGGATATCTTGATTAGGTTAATTGAAGTGGGGCCATTCTGTGGGATGGGAACCTCAACTGTATAAAAAGGAGAAAGTGAGCTGAGCATATTCATTCACATACTCTGGTTCTTGATCATGGATGGGATGTGGCCAGATGCTTCAAGCTCCTGCTGCCTTGGCTTCCCAACCATGATGGAGTATGTACCCTTGGTCTGTGAGCCAGAATAAACCCTTCCTTTTGTAAATTCTTTTTTTTTTTTTTTAGTGAATTTTATCACAGGAACAGGAAAGAAACTAAGACAGTAATTAAGTCAGGTTCTCTGAGTAATTATTTTTCTTTGCTTAGTCAAGGATTAGATGCTAATAGACTCTTCCTATTTCTGAGTAATCTCGGATGGGTCTTAGAAGACATTTTTAAATGGAAGAACATTGACACTTAATATGGAATACGTGGCTAAAAGCAGAACAGCTTTTGTCTAAGTCTTTAAAGAGGAGTGTTTTAAATATTATTAGGTGCTTTTGCATTTTGACATGAAATATATTTTATTCAGAAAATTATATGAAGTACCAAGTAATGTATTGTAAACAATATCTTTTTATAATGGATTAGAACTTAAGCTCTTGGGATATGATGCATTTAATCACTTTTATGAATCCGACATGAATTATGTAATAACTTTTAATACAAATTTCTGTCCAAGTCTCTTCGACTTTTAGAGGGATGACAGTTGTGTTTGCAGCTTTAATTCTTACACGAGCAGAGAGTGCGTTTTGCATGCTCTCTGCCTTTTGGTTATTTTTGAGAATTTGGCTTGCAGCTTCAATTTGAAAAGCCTTCTTGGAGTAGATGTGAGAATGCAAATGACTGCTAAATATGTTCTCTTTATTTTAAGATCTTCGGGGCACTTCAGCAGGTTTAAAATGACAAATTAACTAGATTTAACATTTCTTTTCCCCTGCCTTTCTCCTTTCATGGCTGAAAAATTTATTTTGCATTTATAGTTGATCTATTTCTCTCATTTGTAGTTGAAAATTAAATCAAGAGAAGCTTGTTGCCCCTTTGTAGTTTCCTTCACATTCCCACCCACTGCCCGTGGGTGACAGACTTTGCCTCGCCAGTCACAGCCCTTCCCATGCCAACCAGCAGTGTCACGAGGCTGACAGCACAGCCGGCTGCCTCGGTCCTGCTGTTGGCTGTCTGCTGGTGGAAACCCCAAGCTGTTCCCCTGGGCCCACGTACAGGGAGCCTGTAAGGCAAGCCGATTATGTCTCCTTCATCTTTATTATGATTGTTTGCATGCAGCACGTCCAAATGTACCCTGAGAACCTCATGTTCTAGACCATGTGCAGAGTAAACCCAACAGCCCTGTCCGGCGGGCACCAGCTTTACCCTCATCTTTTCAGATGAGGAAACTGAGGTGCAGCAGGATGGACACTCAGCACAACCACCTGGAACCAGGCCAGCCTAATCTCTCCCCATCCTAAAACTCAGGGAAATTTGCGGAAGAGGGGGCGGTAAGAGTGTAAGAGCCTAAAGATGGGGAGGAGCAACGATGTGCAAGATACTCCACACAAGTTAGGGCTGAAGTAATCATAATAGGACTTCGCATGACCTGCACAATGACCGACATATCATTGAACCCTCAAAGTCTAGCATGGTTCACAGGCACTAGGATCCTTAGAGGCAAGGGATTAACAGCCACAATAGCGTTCCTATACTAAAGGGGAACACAAAAAAGAGCTCTAGGCAATGCCACTGAGTCCTTACACCTCATCAGAGAGGAGGACCCAGAGGGAAGTTTGACATGCACACTAAAGGATGCTCCAGAATGGGGGGGGGGGGGAGGAAGGGGCACTGGGAGAAAGGGAGGGAGGGGGGAAAGGAAGGGGAAAAGGGAAGAGGGAACAAGAGGGTCCAGGGAAGGGTGGAGGGAGGGAGGGGAATGGGGTACTTAACAACTTTGTATGAGTAGAAGAAAGAAATATAATAATAACAAAAAAGAAGATAAAGGAATAAATGAAAATAAAAAAGAAAAAAGTTATTGATATCTTGAGTATATGCTGGTTTGCTTTTTTATTTCTTTTGAATGAATCTTGTTACATAACATAACAATCTAGTCTCAAAGTCCAGGATTGCAATGAGCGGTTCCCCTGCCTTCCAGGTGGCTGGGCCCTGGGTTCCAGCAGTTCCTATACCATCCAGGTATCTGGATCTACAGAGGGTCTATTTATCTGGCTCCAGAATCACAGGTCTTTTCTCATGTGGGTTAGCTATTTCTTCAAACTCACACAGCTCAGTCCTTCTAGCCTTCCTGAGTTCCATTGAGGGCACTTCTGGTATTTATCTTTTGTCCTCCAAAGCTCTGAGCAGGTCAGAACCCTGTAACGAAGCCCTTCCAAGGCCACTGTACCCCAAGGGGGGGGCCATCTCTAGGTTGTTGCCACACTGTGCCTGGCTTGCTTGATCAGCTCTGATTAGCTCAGCAGAGATCTTCTATGAGGTTAAATGACGATTTGAATACATCAGTAATATGGACACAATCTGAATTTGAATGTAACACTCTTGTGTGTGTGTGTGTATGTTGTATATGCACATATGTGGTGGTACGTGTGCATGTGTGCATGCATAGTGGCCTGAGGAAGACCTCAGGTGCCCTGACGTCTGTCTTTTTCCCTTGAGTCAGGGTCTCTCAGCTGGACCTGGAGCTAGGCTGGTGACCAGAAAGGCCCATCAATCCTTCTGACCCCTTGTACTCCATAGCATTGGAGTTGTAGGTGCTGTGTGACTACCTCTGGCATTCATGGGGATTCTGAGGATTTAAAATCAGGTTCTCATGCTTTCATAGCAAGTGCTCTTACCCTGAGTCATTTCATCAGCCCCTGTTACCGATGTCACAGTCCTGCGGAGAACTCTCAAGGCAAGATTAAATTCTACATTACATTCAAGTCCAAAGGAATTTAAGTCTGAAACCCAGTGGTATGGTTTGGTCATCTCATATCCAGCAGTTCTCAGTTGCAGGGTATCTATGTCTGGTGGAACCTGGGTTAATTCAATAGCCATGCCCATCAGAACTAAATCTTAGCCCTAGGCATTTGCCATCCAAATGGTTATTTCCCAGAACTCCCTATTCTGGCTCTTTGGTGTGAGATTGAAAATGGCTGCCTCAGCAGCAGTTGCCCTTGCTCTCTTGTGACGAAGCATTTGGTCTAGGGCCTTAGGGATGTCCCCTTGTCCAGATTCTTTTGCTGTGGAGTTCTGGGTATGAGACGCTTAGTTGTCCACACGTGGAACAGACTTCACCTCTATATAGCCAAATAGGACATTTCCAATAGGGGAAGCTAGAGTTTGGAAGAATCCCCAAAAACCTACGGTTCTTCCAAAACCCTCCATAGCACTCAGTGTGGAGTGGAGTCAGATTGTGATTCTCATTACCCCCCCCCCAAGCCCTTACATGTTGAGAAACAGCTCCTACTGCCTCAGTGGCCTCTGCCGACCTCCTCTGCTGACAAGAGCTTGTCTCCAGCCAGGCCTGAGGAGGTGTGTTTCTTGGAGATGCTGAAGACGCCTGGAGTCCTTGTCACACCTTCAGCTCCCTGGGGCCAGGCATCTGCTGCTGCGTTGCAGTCATTGTGGTAGTGCGGTGCCCTGGTGTTAGCCACATCCTCTGGGGAGGCGGGGCTGCCAAGGAGCACGCAGTCTCCATCGAGGCAGCTCTGTGCTCAGTGGAGTTGCCTCAGATGCCAGCAGCCTGCCAGGGCCACGCCCCTGAGTTCCTGGCCATGCCACAGTCTGTGGGCGCAGACCAAACCTCTACATCTGGGTAGTGTCCCAAGCTTGGCCATGGGCTGGTTGTGATTTTGATTGATTCTTCATGTCCCTGGGCTGTGTAGTCAGTGTTGTGGTTTCCAGTTGTGACTCCTTCCCTGCTCAGCCTGTAGACAGATTGCAAGAAAATGGGGACATCTTGGTAGAGAATACCTCCTGGTGCCAGGAGTTGCTGTAGGGGTTGAGCTTACATAAGCCAGCCCAAGGCTCGTGTCCAGTACCATGTCCCTACAATAGCTTCAGAAGGGCCGAGTCCTGAAGGTCACGGCCATGCTCTCTTGAGCTTGCTTCTAACAGGCCAAGAACAGCAACACGCTCCTCTTGTTCTCCCCATTGTCCTTAAATAGCATGTATTCCCCCCTGTACTTTTTCTGTGCTGCTCCTCAGTCTGCCCATGTATTACTGTGGTCAATAGTAGGCATGGTAATATGTAACAGTGACTAAAACTTTTGCATTTTCTTGGGCCAGCATGATAGCTCAGCAGGTAAAGATGTTTGCTGTGACAGCCTGGTGACGTGAGTCTGATCCCTGGAGCTCACATGTTGGAAGCAGAGGACCAACTCCTGAAAGTTACCTTCTGACCTCCACACGTATCGGTGGCACACGTGTATGTGCACATTCGTGCATGATCACATACAAAACAAATAAAATAAATGGTTCAAATTAAAAAGGCTTCTTAACACTTTACTGCACCCCTCCCATGCACCCTCATGACCTTCTCACGATGATTCTCTTACTGTGCCACAGATGGGTCTTCTTGGCCCCTAGTGAAAGTAGTCGGATGTTGTCCAGCAGGGTGTGGACCCAGCCTTTGCTGGTAAATGGTGAATCCTGCCTTGAAAGGCTGGGCTTCTGGCTGAGCGTGGTCTTTGACAGCTGCTGCTGGAGACCAGTTTGTGGTTGTTGGGCCCCAGCTAGTTGCTCTCGTGCCTGAAGCATGTGGCATAAACATGTGGACCACATGCTTGTCCTGCAGCTCCGGGTGGACCTCCGAGACTTACATTCAGGAACAACTTGATTGTGTCACTGCTCGAGCCCAGATGTTATTTTGTAGATATGTTCTTGTCTTTCATTTTAAAAAGTGTATTTATTTTTCCTGGCCAGTGTAATTTTTCTTGAGGATTTTACCCTTTGATCTGGACTGGAAAAAATGTTACCATTTTAAGACCTCTTAAAACATGTCTTTGGATTTACTGTGTGTACAAATGGAAATTCAGATAATAGTTCTCTTCTTGACTGAAGAAAAACAGGAAAAGAAAATAAATTTCTTGCTACTTGGAACAAGAAACATGGTGGAGCATGTGCAGTCTATCCTGGCAACAGAAACTCAAGGTCGGAAATAATTTCCTTCCTCCCGAGTCTGCCTTCAGCTTCCCTGAGGAGAGGAGAAGATGAAACTTGCTACTAATTGTAGCCATAATTTTAGTATGCAATTAAACACATGATTTCCTTCCCAGCTGATGTCTTTTTAGCTAGTGTGACATAGATTATACAAAAGCTCTGTTGATTTGAATGGCCACTTTAATCCACTATTACTTGGGCATGTTTGACTCCCCACTGGGAACTAGATTGTCTTGCCTGTAAGAATGGTGGCAGCTTGGGTCCTTTTTACAATTTCCAGTGCTGCTTGCTCTCTGTGAGCTGAAGAACACCAGCAGTTGGTGTGTCTGTTTTGCTAAATCCCTTGAGATTAGGCTTAACTGGATGGAGAAAATCTGAAGTGAAAATTGTGGAAGCAGAAGCTCCTAGAAGAAAACCGTGTGGGGCAGTGTGGGTCTGAGGGGCCTTGAGGCAGAGAGATGGACGTGCACATTGCATCCTGTTCTCGCCCGCCCTTACTCTTGGTGTTACGAGGATTTTCTTTCTTGTCAAGCCTTTTGGGTAAGCCATGGCATCTGTGCCTTTTTCTATTGCCTACCCCTGCTCTCTGCTCCTCATGGGGCTGACCACCTTCTGTGTTGGCTGGGGGTGGGATTTTGATTGCATTGTCCTGTTGTGCCTTTTGAACAGGGCAACATGAAGTCTCCAGCTCTTGATTCTGAGTTGTGTTTTCCTTCAGATGGCAAGTTTGGAGCCTACATGCAGGTGCACATTCAGAACGACGGGCCTGTGACCATAGAGCTGGAGTCCCCTGCTCCTGGCGCCGCCACCTCAGGACCCAAAGCAGGTGAGCCTACCCTCTGGGGCCTGGGTCGGTCTCCTGGATATTGGTAACTCTGATTGGCTTGGCTCTAGTGTCTCCAGCAGCTCTCAGTCCCAGGAGGAAGAGACACTTCATGGCCATTACTTCATGTTTATTGTATTCCTCTCTTTTCAAGAATGTGTGCCACATACAGAAAAACATTCCTAACAGAACTTGGTTCTTCCTTGGGTCTTGTTTCTGGACCAGATGTCATGACATTCACTTGCCACTGGGTGGTAGCAGAGCAACGGCACCAGCCATTTCAGTTTATTCAGCAGGGTTACTTGGAGTGGGTTTTGTCTAAGGTGTGGGTAGATAAGCCACTTAAGGCTCTTCATAAATCTGGATCTTTCTAAAGAAATGTATGGCCTGAATTTATTGCAAACTCTGTAAGGAAAAATATAATTAAAATAGAGAAAGGAAATGTGTAACAGTTCTTATACTTGCGTCATCGCTCATGCTTACACTTTCAAAGCGTTAATTAATGCACCCACTTGATAGGGACACATGGCATGGCAGGTGTAGGAGGAGGAACTGAGGAATAGTCCTGTTTCTCCTTCCCCACTTCCCTTTCTTGCCAGGGTGCTGTAAAATGAGCCAATAAAGTTGTGTGGAGGATGCACAACAGAAACTTGTGGATGTGTGACTGGTATGAAGCTATGTTTTCCAAGGTGAAATAACCTTTCTTTCCTGTTGCTAATGTGTTGTACTGAAAGAAAAGTAGAACAGGTCTGATGTAATGTGCTAGATTTCAGAGGTGGTAACTGAGGGTCTTGGAATTACTGATAAGTGTTCATAATCACAAATTCAAAAATCTACATGAAGAAATGCAACTGTTACATTAGGCTGCTGTGCCACACTCATGGTATCTTGCTATCACTGTAATTAACAATGCCAAAAGAAAGTTTTTTCCCTTCCACCTCTTCAGCCTTCTGCCCTACAAATCTCCCTCTCATAGTCATATCTTTTAAGCTTGTGTCCCACTGGACTTGACCACTATCATCTGGTGATCATGGGTTTGGGACTGTCCACTGGAGCCCAGTGGGCACACGACTTAGTCCCCAGTTGTTCATCTATAGTTAGTAGGACTGCATGGTTTCTTTCCCCATGGTCAGTGCATTGAAATTAACACTGATGCAATACTATTAACTACACTGTAAACCCTATTTGAATTTCACTAGTGTTTTTAATCTCTCTCTTTTCTATTTCTCTCCCTTTTCCCCTCCCTTCTTCTGTCCCTCCCTCCCTCCTTCCCTCCCTCTCTCTTTCCTCCTTTCTTTCCTTCTATCTCAGGATGGTCTTGAACTGTGGGAAATGCTGGGATTCTGGGCACAAGCCACTAGACCCGACTTTAGTTCTGATTTTGTTTTTGAGGTGAATATTATCAGCCAGCTGCATTTTTTTTTTCTTTTTAAGATCCCCTTTTCATTTTTTTAGATGTTTAAAATTCCTCATGGCATTTAATCATGATTGTTATTTCTCCACTTTGACAGTTTCTAGGTCCTTTCTTGTATTTCATGACCTTGACGCATGTGTGTAGCCTGATGCTTTGTAGAGCATGTCTCAAATTGTTCTTGTGATTACATCATAGTGGTGCAGCTTGGCAGGAGTGTCAGCTTGTGCCTTTTGATACTGATTTCTCTCACTAAGGTAATGTTGACCTTGACATCTGGTTAGGATTACTAGATTTTCCTAAGTGAAGCCCTGACCACACCCCATTATCTGTCATGGCAGACAGTTCTCCTTCTGCTTTGCAGAGAAAGAAGCCAGTGGGTAGCATCAGCCCTGTGCTCCATTTCCTGTTCCTGAATAGTAGCAGAGCTTTTCTTTCTGGGTGCGGCCTGGTCTCACCCTGTGAGCCAGAACCAGGGAGAAATGAATAAGGGGAGCCCCTGGTTCAACACTTCCTGTGTACCACCTGTCAAACAGCAGCCTCTTTCATGTCCTGCATCCTGCAGCCTGGGGAGAAGTCAGCAGTTCTTTGTAAGGAATTCTAAACTGTGTGGTGCCTCTGAGAAATAAGACAATGAGATTAAAAAGGAAAGAATTTGAAGACAGTGATAGCAGAGCATTAATCTAGGGTGTGTGTGGGGGGGCATCTGTGATATTGGACTCTGTGGCTTCAGGGATGGTGTCCCATGAAACCAGTTCTGCCTGGGTTGAGTCCTCTCCTTACACCCACCCTGTGATCTGAAACACTCACCCAACTTACTCCTGTTGGCTTTTTTCTTCTCCAGTGCTGGGGACTTATTCCAGGGCATCCTGCTAGGCAAGCACTGAGTCCTGGTGATTTTTAAATGTGCTTAAATATCTCCAGTGAGCCAATACCTCAATTTCCTTCTGTCTCCTCTGCTCTCAGAGGCCTCAGTCCCCAGGGACCTCTGCACTTCTTGATTCTTCACTCTTTCCAGGCTCCCTTCCTCCATGTGAGCCACTGTGGCTCATCCATCTCTGGAAGCCACCAGATGGCAATCTCCACATTTTTCCTTTTGCCTCTGACTCTTCCCTGTGGCTCCATGTGATCAATACTCTGGAGTTTTGATGTAATATTCTCCTTTAACTCACATTTTGAGAAAATTCTAGGTCAGCTCTTTTGTTCATTCTAAATATTGCTTTTGAAATGGTAGAGTAATAAATACATTATGCCTCTGAGACCTTTGGCCATCTTTCAGTGAATAACCAATATTTTCTTGTTTAGGGTGAAGGGTATGATGGTGGTTATCTCAGATGAGTAAGTTTGGAGAGGCAACATACTGCACAGGACTCTGGGTAACAGTGTTCTGCATGCTGTCATCATAAGGGAGTAGATTTTAGGCACTGTCACAACACACTGAAAGATGACCATATGAGGGGTTATATAGTTCGATTGATCTATCTGTCTGTCTGTCTGTCTGTCTGTCTGAAAGATGATCATAATGAGGGGTTATATAATTCGATTGATCTATCTGTCTGTCCGTCCATCCATCCATTTATCTATCTATCTATATCTTGTTTATCTGTCTGTCTACCTATCTATCATGATGTACTTGACTATAATCACTTTACTAAGTGTAAATAATGAAAAATGTCATGTTGTACACTTTCAATATGTAAGTAAAAAGCTCAAAGAACTCCCCTCTCCGCAACAAAACCCAAATGGCATTTTTTCTAAAGAACATCTAACAAGCTGTGTTAACTTTTTGAATTCAAAGATACTTTCCTGAATCTCAAAGGCTCATTTCAGCTGTGTACATTGTCCATTTTCAATCATCTGTACCTTTTCCTGACCTGAGAAACTCATGCTGATCTTGACCCTCCAGCTCTCCAGCAGGGGGCAGTGAGCTGGCACAGAAGGACCTAGGTAAAGGTGGTGCCCCGAGTGCCTGTGGCTCTCTCTGCCTTTCCCTGCGGATGGGAGGGCTTCCTCTTCCAACAGGCAGCACCTCGGATCGCTGCTGTGTGGGCAGGAACAGCACAGTCAAATCTGTGTTACTGATAGAGAAACATGTTTCTGTCAAGCAAACTTTCAATTCTAAGTGTTTTATTTCCCTACTATAGTCTAAATTGCTACACTTACATTATGGGAAAGATTATTCTTTTGGCAAGTTTCTATATTATAGAAAAAATGGTACTTTTGGGCTTTTCTAAATCTTTAATTTGGATTTTTAAGCCGTCTGTGAAACAAAGTGTGTGTGTTGTTATGTCCACACTTATGTTTTCTGGTGTATGATGGCGACTGGCACTGAGGAAGGGAAAAGTACGCTGCCGCCTGTCCTTGGCTCTCAGCATAGATTTATGCTGAGAAACCTAGAAGGTCAGCACATCGAAAGAGAAATTGTCATAGGATAGCTAAGGGATGTCACAGCCACCCAGGGCTGGCTCTTCTTTCAAACCTTCGGTGTCTTCTAGAGTCTTCTGTGGGCAAGCTGAGTTCCTTGTTACCTACAAGGCTGGAGGGATAGGCTTCTGTGGTGCTCCTGAAGGCTGTGAGGAGTGTTGCTCTCCTTCCTACCTTACACCTGCTCTCACTGACTGTCCAATCTGAGAAGAGCTGAGCTTTCCATTCCAGTGTCTCCTCTTTCCAAAGGAGCCCCTTCATCCGTGGTGGATGCCACACTGCCCTGATGGCCGTTTTATAACCTCAATGCCACCATGTCTTATGATCTGCCTGCTTCTCACCTAGTTTCCCGAAGTGAACACCTCTACATCTCGTTCACCACCATGCTGCAAAGTGTGCCTAAGGATGTGCTCCTGGAGAAGGAGTGGTCCTCACTGCCCATAGGCTTTGCTGTCTGTGAACGTCCTGAGTTCAAGCCAGGTCAGTGCTCTCAGCTTGGAGTGCAGAAACTGAGACATTCAAGCTTCAGGACGATCCCATCAACATGCATGTGGCGCAGGGAAAGAACTCCGCTAGTTTTACTTGATCGTCCTTCCAGGGACGAGGATAGCCGTTGGATCCAGGTGATGCAGAGGGCAGGTAGGAAATGGGTGGTTTCTGCCAGGCGGTTCTGCCACAGGACAGACAGGCTTCCTTTGCTGCCCTGCCATTGGTCGAGGGACATAGCCAGTGAGAAGTTCTGAGCAGAAGAGTCATGTGGATGCTGATCAGCTGTCCTCTCTCAAAAGACATTTGTTTAAATGCACACACTTTGCTTCTCCTTTAATCCTGACACCTAGATCCAATCCCCTGATGTTGGCTGGCTTCATGCAGTGCATGGCTTGAGCAGGTTCCAGTGCTTGACTTGCCATAGGAGTGTGCTTGCCAAGTCTAGACACCTCCTTCCCTGTGAGTTATGCGATGAGTACAACCCTCTGGGGTGGGTGGGTATGGAGGGTGGTGTTTCCCTGCCTTGCCTTGCCCTGCCCACTGCCAGCAGCAGTCAGATGTGTACCGAGGGAGTGCCTGCCCCAGGCATGAGTGCCCAGTATGTAGGAATGGGCTGTTGTGCTCTAGATGTTTCCAAGCGGGCTGTCTTCTTCCTGTTGTGGAGCTTCTAGGTGCTACTTCCATATTAGCCCTTTAACTTGTTTCTGTATGGACAGTTGTTCTTAGTTTGCGTCCTTAAGAAGAATCCTCTCCAGGACACCAGTGATGGTGCCTCTCTGCTTGAGGACCCATCAGTTGATAAATGGATCAAGTGACCTTCAATTTACCTTTTTGAGTTGATGGCATGTGTTAGCAAAATTACAGAAATTGAAGAATTCCTGGTGATTGGACTTAAGATGGTATTTTTGAAATCATGATGCACTCTTTTCTACCTTTGACACATGCACTGTTTGTAACTGTACCAAAGCAAAGCATCTGTTTTTACTTTAAGCCATTCTCTCAGGGCACTAATGAGCTAGCAAGCTGAAGTTTAAGAACGATTTGTTCCTGTATATGTATTTCAGGCAGTTATTTAAGTCAGCTAATTCCAACAAACCCTTTACCTAGTGACTTGATCAGTTAAAGAGTACCAACATCCTTCCTTTCTTAATGGAGGGAGGTCAAATTCGTCTTCCCCTGAACTTATGCATAGAGCATAACTATAATCTTACAGACTCAAGGCATTAATGATAAATTCTTAGTGTTTTAGGTAATTTGTCAGGAATTTCATTGTCATAGATAATTGAAAAATAATATTTTGTCATTCAGTGATATTTTGTAGATGACTTTGTTCAGTCACCTGTTTGAATACTTCCAGAATGTCTGGAAGTATTGGGAATTTTAAAGATGCAGATTTGGCTAAGATTGCTTCAAAGACTTGCTCAGTAGATAAAACACTACTGTGTGGAAATGTCTGCTAAAAATCTATGTTTTGGGGCAGTCTAATGAATGAAAAAAAGTTTATCATTTTCAATCTAGTTAGCGTCTAAGAAAAGGTTAGGATGGGTGAGTGGAATTTTAACTGGATCAGTAAGCTTTTAGGGGTATACAAACTCTTCTCAGCTCACCCCAACCTTGTATGTATGTGTGTTTGTGTGCGTGTCTTTGCTTGGGGAGAGATTTGAGGACTTCTGTCACATTCACCAGTGCTTAAAGAATGCTGGTGAGCTGGGGGCAGCTGCTACCAGGATTGAGTACTTTCTCTCCCCCGGAGTCACTGATTCTGGTGGTCATGTTCCTCATGGGGTGGGCTTGGGACTCCTGGTGTACAGCTGTCCTGGATGCTTGTTAAAATGAAGAATTCTGGGACCACTCGTGTTTTCTGAACCAGAGTTCTGGGCGCCCCTGGGTAGGAAGTGCTGTAGAGTAAGTACTAAATGTATGTTCTCTGCAGAGCGCCTGGAGCACAGGAAATCCAATGTCATTTTCATCTGCTTCAGCCCTGGCTTTCCTGGCTTTTCCACTTTCCCCGCCCCTCCCTGCTGCCTCTTGTCTAAAAATACTCTGCAACCTGTGCTCCTGCAGCTGCCACAGAGAGAGACGACTGGGCTCAGTTATTGAGGTCACACATGAGGCTGTTCTCTTTCGTCAACACCCCCTCAGTTTCCCCATCACATGCGAGCAGTGATGAAAAGTGTCCCCAGAACATGGTGCTTTGTCCACACAATTACAGATATGCCAGGGAAAAGCCAGTGGAGTGCAGTAACTCAATGCATTGGTGACTGATGGCTGACTGCTGTGCCGAGTGACATTGAGGCACGTGCTGGTGGATGCGTCACTCCTGGAGAGCGATGAGCCCAACATGGGGATTGCTCTTGGGCCAGGCAATCACAGCGCGGCGGTGCTCTCAAGACATTTAGCTAAAGGTGATGTGTAGTTCTGTTGGTGTTTGGATCCTGGATAAGGAATGCCTCACTCACCTGCTGATGTGTTAATGGATCTGGAATAAAAACCCAGGGCCCCAGCATCTTAGTCTCTACGTGGCAATTGTTGTTTCTTGGGATCCATGAATGTTGGGCATTCATGTTGGGCATTGCTAAATGTGCATATGTCCTGGTATATTATTACCTGTGCATGGTACAAGTATTTCCGCAACTGATCAGTCATAGACCAGTTGCCTGCAGGTAATCTGCTGGTTCTTGAGCAAGCTTAATGACTTTTTTCTCTTTTATTCATCCATCTGAAATGAACTTCTTCCCTGTTTGTGCCTGTTGACATAGTCCCTATCTTTCAAGATCGGTTTCAGACAGCTCTTCGTTTATAATGCTTGCCTCAATTCCCTCCAGGCACAGCCTTCTGCTTCCAATCCCCGCTGTAGATGGTTTAGTGGTGAGGCCCTTGGACAGAATCCCATGTGCATTCATTTGCTATTTTGTTTGGGAGCTCACTTATCTATGACTCTATCTACTCCCGTGTCCAACAAGCTGTCTACCCATCCATCAGTCCAGCCACTTACACTTCTTCTTATAAGTACCTCCAACGACAGCTT
Source organism: Typhlomys cinereus (assembly GCA_023101885.1). NCBI lineage: Eukaryota > Metazoa > Chordata > Mammalia > Rodentia > Platacanthomyidae > Typhlomys > Typhlomys cinereus. The sequence goes on from JALPQD010000012.1 coordinate 10,529,957, forward strand.
TTTTTAAAATGTGTGAGTGTTTGGGTATGTGTATGTGGTGTGAGTGTGTGTAGAAGGGGACACTTGAGTGAGTGTGTGTACCTGTGGAGGTCCACGTCAGGAGTTATTCTGGATTGCTTTACCTCTACTGCTTTGCTCGGGGATTTCCCAGGCTCTACTCTTGAGGGCTGGAATTACAGGCAGCCACCATTTCTGTGTGATGGTTTTACATGAATTCTGGAATCTGAACTCAGGTCTTTTTGCCTGTGACTTAGCGCCTCCTCTCTAGCCCCTCCAACAGCTACTTCTGAGGGGTGTGCTCTGTGTGGGTCCTGAGTGTAGGTCCAGCACTGAACTGAAGCCCTGTCCTCATGTAGTTTTTATCTCAGTGAGGGAAAACATACAAAATAAGTATAAAGTAAACTTGTGGCAAAATTAAGAAATAAAATGGTGTTAGGTATAGAGAATGCTGCTGTCGCAAGCAGAGACACAGAGCTCAGAAGGAGGAGCCAGGTGGAGGCTAGAGGAAGAACACGGGCCACTGAGTGCTGACTCCAGGCCAGTGCAGCTGCATTGGAGGTGCCATGGAGCAGTGGAATGAGACTGAGCTGTCGCAAGGCCTGAGGGCCTCAAAGGCACGAGGGCAGCCATTGAGGAGGTGTGGAGACATTAGAACAATGAGAGATTGATGTGTGTCTATCATGGATACTGCTGTGTGCTTGAAGGAAGGGTGTCAAGGAGAGCACTGAGGGGCTATAGTAGTGGCGGCGAGGAAGAAGAGATGAGGTGCGTGCCAAGGATCAGATCTACTCTCATGTCCGTGTTCGCAGTGGAGTTTTTCTGCCAGCGCCTCCTGTTGATATATACAGTACTGTGGCCTGAGCTCAGCACAGACTGTGAAGTGGGGCCTCCAGGGGCTCACTTCCAGACTCCATTCTTGTCTGCACAGCCAAGTGATGGAGGGTCCTGAGGCATGAGTATTCAGATGAGGCCACACCTTGGGAATCTGGAATCTAGGGGTGTGACTTTCACCCTGGATCTGAGTGATGTGGGGATATAGATACCAAGTGGAAGCTCCCATGAGATTAAAAACAACAAAAGCAAGCAGTAGGGAGGCGGGCTGTGGAGTAGTCAGTGTGAAGCCAGGTGCTTCACACTGGTCCACTTAATTTTGAAGGGTGTCCTAAGTGTCCCAAGAAACAATGTTTCTATTGAATTTTATTTGCATTTATATAAATATATATTTATATATACCATTGTTGCTAATATTTTCAGAGGCATTTCTGAATCCAAGTCTTAGGAGCTTGTCAGAGGAAAAAGAAAGCTATTTTTGGTAAAGTCTGCTCTCTGGTGCTCACTGATCTTTGGAATTACAGGAAGAAATTGTCAAGTTGTCAGGAGGGATGAAGCAGCTCCAGAGGTTGAGTAGGAATCCAGGCAGGGGGTTGCAGGGAGGAGGGGGAGGTGTCTTGCGAGGAAGCAGCACACTTTGTGTTGCCGACAGGTCCAAGAGTCTTACCGGCTGCTCCTTAGCTCCTTACTGCTCCAGTTCCACACCTTAGGTTTTTTTTTTCCTTTTCTAATACGGACCACAAATGCATAGCACTTTTGTAAAGATTCTTCACATGAAATATATTCCTTTGACTACTTTCCATAAAATGTGAAGTCAATTTCTTTTTCTATTTTTAATCATGAAAGTGAAGCCCGGAAGCCTCAATTTCTGTGTAATGGAAAGATCTGAGTTTGTGGACTTGTTCTATTTTCCACTTCTCCTTCTCCGGCAGGAACACGATACCCACATCTCGGCCCCAGGCAGCGGCTCCTTTCAGGACTGGCCTTGCTGTTCTGCCGCTAGGGGAGGGAAAAGACTTTTATTAACTGTGGGTGTCATTGTTGGGTCACGAAACCTTAGGGGATAAGTACAGTTCCTATAAAATTTCATTTCAAAATCCAGACGGAACTTTTTTTTTTCTTTCTTGATTTTGTGTTTCCTTTTGCTTCCTACACTCTCTCCTGGGAAGAGTCTCTTATTATTGTAATTATTATTATTTTTAAATTTCAAGTCAGCAAGCATGTAGTAAATGAAAAGTACCAATTTAGAATAGTTATTTTTTTAAGAGTAAGCTTTTTTTTATAGTATGCCTGGGTAGAAGGGTATTTTTATAGAAACTTTTTTCCTGTCTTTTGTTTTTCTTGTGAGCCCAAAAGGTAGCGTTCTGTATAAATTTTTTGTTATATAAAACACATAAAATCAGTCTTTAAAAATTAGTTTAAGATACTCTAAAAATATTTCTGACTATAATTTCCTGTTCTCCAAGGCAGTATCCTTTGATGAGTGCTCTCTCTTTCCAGGCTGAATAAAATATGTTCATTTCATCTGTGAATACTCATGGGAAGCAAGTAATGTCTCCAGCTGTGGAGCTGTCAGTTTTTAAAAATAATATTTTAATTCTTTGACAAGCTCATATATGTATACAATGAATTTGATCATAGCTACCTCCTCCTCCCTCCCACCTTCCTGGACATCCCCTAGCATATGGACTGTATATTTCTATATGTTGTAAATGATACATAATATAAACTTACTATTTTAACCATTTTCAAGTCTGTGGTTCAATGTCATTAGTGCATTCAGTCATTATCACAGTCATCTATCCACAAAGCTTTTCCATCTTTCAACATAGGAGCTGCACCCATTAGATAGTAACCCCTTGTTTCTCCTCCAGGTCAGAGAGTGTTCCACTTCTCTTTGAATCTGGCCAGAGTACGTGTCATCTGAATGAAAACAGCGTTTATTCTTTCGTGACTGAATTATTTTATCATAATGTCATTAGAGTTCATACCTTACGATGTATGTCAGAATTTCTTTTTATGGCTGAATAATTTTCCTCTGTATGTATATTCCACATTTTGTGTATTCATGTAACCATCCATGAACATTTAAAGTAGTTTTCTTGGGGCTGGAGATGTAGCTCAGGGCTTGAGACTTTGCCTTGTAAGCAGAAGTTCCTGAGTTCAGATCCCAGGTCCCACGTAAAAATGCCAGGCAGAAATGGCAGCAGCCTGCACTTCTGGCTCTGGTGGGCAGAGACTGAGAAATCCAGAGCGAAGCAAGAAGCAGGCAGAAGCAATCCAGGATGATTCCCAAAGTTACCCCTGGGCCCCCACAGGGACACACAGTGCCCTCTGATGCACAGACATCCTAAACAAACAAACAAATAAATAAACAAAATATTAAAAGTAGTTTTCTTGTATGTTATAGACTATGTGGTACATTTCTCCTTGCAGACAGGTTGTCAGAGCACTATTTTTTTTTAAAATGGAACTATTTGAGAGCAAGTTGCTGACTTGATCCTCGCTGAACTCATTAATATATATTTCTTGAAAATCAGAGCATTCTGTCACAGAAATTTCAAACTTTCATAGAAATTAGAAAATTCTCATTGATATTTTACTAACTCCACTTTTCAGACCCCATTCACATGTTTATAAGTTACCTAGTCAAGTTATAGTGAAAAGATCAAGTTCATATCATGCTTTGCTATTTCTGTCTGGCGTTTTATGTGAGATCTGGGACCAGAACTAAGGACCTTCTGCTTGCTTGGTTAAGGCAGAGTCTTAACCCTTGAGCCATTTCTTCAATCTCAGGTGCTTATTTGAAGACTGTCCTTCAATTTGAGTTTATTTGCTGTTCTTTTTGGCTTCGCTGCTGCTGCTGCTGCTGTTGCTTCTGTGTGTGTGTGTGTGTGTGTGTGTGTGTGTGTATGTGTGTTTTCCTATAAGCAGAGCTGTTCTGATATTTGCTTCCTGTCCTATCTGTTTTGCTACACATGCATCCAGTTTCTTAGTGTTAACTGCAAGGCAGGATGCTGTTATATGAACCTGCTGCACTGTGTCTACCCATTCTTCTTTTCATGGATTTATGGAGCTTGTGGCAGGTTTTTGCTGTCATTAAAATGCTGCAGAAGTTCTTGTGGGCATTTCTTCTGGTGGATTTGAATTTTCTAGGTAATAGAAAATTGTTCCTGTATAGTAGTTGTTACTTTTTTTATATTCCAATCTACTGACAACACAGAATAACAGCATTCAGCTACAGCAAATGCTCACTTGACTTTGGAATTTTCAAGTAGGTAAAATTGTCACCCTGTTCAATAAGTGTCTGAGGAGTTTTTTGGTGGCTTGTCTTACTGAGTGAGAATTATTATTAGAGATAAAATTACCTCAAAAGTATGTATATAGCCATGTCAAAAGAAAGATATTTTGGGAAAACTAGACAGATTAAAAAAAAAAACAGAAAATGTGGGCTTACCTCCCAGTTAGGACCTGAGAATAAAATACCAGGTAGCTTGAGCCAACTTTTCTTTTAGCTTCTTTCATGTCTTTCTTAATAGAATCTAATAGAATGAAACAGCAGGAGGAACCATCAAAGGTTCAGAATAATGAAACTGAAAGAATTGCCAGGGACCTGCGTCAGGTCATTTCTCATCTTGGATCCTTCGCTTGGCTCTGGAGTTGGTGAGACAAGAAGCGTGCTCAGGAAATCATCCTAAGATATTTCAGTACCAGGACAGATTTGTGATACGTTAGGTCTGTGATCATGTGTGACAATGAGTCAGGGAAGAAAAAAGAAACGAGTCAGGTCAGGGTTTGGCTTACTTTGTCAAGCCATGTGAAAGGAGTCCTTTAAAGAGAAGTAAACAGGACTGGAGAGATGGTTCAGGGGTTAACCCTGAAGGTTCTGAGTTTGGATCCCAGGTCCCATGTAAAAATGCTAGGTGGAAAAGGCCACGGCTTATACTGCCAGCCGTGGTGGGCAGAGCCTGGGAAATCCCGGAGGGAAGCAAAAAGGAGGTAGAAGCAAAAAGGAGGTAGAAGCAAAAAGGAGGTAGAAGCAATCCAGGATGATTCCCAAAGTTACCCTGATTCTCCACAGGGACACACAGTGTCCTCTCTCTCTCTCTCTCTCTCTCTCTCTCTCTCTCTCTCTCACACACACACACACACACACACACACACACACACACACACACACACCAGTTAAAAAAAAAGACAAACAAGCTAAACAATCAACCAAACTCAGAGAGGCACGGTAATAGTGAGCATATGGAGTTTTGTTGAAGCATGTCATCTTTCACCTGAGGAGATGGAGCCGAGGGAGGGTCCTTTTATCCACATATCTGCAGGAGGAGATCTGTAGGTGACAGAGAACCGAGTCCTTGCCTCTTTTGCCCTCTTTTAGGAGCAAACAGGCGGGTCAAGTTTGTCACTCTCCCGCTGATCTGGAAAAAATGCACTTAAACACCAGCTCTTATAGCTTTGGACATGTGATCTCAGTATCTAGAGAGAGTGTTGACATTCTTGCCTTTGAGGATGCTTTATGTGGCTTTTTATTATTTTTTGATGCATAATAATTATACATGTTTATGAGAGACAAGATTAACATCTCTTTACTTATATTTCTTTCTTTCCCTTTATGCATCTTAGAGAAAAGGGAAGACAGAGAAAGAGAGAAAGAGAGAGAGAGAGAGAGAGAATGAATATGAATGAATCTCATATATATCCTAGGCTGGCTTAGGCCCTCAGGAGTTCTGGAGTTACAGACTTGGATCACTGTGCCTGGCACAGTGTGATACTGCAGTTTGTATACAATATGTACTGATCAAATCAGGGCAATTTGCATATTAATTACCCCAATATTTATCATTCTTTGTGTTGGGTACATTCAGAATTCTGTCTCTTAATTGTTTTGGACAGTTTTGTATCAATCATAGCAACTTTACTGTGCTATAGAACATTAATTACAAGGGAGTTATTCTTCCTACTCAGAGGTACCCCTATATCTGCTAACCTCATCCCTCAAAAAAATCTTTCCCACCAATGGAACTGCTGTTTTTTTTGTACTCCATATGTGGTCTACTTACTGTCTTCCCCATGTAAGTGAGAGCAGAAGCATTTGCCTTTCTGTGCTAAACCTCTTTTACTTAACATAATGTCCTTCAGTTTCACCTATGTGGCCACTAATGGCAGTTTCTTTTTTTTTTTTTTTTTTGTGGCTGAATGATACTCTTTTGTACATATGTATCACATTTTGTTTCTTTTTTTTTTCCTGGTAATTCTAAGCCTGTATTCAATATATTGATTTCCTTTAATAAGAGACTAAAGTGCCATTGTGCAAGAAAAAATGTTGTTACAGGCTTGAACGTGAAAGGGTTTTCATGCTGCAGATATATATTGGAGTGTCCAGACCTTGCCCATACTCAGCATGTTGCTGTGGAGGGCCACAACTCTCCACTTACCCCATTTTCTTCTGGGGAATTCACAAAATGCCAAGTGTAGCTTATTCCTTTCTTTATGCTGTTAAAGCTGCTGGGGACCAGAGAGCAAGAAAGAGGACTAGTCCGAAGCTGAGCTGCCTGTTGGGTGCCTGGGGATTCTAGGTGGCTTGGCCCTGTTACAACCCACTGGTTCCTGTGTCCTAGCCATCAGGTTAGCTGTTGGGGTAGCTCAGTGTTTGGCAGCTGTCTGCCTGTATGTGGTGTTGATTGTTGACCTTTAGGAGGTCCTTCTTGTCATTCATCTGTCTTCCTTGGCTCTCTCTGACACTTTTTTCTTGGGCCTTTATTCTCAAGAAGAACACTGTACTCAAAAGTGGCTTTGAAACCTCCACTGGCAACTCTTGGAGCTAGACAGGCTTCAGCCTGTGCACCTTGATGGATATCAGATGTCAGAAGAGAGGAGTGTGAATGTTAATGAGCCATGGGGGCTCAGTTGCATTTCAGAAGATCAGTCTTAACCTTCTGAGCGGAGCCCCTAACGTTTGACTTTAAGCTCAGAGAACAAAGTTAAACCCTGGCTCAGGATACGTGCGTGCGTGTGTGTTCCAACTTTCTCAGCTCCTCTGATCAGTCAGCCTGAAAGTTTCAAAAGTCAAATAATTCAGAAATAACTAAATTCACGTAACTTAATGTTCATTTTGAATATATGTCTTCCAGAATAGATTGGCATATCTTTTTGCTTTGAATGGGAGGCTAATTCTATACTTGACCCATAACCACATCATGAAAATTGGAACAGTTGCCTGCATTCCTTTTCATAAACACTTATTGATTACCTTTCAAGTGCCAAATTCTGCATTGTGGGTACTGGGCAGAGAAATAAGGCATTTTTTTTTCTCTGCAAGAGGCTCTTTTTCTTAGAAATTGACAGAGTGGGATGGGTCTTTTGCAGGGCTTGTCTCAAAATGAAAATGCCACACTTTTGATCAAAAACCAAGGACAAGCTCCCTTGAAGCACTGAAATGCAAAACTTCCACTCTTTTTATTTGTCATGGTGCCTTTCTATTTAATGTCATTCTTTCCAAGAAAGAATAAAACATTTATATTGCTCATATGAATGTTACCATTGATGTTATGTAGTGGCAGTTTTAAACAGATTCAACCTGTGTGTGGGGTCACCACATTTACCCAATTTGTATTTTGTGGTTCAGGCATGCAAATAACTTAGGTTCATAGCACTGTGGTGGAAACTAGTTTACCTGGTTTTGTTTGCTCCTTATGTCATACTGTTCCACCAACTCCCCTCCTGCACTTAGTGAGGAGTAGTGAAGGACAGCGGTCAGGGAGGGGCTATGTGGATTTTGCTTTCTCGTCCTGTGTGAAAGGCAGCAATTGGGTCCTTTGGTCATTTGTACCTGGGAGCTTGGTTGGCTGCTTTCTGCCTTGGGAAAGTATGGCCCCAAGATGTCTACCTGCTTTCTCAGTTAGTGATGTGACATGCTTGCCTGCCCTTGCTTTCACTGTTGCTGGGCTCCCATGCACTTCATGAAGTTTGGGAAGCTTGGGCTCATAGAGCATCCTGAAAGCTGTGTGCTAACAGGCAGCCAGGAACGACTGCAGAAGTGTGTCTCACAGGATCTCACTGGCCACCGGATTCATGTAAAGTTATTAAGAATCACCAAGGCATGGCTCTGACTGGCAGGCAGAAAGTGCAACCGAGGAGGGAAAGGTCTCCGCAGTGACTGGAGTGACTACATACAAGAGAGTAAAGCCAGGCAGAACCCAGCTCAGAATGCAGGCGATGTCCAGCCTTCTCAACCTCCTGCTGCTGTCTTTGCTCGCTGGATTAGACCCTTCCAAGGTAGGGGCGATATTTTGACGCGTTTGTAATAAATGTGCAATATGTATCAAACCCAGTCAAGATGAAAAAAAAAAAAAAAAAAAAGAATCACCAAGGCAGTAACAGAGTGTTAACTCGACGGTGATCTTTCTGACTTGCTCAGTTCCTGCGTACACAGCCAGTCCGGCCTCCCTCTGGCACTCTACAGAGTGCCCGTCTCTAGGTCTCCTTGACCCTCTACCCTGGTGAGACTTGGTACAGCTGCTGCCCTGTGCCCTGCCCACTCAAAGTCCCACATTGCTCTGCTCATTCTTCTTTGTTAGATTTATTGCCTCTAAAAATCTCATATCTTCTTTTATTTTACCTTTTGAATTGGTTGTCTAATTTCCAGCTATAATGTATGATCCCCAAATGCAGGGCATCTGAGCCCCGCTTATGGCAAGGCAAGTGGCAGTTCAGAATTGAATGTGGGCCACACTGTAGAATTGTGCACTGTGGGACACAGGAGGCATCAGGCGTTGGTGGCAGATGGAAGATTTCTCAGGAAGTGGTAATTGGGCAACTGGTTGGCAATTATGGTAAAATTTTCATTTTAGATCCATAGTTTGTGTTATACTTTAGAATATATTTCTGTGAAATGAAAGAGGTAAATGTAATTTAAAAGAATCTCACAGAGGGCACTGGCCTTCCTAAACATCAAAATGTACAACAGTGCTGTAATAAAGCAAATGATGCTGGCAAAGCTGGAGAGAAAGTTATTAGCATACCAGGTGAGAGGCCTAGAAAGGAAGCCATTACTGTGAAGTGGGCACACGGGAAGGTAGCATCTTGGATGGCTGAGCAAGAGGTGGGTTTTCAGACAAGGCATCACGATGACTGTTTAAAAAACTTGAGTACAGTGGAGATCTATGCATTTAAGTGGGAAAATATAGTAGTTATATTGTTATATGAAATAAGTGTATCTTTAAAGAATATATGTAGTGTGATTCTATTTACATAAAAACAAGCCATCTGTTGGTACATAATCTGTCTAGCTGCCTCCCACTTTTGTGGATCCTTTGCGTCTAACACATTTTGGTAAAGTGAGTTTTTATCTTTTTTTTTTTTTTGAGATAGGATTTTGCTACATAATTCAGACTGACCTGAAACTAGTGACCCTCCCCCTGCCTTTGCCTTCTGAGTGCTATACCTGTACTGCTGTGCCTGGCTAGGAGAGGGTTTATTTGAACCCCATCATGATAATCCCCTGGAGAGTTGCCTTCTTGCCTCTTACGGGCCTGCCTTTATGCAGAACTCGGCTGACTGTCTCTTGGTTGGCGTTGGAATTCCCAGGTCCTTGCACAGATAGGATTGAGCTGGGCTCCACCCAACACAAGTCAGTGTCTATACTAGTTAGTTACAGATATCCACTTGACATTTGAGGGTTGAGCCTTTAGGCATACCTGCGAAGAATTATTTAGTTAATACAGCCTTGAGCAAGCCTGTGGGAAATTGTCTAGTTGATGTTGGAAGATCCAGCCCATGGTAGGTAGAACCATTCCCTGGGCAGGCAAGTCAAACAGAGAGCTGTGGTTCAGTATTTTGGTGTACAGGTTTATTGGCAAGCAAGAGAATATGACTTTCTCTTGGTTCTCACTGTGTGTATGATGTGGCCAGTTCCCGTGGCTTCTGTTGTTGGTGTGAATTCTCTGCCATGCTGATGACTGTAGCTGAGAATTGTAAGCTGGAATTAACCCCTGACTCCTAAGTTGATGTGGGTCATCTATTCACTCAGCCAGTAAGAGGAACCAGAACAGTGTCCTATACTGGAGGTCTAAGCTTCCAGACTTCCCAGAGCTTCCCAGGTGCCTCTGTTTGCACAGTGAGACTAAGAACCAGGGATTTTGTTTGAGGACTGGAGGAAACGTTGCTCAGAGGCTTACTGTGCAAGACTGACCATGTTTTTATGTTCATGTTGGAATGCAGAATGCCTGCTAGGGTTGTCTGTCCAGAGGATGAAAGATGGGGTCTTCAGCCCCTGACTCCAAAGAGTTGATTGTCCAAGCAGGATACCAGACTTTCATGTCTTCTGAGAAGACCTGGAGGCAGAAAGACCTCAGCACATGCTTGCACAGCACTGACTGTCAGTCGAGTGGGAGCTTACATGGAAGTGACCAAGGCTGCCACAAGACCAGGTACCCGCTGGTCTGTATTCAATACTGATGCATAATTCTGTACGCAATCTCGGGCACTTCTGGGCCTTTTGGGGGATGCTTGGTAAGGAATAGGTGGAAAATACTGGTTGTAGGATTAAAATATTTCCTCAGGCAGTGAGAGGAATGCCATCCCTGTTTTAAGTCTAGTAGAGATTAAGTCTAGGGATATTAAAAGCCAACCACAATCCTGGGAAACCCTTTTATTTTTTGGGTTCTTGTTTGATTTCTATTGAGGAATCAACAGGCTGCCTAGAAAGGCTTAGGCCCAAATGGTGTAGCTGTGTGATAGCCTGGGTGGGCTGCATACCCTCCTAGCACCTCTGGGGACATATGGGGTAATGCCCTGGCTCTAGTTTTGTGAAGAGTATCTGGACTGTTTTATCCTTTAAAAATTTTTTTTTAAAGAGGAAATCATGTGTTGCCTAGACTGACGTCAAACTCTTGGGCTCAAATAATCTCTCTCTCTTGCCCCAACCTTTAGAGTAGTAGGGACTACAGCATGTACCCCCTGCCAGGCTCTTCCATGCAGCTCTGAGGAGTGGGGGATGTGAGATGCTGTATTAGCTGCTTGTCCCATTGCTGTGACCAAACACCTGAGAAGAAGCAACCTAAGGAAAACAGGTTTTATTGTAGCTTACAATGTAAGAAATGAGTCTAGGGAGGGAGCAAGGGGATCCAGACAGGGATGGAGGGAGGGAGGGGAATGGGGTACTTATCAACTCTGTATGAGTGGAAAAAATAAAAAAAAGGAATAACTTAAATAAAAAAAAAGAAGTGAGTCTAGTCTATCAAGGTGTGTGTGTGTGTGTGTGTGTGTGTGTCTGTGTGTAAGACATGGGGACAGCATGACAACTGGGTACATTACATCTGTAGTCAAAGGACAGAAGTGAGACCAGGCTCAGAAACCTCCATGTTCAACCCTAGTGACTCAGGCTCCACCACAAGGCCTACCCCCAGATGGGGATCAAGTGTTCAAATATGAGTTTGTAAAGTACATTTCATATTCAAACCACAGTATCACATCTCTGTCCTCCATAGGTTCATGGCCATCTCATAGTGAAAAATATATTCATTCCAACTTCAAAAGTTCCTATAGTTATAAAAATTTAAAAATTTAGAAGTGAAGCCATCAGAAAAGATGAAATTATGGTAAATGGATGGGTCTGGAAATTTAATATTGAGCAAAGTATCTCAGACATAAAACGATAAGTACCACATGATCACTCTTATATGCAGATGCCAGTACTGATATCCTTGTCAATGTATTTGGCTTAGAATTACTGTAAGAGCCAGAAAATTAGAAAGGGACCGATGAATGGGAAGGTGGGAAGGAGTGGTTTGGGTGAAACCTTTTAAAAGGAGAGATTTAGGATACCATGGCAACTAGGGTAAGGAAGGAATAATTTGGAAAAAATACCTAGGGGGGAATGAGGGGATGGGATATAAGAGGGACAGAGGGACGATAGAAAAACCCTAAGATTGTAGGAGGTAACCCCATAGGAACCTCATGTGCTAATAATATGTTGAAAAGAAAACATATCTTTTAAAGAAAGGAACAAGAATGGGCAGTCCCTATGCAGAGGAGCACAGAAAGAGGAGAGAGAAAAATGGGGCAAAACAGAAAAAGTTCAGAGCCGATCCACTTAGTACCCAGTGACAATTAGAAATATACTAGAAGCAACAAGAATGTGGCACTTCCTCATAAAATGTTGGTCAGAGGGGTCTCAAAGACCCTCAAACAATATAGAGTTTTGCAATTGCTCTTGGCTGCTCTCCAAAAAAACCATCAGTAAGGCCCTGTTACTGAAGATGCAAAACATGGATCACAGAACATGGGCAAAATACATCAACTGGAAGTGGTCTGAGACTTCCTCCCTTTCTCCTTGCTAGATAGCTTTCACAGTACCATGTGATACGTAGAAGCTACTAGGGAAGAGAAATACAGACATCATCAACTCATGAGATCTGCCAGTTGCAATAAAAATCACCATGGCAACAGGTGACCATCAGTTTAATAGTGGTGTGAATATCCAAGGAGACAATCAATAGCTTTCTGATTGAATTCAAGACCTGCTTGTCAGAATGGAACAGATTCCTATTACTGTTAATTAGAACAAGAACCTAAAAAAGGGAAGGAAATAGATCAGTAGGGAAAAGCAGCCAATGAACCTATAAGTAGGAAGGCAGTACACCAAACTGCTCTGTAAATAATCACTACTATACTCATAGATTTGAAGAGCACTTAGCACTCAACCTAGAAGTCTTCTTCTACAGCAGAGGTAGAGGATCTTTACACCCTGACAGGATGCAGCCTAGGGCAGTAGAAGAGTAGTGAAGTGGATAATGGTCAGCCATAATGCGGAGTACCAGCAACCCTGCATTGCTCACCCAGAATCAGGCCAATCTAATCTTTCCCCATCCTAAGGCTTAGGGAACTTTGTGAAAGAGAGGGCAGTAAAATTGAAAAAACCTAAAGATGGAAAGGTCCACTAGTGAACAAGACTTTCCATTCAAAACAGGACTGCTGCATCTAGGAACCCACTGCACTGAGACTTGTCCTTATCAGACCTGCATAATGACTGACATATCAAAATGCCCCCATAAACTATGAGGAACTAAAGAGAGATAAGAACATACAGTGGAATTCTTGGGGATTAAAGTTGGATGAATGAAGGGAAATGCCCCTATCAGTGGGGTGGCCCAAGGAGGGGCAACTTGGTATGCCACAGAGGCCTGAAGCCCCACAAGAGTAGATAAGCCAGAGGGAACCCTGGGGTCCATAGAAGCAGTCAGGCGGGAGTGGAATGCATTGATGAAGAGAAAGGAGGGGAATGGGAAGGAGCGGGGATGGAAGGAAGCAGAGATACTTAATATGCTCGTAAAACTAAAATAAATAAATAAAAAATTCATAAGTAATATACTTTCAATGTGCAGTGGTACGGAGTGAACATTCCCACTCTAAAAGGAGGAATTGAGAGTATTGAAGGAAGATTAAACAAATAGCAAGACTGGAACCGACAAGTCAAACACCAAATTCTGCAGCTCCATGTCTGCCATGTCTGGGGCTCATAATAAAATCATCTGGGCTTGGATATCCTTGCCTTTTCAGCTCTGCAGCCCCCAGCATACACAGCTTGGCTCCATATTGAAGCATTCATTGGTGGATATCTCAGGGTACCATGATATCTCTTAACACTCCAAAATCTCAATTGAAGCTTTGACTCGACCCAGGGAGCTTCTTATGGTCTTTTTGCAGGTATACTACCAACCTTGCCACACATTGCCCAGCCTCAGTAGCTTAGCTTCCTGAAGCCTCCATGACCCTCTCATTCTGTGTCTTTCAAGCCTGCAAAAGTAGCATCATATGAATGGCATTACCAAATTCTGCTTGGACTATAGTCGTTGTGGCTTGTGTGTGCTTTGGTGGTTGTTTTGGAGCAGGGAGGTCTTTCTTCAATATTCTAAGTTTATGCTTTCTTCTTTCAAATAGAATTTGCATTTTTACAAGATGGAACCTTCAATGGGTGGGTTCTTTCTTGCCTATAGGGTGCCTTTCCTGTTACCCCAGTCTAGAGCCCTGGATTCCTCTTTAATGGAGTTTATTGTTAATTTCTTTAGCAATTACACTTGTTTTCTGAGCATCTATCTTGTAGTCCAGATTGAATTCAACATACTGTGTTGTCACCAAGCTTCAAACTTTTCCCATCTTCTTTTTTTTTATTAAAAATTTAATTATACATTTTAAAATTTTTTACCAGTTCCCTCCCTCCCCCCTCCTCCCCCCGAACTCCCTCCTCCCCCTCCCCATCTCCCAGTGCCTCCCCCCCAATTCCCAGAGAGTCCTTTATTGTGTACGCCTAACTCTCCACTGGGTCCTCCTATCCGATGACATATAAGGACCCAGTGGCATTTCCATAGGCCCTTTCTCTTGTTCCCCTTAAGCATAAGATCACTACTATGGCTGTCAATCCCTTGCCTCCAGGGGTCTCGGTGCCCTTAACAGATGCTAGACTTTATGAGGGCAACAGTGTGCTGGACATTGTGCAGGGCATGCAAAGTCCCATTATGATTGCTTTGGCCCCAACTATTGTTGAGAATCTTGCAAATCGTTGCTCCTCCCATCCTTTTGCTCTTACAATCTTACCGCCCCCTCTTCCGCAAATGTCCCTGAGCTCCAGGATGGGGAGAGATTAGGCTGGCCTAGTTCTATGTGATTGATATTCTATGGATTGTGGTTTGTTGATTTTCTTTTGCAGTTTTGCTGCTCCTGCAATGCCCTTCACTCCATTCTGCTGGGCACTGTATGTCACCCCCTGGCCAGAGACAAAAAGCTGTTAAACTGGAGTCTTGTTATAATAGCACATTCAAGGGTAGATGTAATAAGAGTAGGAAACCTCAGTGAGGGAGGGGTCCATCACCCATTTGCAAAATGATTACTTTTTATCTGCTAGACTATATGCCCTCCCCTTCTGGTGAGATCAGGAAAGAACATCTGTGAACTTAACCAGGTTTCTCATTACTTACTTGCAGACCTTGATGGAGGCCTATTTTCTCTGCTGTAACATGGTCCCCTCTCTCCTTGTTTCTGGTGTGGCCCTCCTACCCCATCTCTCTTGTTCATAATCCTTGCAATTACTGTGTTACATAGGTTTACTTTTGAGTGTCTCAATTTGGGCTGGGTGAGTTTGGTACTAGGAGCCACCTATTAGGGAGTACATACGGCGCTTAATTTTGGGATACTTCACTTAATATAATTCTTTCTAATGACATCCATTTCCCAGCAAATTCCAGTAATTCATCATTTTTGATGGCTGAGTAGTACTCCATTGTATAGATGTACCACAGTTTCCTTATCCACTCATCAACTGTTGGACATTTAGGTTGATTCCATGACTTTGCTATTGTAAACAGTGCTGCTATGAACATGGTCGAGCTTGTGCTATCGAGGCGAACCTCTGCTGCATGGGGGGTTATTCCCAAAAGTGGGATAGCAGGGTCATATGGCATTTCAATCTTTAATTTCTTTAAGAATCTCCAGACGGCTCGCCAGAGTGGCTGTATGAGCCTGCATTCCCACCAACAATGTAGGAGAGTTCCCCTCTCTCCACATCCTCTCCAGCATTTGTCGTTGTTTGTATTGTGGATTTTTGCCATCCTGACCGGGGTGAGATGATATCTCAGGGAAGTTTTGATTTGCATTTCCCTGATGGAAGGAATTTTTGTCTTTTTTTAAAGATATTGTTAGACATTTTAATTTCATCCCTGGTAAAGTTCTTTGAAGTTCCAGGGCCCATTTTTTAATTGGGCCAGTGTTTTCCTTGGAGTTTAGTTTTCTAAGTTCTTTGTGCACTCTGGACAGTAGAGCTCTGTCAGATGTGTGGTTAGTGAAGATTTTCTCCCATTCTGTGGGTTGCCTTTGAGCTCGTGTGACAATCTCTTTATCTGAACAGAAGCTCTTTAATTTCACAAGATCCCAACTGTTGAGAGTTGGTAGCAGTGACTGTGCCATTGGATGTCTGTTTAGGAAGTGTTGGCCTAGCCCAATCAGCTTGAGGGAGTTCCCTATCCTTTCAACTATGGTTTTTAAAGTCTCTGGCCTGATATCAAGGTCCTTGATCCATTTGGAGTTAAGTCTTGTACATGGTGACAAGTACGGGTCCAGCTTTAATCTTCTGCATGTGGAGATCCAGTTTTGCCAGCACCATTTGTTGAAGATGCTGTTCTTTTTCCATTGGATTCTTTGGGCCCCTTTGTCAAAGACCAAATGGCTGTAACTTTGTGGGCTTATATCTGGGTCTTCAATCCTTATCCATTGATCTGTGTGTCTATTTTGGAGCCAGTACCAGGCTGTCTTTATAACTATGGATTTGTAGTATAGACTTAGGTTTGGTATGGTAATACCTCCAGCTGTGTTTTTGTTACTCAGGATTGTTTTTGCTATCCTGGGTCTTTTGTGCCTCCATATGAACTTTGAGATTGTTTGGTCAACTTCTTTGAAGAATTGCTTTGGGATTTTGATTGGTATAGCATTGAATCTGTATATTGCCTTTGGTAGGATGGTCATTTTTACGATGTTGATTCTGCCAATCCAGGAACAAGGGAGGTTTTTCCACCTTCTGGTGTCTTCTGCAATTTCTTTCTTTAGGGTTTTAAAGTTTTCATTGTAAAGGTCTTTTACCTCCTTAGTTAGGTTTATACCAAGGTATTTCATTTTTTTAGGGGTTATAGTAAATGGTATGGTTTCTCTCAAGGCTTTTTCACTTCTTTCATTCTGGGCATATAGGAAGGCCTCTGATTTTTGCACATTTATTTTGTATCCTGCCACCCTGCTGAACTTCTCAATTAGTTCCAGGAGCTTCCTGGTGGAGTTTTTGGGATCACTCAGGTATAAGATCATGTCATCTGCAAATAGGGATAGCTTGACTTCTTCCTTGCCGATTTGAATCCCTCTTATGTCCCTTTCTTGTCTTATGGCTTCAGCTAAGACTTCAAGTACAATATTGAATAGAAGTGGTGAGAGTGGACAGCCTTGTCTAGTTCCTGATCGAAGTGGGAATGATTCCAATTGTTCCCCATTGAGCATGATCCTTGCTGTGGGCTTGTTGTATATAGCTTTTATTATATTGATTAAGGTTCCTTCCATTCCCACTGTCTCTAGCGTTTTGATCATAAAAGGCTGTTGGATCTTGTCAAAAGCTTTTTCTGCATCTATCGAGAGTATCATGTGGTCTTGGACTTTGGACTGGTTTACATGATGAATTACATTTATTGATTTGCGTATGTTGAACCAACCTTGTGTGCCGGGGATGAAGCCTACTTGGTCCCCATGAATGATCTTTTTAATATGTTTTTGAATCCGATTTGCTAAGACTTTGTTGAGAATCTTTGTGTCTGTGTTCATCAGGGAGATCGGCCTATAGTTTTTTTTCTTTCTTTTTTTTTTTTTTTTTGGTAGTTTTCTTTCTTAAGTGAATCTTTATTAGGTTTTGGGATTAAGACGATATTAGCTTCATAGAAGGAATTTGGTAGTGTTCCTTCCTTTGCTATTTGATGGAACAGTTTAAGGAGTATTGGTGTTATTAACTCCTTAAATGTCTGGTAGAACTCTGTGCTGAATCCATCTGGTCCAGGACATTTTTTGGTGGGAAGATTCGAGATTACTTCCTCAATTTCCTTATATGTTATAGGACTATTTAAATAATTCACAACTTCCTGATTCAATTTAGGTAAGTTGTGTTTACTTAGAAATTCATCCATCTCTTTTGTGTTGTCAAACTTCACAGAGTATAAGTTTTTGAAATATGATGTTATAATTCTCTGGATTTCTTGGGTATCAGTAGTGATAACTCCATGTTCATTTCTAATTTTGTTAATTTGGGTTTTCTCTCTCTTGCTTTTGGTTAGTTTAGCTAGGGGTATATCAATCTCGTTGATTTTTTGAAAGAACCAGCTTTTTGATTGGTTGATTTTTTTCTATCGTTTTCTTAATCTCGATTTCAGATATTTCTCCCCTTATTTTGCTAATCTCTTCTCTTCTACTGCTTTTGGGATCAGATTGCTCTAGTTTCTCTAAAGCTTTAAGCTGCATTGTTAAGTTGTTTATTTCTGATGTTTCCATTTTTTTGAGGTAGGCATTAAGAGCTATGAACTTACCTCTTAGAACAGCTTTCATTGTGTCCCAGAGATTTTGGTAGGTTGTATTTTCGTTATCATTCACTTTCAGGAAATCTTGAATTTCCTTTTTAATTTCTTCCTGAATCCAGTTCTCATTCAGCATCATAGTGTTAAGTTTCCAGGAGTTAGTGTATTTTCTCTTGTTTGATGTGTTGTGGATGTCCAGCTTTAGGCCGTGGTGGTCTGATAGGGCACAGGTTAGAATTTCAACTTTCTTGTATATGTGTGGATTCATTTTGTGGCCCAATATGTGATCTATTTTGGAGAAAGTTCCGTGTGCTGCTGAGAAAAATGTGTATTCTTTGGTGCGTGGGTGAAAAGTTCGATAGAAATCTGTAAGGTCCATTTCTTTCAGGGTTTGATTAAGTTCCAAAGTGTCTCTGTTAAGCTTTTGACCTGTTGATCTATCCCATGTTGAGAGGGCGGTGTTGAAGTCCCCAAGAATTATCGTTTGGGGTTGATTTCTTGCTTTAGACGCTGTAGGGTTTTCTTAATGAATGTGGAGGGGCCCGTATTGGGTGCATATATGTTCAGTATTGTGAAGTCTTCCTGGTGAATTGTACCTGTGACTAAAATGTAGTATCCATCCGTGTCTCTTATAATTTTCTTTGGTTTGAAGTCCACTTTGTCTGATAGCATAATGGCTACCCCTGCCTGTTTTCTGCTTCCATTTGCTTGTAGAATTGTTGACCAGCCTTTTATTTTTAGAGCGTGCCTATCTTTTGTGGTGAGATGGGTTTCATGCAGGTAGCAGATTGATGGATTGTGATTTTTAATCCAAGTTTGTAATCTGTGTCTCTTGATCGGTGAATTAAGTCCATTAACATTTAGTGTTATAATGGAGAAACTATTGTTAATTCCAGACATTTATTATGTTTAGTAGCTTTTATAAGTATATTGCTTCGCTTTTAATGGTGTTATATTTGCCTTCTGTTCTCCTGGATATGCCTGTTTTTTTCTTCACGCTTGAGTATCATTTCTAGCATTTTTTGAAGGCCTGGTTTGGTGGACATGTATCCCTTAAAGTTGTCTTTGTGCTGGAAAATTTTTCTTTCTCCCTTGATCATGACAGATAGTTTTGCAGGGTAAATCAGCCTGGGTTGACATTTTTGCTCATTCAATACTTGAAGTATGTCTCTCCAAGCTCTTCTTGCTTTTACTGTTTCGACTGAGAAGTCATTTGTTATTTTAATAGGTTTACCTTTAAAAGTGACTTGTTTTTTCTCCCTTGAAGCTCTCAGCACCAGTTCTTTATCTTGAATGTGGAGTGTTTTAACTATTATTTGCCGTGGCGTGCTTCTATTTTGGTCGTATCTGTTTGGGGTGCGGAATGCCTCTTGTATATGAATGGGCCTCTCATTTTTTAGATGAGGAAAGGTTTCCTTGATGATCCTTTGAAAAATTTCCTCAGGGGTGGTATTTTGAGATTCTTGCTCTGGTATTCCATGAATACGCATGTTAGGCTTCTTCAGGATGTCCCATATCTCTTGGATATTTCTCTCAAGTATGTTTTTGGCTTTAACAACCTCTTCCATTGAGCTGGCTAGTACTCCCACTTTATCTTCAAGGTCTGAAATTCTGTTTTCTGCTTCCTTAGTTCTGTTGATAAGACTCTCTGTGGTGTTCTGGGTTGAAGATAACTTGTCTTTTAGCTCAGTTTTAAACTCTGCTTGAGTTTGTTTTAACTACTCTATGCCACTTTTTGTTTCTTGCACTGTTTTTCTCAACTCCTCCAGATGTCTGTTGTGTTCCTCTTCAAAGCAATTGATTCGATTATGTAATTCCTCCCGGATTTCCTCTTTCATAGTATTGAACATGGTAATGATCATATTTTGAAAGACCTTATCCTGGGTGAGGCTTTCTTGGCCTTTTTCCGCGGGTTTGTTCTTGTTGGAGTCTAACATTATGGGATTAATTTCTTCAGTGGGAAATTTGTTTACTTGAGTGTTGCTTCTCATGGATTTGCACTTTGACTTTGGCATTGTCATTTTAACTCTTAAGATCTCTCAATTTCACTAAACTGAATTATTTGGCCTGGGGTCCTAGGGCGCGGGGTGAGGCCCGGCTGGACCGCGGGCGCGTGTCCCGACCGGCGGAGCGGGGTGGGGTGAATAGGGAGCCTTTTCCCATCTTCTGCTCTTCTTGTTGCTCTCTCATTGTACACTTGGGTAAGATTAGTGATCAAGGGCTGCAGATGTAACTGTTTGTGAAGTGATTGTGTATCATACACAAAACCCTGGTTCCCAGCACTTGGAAAATAGCTAGAGACAGACCAGCAGTTCAAGGTCATCCTTGCCTACATACTCAGTTCAGTGGTACCTTGGACTACATGAGACCCTCTTAAAAAAAAAAAAGCAGTGACCAGTAACTATGACACAGTCTGTCTTGAATTTTCTGCTGGCAGACAAATGCAGTTCAGTACTTTGAATTCACCCTCATTCAATTTCTCAGGAAAGGGCAGAATACATATTTCTTTGTCAGAACACAGCACAAATGGTATCTGACCTAGTTCCTAATAAAGTTCTTTTTTCCTCTGAAACCCAAGAAGCCAGGCCTCCTCTGTCCACATCCTCTTGACATGCTTGTCTTCCAAACTTCCACCAGAAATTGGAGTTGCCATTTTCAGCTCTACTTACAGCACGGTCCTGCTTCTTCAGCCCACAGCTCTAAAGCCTCCACATTCTCTCCCCAGTTCCAAAGGTCTGCAAATCATGCCATCAGGTTTGTCATAGCAGCCCCACCCTTCAGCACCAGTTTTCTGTTAGTTACTTTCTTATTGCTGTGACTAAGTGCCTGACAAGAAGCAGTTCATAAGGAGGAATGGTTTGCTTTTTCTGACATCTTAGGAAACGATCCAGTCCATGATGGTGTGGAAGACATGATAGCAGGAGACAGAGGCAGCTAGTTATTTTGTGTTCATAGTCCTGAGGCAGAGAGAGGGCAGGAAATGGACCAGAACAAGAAATCTCAGGGACCCACACAAGGCCCATTCCCAGCTGGGGACCATGTGTTCAAGCACCTGGGCCTATGAGATCATTTCACGGCCAAACTAGAACAGATGCTCACTTCGTTCCTAGTGTTCTGTCACTTTGACAAAGGCTGGAGGAAGTCAGCTCATGACCTGTTCTCACTCACAGTTTGGAGGTTTCAGCCCATGGCTGGTTATTCTGTTGCTTTTGGGCTTACGGTGAGGCAGAACATTACAGTAGGGGTGTGAGGTAGAAGAGGAAGAAGGCTGAGGTTCCCATGTCTCCTTCAAGACCATGATGTACCTACCTGCCAAGTTGGCTGCAGTTCTAAAAGTCTCATCAGTTTTTAGCAGTGATGTATACTAGGTCCCTTCAGCTCATTCAAGATCTAAAGTGCAGCACCCGCGTCTTGCCAGGTGTAGTAAGTCCTGCTTGCCGGAGCCTCAGACCTCATTTCTGATGGGATGTTCTCACCACGAAGCAGTAGAGATGGCGACACAAAAGGAAAGTGTTCTATAGACTGCTGGTACGATGAAAGGGAGGAGGAAAACATTTAGCTTCTGCTGGATAGAATCTAGAAAGGAGTTGTGGAAGTTCTCACATGTGCCTAGGGTCTCTTGGCATTGGGGTTGGAGGGTGTGCCCAGGAGCAGGTGTTGGCTGATTTTTTGAAGGTGAGGTAAGAATACTCCAAAACTTAAAAGAACTTATGAAAGCCAAGTAATTTTTCTTATTAGTGGCTCATAATTAATGTGAGAGGAACATAAGCTGAGCAGACAAATGGCGTGCTTTTTAAATAGCTAGATACTGACTCACAAGCTGCTAATTAACTTTCTCTTTTGGGATAATAGCTCTGGCCTTCTTCCCCCAAACTTCTTTTCTGTTTTCAAATGAAATGTTAGGAATCCGTTCTGGAGAAATTCATAATTTTAAAATTAAACTTCTTATTTTGAAAAAATGAAGTATTGTACCTGAGGGCAGATGATGTTAAGTAGCAGACTATAGTTATCAACAAATCACATCTGAGAACCAACAAGTTCTATGTTTCATGGCTTCATAGGCACCTACTTGACTGTATATTCACCATGAGAGGGAAAAGCTTGGTTATTACTCTCAGTGCCCAGCTCAACGTTGTATGGCATGGCAATTAGGTAAATGAGCTGTACCCTAATGGAAGATACCATTCAGGTACTACTACCTCACATTTTGTCTTGGACTTTCCTGATTTGTCTTTTATTATTATTTTATTCTTATTATTTGTGTGTGGGGGTACAAGTGTATGCATCTGCTTGTATGTATGTGGAGACCAGAAGAAGATAGCAGTTGTTTTCCTCTGTTACTCTCTGCTTTATTCCCGTGAGATAAGGTCTCTCAGTGAACCTGAAGCTTGCCATTTTGGGTAGGCTGGCTGGTGCTCAAGCTCCTGGGTTCTTCTACCTGTCTCTATTCTCTAGCACTGGGGTTACAGGTGTGTGTGGTTGGTTTCCATGCATTTTGGGTGCCAGGGATTTGAACTCAGGTTCTCATGCTTGCACAGCAAGCATTCTTATCCACTGTGCCATCTCCCTAGGTCCTGAGTTCAATTAGCTAGAGCCTCAGTATCGTTCAGGCCAGGAAAGGCACTGCGTCTTCCAGGCATCAGCTGCTGTGGAGGTTGGTCACACCTGCAGTTCAGTTCATTGCACAGGTGCAGGGGTGTAGTTTGTGTGTGGCTTAGGTTCTCCTGGGTTCCTTAGCATTTGCTTGCAGAGTTGGTCTTAGCACTGGCCCCTCTGTTACAGAGCTCTGGGCAAAAGCCCCAGGAGTCATACCGACCTTCCTCCCACCCCCATGGTTTTTACTGTTGTACGACCTGCCCGCATTTAATAGGTTGGCAAAAAAATTGTTGAGTTAAAGGCTAAAGTAATGAGAGGCTTTGACCTAATATATGTGTAAATAAAAGCTGCTTATGGTGTTAAAAGACTCTCCTGTCTTTAGTATTAATCAGTATTAATGGTCTTTTGGTGAGGCTACATTATTATTTTTTAAGAGTATCCATGACTTAGAAAATGAATGTTTATGGCACATACTTCTACATTTCATTTAAATATGTAATTTAAAATGCCAAGCTATTTTCAAGAGTGCTTTCTGTTATTAGAATGCTTACTATGTTATGATATTCTGTTTCAATTAATTTCAGTAGTGACAAAATAAGAACCCAGAATTTTAGGATAGTCTAGCATCTAGTTTGGAATGCGAAATTCAGTATCCTTGTTTTTCAGACAAGGTCATGAACTCTGGTACATGAATCTAGATACAAATAGCTTCGATTACCATGGAATTTATGTGAGTGATGATGGTAGACTAATGAACTAATCTATTAGCACTCCAACCGCTGATGCCCTTACCAATTGCTTTCTCTGCCTGAATTAGTTTTCTCCCTTCTCCTAGTGAGTGCAATAATTTCTGTTTATCACGAGGGTTAGTCTGTTTTAATTATGGTAATTTTTCTGAAATATTTATCTTTACAACTTCAGATTA
The DNA here is from genome assembly GCA_023101885.1 of Typhlomys cinereus. Taxonomy (NCBI): domain Eukaryota; kingdom Metazoa; phylum Chordata; class Mammalia; order Rodentia; family Platacanthomyidae; genus Typhlomys; species Typhlomys cinereus. Next base: position 10,553,408 of record JALPQD010000012.1, read on the forward strand.
TAGAAAGCTTCAAACCTACATAAGCAGTGCAGGTAATATAACAGATTGTTTTCACCACATAGCAGTGATTATCAGTCATCATCCATCTGTAGATGTCTCTGTGTGTGACAGGGCACCAGTAACTGACGCCCAGCTGGGGAAAGGCACAGGGAACTTCATCAGGGGAATGGGTGGGGCCCAAGAGAATCTTTCTTTGAATGGCATACTCTTGTGCTTGTTAGTAGGCATGCTGATACCTAAATATTGCTTTCTTCTGTCCTATAGGCTAGGTAATGAGCATCTGGGAGTCAGGGAGGCCTGGATGCCCCCAGTCTTCTCATGACAATTTAATTTGGTCTGGTAATGGTAATTTAGGTCTTTTTCCTTATAAGTTCTAGGTTAATGAGTGCAATATACCTTTATTGGTATTGTCATGTGCTAACTGCCTCATCAGACACACTTAGAAATTTCAGTGGCTTAACACAGTGAAAGTTTATCTTGCCAATATATCACCCGGCTTAAATACAAATGGCCCTACATCCTTTCCTTGAAGGACTCTAGTGTCAGCTTTCAGAATATGCTTGTGGGAGGCTCCTCCATCTGTTTACCCAGGACTCCTGCTTCCTTCAGTGTGAAGGTCACCTAGCCCCTCCCAGGGGCCAGAAGGATGGAGGTGCCTTACCCATGTTTCCACATGGCTTCTGGTCATGGTCCCCTGGGCCTCCTTCACTCCAGGAGAAGCTGGACCACTAAGGGGGACTTGGATGTTGGGATGGAACTTTGAATCTGCTCTCCACTTCATCATCAGAGCTCTGGGTCCTGCAATCCCCAGAATAACACACAACATAGACCCAGGTATTAGATGGCTTTAGTTCTTCAGGAAATGGAAGGTTTGAAATCGAGCTGGGACCACACATCGCTCCACACCATCTTAATTGCAGCTGTGTTAGAAAGGCCTTTCCAAGGACATTCTGGAAAATGGATACCAAAGCCCTTCAGGGAATGGAGTTAGTGTCATTTAAATATATGACAGTATTTATTTTTGATATTTCTGTAAAATAGTTTTGTTTGAAAACCTTTCTTATTTTGAAATAATTTTAGTTAAATAAAAATTTGCAAAACAGTATGCAAACTACCTGTGTATTGTCACATGACTTCCCTATGATGTTTGCTTGCTCCATAATTGCAATTAATTAATGTTCTAAACCAGGAAATTAGCCTGGATACAATGCTTATCTATAGAACCTACCTGAATTTCCTCAATAACAATTTTCTGGCTCCTGCTTGTGGGCTTTCTTTGGCCACAGGCTCCTTTTCTTTGCAGAGGAATGCACTGAGAGGCCTGCAGAGGACTGCACACTGGCCCCTGCGCTGGCCAGCACCTGCAGCCTGCCTGGGATCTCTTTAGATAGTTTTGTTTGAAGTTGCGGCTCATGCTCTTGACAGTGACCTGGTAAAGCAAAGCATGGCCACCACCACCAAGAAACAAGGGGACGTGAGGCCTTTTTCTTATTTATTTGGAAATAGACAAACTACCTCAGGTAGTTTTGGAGATTTTAAGATACATACAGCCTAAAACTGTAATTTGGTCATGACTTTTCTTGAGCATCTCAAATCATGTGTGGCCACAGACAACACCTGTAACCTTAAAGGGGTTACTCGGGCCTAGGCTTGCTCACAAAGGAGTGCACAAGGACTTCAGACGAGCCAGCAGCAAATTATCCTCACTACTGCCACAGTCAGTTCACAAACGCTTCCCATTTACCGACTTCCCAGAATGTTGGAAAGAATGGTAGGTATGTTCATCATCTATTACAGTGTAAAAAATTTTAAATTTAGCTAGTTAGAATGTTAACTATGTACTGTTTCCTGCGGTTTATGTGTGAGACTTTGCTACAGTTCAGAGAGCCTCCTGAGGTCCCAGGAAAAGCGTCCCTGTGCTGTAGGCCTCTGGTGGTTTGGTGGGGCTGGGACTCACCTCTCCAGTGGCTCGTTTATGGAACTGTTGGCAGAGAGCTTCCCTTGCTGTCCTTGGGGGCCTCCACAGTGCCCTTTAGGGCCCAGGCTCACAGATCACACGCATGTCTATTAGTCACGCAGGTTAGGGTCATTTGGTATTGGGTGTTAATACACAGGCCTGGGTGCCAGGAGGTGATGGCCTTTGGATTCATTTGGAGACTGGCTATCACAGTGGGAGGGACAGAAATGACAAGGACACTGAATCTATCATTTATTGAAAAGATAGAAGGCCTATGGGTGTTAACTGAGGGTGTTGTGTAAAGTGCCCTGGGTTCCATTCCCAACACTTGGGAGGATGGTATTAATTAAAATTATGTAGGCATGTTTCTTGCAGTCATTGTGGTGCTTTGTATTGTAACGGAAAAAACCAAACCAAAGACCATTCATTGACTGGCAGTAGAGGATCTGTTTGAGCTTAGGAAGGGGACCTGAGAGAGGGGGCATGGGTGTGGGAAGGTAGTTTAGAGGTAAATATGGCCACAGTGCATCATATTCATGTATAAAAATGTCAGGATGAAACCACTTCTTGTATGGCTCATATATGCTAATAGAAATAACTAAAAAATATGTAATAAAAATAAGTTTTAAAAGGGTGTCTTCTGCAGTGGTGTTTCAGTCAGAGATTTGGGTGCCAGGGTGACTACTTCTTCTGATAGGGAGACCCTACAGGAACCACATTACCTGAGACCACCTCTGTTCAGGGAGAAGGGTGATGCTGGCCCTGGGTTCCTCACAGGCTGATGGGAAGGAAGTCATGTGGAGGGGGGGAATGAGCGGGGGATGTGTTCTGGGAACATTAATTATGATAATGAGAAGTTTTTAAATGTGTGGAGATTTGTTCAATATTTAAGCCTTGAAGCAACAGTGAATATTTTTCAAATTGCATATTTTAAGATTGAACTTTAGAATTTTGTGCTGGATGAACACAGCAGTGACTGGGATGTCTGTTGCTAGGAAGAATTGTACTGTCCAAACCCTGGTTGGCAGGAGGCGCCTTCACAGTTCTGTAAAGAGGTTTAAATCCTGCTGATGCTGTCTTTAGAAGTTTCTATAGAGCTTTCCATGGAGATTTGTACCTTGGCCTTGCCCACCATCACCACCCCATCCTGGATCTGGTATCCTTTCATAGGTTGGTGTTTCAGATCTAAGGATTCTCCATGTAGTCTTCAATTGTGGGGAGGCGAGAACTCACTTTGGACTCTCAATATCATGGCTCATAACATCCGAGGCTGAGGCTGTGAGGGTGTTCTTGGCTGTGTCCTTTGTAACCCTGTTGATCTCCATTGTTGATCTGGCTGGCTGGACGGCTGCCCCTGTTCTTAACAGCTCCATATATGTCCCTCACTCAGCTACCTGCTCAACTGGGATGGTCAGAGGGGGAATCTCCTATCAGCGCCTCTAGCCAGGCTTATATAGTCGCTACCTATGGGAAGTTCTGCATGGAAGAACAGGTTAGAATGTATATCCTCAGCACCAAATAAAGACCAGAGTTGCACCACGTGAAGATTTCTGAAAATCCATATTGTAAGTGAGGAATCAATATTTAGCGCCTAATATATGTGAATGCATGTGTATATATATATTATATACACACATATATAGTCTTTATATATGCATGTATATAAGATCTTTATAATTTTTGTATATGTACATATATAAAATCTTTCACAGATTTAGACATATGTACAGTGAATTTAAATCATATTTAAATCATTATTATCCTGTGTTATCTGATCCCATTCCCTTTCCTCCTATTGAAAACTTCTCCAGCCAATCTTCCTCTTGCTTTCATGTCTTCATATGTGTGCATGAGACTCATTGAATTTGATAAGAGTTGCCCACATCCATATATGCCTGGGTATTTGCTGGAGCATGACTATACCCTTCCTTCAGGGATAGGGATTGCTCATGAGGTCTTTTCCCTTCCATGAGGAAATGTTGAATGTTGACAGGTCCAATCTGATACAGGGCTTGTAGAGATGCAAGCTCTAGTCACCTGCAGGGAGTTCACAAGGACAGTGGCTGTATTGTATTTAGAAGACCCTGTTTGGCAGTAACTCTTCCCATCCTCTGGTTCTTACGTTCTTCTCATCCTCTTATTTGTGATGTTCCTTGAGCCTTGAGGTGGAAATGATATACATACCCTATGTAGAGCCAAACAATCACTTATTTTCTGCACTTTGGCAAGCTGTGATTCTCTGTGTCAAACACCATCATTGCAAAAAGCATCTTTGCATGTGGGAGCTGAGAGCTGCACTGATCTGCGGGTATAATGGTTAAGTATTTAGAAAGCAGTTTGAAACCATGTCCATATAGTGGAACAATAGCAGTTTGCTGTCCCCTCTCCCAAACCATGGGGTTCTAGCCAGGTTTGTAGCACTAGCTGTGAGTTCCCTCCTGAAGAGCAGGCCTTAAATCTAATCATAAACTGGTTGATCATCCCCATAATATTCATTCCACTATTGCACCAATGAACACATCTTGCCAGGTGGTTGTTATTGTACCTCACAGAGCTCATAGCTGGGTAGACTATTGATGACTTTTCTTCTCCAGGAACCTACATAGCACCTTCTGGTACACTATGAAGGCTAGCCAGCAGAGAGGAGGCTTCCAGGTCAGTTTCTAGGTCAGTTCCAACTTAATTTCTCCATGTCTGGTAGTCATACTATGCAGTGTTTTTAGCAATAGGATCTTACTATCAAAGTTATGATAGGTGGCCAAGAGCAATGGCAAATGCCTATATTGTTTTGGGGGTGCTATGAGAACTACCTGACCAGTAGCTCATATGGAAACATCACACACCTGGTTCTGGAGATCCAGGATTTTAAAACAGGTCAGCTAGTCTGTCTGCATAAAGTCACTGCTGAACACCTTTCTGTATGGATATCTAAAGGCTGAGCATTCCACGTAGATGGCATAAAAACTGTATTTTTTTGTTGTTAAAGTTTGACTATAGGTTTTGATATGAAATGGTAACCAGTTCTTGTATATGTAATTAATAGTTTTATGCTTTATGTCTTTGCCATAGATATTGTCATAGCTAAACACAGGTGTCAACTTGAAGGCTAAGGATTCAACTTGAAGGCTAAGGGTTCAAGTTCTGTACACATTTGTCAAGAATCATTGGTTGAGTTAAGATCAGAGCAAGCCTACAGGAGGCTGTCTGATTGGAGGAGACCTAGCCCATGGTGGTATGGCTAGTCCCTGGGCATATAGACAAGATGGAGGGAACTGGGCAAGGAAGATGACATCCTTTGGTATTCTTGGCCAGACACGCAGGTCTGGCAAGTCAGGATCATCCCTCTCTCAGCAGTCCTATGGATGTGTGGATATGGTGTGGCCAGTTTCCTCGGCCCTTGGTGTTGGTGTGGACTCTTATGCTAAGCTGGACAAAGAACTATAACCAGACTATTGTAAGCCAGAACAAAACACCTTATTTCCTTAAGCCATTTTGTAAATATATCGGCAATGATGCAGAGTAACTGCAACAGAATTTGGTGCCAGATTTGCTGATAAATTTGGCTACATAGTAGACTTTGTAGATTTTGTATGGTTTTGTTGGAGAAACTTTGAAATGTTTGAAGCTTTTGAGTTGTGGATTATAAATACTGTTCTGCAGAATTTAGGGTCATTTGGAAAGTGGAGATGCTGAGAGAGTTGTGGATTGTTTGGGCCCAGTTTGTGATGAAGGGAACAAAGACTCTGGCTAAGTTGAATATAAAGACCATTTGAAGTTTTGGTTGTGGAGAGGGCAGACATTAGAGCAGGTGTGGCTGTTGCAGAAATGAGCATAATTGAAGGAAAGCCTAGGGCTTTTCACTAGGACAGCTTCTTGTCTTTGGGGTTGTGTGTGGTCTTCTTTCTAGGATGGGTAAAAACTACTTGTTGGAGCCATCTTTATCCACAGTTAAGCCTGCTATAGTTGGCTACACTGGAACAAGAAGATGTGAAAGAGCACATGGTCCAGTGGGCTCCATGGGAGCTGACCTTACCTCCCAGAGCCTGTCTTTCCACTCATCTGCTCAGCTTGGTGTTTTATATCCAGTTGAGCGTTCTCTTATTTGTCTTTCTCAGCATTCCCGATTTGACCGTTTTAATCCTAACATCCCTTAACCACAGCATCGCTTTTCAGATTGACACTTGTGGTCAACATGTAGTCTTCCGCATTGGCCCCTTTATCTTACTACTTGTGGTGAGCTGGCTCCTGCCTCACCTTGTCCACTAGTACTGCAAACAAAACAAAAATCACAGAAAAACAAAGCACATCCAAATTAAATAGCAAAATGGCAGGAAAGCCATGGGACCTAGGAAAAGGCTATTATGTTGACAGGTAATCTCAGTCTTACTGAAGATCTAGAAAATGCAAACTTGTCTCTATTGACAAAATTAAAAATTTCCCACATTACAGAAATTATTGATAAAATTGAAAGGAAATAGGCACTTTAATGCATTCTTGGTGGAGACAAGTTGGTAAAATCTTTTTGGAAGGCATTTAACAATAATAGCCAAAATTAGGAGCAAAATTTACTGAGCCATTCCACTTCTGCAAGTTCCTAGAAGTATGTACACATGATCCTGTTGCAAGTTGTTTAGCTAGAATTATTAAACAACCAAAATGCCAAATAGTAGAGAGAATGTTAGACAAACATTGCATCGTCTATGGTGAATGCTGGACATTCATTGAAAAGAATTAGGTCTACCTATGTGCACCCTCGTTTCAAAAGTAAGAGCCAGGGAGAATTGCTAGCTGCTTCCCTCTCCCTCCTTGTTGAAGTAGATGTGAAAAAGCCATCTGGTCCATTTTGGCTCTTTTTTGTTAGATGTTGAACATATACAGATGCTTCAGATAACTCAATTATGGCTCAGAGAGGTGAAATTATTGGTAAAATTAAATTTCTTTTCCTGGCTCTTAACCACACAGCTATTTTTATTGTTGTCACTATGGATGGGAGTCTGAGTCTGGGAGGGGTCAGGGCTTAGGTCTGTGTATGTGACTGTGTGGAGGTGAGGAGTGGCCTCACCCTCCTATTCCCTGTCCTTGGGTCAGAAGGGTGTCATAAGCCTCTCTGACGAATGGCTCTTCCTTGGAAGAGGTCTTGGTAGGGCTGGCATCCTGGGGTCTTGCTTTTGATATCCAGTTTGGGAAGGAAGTTCATAAAAAGTATCCAAAAAACAGGTAATTAAGTATTTTCCTTATGGTCTTGCCAGAATGAATGGCATTCAATTTAATAAACCAAACTCTATTTTTAAACTTACTTTTTCTTTCCTTTCCTCTCTCCCTTCCTCCCTTCCTCCCTTCCTTTCTTCCTTTTGTGTGTGTGTGTGTGAGAGAGAGAGAGAGAGAAAAAGAGAGAGAGAGAGAGAGAGAGAGAGAGAGAGAGAGAGAGAGAGAGAGAGAAAGAGAGAGAAAGAGAGAGAGAGAAAGTGTGTGTGTGTCAGAACAGGCTCCTGTCCATCAGGGCCAGAAGTGCAGGCTGCTGTCATTTCTGCCTGGTATTTTTCATGGGACCTGGGATCTGAACTCAGGACCTTTTGCTTACAAGGCAGAGTCTTAACTCCTGAGGCATCTCTACAGCCCACAAACTGTATTTTTAAAAAACTTATATAATACAGAATTGTTTCTGCAAGTAGAGATAATTTCGTGTGTATTTTCATTTTTTTCCAAGTTAAAATGTTTACTGTGAATTATTACTTGTGTGTGATGTGTGTATATGTGGTGTGTGTGTGTGTATATGTGTCCACATGCATAGGGAGACTAGAAGTCCATGAAATTAGGCATCTTTCTTAATTGTTCTTCACTTTTTATTATTTATTTTTGACTATCATTGTTAATTATTGTTGTTATTGTTGGTGGTGTGTGTGTGAGTGATTCCATTCTCAGCAGACTCAGGAGTGTGTGGTTTTGCCCTGTCAGGCTGTTTCTGCGGGTCGTGTGATAGAATTGTCCTCCTGTCTCCAGTCCTATGTCATATACAAGGGCTAGTGCAGACTCCCTGGCTGTGCCCAAGGCAGGACTGTAGGGGATACAGAGGAACCTTTTCCACCATCATGTTTTCACTGAGATCTTCAAGCCCCAGTCGCACACTGAGGTCCAGAAAGGACATGGCTTAGCCACCTCAGTTGCAGTTCTGTCAGATGGTACACTGGGCTACAAATGCAACAAGTAGTGTGGAATGTCCTTGGCATTCAGTTACGGCTTCCTGACCAGTAGCAGTCTGTCTTGCTCGATGAAGTTCCCATGCTTCACAGGGAGCCTGTGTGCAGGTTCTGTACAATCTCCATCTGAACATAGTTGAACATAGTTGAGTTATTAAAAGAAAGAAATTGGGGCTGGCATAATGGCTCAATGGGTAAAAGGACTTGCATGTAAGTCTGGTGATTTGAATTTGATCCCTGGAGCCCATACAGTGGGAGAGAACTGACTTCTGGAGAGTTCTTCCCTGATTTCCATACATATGACTTGGCACACATATACTTGCTCCCCACCCAAATAAATGAATTTTAAAGGTAAACAGTTAGTTAATTAGCTAGAGTTTACCCCTTTACAGATTTCCCTGATTGTCTCACAAAATATCTCTCTCCTGCTTCAGGCCAAGTCAGGCTTCCACGTGGTATTTGCCTTGTCTCTGTGGTCTCTTCCAACCTGGGCCAGTAGTGCCTGGATCTTATGCTGAATCTTTGAAAGTGTATAAACTGAGAAATCCTCTGAACACAATTTTGTTTTGTTCTCAAAAGTCCCTGTGTCTGCAGCCATGACCTGGCTTCCTCTGCATGGCACCACAGCTCCAGCCTGGCACACACATGTCGCAGAGCTTCACAGAAGGTTGGCCAATGGAGTGCCACAGCATTTGCTTTATCTCACGAGTTACTCAAGTTCAGGCTTCCACAGTGCAGGTGAGCTTCCGGGAAAGCGTCTGTGCAGCCAGGGGGGCACCTGCTTTCAGTCTTAGGGTACTACCTCAGGCGAGGGACGGTGAGCTTGTCTGTTGCTCACACTGGTGTAGGTGAGAGAGCCTGGACTGTCTAAGTTATTCTCAGGAAGTCAGGCTGTCCCTGGGTGCCTCACTGCTTATGGAATGGCCTTTTCCAAGGCTCTGGAGTGTTCCAGAAATGTAACCAAGGCAGGATGCAAAGATGACACTTTTGTAGTTTCACAGATAATGACAAAGAGTTCCTGGCCTTCTGAGCATAAATGTGCAGTGGTGGCAGGTTGATTGCCTTAAGGTTGTTTTATTCCAGAGCATTTCTAATTAATTTTTTCTTTTTTATTGAGACAAGGTCATACTATGCTGAAGTCAGCTGAAGTTTACTGTATAACCCAGAATGGCCTAAAACTTACAACAATCTTCTCCTTTTTCAGCCTTGCTAGTGCTGGGATTACAAGTGTTTGCTTCTATTTCTGGCTTCTTGTAGTACTTTCTGTGAACGTAATTATTAGCTGAACTTTGAATCTGTGTGTGGCTTTTTATATTTATATTGCGTGTTCTATATTTCCAGTGTGTATCCGTGTGTGCATTACACACACACACACACACACACACACACACACACACACACACACGCGAGATTTTTTTCCCAAGACTTTCAATGTTAAAACTTTTATAGTCCCAGACAAACTGAGAGGGTAGGTTAATCTGGAGAAGACCTCTTTGGCCAGGAAGTGAAATGTTCAGGCTTGAAGGATTCCCTGTGCTGTTTCTAGTCATGGTCTTCTGTTATTTGCTCATGTCCTTGTTAAAAGAAATCCTTATTTTTGCCAGGATTTTATCTCTCTTGCTTTATTAACTTTGGTCCTGCAATTTCACAGGGGGGATTTTTAGGAAATTTCCTGCTATCTCTACCTGTGGAGGACCAAGGGTGACTTCAGGAATCATCCTGGATTGCTTCTACCTCCTTTTTGCTTGCTCTGGGATTTCCTAAGCTCCACCCACTAGGGCTGGCCGTGCAGGTTCTGCCTGGTGTTTTTATGTGAGACCTGGGATCCAAACTCAGGATCTTCTGCTTGTGAGGCAGAATCTTAACCTTTGAGCTGTCTATTCAGCCCTACATTTGATTTTTTAAAAAGTAATAAGTTTTTTTTTTTTTTTGAGGGGGATTGAGATAGCTCAGTGGGTAAAGGCCCTTGCAGAACTGACTCCTAGAAGTTATCCTCTGACTTCTGCATGTGTGCTAGGGCACTTCCCCCTCTACTAATAAATAAATGTAAATAATATTTTAAAAAACTTTTATTTTGCAGTGATTTAAGATTTATAGGAGGACTGCCAATAGTGTGGGGTCCCAAACTCCTTTCATATCTCTTCCCATTGCTACCGTCGTCCATGTCCACAGCACATGTTAATATCCAGGAATAGACTGTGGGCATATCACTCATAATTAAACATGACTAGGAATCTTTGTTTATGCCCTCTTTCTTTGCAGGCTCCATTCTGGGGCCATCACATCATATTTCTTTTTTTTTTTAACTTATTTTTATTTTATATTTCCATTCATACAATACAGGTTAAATGACTTGGTACATATTCTAGCATGTATCCTTAAAATATAATGTAGTAAAGTTGCATCAGATTTTTTATTGGAGAGATACTCAACACTGTGTCAAATTTTAGAAGTTGCAAAGAAACATTATATTAACTTTATACATGTATATAAAAGAACTGTGTACATACATGCATATGATTATTTAAGCCCCCACTGAACAGTTTCTCTCTTGTCTTTTGGCTGGCAGTGTAGGCATTTTTATTTAAGCGCATATATTTGGAAGGTCATGTAAGAGCGAACATCTAGGATTTGTATTTTATCTCGGTGCGTTTTGTTGTGAGTTTCTCTGTTCTTGCTTTCAAGGCTTTGGTGATCTTGAGTATTGTCCAGGCACTGCATAGCATCTGAGGTTTTTCTTGTGACTGGGGGTTCTAGGCCTTTTCTAGATGGAGAGGAGCACCACAAAGGTGAAGCGCCCCTCTCACTTCCTCATGACATCCCTGGCGTTTTGACCCTTATCACATGGTTTATGTATAGTTGCCAGATCTCTCTCCTGGAAAGCCACAGTTATTCCCTTCCTCTGTTCAGATCTTTGAGATGGCACTGCTAATCACAGTCCACCCTCACAGTGTTGAGAATAAGCCTATCTCCTGGGGAACTGCTTACATATATTCTTAGCATAGTTCTGGAGGATATCCAGTTAAACTTCATTTTCAGATAGACAAGGGACTGAAGCCTCTCACTGACTAGTTAAGTGAACCATAGCCCTACCCCCACCAAGAACCTTTTCTTAGTGAATATTCATTTTAGTGTCTGAACTTCAGATTTTAACAGGGCACCTGATTATTTGGAAGTTATCCATAGGGAAGATTCATCCCTTCCTGTTGACATTTGACTTTTAGTTTGATTACATCATCTGGATAGAGTTGCCTTCCCACTTGGTCATCTTTTCACACAGTTTGATATATTTTAGCAATGGTACTTTGTCTACTTTTCTTTTTAAAGCACATGGAAAATAATTTTTCTTACTTTAAAAAGGGAATTAGTTTATGTGTGTTTTAATCAAAGGATTTTTCGCCTCATGCAAGCCAACAAGCACATTAGTTTCCAATCCCTATAAATGAACTCCAGAATTGAAGAAAATAAGAAATGCCTGTGAAATTTCTAAGTGCAGATCCTGGGCGGGGTGAAGAAGAGGGACACTGATGTTCTTTTAAGCAGCCTTGGGAGGCCGCAGCAGCAGCTAACATCTGGATTCTCTCACAGTTGGCCGTGTGAGGCACTTGTGGTTGCTTAAGTCGCTGGCTTGTAGCAGGTGTGAGAAAATGCTAAGTGTGTGTGTGTGGAAGGAGGGCTGGGGGATGCCAGAGGATGCACACAGTCTACTTTTAAAAGAAAGCAGAACTCCTGTTTCCTGGGCGTGTACGTAGCCCATGGAGTGCTGTCACTTTGCATTGAAGCAACAGTTTCGCAGCCGTGATTACCTTGGTGTCTTGTTCTCAGCAGCTGGTACCGATCAAATCAGGGCCTGCTTTTCATCAGCAGCAGGTGTTACAGGAAGCAGAAGGGACTGCAAGCTCGAAGATGGCTCAGCTCCTCCTGGGGAAGAGATTGTTCTGCCACAGGGTTCTTGGGTCATACGTTAAAGCCGAGGGCTTGCTGCCCTGCCAGGTCTAGAGGAGGTTTTGGGGCCCCTCTGCCGATGGTGACTTCTTGGCACTTTACTAGTGCCAAGAAGGGTAGCGTGGATGAGGGAATATGTCACTTGAAATTAAATCCTGTCTGGCACACAATAGGCATTTTATTATTTAGTTGATCCAGTGGGGACATTCATCCCTTCTTCCCATTCCATGTTTAGGCACTTCTGAGCAATTTTGATACAGATCTGTCCAACTCACCTAAACTGACCACTATCTTCTGTGTAAAGGACTTCAGTCACTTGCCAATTCTTAAAACAGTACTCCTGAGCTACAAGGCTGGACCCCTGGAAGAAAGCCTTGAGCATGGGGGGTACCTGCTGCTCTTTGACCCTAGTGCTTGTCCTTTGTCCCCAGGCCTCTGCCTTGGGCTCTTTTTGTAGCCATGCCTGTACAACCTAGCTTGCCACTTGTCTGTGGAAGGTCCTCATAGTTACACCAGGCTAGAGTGCTTTTCTAGCCCAAGAAATGCTTAAGCACAGAGATGCCCAGGGGCAGCTCATTATCATAACTGCACCTACCACAACACAATGAATTTAATCTGAACTTCCAGTTCCTTCTCCATATGATTTAACATAACTTCCTGAAGGTGTTAGAAATGTCTGTGTTTGGGTCTTGTAATACTCTTGAACAGAAGAACATATGTTTTTCCATGTGTTTAGATTTTTAAGGATACCAGATGTCTGTAGTACCAGTTTTTATTGTCTATTTTTGAATCATGTTTTGAAGCTTAACACATTTGGGGATAGCGCTGTAGAAATGAGTGTTGAGTGATACCTGGCTACAGCTTGGTAAGCTGGTTTCAATTTGGAATTTTCTAGATTTTTCTCTTTATGGGATACCATTGTGCCAAATATGCAAATTGTAAACAGTAAGACAGGTTTCTATTTGCAATGTTAAGTGTGACCCTGAAGAAAGGCAGTTGGATTCTGGCATTTTTTTGGGGGGGGGGTGATTCTTGAACTGAGTTTAGGGGCTCTGGCATCATCTGTAGTCCTTCATTGTCATTTTGTCAGCAGACCCACACCAATATACAAACTTAATATGGGTGTGGCCAATCAGAGGGCTCATGGCAAGTAATATTGCCAGTGACCAGGGGACAGAAGCTGAGGCCTTCAGGAATTCAGTGTAATATGCTCTAAGGCTGGAGCCACATGGGATTTGCTGCAACGTGTGCTCTCATTTAGCTGAGTTGCAGCTGATGTGATCTACTTACTCTTCTTTTATGAGGAATATTAGCCTCACCTCCCTTTCCTCACCTCCCTTTCCGATTGTTGTGCTTCTCAACTTTTTATGAGAGCAAGTAAGGTCGACAGAAGGTTTTCTTTTTAGCTTTAATATTATCGAGTTGAACATTTTTGCAGCTGTGACCTTCTCGTTTTCAGGTGTCTGTTTCCTTTGTTCTGGCTAACAAGCTCTCTGAGGTATAGCCTCCCCCGCTGGCGTGTCTGCAGGCAGCTCAGTTTCCAAACAGGACAAGGAACTCCGTGGAGCACTTGCTTCCAAACTGTATCAGCAGGGACCCTCTGTGGACATAATTATATTTGGACACCAGTGAACAACATGAGTCACTCTTTGATGTGGAGATTGAAGGTAGTGATGTGCCAGAGGGCTCAGAGCCACGTCTTTGGGGGTGTGCTAGAAGGGGGTTCTCCAAAGCCACCCCAGCACAGCATAGAAGCCATAGCTCTGGATTCAGGCGTTCATGGGCAGGGCCAGCTCTTGTTACTCAAAGGGCTGTCTTTGGTGCTGGTTCATGCTTGTTCCCTCAGATCCTTTCAGTTCCCTCCTGTCAGCAACTCCCTCTGAGATGACGCTTTGGACCTGCATTAAACGGGAGGCCAGCTCTCCCTGCCTGCAATTGAGCCACTCATGGTGTTCCTTTGCTGCATTCCTTTTCCCCTGTCCTGCTTAGGCATATAATTGGCCCATACCCTGGCATCTATCCCACTCTTTTGGTTTTACCTTCCTCATCTGTAACTAAGGTCTCTTTGACTTTATTCTGATAGTAAAAAAAACTTCAGAGCACTTGCTCTGATGGGCCTGCTCTTAGTGTTTTGCTCACCCTTACTGAGCCTCACAAAAATGGAGTGCACATGACCCACATTTTCCTCTGTGTGTGTGTGTGTATGTGTGTGTATGTGTACCACTGCTGAAGTTAAGGACCCTGCACTTCACACCAGTTGCTCTAATTGTTCCAATGGGTTTGCATGCTAAGGGGTTCAGCAGTTGTGTCTTGCCTGCCACTGTCTGCTTGATATGCTCATCTGCTTTGATCACAGCAGTCTCCTCCACAGTCCTTGCTGGCTTCCTTCAGCCCATCCAGGGCTAAGTTTCCAGTGAGGCCTCCCACTCCTTCCCTGTGGGCATTTTCAGCATGTGTACATATGTGCTCTTGTCTCAAGCCTGCAGGTTCATGGTCCACCTGTTTACTTACCCAGATGCACACTCATGCCTCATCCTTTGTTCGTCCTGTGTGAACGTGGATGTGCCTTTGCTTTTGGGTTTAAATGACTACTGTGGATATGAGTGGGTACTGCTATTGTGTACAGTCTTGTATTAACACACTATGTGATGTAGTCATTTCCCTTTGGCTTCTTAAGAGCGCATCCGTTGTTCTGCAGTTAAATTATGGGCTCAAGACAAGAGTATGAATTTAAACATCCCAGCAATACCCATTGCAATGTACACAGCAGGCATTGATAAATATTTGCTTTCCATTTGAGTTGCAAAGGAAGTTATTATGCAAAATAAAGTAGCCTCATGTTACTGTCATGAGAAAATGGCATGGTTAGTTGTTATAGTTACTTTTCTTTTTACTTCTGTGAGACAATACTCAGGTACAAATTAAGTTGTTAATGATTCCAGAGGGTGTGTGTGTGTGTGTGTGTGTGTGTGTGTGTGTATGTGTAACCAAATATTTCATTATGGTGGGAACTGCATAGCGGAAGCCATGCAGAAAGATGCAACACAAATGAAGATGCAACACAAGTGGATCACAGAATATGGGCAAAATATATTCATTGGAACTGGTCTGAGGACTTTCTCCTTTCTGGATAGCTACACAGTACCAAAGAATACTGTAGAAGCTTCTAGGGGAGAGAAATAATTACAAGCCCCATGAAAGCATGAGATCTGTAAGTTGCAATATAAATCACCATGGCAACAGATGACCACCAGTGTAACAGTGGCATGAGTATCAAGGAGACAACCAACAGTTTTCTGATTGGATTCAAGACTAGAACAAGAACCAAAAAGGGAAGGGAATAGATCAATAGGGAAGACAGCCAATACACCTATAGGTAGAAAGACAGTATATCAAACTGCTCTGTAGGTAGCTGTTATTATACCCATAGAGTGGGAACTTACAGTGGAAACCTTTGGGTCAAAAGCTGGATGAGTGAAGGGAAATGCACATATCAGTGGGGGTGGCCTGAAGAGAAGTAACTTGGTATATCATGGAGGCCTGAGCCCCCATAGGAGTAGACAAGCCAGAGTGAGCCCCTGGGTCCATAGAAACATACAGGCAGAAAGGTGGGAGGGAGAGGGAGGAAATAATGAATGTAAAGAAGGAAATAGGAGGTAGGGGGAGAGAGGGAAGCTGGGATGAATACTCAATATGCTTGTAAATGTGGAAAAAAAGAGAAAAGATAGCATCCAACAGAACATGCAGTTGGATTACATCTGTCTTTAAACTGAAGTTTTAGTCACTTGCTTTAAGTTCATTTTAGAATTAAAGTCTATTCCTTATGAAAAAAAAGTGGCACAAACATCCCAAACTTTAACACCAGCTAAGTATTCAGGCACATGAGCCATTGAACTCACATTCAAACATACTAAGTCTCTTGTTTAACTCCAGTCTTGTTCTTCATGTGTTCATGAGACCTCACTTGGAGCAAACCAAGCAGAAGTACCAAGAACCCGGTGGAATGAACCCTCCCCTCTGTATGTCAGGACAGTGTTGTGATTATCATCACCAGTGTTGTCGATTAGAGAAATATATGAGGGTGGACTACTGGTGCTCTTCATAATAGCTTTGCCTCATTCCTTGCAGAGTTGTTTAGGGGTCAGTTCTGTAGCCTCTTAGCTGGTTGGCCACAGAGCCAAGCTTGTGGTTGGCAAGCTTGTGGATGTGGAAATTGAGAGCTGCTCTGGTACTCCTCAGTTAGCACCCCTTAAGGCAATCTGTCCTGTGTAAGTGCACTTGACCTGCAGAGTGTATAGGCTTGTGGTGCCCCTAGAATAAAGGATGGGGGACAGGAGAGACAGCTGCTTCCCATGACAGTCTCAGTCTGGGGGCTTCTCCTTTTTTCTCTTGCATTCGCTTTCTTCTAAGACCTTTACCTCATTATAGTTTAAAATTTGTCCTCCCACTTTAACAACTTGTCTAATTGAAAACATTTCAGAGATAGAATGTTTAACACACAGCAATTGTGAAGGATCTGGGGTCACACAGAGGTTTTAATTGATCCTGTGATGAATGTGGTGGTCCCTGTCAAGGCCTTCTTTTCAGTCCTTCCTAAGGTCCTTAGCCTGGCCGCAATCGCAGAGCAGCTTCATGTTTCTGGCTGCTTGTGCTCTGAGTTATGCTGCTTTTTTAAAGCATTGACTTCATCACCAAAGCTGATGCCAGAGGAAGTCAGATGAATTATTCCCGAGCTGCATGTTGCATAAGGCATCGAAACAGCACCAGCTCATCTGTTTTGCTTCTCATAGACACTGTCATCGCGTTATTCGGCTGTTGTTAGAACAGATGTTTTAAAAGGACTCTTTTGGCAGGACCGTGTTTGCTTCCTTTTTGATGCCTTATTGAACATTCATATCCATACTTTTTTAGAAAAAGAGAGTTGTATATTGTGAGAGCAAAGGAGCCCATTGACTTTTTTTAAAAAGTGTGTGTGTGTGTGTGTGTGTGTGTGTGTGTAAGAGGGCACTTGGGTGTGTACCTGTAGAGGCCCAAGGGTGACATAGGGAATCTTCCTGGATTGTTCTCCTTCCTTATTGCTTTGTTCTGAGGTTTCCCAGGACTCTGCCTTCCAGGGCTGGAAGTGCAGGCTGCAGCCATTTCCATAAGACATTTTTTATGTGGAATCTGAGAATCTGAACTTAGGTCCTTTTGTTTGCAATGTAGACTTTATCTTTTGAGTCACCCCCCCAATCCCCTATTGACTCTTACTAGACCTGTCCCAGGGAGAGACAGTGGGGCTTCTGCCAAAGAGATATGAGTATGGGAACCCTGAAAAGCCAGGCATATTTTATAGCCAGTAGAACATTCAGTAGCAACTTGAAAGGTCTTTGTTTCAGTGGTACAGAGTTAGTTTGTGGTTGATCTGAACTAGTGTGCTTTTCAGTGTCCCACTAAGCCACTGGCAGTATAAACTGAGTAGATTTATTCCATTAAATGTTTATACCCTGGACTGAGTCTATAGCTTGGTAGAGTGCTTGCCTAGAATGTGTAGAGTCCTGGACTGATTCCCAGCACTCCATAAAGCCAGGTATGGTGTTGCATGCCTGTGGAGATAGATGTGGAGGTAGATGGATCAGAATCAAGTTGACCTTCAATTACATAAAGAATTTAAGGCCATCCTAGACATCATGAGATCTTGTCTCAAAAAAAAAAGTTTGTACACAGAATGAGATAAAAATTTATATCAATGTTTTTCCATTTGGAATTCACAGTTTAAAAGCTCTATTATGTTTAGTCTATTTTGACGGCAACCATTTCACAGTTGCCTTTTCAAAAATATTGGTGATAAATGGAAGAAGATGCATAATTTCCCTTTTTAAATTAACAAGTTTTTCAGGTTCATGGTGTGTGTGTGTGTGTGTGTGTGTGTGTGTGTGTGTGTGTGTGTGTGATTGCACTGCTAAAGTTCTATGCTTCCATGTAGATTTGCACACCTCTGGCAGTTTTCCCTCCAGTTTCTAACTTGATGTGATGATATAAATACACAAGAACTGTTGAAATTTTAAAACTCCAAGCAATAATAGTTTTATTGACTTGGAAGCCTGGCTGTCTTGATTTCTAGTGGTTGCTTGCAGTGTTTAAAGTAACTGACAACCCTGAGATCATTACCAAAAGTTTATGATTTGAAAAAAAAGGAAAAGGGAGAGTAGGGAATGGAAAAAATGCTGCTTAAATTGCATACTGCTTGAGGCAGCTTGTTCCATAGGGAGGGCTGTTAACCCAGGTCACTTAAAATATGGTCACAATATTGAGAGTTAAAAATAATTTTTTCTTGGAGAGGACTTCAAGAACAAATCTCAAAAAATCCAAATGAACTTAAAAGTACATCACAGAAGTTGAGTGTAGAATGAACACTTTCATGTGATCCTTTGTGGAAGGACATTTGATTTTTGGGTGTGCCTCTACTTTGGGGACACATGATCACATGAACTTGATTGACATCCAGTGCATCTGTTGGCAAGTGAAGGGGAGCAGTGTTCCTCTTGTGTGATTAGTGTTAATGTCCACCAGTTAACTTCTAGGAGTTGCCTAGGAGTCCTACATAATAGTGATAGAAATTTACTTCTTCTCCTTCCCAGGTACTGAACACTTGTGCAGAGAATCCCCCTAGCCTCTCTGCAACTACTGTTAAAGGATCCCCCCACTCTTGGGAAGTGTGTGCTGTGGTCATGTGTGCCTCTTCTTAAACTCAGACCATCTGAACAGCTACAGAGCAAGTTACCCCAAACATAACTCAAAGTTCAATTCTACAGTCAAGGTTTTTTACACCTTTTCTGTGGATTAGGACTTCAAAGCATTTCCCAGGGTAGTTGTGGCCAGGGAGCTGTGAGATTACAGTCAAGATGTCGGCAAGGGTCAAGATACACTGACATTTTGATAATGCTTATTGAGAGGTTGGCAAAGTATCCTGGCTATCAACAGGTAGCTTTGGTTTCTTGCCATGTTCGCTCTTCCACAGGCCTACTTGATTATCCTTAGGACATGATAGTTGGTTTCCCTGAGACCTGGCCCCAGGAATCATATTTTAATTTTTAAACTTGCCTGTTGGCTGAAAGGGAGGTTTATTCAGCTTACAGTTCCAGAGGGAAGGGACAGTCTCTCAAAGCAGAGGTGGCATGGCTGGCTGGCCGAAGCTGGAGGAGGCTAATTCACCGCAGACATCTTGGAAGCTGAGAGCTGCAGACTGTTGCTGCAAAGCCAGACTTCTCCTGGAGGTAGGGTGGGACTAATCCACCTCAAGGCCCACCCCTTGTGACTGCCTTCCTCCAGCAAGGCTCCACCTCTCAAGGTGCCATGACCTTGCCAAACACGTGAGACTGTGGGGGACACATTTCAAACCATGACATTTCACCCTGGCCCCCACAGGCTCATTGCCATCTCATTATGCAAAACATACTCAGTCCAACTTTAAAAGTCTCCATAGACTACATCAGTAGTCCCAACACAGTCCAAAAGTCCAAAGTCCAAAGCCTCCTGTAAAATCAAAACACAAGTTACATACTTCCACATACAATGGCACAGAATAAACATTCCCATTCCAAAAGGAAGTAATGGGGGCATATCCAGGAAAGATCAGTTCATAACAAGACTGAACAGAGGCAGACCAAACCCCAAATCTTGTAGCTCCAAGTCCAACAGGTGAGCCTCTTGTTGAAATAATCTAGTTCCAAAGGGGTTTGGTTATAGCCCTCCAGTGCAGCTGCCCATAGAACACATCACTCTCTTGGGCTGACTCTTCCCAGGGTATACAGCTCTCCTTGGCAGGTGTCCCACGTTGTCTCTGGCATCTTTAACATCTTTACTTCTCAGTGGCAAACCAGGCTTTAACTCCACAGCACAAACTGCCCTTCTTGGGCCTCTAAACTGCAGGCTTCTTGCCTCATGATGCCTGGATTCTGCCAATTTTTGAAATCTTGGAGGAGTACTCCACAATCTCCTCCCTGTTGCATCCTTGATGCCTCTAAAACCAGAATCACTTGTGCCCCCTTGAATCACAGCTGATTCAGCTTCTCTATGCTGACCCTGGGGAAAAGCTCTTTCACACCTACACAGTTGTTTTGTAGAAGTGGATCCTTGCTTTGGAACTCCACCCTTTAGCTCATTTCTTCTAAAAGGATTTGCATTCTTATGGGTTGGAGCCTTCTTTGAGGATCTTGCCCTCAAGCTAGGGCCTCTCCTATTATTCAAATAAAGAGCAGGCTTTGATTTACAAATGGAGCTTATCTCTTTAACAGCCATTTTGTTCTCTGCTTCTTCCAGCCTGATTCTTTGCTCTTTTTCATATTTGAAGACAACTAAAAAGTAGCCATATCACATTGTCAAGACTACACTGCTTTGAAATTTCCTCCGCCAAGTACTCCAGTTTAACTTTAGGCAAGCTTTCAGGACGAGGGCAAAACTTCACTAAACTCTCGGCCAACACATGGCTCCATATGTCACTCGTCCACACTGTGCAAACACAGTCTCTGTTCCCCTCTGGACGATCACAAGCTGGGCTTCCACTGCCTGCGTCTCTCACAGCTTTGCTGTCTGAGTTCTCATGAGAAAGGCCCATTTGGCTCCCTCACCAAAAGGCAAAGACTTTCCCAGCACGAAGTCCCAAAGTTCTCCATATTTCTCCCAACAAACAGTTCCAAAGGCACACTAGCCACATCACAGCATTGGCCATACTGCTGGGTACCAACTTCTCTCAGCTTCACAAACAACTTCACATTGTGGTACCAGCTGTTCTTAATCTCTCACAGCAATATCCCACTACCCGGTACCAATTTCTGTAACAGTTACTCTTAACTATTGTTGTGAGAGAACACTCAAAGTCGATCAACTTAAGGGAGAAAGGGAGGTTTATTCAGCTTACGGTTCCAGAGGGAAGGGACAGTCTCTCAAAGGAGAGGCGGCGTGGCTGGCTGGCCAAAGCTGGAGGAGGCTACGTCACTGCAGATATCTTGGAAGCTGTACTAGACCATCTTGAAGGCCAGCATCCATACATTTCCAAATGGAGCGTCAGCCAGTAGAAGCTATTGTTGTCCATAGGTTGTCATGTAATGAGTTATACCTTTGAGAGCTTGCAGAGGTGGCTGCTTGATCATAGTGGAGAAGAGCTTGATTTTTGATGAGTGCTTTATGGAAACATTTCATTCAGATTTTGTTCTCTTAGATCAGTGATGATACTCCCTATTTTTTACATATAGCATATATGCCCTTTTAAATCCACATATGTATTTACAAATAAGACACTATACTACTTTATTTTTTATAATATGGATAGTCACAATGATGAGGAATAGACTATTCCAAAGAGAGCAAGACAGGAAGTCTAATCTCAGCATTGAAATCACGAGGAGACTAAGATAGCTAAGAGTGGTAAAGCAGAAGTGGGACAGCAAAAAGGAGCAAGCAGTACCTGGGTCCAGTGTTGGCTTCTGGTGTGTCTTGAATCCAGTCGAGGGTTCTAGTGAGTCAGTGACTTCTTCGATACAGTGGGTCTGTCACTGGGGGAGATGAGTGCCATTTTTGTCACTTTTCATATCTTAGAAGGTTGTGGCTGCAAGGCTTCTTGAAGAGAGGCCTGATAACAAGGAGTAATCGTAAGTCAGGGAGTCTGGAATCAGTGGGAGGCTGAAAAGTTGAAGCAGTAGGAGACTCAGCCAGAGCAGTGACAGGTAGGGTGGGTGGTAGTCCCATCCCGAGTGGTTCGGGGCTGACCATAGGACCTAAGCATTGACTGTACACTCAGCAGGTAGCCTAAAATTTGGGGCCGCCTATCTGTTACAAGCTTCACTTGTAGCAGTTGAGAATGTTGAGGCTCAAGCAAAGTACTTGATTGCTGCAGTCTCCCCCCTTCAGCAGGGTGTAATTTTGGATGGGTTTTGAAAACCCAGACCTCAGTGCTATTTCTTCTCCATTCCCAGTACACTTAGGAGACGCCTCTTCATTAGGACATTAGCCATCACAAGGAAATATGAATTGGGGAATTCTGGGTGTGCAGTTATTCTTCTCTGCTATTATGTTATTCTGCTCTCTGTTATGTTATCAGACTCAAGCATTTTAAGGGGAGAATGCAACGGTTATTCTTAACTATTGCTGTGAGAGAGCACCCAAAGTGAAGCAACTTGAAGGAGAAAGGGAGATTTATTCAGCTTATGGTTCCAGAAGGAAGAAACAATTTTTCAAAGCAAAGGCGGCATGGCTGGTTGGCAAAAGCTGCAGGAGGCTATACCACTGCAGACATCTTGGAGGCTGAGGGCTACAAGACTGCTTGCTGCAAAGGCAGACTCCTCCTGGAGGTAGGGTGGGACTAATCCACCTCAAGGCCCACACCTTGTGACTGCCTTCCTCCAGCAAGGCTCCACCTCTCAAAGTGCCATGACCTTGCCCAACACATGAGACTGGGGGGGACACATTTCAAACCATGACAAAGAAAGAGAGATTTATTTGGATTATAGTTCCAATGAGACATATAGTCCATTATAGAGGAGAAGGCTTGGCAGGTAGAAGAAGCTTGAACAGGCTTAGGTCATGTCCATCATGAAGGCAGAGAGGAAGCATCAGGCCAGAACAGACTACTAGCGGAAGCAGTGCAGGACTATCCAACCTCAAGGTCCACTCCTTGTGATATGTCTTCCTCCAAGTCTCCATCTCCTAAAATTGCCACAATCTTCCCAAACATCATCAACTGAGGACTCAAACAAGTACATGAGTTTGTGGGGGACAACTCATATTTAAGCTATGACATGCCACCCCTTGTTCCGCATAGGCTCATGGCCACATGCAGTGCAACTTTAAAAGTTCCTATAGACTACATCAGTCCCAATACATTTCAAAAATCCAAAGTCCAAAGTCTCCTGTAAAACCAAAAGACAAATTACAAACTTCTAACGTACAATGGCAAAGAATAAACATTCTCATTCAAAAGGGAGAAATGGGGACATATGCAGGAAATATCAGTTCATAACAAGACTGGAAACCAGCAGGGCAAACTTCGAGTCCAGTATATCAGCCTCCTTTGAAATCCTTTAAGTTCCAAAGGGCTTCAATTCTGTCTTTCTAGCACAATTGTCCACAAAACACATCATTCTCTTGAGCTGGCTAGTCCCATGGTGTATAGCTCTCCTTGGTAAATGTCCCATGTTGGCTGTGGCACCTCTGACATTCTTGTGTCAATGGCAGCCCAAGCTTAAACTTCACTTGCAGTGGTCTTCCTGGGCCTCTTTGCAGGATTTCTGATTCTGTCATACACTAACTTCAGTCACTCTGAAACTTTGAAGGAGAAATTCACATCCTTCTCACTCTTGCATCTTTAATGTCTCTAAAACTAGTGCTATGTGGACACTATTGCAAGTTCTATCATAACCTTGAGTTAGAGATTGGCCACCTTGGATGACAGCTGGTTCAGCTTCTTTGTGCTGACACTGGAGAAACTCTCTCCTAGGCATTAGAGGAGTAGGAACAAGACTCCTTCCTTCCAAAAGAATTTTCATTCTTTGAAGTTTTTTGTT
Organism: Typhlomys cinereus; assembly: GCA_023101885.1. NCBI lineage: Eukaryota > Metazoa > Chordata > Mammalia > Rodentia > Platacanthomyidae > Typhlomys > Typhlomys cinereus. The sequence goes on from JALPQD010000012.1 coordinate 10,577,047, forward strand.
AAACTTTATTTATTTATTTTTGTGTGTGTGGGGGGGCACTGTGTGTCCCTGTGGGGGAACCAAGGGTGACTTTGAGAATCATCCTGGTTGCACCTCCTTTTTGCTTTGCTCTAGAATTCCCCAGGCTCTGCCCACCAGGACCAGAAGTACATACAGCCCATCACTGTTCCCATCAGGAGTTTTTATGTGGGACATGGGATTCGAACTCAGGACCTCTTCTGTTGTTCAAATGAAGAGTAGGCTTTGACTTGCTAATGGCACTAAGCTCTTTAGCAATAGCTGCCATTTTGCTGTTTTCAGTCTCTTTAATTTGCTCTCATATTTTTCCTCATCAAACTTTATAGTTTTTACTTATTTATGCTTGATCTTTTGCTTTTTTTTCACCTATGAATGAACAAGAGCACTAAAAATAGGCATGCTACTGTTTTAAGGCTATATTGTCTTGAAATTCCCTCCACCAAACATTTCAATTTAACATCAGGCAAGTTTTCAGGATGACGGCAAAACTTAGCCAAACCCTCTTCCAAAGCTTCACTCCAATTGCCCCTAGTCCAGTTCCCAAAACAATCTTTGTCCCTCCCTGGACTATCACAAACTGGGTCTTCACTGTATCTCTCTGAATTACTCTCTTGAAAGCTCTCACTACAGTGGCTCTTTTTGAAGTCCTATTTCTGAGATGTAAAGACTTCCCTGCTCAAAGTTCCAAAGTTTTCCATATTCTCCCAACAAAAAGTTCCGAAGGTACACATCACAGCCATGGTTATACTTCTTGGTACCAAATTTTCTTAGTTTCACAGCAACACTTCATTTTTTAGTACCAAATCCTCCTAGTCTCACAGTAACACTCCACTTCTGCTACCCATTTCTGTTGTAGTTGCTCTTCTCTACTACTGTGAGACAGTGCTCAGACTCAAGCAACTTATGGGAATAAAGGAAGATGGATGTGGCTTATGGTTCCAGAGGGGAGATACAGTTCATTGTGGCAGAAAAGGCGTGGTGGGTAGCAGATGCTGGAGGTGACTCAGGTCATGATCATCACAGAGGCAATTTTATTATTCTTGTACCGTTTTTGTACATGAATGTAGTGAATTTTTTATTTTTCACACCTTAATCCCCAGTCCTATTCCCCTTTCTTTTCCCATAACAACCTTTCTTCTCCTCTGCCAGTCTGTCTTTCACATGTGCAGCTCACTGTATTTTATGTGGGTTGCCTATGATGGTACGTGCCTGTGTACTTGCTGGAGCAAATGGGTATACCATTGAAGAAACTATCTTCCCTCACTCCTCAACATTACCCTTCATCAGTCTCTCAGGGAGATATGGAGCCTCTTGAGACGATTCCCCCTCCATGGTGAAATATTGATAAGACAATTCCCATGCATGTCTTAATGGAAATACACATGAGTGTAGTACATTGATGAATACAGCGGTTTTGTCATGTCCAGAAGATAGTGTCTGGTCCCACCTGGGTCCTACAATCTTACTGCTCTCTGTTCTGCAATATTCCTTAGCCTTGGGGTAGAGGGTGGTTTAGATGTCCTGTTTAGGCCTAAGCAGTCTGCAGTCATTTATTTTTTGCACTTTGGCTAGTTGTATTTTATGTAACAAACACCTTTCATTGCAAAAGGAAGCTTCTAGGTTGAGTACTCTTCCAGTTGCCTCTGGTCTTCTGTAACTCCTTCTTCAAGGCCTGAAATCCATTCTAACCTCAGTTTCAATGCCTTTTACTATTCCTCCATCAGATGTACTGTGTGGTTCATTTAAGGGGCTCACTGTTGGTACACATGGAAGTTAGTGCCAGCTAGCCCTCTCAGAACAGTGCTATGATGTTGAAAGTAGTGACTTCCTAGTCTCATCACTACTGCAGAGAATGCAGACATGCTTGATTGAGGCTCGATGTCCATGATGACCTTGGCATTTACTGGGCAGAATTCGTGCATGTCTCCTTTCTTCCTTCCCCCACGTACTGTTAGTTTTTGCCAGCCCAATAGATTAAAAACATGAAATGCTAAAGCACTTTGATTTTTCTGGAATATGCCTCATTTTTATTTTTAAAGTCAGTTAATTTCTTATTACTGAAGAGATTGGGAGGGAGTGGCTTGTGGGGGTGGGGTGTAACATTCTAAACTGAATCTGCCTAGCTGCTCAGTCAGAAACCTAGGTGATTTCTGTGAGGAACAGTGTTCTCCACCCCATGCTGTAGCAAATAAATTGGGAAATCGACTGTTTTATGTTTCAGTCCTCTTTTCTTTCAGCCCATCCAAAATCTGAAAGTTCTGCTGAGCAGAAAAACCAGCAAGAGCAGAGAGCAAAAGCCCAGGGTTGCTCACCCTGACAAGACATATTCCTCGGCAGAGTTGGAAGCAGATGCCTGTCTGTCTCTGGCAGACTGCTGTTGGGCAAGCTCTCCTCTGGGCCTCTGCTGCCCCTTAGACTCACCTCTGGGCCATCACTGCCCCTCAGGCTTGCCTCTGGTCACTGCTGCCCAGGCAGGCTTGCATCTGGTCCTGCCTCTTCCCATTTTTGCAATTTTGCCAGACCTTTGGCTGATAGCCTAGGCCTCACACTCCTGTGCACCGGCCAGATTCTCGTTAGCCCTTTAACTAATGCCATCTGAAACCCCCAAAAGGGCAAGAAAGAAAAGGGAAGGGAAATAACAGCTACCCAGCTCCTTGCTTCTCACCAAGCATTCTCTTGGGTTTATTCCTACTAATTGCCTACCCCTGTCAGAAAAAAAGTAAAAAAAGAAAACAAAAATGTAGCAGACATTGTGCATATATGTGTGTATTATTTTCTTAAAACTTCCTTGTATGTATGAACTTATAGACAAGAAAATATTTTCTTATTCAGGACTTTTTTTTGGCTTGGATTAAGACCTTTGCAACCCTTCACAGCCCATGTACATTGTAAATGGTTCGCGGTTTTGATATATTGTTTCTACAAACTTAAATAAAACATACAGATTTTTCCACTGAGTAGAGCGTAATATGTCATGGTTTTTTTGGTTGTTGCTTTTGTGTGTGTGTGCGTGCGTGTGTGTGCATGCGTGTGTGTGTGTGTGTGTGTGTGTGCGTGTGTAGACTATAGTCCTGTCTGGTAGACTTGGGGCTTAAAAATCAAAGAAGTTTCATGTGGATTGCTGTTATTGGGGAGTGCTTCAAGAAATAGACAGTTCTGGCTTGCTTTTTCTCCTCTCAGAACTGATTTTTGGACTGGAGAGATGGCTCAGGGGTTAAGACTTTGTCTCACAAGCAGAAGGTCCTGAGTTCTGATCCTAGGTCCCATGTAAAAAAATGCCAGGTGGAAATAGTGGTGGCCCGAATTTCCAGCCCTGGTGGGCAGAGCTTGGGAAATCCCAGAGTGAAGCAAAAAGAAGGTAGAAGCAATCCAGATGATTCCCAAAACCACCCTTGGTCCTTCACAGGGACAAACAGTGCCCTCTGATACACACACACACACACACACACACATACACACACCCTAAAATAAATATATAAAATATTAAAAAAAAAGAAAGTTTTTTTTTTTGAAAGAACTGATTTTCATTATTTAAAAATACTGTATTTAGGGTAGGGGAGAGAGCTCAGGGATTAAAGCCTTTTCCCTGAATGCAAAAGAACCTGACTTCAGATCTCCAGATCTCACATAAGAATTCTTGTCAGACAGGGTGGTGGCTTGCATTTTTGGCCCTGGAATGCAGAGCCTGGGAAACCCCAGAGCAATTTTGGAGAAACCCAGGATGATTCCTGAAGTCACCCTTGGGCCTCCAAAAAGATACACTCAAGTGCTCTCTTGTAAGGAGTTAGAATTGTGAAACTTGATAACATGTGAGGCCATATTATAATTATGATCTGCACTAAAAAAAATGGGAAATGTAACTCAGAAATAAACTTTCAGGTTTGTAAGGGATTCTATTCACACGCCAAGGGCTGTTCAGGTGTGCCATCGGCCCTCCAGGAAAAGATGGTTTTCCCTTCCTATCTTCATCTGTCTCCATCTCTTCACCCTCTTGCTCTTTCCTCTCCTGCACTGTCAACTTTTTCTCCTGTTCACCCTGGGTTCTGTGGTAAGAAAATTGGTTTCTTTTCTGGATGCTTTGGACTTGGAATTGATAGATTCTTCCAATCCTAGGTCTTTTCTATCTTCTTTCTACATTGTGTTTCTTATAGTTTCTGTGTATGTGGAGTTAAGAACTTTCCTTTGTCAAAGCTCACAGACGCCTGGCTATAGAGGAGCCTTTCCTTCTGCTTCTCAAGGGACCAGACTATAGGGGAACCTTTCCTTCTGTTCTGGCTATAGGGAGGAGCCTTTTCTTTGGCTCCTCCAAAAACAGTCTGCCCTCAACTGCGGGATCTCGGATGAGCCCGAATGTTATGGGTTTGGGGGGTCATCCAAAGACGCACCATAGACCAAAAGTTAAAATTAATAACTGAGAGGCTTTATTAGAGAGAGAGAGAGAGACAGACAGATACTGATACCAGGGCTTACACACACGGGCAGAGTGATGTGTGTGCAGCCCTGAATTACATCTCCACACAGTTTTTATATACAAAGGATAAAAGAGGTCGTATGCCCCACCAAAGCAGTTTAGCCGGCAGTATTTTACAGTCTTATCAGCATTCAGGCTTCTTGTAGGCCCTCTGGCCAAATGGCATTCCAGTGGGGAATTATGGAGACAGGTAGGGAAGTGAGCATTTTATTGCCTGCCAGCAATTTCTCAGGTCGAAGAATTTCTTTTTAAGATTTTCCCTTTTTATGTTTCTCCCCCACATGAACTAATCATTTTGGCTATATCCAACCAACTCTTAGCTTCCTTCTGGTAGGAGGACTGTTCCAAGATAGTGAGAGTTAGCCGCCTCCCATCGCTTCCCTGCCAGATGTAATGGAAACAGTATCTGTTGAATTTTGGACTTCCTAAAGAGACAGTCATAGCAAGCGGGCACAAGAACACTTCCAGTAGCCTGTTCTGTTAGTTTGCTGAGGCCCAGTGCTCAAGGCAGAAACCACCATGTTGGCCGTACTTAGAGACAGGAACTGTTGGTCACAGAGTTTGTCTGAGACCCTCAGAAAGCTCAATCTAGGATAAAGCTCAGTGAGTAAAAGTGTTTCTAGGTGTCCTGAGTGTGAATCTCCAGAACTAGGTAAAGTCAGGCAGGGTAAGACACATCTGTAACCCCAGTACTGTACAGTGAGATGTGAGATGAAGACAGGAAAACACCTGGAAACTTGCTGGCTAGCTAACTTGGTGTGTGCAGTGGTGAACAACAAAGAAATTGAAGAGGGCTTGTTCAGGGGACCCCCTTCTGATGTCTGGCCACAAGCCATGTTCACACAAGAGATTTATTGCAGCACAAGTGGATGGAACAGCAGGGGGTGTCGTCTTCTCTCGGCTTGTATACAGTGCAACTAGGGGCATTAGGGGCGTGAGCTAGGGGACAGACGCTTGGGTTCTTACCCTGTGAGAGAAGAGTCCAGGTACCTGGAGAATGTACGGGGCAGCTGGAGCCTGCCAGTGAGAAGGCCAGGGGCGCCATTTCAGGAGGAGAGAAGAGCACGTACTGCTTGGGGCACCTTTTTATGAAATGGGGCTGTTTTTGTCCAGGAGGGAAGGGTCACTACATGATGCAGCAGCTCAACTGAAACTCTCTTATTTCATATTCATTGTTGTAATGAATGCCTGGCCCAAACAATTTAGGGAAACAAAGAGTTAATTCATGCTCACAAGTTAAAGTTACAGTTGAGTATCATGGAAAGATAGTGATATTGTTATGAGGTGCTGGCTAGAAGTGAAACTCCAGATATGAGGGCTGAATTGAAGCTGATTTGTTTACTGGCCAATGGGCTTTCATTAAGGGACTTGTACCCAAAGTGAAGCCCCGATGGTGTTTCCTGTGAGTTATTATAGAGTTTTATAGCCTAATTGAAAAAAAAAAAAAAGAAAAAGAAGAAAAAAAAAGTTCTTTCTGACAATTGTCTACTAAGGAATGTAACAGGAACCAAGATAAGTGTAACCAGCACCGTGGGAACATCTCCTCTGCTGAGGGCAGTTCCAGGGGCAGGCATTATGCCCTGACCTTCAGAATCACATCCTTTTGTGAGTCCTCTTATAAGCAGCCAGGTTAAACATTTCCTATCTCAGTCTCATTGGGAGTTGAGCCTAGTTCGTAGGGTGGGCTTCCTATTGTTTGTCACCTGGTCACAACACCAGCATTGATTAGTTTTTATTTGACTGCCTGATGGACAGAGATTACCACTTCAATAGGCTCAGGTAAGTGGACACAACCAGTTCCTTTGAAGTCAGACAGCCTAGTTGTTATCCAGATTTCCATCTTATCTGATGAACCAGGACTCCCATATTAGGAGCCTAGAGAATTGTTTTCTTCCCTCCTTGGTATTCTGTCCACACATGTGTCTGTGTTCTGGGATCAACTTGAGAGACTGTGTCTCCTTCATCAGTTCTTCTCTGGCAAGTTATTCACACAGTTGTACCTGGCAATTCAGAGTTGAGTGTCTTATCATCAGTTTTGCCTTCTGGCTTTGAAAATTTCTCTAAGCTGCAACTAGCAGAGCAGATTAGTTTAGGGCTCTATGTTGTTAGGGGAGTAGCAGAGGTGGCCACCATTTAGTCTGACCTTCAGTAATGTCACATCAAGACTTTCATGGACTCTATCAGTGTCTGCTTTATTCACTCCACTCTTTGTAAACTTTTGAAAGACTTCATCCCTTGGAGAGAAGTTCCTCCGCTGTCCTCTTTCTTTCCCAGTCTCTTGTGAATCCTTGTAATTTGCTTAACATTTTAAAGACCTGAGGCAGGAAGCTAAGACAGCAAATCTGCTATGGCTTCTTGACTGTTCTTTTTGGCTTCGCTGAAAGGTTATATGTAAAGGGGTCCTCTCAGTAACAGCATTTTTCTTGACTTGGACAGAGGCAGGCATGTGGACAGATATCCCAGTCTCATCAAGTTAACCCAGCATGGCTTGTATAGGCAGCCTGTCGGCCACTTATCTGTCTGTTCTATTTGGCATTTCAAAGAGGGGCAGAATGATTGTCCTCAGTCTGCAGCATGACTGTTCCCTGGGGAGCAGGCCACTGTGGTTTGTAGCTTGTAAAACCATCTGTGGATGTTGTGCAATAAGTTGTGGCCCAGCGTCAACCCCAGTGTGCTGCTCTGCTCCATGGCATTCACAGTCCAGTGAGACTGGTCACGGCTGATTTTAGTTAAGGTTCTCAGGAAGCTGCCAGTGTCATATCACAAAATAGGACAACTTTTTCCCTGTGAGTGTGTGCATGTGCGTGTGTGCAATTACTACTGTCCCACACTGCTTAGGTTGAAGTCTTTTTTTTTTTTTTTTTTTTAACTTTTGCAAGCATGTTGAGTATTCATTCCAGCTTCCTTCCCTCTTTCCTCCCTCCCTTCCATTCCCTCCCTTTCCTCCCTCATCCCTCCCACTCTCTCCTACTCTTCTGCCCTTATGCTTCTGTGGATCTCAGGGTTCACTCTGGCTTGTCTAAGTTTAAGGTCTTTTTTGTGCTAACTTATGTCTTATTTTTGTTTCTATATATTCGTCTTTGCAGCAGGTCATGTCTTAGTCTTATCCAGAGTCATCTTAGAGCAAAGTCTTAGACTGAGTTTTAATCAGGAATTGTCCCAGCACTATACTGAGTCAGTCTTTTACAGACATCTACTTAGCACTTACTCAGAAGCAGACACTTTCTAAATACTTAGATTCCACAATGTATCACAACATCTCTCCATGGAGCTCATATTTGGGGTGTTAGGGGCTGATGGAACCACAGGAAACTATACAAAATAAGTATGGGGAATGGAGAGATGGTTCACGGGTTAAAAAGCTTTTGCCTTGTGAGCACAAGTAGAGCCCACATAAAAATGCTAGGTGGATATGATGGTGGTCTGCAAATTCTTGCCCTGGAAGATGAGCTTCGGAAACCCCAGAATAAAGCAATAAAAAGGTAGAGCAATCCAGGATGATTCCTGAAGTCACCTTCAGGCCTCAAGTGTCCTCTGTTATATATGAACACATCACAAGCACATACACAAGAAAGCGTGTCAGATGGTGATGATGTGAGGGAAGAAGGTTGGGCAGGGAGTGCATGCTGGCAAGTGGGCGCTTCTCAGGACCCATAGGAGCTGAGATCTGAGGGAGAGGAGGAGTCAGGCAGGGGTCTAATGAAGAGCATTGCAGGTGGAGGGAGCAGCCAAAGTGAGGCCAGAAAAGAAAGAGTCTGGCAAGTCTGAGGCACCGTGAGTGTCGTGCAGGGTATGAGGGTGAATGGCAGCATTGACGAGTGGGAGTTGGGAAGGATCCTCGCACCAGGCCACATAAAGCCTCAAGTCCCAACTGCTGTAGGAGTGATTAGCATTTTCTCAGAAACAGTGATGGCAGCAGAATCTTCCAGTGAAGGAGCAGCTGCTTCCAGCTGACAGATTGGGTGAACTGTCTTCAATGCATTATGTTTATAATCTGCAGCTGTGGGTTTGATGTTGTATTTTGCTTTTTTGTAATGAAGATTAAACCCAGGGGCTGTACATGCCAAACAAACATGCTACATCCATGAGCCACCCCCAGCTCAACTGTCAGATGTTGCCTAGCTTGCATAATGGTGTGCGTGGTTCTTTGACAGTAATAGAGAAGAGAGTTTCCTAGAATTTGAGAAAATTTGTCTGCAGAAAGTGATGTGAGGGACTTCCACCTACCTAAACATGAAGCCAAGGCTCATCACATTCTGCTTCCGAAGGTGTTCATATAATGACTTAACCCTGGCCATTTACCAAGAGAACATTCTGACCGGAAGCAGGACCCCCTCTCTTCTCTGAGTTAGTACAACTTCACTCCAGCCGTCTGTATCTTAGTGACAGAGACATATTTATTCGGCACACAGCTCTTTACCTGCTGTATGTTACAGTTCCTGTTTGCCATGCACAGTGCTGGGTTTTTGGAATACAGTCATGAACAAACTGACACAGACATTCTCTTTACTGAGCCGGAGGCCTGTGGAGGTGGGACAGACACTCAGATGAGTCTTCTGAAAGTATCACAGTCTGTGGTAAGTGTTGTTAAGCGTCAGTACATGATCATGAATCTGCACTCAGAATATGGGGAATGCATCCCCAAGGAACTGAAGTTGAGCTAAAGAGTGACAGAGTCTCGAGACTGAGTGAAATGTGAGGCCCATTCCAGGAAATAGAATGAGCAGAGGTCCTGAGAGGAGCCCACGGCAGAGAATACACCATGGTCTTATGTTTTCTATGCTTATCTCACCACCCCTTCCCCATCCTTGTTTCCCTCTAAAGCTAGATTTCATGAAGCTTTCCCGAAACTAGTCCACATGCATGTGCTTCAATAAAATTCTCCTTATTCTCTACACCTAAGCAAACTCAGTTTCTCCATTTGGGGTGAAGGAAATTTTCCCACAACAATATTCCCATGTATATAGGAGCTGCTGCAGCATGGAGGAGACCCAGCACCCTCCTTCTCCCTTGGCAAGGGTGCGAGGCGCATTAGGTAGTGGGCAGAGCCAGCAGGGACCTGGACAGGATGACTGAATGAAAAATAAAAAATTCAGAGCCCTCAGAAAACATTACAGATCATTACGGGAATTGAAATTAGAAACATTGTATGCATTTTTAATATTTCTGCTAGGAAAAAGACGGTAGCCATGTTGTTAATGTTTAATGCATGGCCATAATAGAGGGCTAAGCAGCTCTCGATGGCCTGTTTCCCCAGTCTTCATCCAGAAGTTGGATTCTATTTTAGACCTGTCTTTGGGACCGATGCTACCTGGAATGAGAGCCTGAAGTCAGAGATGCTTCTCTATTCTCTGAAAAGGTGAAAGAAAAGGTGAGAAGTGTTGTACTCTGGGCTGGGACGTGGCTCAGTGCAGCGTACTTGCCTAGCATGCCTGAGACACTGGGTCCATTCCCAGCACTGAAAACAAGGCAAAAGCAAGTCCAAAGGAACATGCAGAGGTGCACTTTTTTACTTGACCTTACTCACTTTCTTCCCAATTGAGCGTTTTATTTCTTTTGAGGATTATTATAATTTTTTGTCAGTGTGTATGTATGTGTGTGCTGGATGTATGTATATGTGTGCATATGTACACATACAGAGGTTAGTTCAATCTTGTATGTCTTCCTCTATTGCTTTTTGCTTTATTTTTAGTTATTTTTTAGCAGTCTCTCTCTCTCTCTTTCTTTCTCTCTCTCGTTCTCTCTCTTTAAGCAGCGATTACCATTTTGGCTGGACTGGTGTCTAGCAGTCCCAAGGTTCTTCCTATCTGGAGGATTTGTAGGCATGTACCACTACACTTGGCTTTCGGATGGGTTCTGAGAATAGATCTCAGGTTCTCCTGCTTGTTCGGCAAGCACTTTACCCATTGAGCCCTTTCCCTAGCTCTACTGCCCACTTTTGTATGTTTGGTATGTTAAATTTCCAGGGTTTACATGCAGATTGATGTTTTTTTAAAATAATATTACTTTCCAGATTGTCATACATACAACTGGCTGTGCTGTTAGAAATAGAAAAGGCAATAGATACATGAACTTTTTTTTCCTTCCTAACATTATTTGAGATCCGAGTAAGGTTTTCCAGTATCCCCAGGCAGATTGTTTGCACATATAGTAGCATATGGAAAGAGTCAAGGGGAGCAGAAAACAGTCTCTTATCATTAATATTGTCTAAAATCACCAATACATGTTGACAGTAAAAACCGGAATGTTTCTCAGTCAATTTTATTATTGTTTTCAAACTGTCTAAACCAGTGTTCGTCAATATAATTTTCTACAGTGTTGAGCATATCTGAATTCACACTGCCCAGTGCACTAGCCACTAGCTGTTCCTGACTAATGATTAGCTTAAATGCAGTTAGGGACACTGGGACTTAAACTTTCATTTCATTTAATTGCACTGAGTTTGAATTTGAACGGCCACCTGGGGCTAGTGGTTACCCTGTTGGCCAGCTCAGGGCAGCTAGAGCTGGTCCTCACAGCCTATGTGTCCTTCAGGGGTTTCCCATTTCCAACTTGGACCCATTTTGGAGTTTCTCATATCTGGTAAAAATAAAACCTGTCTCTGTGTCAGGAATCAGTATACTAGCAGCACTGTGGTAAATGTATGAAAGTGCATACTTTGGTGCACCAATGTTATATATCAAAAGTATATGAGAAATACTTCAAATTGTGCTCTCCCCATGTTTACTCTTCAGTTTGTGTAGTATTGGTCAGTGAGAAACTTACTTGAACTTTCCCTTGTTTATGTGTAATTAAATATTAACGTGACTTTTAAAGAGGGTTTAGTTTGCATTTTCTCTCTCTCTCTCTCTCTTTCTCGCTCTCTCACTAAATAGCCCAGACTGACCTGCTGGATTTGCAGGTCTGGGCCACCATGCTTAGAAGGATCTGGAGTTTGATGTTTGCACACTTGGTGCTTTTATAGGTGACAGGAGGGAATGAGATTATTTTTAATTTCTCAGGAAAAAGATTTTGCTTTCAGATGTATTTATATCAGCTACAAATGGTCTCATTGCTTCCTTTGGTCCATCACCAGGAATCTGCCATTCATCAGTGGCTATTGAGGCAGGCTAGTGGGAGAAGAAGAACTCATCTTAGCCTGAATTCCCCAAAATCCATCATACAGAGAAGAGGACAAATGCTCTACCCATTGTTGATTTGTGTCTTTGTGGTCAGTGGCTCAAGTAGCATCAGGAGTCCCACTGGCTGCCAGAAAAGAGTGCTGCAGCTCTTAGCTGGTCACATCATTGACCTTAAACGTAGGTTTACTTTATAAACATGCTCAACAATCCTCCTGTCAAGTTGCCCACAACCTAACAGTCTTCTTAGCATATAATCAGATTTCGAATTGTTTCTGCTTGATATATGTTACATGTACATTTCAATATTTTCTAGAAACATGATAACTGTTCAATTTTTGGTTTGAATTGTCAGATGAGTAAATTTGGCTCATATTTTTGAAAATCAGTTGTGATGGCTAATATTGTCGATTTGACAGAACCTGTAATGACCCAGGAGACAAATCTTGGGCTTGACTGAGGAAGGAAGATGTATCCTGAATATACCATTCCATGGGCTAGAGTCCCAGACTGAAGAAAAAAACGAGAAAGTGAGTTGAACACTAACATTTATCTTTCTGTTTCTTCACTGTGGGTGCAGTATGACCAGCTGCCTCAAACTTCTGCTACCATGACTTCCTGACCCAGTGGACTGTGCCTTCAATCTGCTAGCCAAAATCAACTCTTCCTTAAGTTGCATTTATTAGGTATTTTTTCATAGCAAGAAAGGTAACTAATATGAAAGAAAAATTGGTTTAAAAACAAAAAACTCTGCTTCCTTACCTTTCATTATTCTTTATTGTGCTGTTTGGAGGCAGGTAGGAAGAGAGGGACCATGATTCTTATGGCTGTTTTATGTCAGAGAACAGATACTGGCCAGTGAGTAACACATTTGTTTTTCACATGGTCTGTTATAAAATAAATTGAGCCTTCCTTGTGGGTCATGTTTACTTGGCATAATTTTTTTTCTCCCTTTGCTTCTTAACTGAGCACCTTGGCAACAGCATGTCTCATGCTTGTCGTGTGTCCTGAGCTAATGCCATTTACAAAGGAGCAGACTTGTACTGAAACTAAGTACTGAAACCCTGGCAGTCGAGTTATAGTGTCATGTTAGAAGTCTGGCCTGCCGACCAGTATGGCTGTCTCTAGCCATATAGAGCCAAGAAATGGCTGAGCAGGTAGAGGTACCTGCACACAAACCTCATAACCTGGATTCCATCCTTGGAGCCTATATGTTGGGAAGAAGAGAACGACTGTAAAAGAAGCTGATCTCCGCATACATGCACGTAATTGCTCTTGTGTGTGTGTGTGCTCTCTCCTCCTTCTCAAATAAACACCTACTTTTTAGAAAAATAAAATTAGAATTCCTTTTAGGTAGCACAAAGGACATTTCTGTCACATCAGAAGGTCTGTGGACAGCCCAGTGGTGGATACTTCTAGAATGACCTTTAGTTAGTCCAGTCTTGCTAAGAACTTGTTGACCACAGGACCCAGAGGAACCAGAATATTTGGGACTGGCACTCATGGACCACTGTCCCTTGAAGAGCAGGTGTAGGAAGCTGATGTGGAAATTCCCAGGCATGAACACCAGCACTTTTGTACCCACTGCTCCCTGGGCAGATGAGCAGAGAGGATTAGAGACTGGCCTTTTCCTTAGCAGGGAAGAAGTTCAGTTCAGCAGTGTATTTTCCCAAAGGGGAGGCTGATTAGCATGGGAAAATTTATCCCACATGTCTCGCAGCGCAATATGCCCCTTAACCTCTCTGGGCCTCCCATTCCTTAGCTTTCAAGGCGGGACTTTTAGTATCTGCTTACAGAGCAGGGGCAAGGGTGAACAGAACAACATTCTAAAGCCTGCTGCTCAGCACTCAGCATTAAATAAATGGAGGCTATGATTACTCTAACCTTTATGTCATAATGTGGCTTGGAAGCTAGGCAGCTTCAGCTGGAGGCAGGCTACAGGGTCCTTTCCTGGGAACAGAGCAACCAGGTCCATGTGCAGCTGACCTCCCCGCGTGTGAGAAATGGTCTTTCTCCAAGAGGACTGGCCTGAGAAAGATCCTTATCATAAACAGCACGTGCTGCCTGTTCCACTGGCCATGTGCTGGGTGTCCAGGCCCCACTGTCCTCTGTGAAAACGGGCATCTCTGTTCATGCATCTTCCTGAACTTTCCCTGTGAAGGAGAAATGTGTGGGCCTTCTGGTCAGCATCCCTGCCTGCCTGAGCATGCCTCTCGCCTCAGTAAGGAAAATCTTGACCAAGTCAGGCCTCTTGGATTGTATCTTCTTTTGTTAGTTTTTCATCACAATGAATGAATGCTTGAGTAAATGAGGAAGGGAGGACTGGCCTAAGTTTCAGAGGTTAGTTCTGTAGCTTCTGATGGCAAAGTGACTGGCTGAGAAACAAAGAAGAAAGATTTGGCGTACAGTTTCAGAGGTTTCTGTATGTGGTTAACTCCTGTAGTTTCGGGTCACAGTGAGGCAGAGCATCATAGTAGGAGAGCATATCAGAACAAAGCTGCTTCCCTCTTGGTGGCCAGGAAGCAGAATGTAAGAAATAGTGGCAAGTGTGCCTTTCAAAGGCGTGCACCTGGCAGCCTACTTCCATGCCTTCTGTGGTTTCCACTGCCTACAAGTGGTTCATTCAGCTGTGACTCCATCCAGGGATTAACCCATCAGTCAGAGCCCACAGTCCCAGTCACCTCTGCAGAACCCCTCTTCTGAAAATTGCATTGGGGCCAAACTTTTGACATATAAGACTTTTTTTTTTTAAAAAAGTAATTATTTTTGTATATCATACATGAATATGCTGCACTTATAATATTTTCATACCCTTAATTCCCAATCCCATCCCTCTCCTCTTCCCATTTTAACTCTTCTTTCCTTCTCCAGACTCCCTCCCATTTTCAAATTTTCTCACATTGACACATGAGACTTTTAAGAGGATACTTCACATCTAAAATATAACACTCAAAATCTGCACCTTGCTTTTCTTTTAAAAATATTTTATTAGCATATATTAATTATACATAATAATGAATTTTATTTTGACATTTCCATGCATGCACTTAATGTACCTTACTTCTCAATTGCATAAACCATCTGTGTCCCCTGTGGCTGTGGGAACTGGAGGATCATCAATTTTTATTTTTATTTTTTAGCAGTTGAAAGCTAAAGTAGCAACAACTGTACTTTATAAATGAATTTATCTCTTCACAGGATGCTTAGTGTGGAAAGGTCTGGAAGTGAGGGAGTGGCCTCCTACATCTACCTGGCCCTATGCTGCTATTTAAGTGTTCTTTCTGTCTCCCCCTCCCTTCCTTCTTCTCTTCCTCCATTTCTTGTGAATATTGTAGGTAACATTCAAACAGAATTCTCAATTGAAAGTTCCTTAAGGAATAAGAATTTCTATTTTCAAAGATTTTAGGATTGGGTATTTGGGTGGGTCTGACTCCTGAGGGCTCTGATGGCTTCTTTGTCACTCCTGGTCCCCTTGTGGTTGCAAAGTGGTCCCAGTAGTGCGCTTCTTCCCTCTGTGCATATCCCTGGCAGGCACACAGCAGGTTAGCGCTTCTCTTCATTTTATTCTATCTTTATCTGGAAGAGGAATCTTTTCCAATATGGCCAGCACTACATTGTCAGACTCCTTTCCTACAGGGCTGGGGTGAGGAATGGTGGCCTGCAGTGGGTCAGCGAGAGAAAGAGGATAGGATGGCTCGAAGGAGTTCAAGGTAACAGCAAGCTCCAGGTAGGCAGCAGCAGACTGGTGGGGCGGGCTGAGGTCAGCCTGGGGGGCTTGCACAGTGGCTTCAAGACTGTGAGGCTCAGGCTTGTTTCCTAACAGACTGGGTTTGATGACTTCCTGGCACGTGAGACACACCTCCAGGTACCTGATGAAGGCAGTTAATGTCTTCTTTATACATTATTCCTCCTAACTCAATATGTCCTCTGCTAGATCCTGACAGTACTCTGAGCCTTATACCTTTGAGTCACTGGAGCCGGAAACAATAGTGACTTCTCTAGAGCCCTTGGTTCTGTGGCCCCACATCTGCTGAGTGCAATCAAGGAGTTCTCTGGCCATGTGGCAGCCTAGGACTTCAGGATCTTAGGAATTAACATTGAAGTTGCTCAGTGCTTGAAGTTCACGGACTTTAAATAAACAGTGGATGTTTTTTAGACTTTCCTTGGCTTTAAAGGCTCAACATTGTCAGATTTTGAGTAGTAAATCTTCAGATTGTCGATTTAATCATCACCAATAATTATGCACAAAGCATTGATGTTTCTGCATAGGGTCAGAACTTGTTCCTGGGGATTCACACTGCCATTTGGAGCTGCTCATTTTGCACAGAGTGACTACCATGCAACGCTTGAAGCTGATTTGAAAATTTTGCTATGTAAGACTATCAGTATTGATTGGGAAAATTTGTCTCTCATAATTCTAATCTGTTGCATGTTTAGGAAACCTCTCACTTCCATTTCAGACTGAGCATCAGTTTGTGTGTCCTGCAGACACTGAAGGGAGAGCTCTTTAGTTAGTCCTTATGCTAAGACAAAGGTATGGTGCAAGCAGGTGATCCTCCAAATCAGGAAAAGTTCAGGTTCTTCTCCAAATCCTTGAGTCATACACATCTGTGTCTGTTCAGTTGGCAGGGAGAAGGAATGGGGCTTTCCACATGTGATGCCTGACTACAAGGAGGGCCTGAATGAAGAGAAACTGACAGGAGGGAAAGACTTAAGAAATAGGAGTTTGTTTAGAGTTGAGGGCCTGATGGCCAAAGAAACCATAGTTTAGTCTTAACGTGTATGAGTATTAGAATAGAAGAGATTGCTTAAGGTCAGAGGAGGTAGGAACAGCCACCATGACAGGGTGATGGGAAGATAGAGGGAGAGCCTGGGAAGCAGGAGAGGAGAGCAGAGAGGGAGGAGCCCTGGGTGAGGTCACAATTTTTTATAGGCTCAGGTGTTGCTAAAGAGTCCAGGAGTTACTAGGGAAGTGCAGTAGTAAAGACAGAGGTTGTGGTCTTCACAAAATGTCACTGGCTACTACCATAGAGGCTTTGCAAAATGGCAGCTATGGCCAACAGTGTCCAGTGCTCTCTCTTTCCCCTTCCTTCATTTGACTGTCATTAGCCAACTTCTCTGGTATAAATTTCCTTTTCCCCATATCCCAGATGGGTTAGTTTTTGAGCCAGAATGAACTGGTTTTTTTAGGGGAGATCATTTTGGTCTCTCATGGATCTCTACCCTGAGTGAGAAGACAGTCAGGTACTTCCATGTTCATGTGTGGACAAGAATCTCAGAAAGGTAGTACAGCAGCTCTTGCTGACTGGCTTTGAAAGGTTAGCGCCAGGGGTGACAAGGATGCTCTCCCCAGGGGAGGTAAGAGAGAGTAGCTTCATCCTATAGAGTCAACAAGACAGAGTTTTGTCACTGCTGTTGGTTTTTTAAAACTTATCTCTAGAGCAGCAGCTCTCAAAGCACTTGCTGGTGACATTTGACAGTGTAATCTATTGGGGAGGGGAAGTGCTACTGTTGCTTAGCGAGTAGAGGCAGGGATGCTGCTCATACCCCAGAAGCTCAGGAGAGCCCCCTCTCCAAATGTGTGGTATTGACAATGCCAGTGTAGCACCACTATGTGGCGGAAGCTGAACAGAGCAAGGTGGGCCTCCTTCTAGGCAGGTAACAGCAGGTCTCTTCCTATGGTAGATGTGTTGGCTTCTATTTTACGTGTTTGCTTTGTTAGGGGAGAGACACGAGCAAATAGGTTTCCATGTCAGATAACTTGTTGTCTAGACCTGTGCTGCCCACTGTAGTGACCCGTAGTCACAGTGGTTATTTAAATTGATTAAAATTCAATAAAATTTCAAACAAATTGACTTATGCCATTTGCATTTGTAGAGATTATATTATATTATTGGACAGTAAAGAAATAGAATATGTTACTCCACATGTAATTCTGCTGCACAAAGTAGACAGAATTGGTTTAGACAGGATTGGTGGGGTTTTAAGGAATTTGGAGATTAGAAGTTACAGTTAAAAGTTAGCTTTTTTTTTTTTTTTTTTGAGACAGTCTCATGTAGTCTCAATTTATGACCGTGAACTTCTGATCTTGTCTCCACCCCTCTGGTGTTGGGATTTCAGGCTTGTGCCACCACTTTCGCTTATGTGGTGCTGGGGATCAAATCCAGGGCTTAATGTATATTAACTGAACATTGTACCTACCATTTGAGCTGTATTTTAGTCTAAAAGTTAAGTTTTATATTTTAGTCATGTTCAAGGTTAAGGGGTGCATAGTTACTTGTCTTGCTTCTGTGTCAAAATAGCCAAGAAAAGTAACTTAAGAAAGGAAGAGTTGGGGGCTGGAGAGGTGGCTCAGGGGTTAAGCCTCTGCCTTGCAGGCAGAAGATTCTGAGTTTAGATCCTAACCCCCATGTATAGACGCTGGGCGGAAGCGGGGGGAGGGGGGGAGCCTGCGTTTCTGGTCCTGGTAGGGTGGAGCCTGTAAATCCCAGGGCAGAGTAAACAAGGAGGAGGTGGAGGCGGTCCATGGTGGTTCCTGAATTCGCCTGTGGTTCTACACACACACACACACACACACACACACACACACACACACACACACGCACGCACGTGCGCGCACAATTGAATAAAAAAAATTTAAAAAAAAAAGGAAGAGTTTACTTTGTTTCACACGTCAAAGGTATAGGTCATCTCAGCTGCTCACATCGTATTCGCAGCCAGGAAGGAGAATAGTGGATGCTGGTGTTGGCTGTCTTTCTCCCTTTTACTCAGTCTAGGACCCCATCTCAAAGAATGATGCCACCTACAGTTAGGGTGAGTTTTCCCACCTCAGATAACCTAATCTAGAAAAATCCCTCATAAACCTGTCCAGAGGCTCTTCTTGACAATTTTAGATCCTATCAAGTAGACAATCGTATTAACCATCACAGGGAGTTTGAAAGAGATCACCAATTGGTACAAAAAATCTGAATGGATTAATCAGAGCTCATGATTTTTATCCTCATGAGTACCCCACAGTGCACCCCTATCTCTGAATACTCCCAGCAATTCCTAGCCCATCTGTCCCCTTTCTTCACGGTTGAATCATAGTTAATATATGAAGAGAGGATAGGACTCAAGTGGGAGAAAGTGAGAGCAGTTTGGTCCATATCTTCCAGAAGCTTCCCCAGGAAAAGCCAGAGCTCACAGATACTGTTTGAAGTCATGGTTTTATACTCATTTGAATCCATGATGTCTTGTTGGCTGGGTGTTCTCTTGGAGATAAACATCAGATTCAGGTATCTTTGTTAGGGCATCCATGGGAGAGTGTCGGCCCTCTAGGACAGGTCACACGATGATGTTAGTTGCCAGGAGAATGTAAGCATGATGAAAAAAAGTAAGCTTCAGGCCTAAATTATGTATTAGTCATGAATCAATGGCATGGGAAGAAGCCATACATTCCAGAGTAAGGGTAGATTTAAACATAGGTGGGTCAGGACCATGGTGGCTTAGAGAGGAAGGTGAGCTCCAAAGGTCTTCCCCAAGGGATGCTAAAGTATACAAGCACTCTCATGGAGTTACGATGAACTCAGTGCAAAGTGGAGCTGGGCAGAAGCGATTTAGCCTAGTCACACTGGTGTTTAGGTTGGGAGCTGCTCAGAGGAAGTGGTGGTTGATGACAAGAGGACCCAGTCATCCCCTACCTCCCATCAGTAGAGATTCTCCTGAGAAGAATGCAGTGTGGTGGTCTTACACACATTAATGACAGAAACATTGCTGGAATCTGGAATATGTTCTAAAAGTAGAAGATTCTGCCCTTAAAGCTGAGTGTATTTTACACTTGCGTGTTGGGTTTTAAGCACACATATTGCTGAATGCACAGCCATTTGAACCTTCTTCTGCCTCATGGTTTTCCTCAGCTGCCTGTGTTGGTGAGCTGTGTTAATCAAGCCCTGTAGTCAAGACTCTAGTGGAAAGGGAGATCACTTTATTGCCCATAACTCTCTGTAGGACCCTTTCTTAGATTTGGACAAAGAGGATAAGTTTTAAGTGTGCTGCTGTTATCAGTTGTAATTTTAAAAAATGTGTGTGTGTGTGTGTGTGTGTGTGTGTGTGTGTGTGTGTGTGTGTCTATAAGAGGGCACTTTGTGTCCCTGTGGAGGACCAAGGGGAACTTCAGAAATCATCCTGAATTGCTTCTACTTTCTTCTTGCTTCACTCTGGGATATCCCAAGCTCTGCCTACCAGGGTTGGAAGTGTAGGCCACCGCTGTTTCTGCCTGGCATTTTTACGTGGGAACTGGAATCTGAACTCAGGACCTTCTGCTTGCGAGACAGAGTCTTAACCCTTGACCCATTTCTCTAGCCCCATCAGTAGTAATTTGATACTAAAGATTTAGCAGCTGTTGACTCAGAGTTGGAATCTTGATGGTCATTATCAAAAAGTTGTGAACTCTTTTCCAAATGCACCCTTTTCATGTTAGCAAAACCAAGGCAGTTACACTTGTGAGGGAAGCATTGTCTATCACCCCAGTGCTCATGGTGCCAGGCTTGCCTTCTCTCATTCAGGTGTATCTAGGACAGGACTGTTGTGTGGTTCTTGGAAAATTCTTTAAGAACACCAATGTAGCTGGAAGGCAGTAACAAAACCAGCAAATATATGTATCTCCTGTTTCTTCCTGTAGTATTATCTTTTGGAAGAGAATTTCCTACAGGTAATCTTCCAGGTGGGTAGATTACATCTTAGTTACATCAGGGTTTCATGGTAGACTTTGTTGTTTGTTTTTGAAACATGGTTTTTCTATGTAGCTCTGGCTCTCTTGTCATTCATTGTGTAGCCCAGGCTGGCCTGGGCTACACAATGTGAGCTGCTACATCCAGCTCATGTTGATGTCGGAAGAGAAAAAGGACCATCAACACTTGTATGAGCAGAGAACTCACTGCCTTTAAAAAATGAGGCTTGAGGTTTTGGCAGTGACGAAGAAAGTCACCTCCACGGGGCTAGATTAATAGCTAATCTCTTGAAAAAATAGCACAGAAAATGACCTTTTTCTCATGCTCTCTGAGGCAGATCAAGTGGAGTGCCTTTCTAGGCAGCAAACATTTTGTGTGAATTATACCCAAGGAAGGAGTGTAGTTCCATGTGCTGTAATTAGCCCTGTCCTGGTACATCAGCCTCTGAAAGGAGTGTGCTGCTATAATTGAGTTCTTTTTAATCCCTTTACTGGTGCATTTACATATTTTAATTGAATGTTTCAGAATGCGGCAGGTGAAGCATTTCTGAGTGTTAGCAACATATTCATCAGGTGTGGAGACCTGGCTGAGCAGCAGCATGGGCTGGACGTATGAAGTGGTGTGGGGACAAAAGGATTCTCTGGGGTGGCCCCCTGGGGGTCTTGCTGTCCCTGTGAAGCTAGCCATGTCTCATTTGGGTGTTCATCACCTTGAAACTGTTCATGGCTTTATGAGACTGTGTAGAGTGCACCCACCTTCTGCTTCCTAGGCTCCCTTGGACATTATTGGGTTTTCATCTACATTCAGAAAGCCAGAACTCCACTGGACAAAATCCACAATAATTAGAGGAAAATGAGATTCTTGCTTAGTTTTGCTTCCAGTGTTCCCAGTTTAACCAACAACCTCATTAGCCATTTAAAACCACACATAGCTGTTGTGTTCCTAAAATAACTATGAACTGCTTCAGAGTAGATTAATTTTTGTATGTTGTGTGTCTGGGACTAACCTGCTTGCTATCTCATATGTGCTTTTGGTCTCTCAGAAGTACCAAGCCATGATGATGCGTATCTTTAAAGCATGCTCCTTTGGCTATGTGGTCCTGTGGCACACTGGATTACCCAGATTCAAAGGGGAGTACACCCAGCTGTCTGAAAAAGTTAATGACTTCTCACAGTGAGCTGGTGACTGTTTCTTCTGAAAAGTCTCTTAGGCATTAGAGTCTCTGGATAAGTAGACTTTGCTATAAAGCATCTTATGGAATCGGATGAAACACACATGTGCACACACAAGCACATACAACCAATACAGAGTAATGGGGACCTGGCAAAGGAGTGAAGGGTATGGCTTCTCTAAGCTTGACCTGGTTCTTTCCTCAAGGTCTGCTTGTCCTCAAAGAGCTGGTTCCCAGCCAGGTATGGGAAAGAACTTCCACAGTCTCTGTACACAGTCCCTCTAGGACAAAGGCCTCTCTTGTGAATGAGTCCAGATGAGAATCTACACCATGATATGAGGGACAACTTTATATGTCTACTCTGTGCAGCTGATGCTGACTGATTGCTGGGCAAGGGTGTGGCCGGGGCCAGAAGAGGACAGGGCTGTCTCCATCTTGAAATTGACTGTGGATATAAAGTGCTTACTGGATTTGAGGACTTTTTTATTCAAAAGAAGATATAATAGTTGATTATTAATTTTTACATGAGATGTTATTAACACTTCGCTTTTTTTACTTTCTTAATATGCTTATAAGAAACTTAAAATTCCATTTATGATCTGTTACATTTCCTTGTTCTGTGTCAGTCTAAGGTGCTGAGATCCCTGGTCTGTCCAGAGAACAAAATACTTTGAGTTAAAGCCAGATTTACTAGTCTCAAGGACTCAGCAAAAGGGGATTTTCTCGGGGCTGGAGAGATGCTTTGCAAGCAGAAGGACCTAAGTTGGGATCAGATCCCATATAAAAATGCTAGTTGGAAATGGCCACAGCCTGCACTTCTGGCCCTGGAATGAAAAGACTGGGAAACTCCAGAAAAAAGCAAAAAGGGAGTAGAACAATCCAGAATGATTATGATGACACCCTTGGGTTTCCACAGGCACACATAGTGCTCTGTTACGCAAAGGATGAACACACACACACACACACACACACACACACACACACATACACACACACAACACACACACACATGCACACGTGCATGCATGCAAAAAGGATTTTTCTCAAGAACTCTTAACATGAAAGTAAGAAAATAGTAAACTTGAGTATGTGTGAGCTTGTATAAATATATATACAGATAGGTATAGATACACGATGTTACCTGGCACTCATAATTAAAATAACTCAAATTTTAAACTGCAAACTTTAATCTCCCTAGCTCTTCTCCATTCCTCATTAGGGTATATTATGAGAAAACAGTCTAAGAATTAATTGTCGTAATAAAATATTTTGATTTCAAGAGAACAAGGAAGTACATTTACTGTTGAAATAAAAATCATGCTTAAACAAATATTTTTTTTATATACAGAAAGATGATTTTACTGATCACCAGCTTATTAGTTACTCATTTTACAGAGAGAAATGTGGTTCAGGATTTTTTTTTCTCAAATGATAGTCTTCATGTTTATAAAAAGTAACCATGTCATCTCTGTTCTGATAATCCTGTGCTCTTGTTAGATAAATAGAAAGTAGCAAGTGCTTCCCACAGGGGAAGTGGCCAGTCAGGGGAAACAGTGGCTTTTCATATCAGTGGCCAAACTAAACTTTTTAAAAAGTTTAAACCGAATGAATTATCATGCAAGTATATAGTGAACAAGTACTAGTGACCACTCATTTGTCAGATCAGAGGAGGCTGAAAGAAAGTATGGGATCACCGATGCTCCCACAAGACAGCCCATGGAAACCTGGGTTGGCACTCAAGCTGCAGTTTGGGGGACTTCTATTTCCATGGAGGTCATTTGCTTGTTCTCAGCCTTTAACCATCCAATTTGACAGGATCTAGGCTGTAATCAATGGTAAAAAGCTACAAGGTCACATCCCCAGACCAGGTGCGGACTGTGCTCTCTTGGAGAGCTTGACTGTGCTCGGGTCTCATCTCCTTGTCCTGGCTCCTGTGCTCAGTAGAACAGGCTCATCTAGTCTTTGCAAGTGTTCGGGTTTCCAGGGCCTTTCCTGCTCTGGCACACTCTATGGGGGCTTTTTGAAATGCTGTTTCCCAGAGTTCACATACCTACTCCTTCCAGAGCAGCCAGCTGCCTCCCACTGATTGGGCCTGATCATCCCGAGAGTTAAGTGGACGGATGCAACATTTATAGTTCTGCTTCTCCAGTTTTCTGCAGGGAAGGTCTGGCTTTCCATACTTGTTTTAGTTTCTTGGTTTTGCCAGTTTTTTTGAGGGGAAGGGGGTGGAGAATGGAGTGGGGTAAGGAGGTAGGATCAGGGCGATGTCAAACTGCTGTCACAAACTCTCAAAACCTCTGCCATCTACACCTACCTGCCTGCAGATTTGAACCTTCACTTTGGGACAGGCAGTGGTCTGCTGAGCACTCTTGGCTTCCAGAGCAGCCTTTTTTTTAACACTGTAGGGTGAGGAGTCTTCTAACAGCTCCCCAGGAGGCACTAGGAGCTGTGGTAGGGAGTTTAACCCTCTATCTCCTGCTGCTGTTTAATCAGGTAAAAGATGTTTGTGATGAAAATACAGATTCAAGGTAGTCCTTGTTCTTGAAGCTTTACCTCTAACCACTGGCCACCTCTACAGGTCTGTTCCCTGTAGAAACATGCTGCCCATCTGCCTCTAGGGAAAAGGAGCTTGCTGTTAGATCTTAGCTTTCATATGCTTTGCAGGGAAGATGAATGTACAGAGAGGGTTATTCCTCAGCCTCTGTAACCAAATAAGACCCTTTGAAAAGATTATTCACAAATACATACAAATGCCTGTTGGCCCAAGGATATTTTTAGTCTTTTGAAGAAGCTAGCTTTCTTTGCAAAAGGCATCTTGAACCTTCCTCAGCCATTAAAGGTACTCATTAAAGTTACTTTAAGAACAAACCACTGGAGCATTGAAAAGGGGTGTCGCCATTGAAAAGGGGACTGAGGTTCCGGGAGAGGATTTAACAAACTGCTTTCATACGTGAGAGAGGGGAGATACTTTCATGTTTTCATGTGTGTGTGAGTGTACATACATGCTTAATGCTGAGAAACCATGAAACTTTGATCCTTTATAACATATTCAATTGTAGGACATATTAGGGTAAATTGTTTATTCTGCATGGTTGGAGAATTTGATCACTATGAATAGGGCAGCTCTATAATATATTGTCCATACCTTAGACACTTCTAAGTGTGGAAAAGATAATAAGTGTAAACTTTATGCTGGGCAAAGCAGTACAAATAAGTTAGCCCAATTCTTTTTTTAATACTTTAAGGATATATTTTATAGCTATGAATATTCATTTATTTTTTTATAGTGTTTTTTCCCACTTACACAAACTGATAAGTACCCCATTCCCCTCCCTCCCTTCACCCCTCCCTGGATCCTCTTGCTCCCTCCCCCCTTTTCCCCTTCCTTTCCCCCTTCCCTCCCTTTCTCCTAGTGCCCCCTCCCCCCCAATTCCTGGAGCATCCTTTATTGTCAAATTTCCCTCTGGGTCTTCCTCCCTGATGAGGTATAAGGACTCAGTGGCATTGCCTAGAGCTCTTTCTTGTTTTCCTCTTTAGTATAGGAACACTATTGTGGCTGTTAATCCCTTGCCTCTAAGGATCCTAGTGCCTGTGATCCATGCTAGACTTTGGGGGGGGTCAATGATATGTTGGTCATTGCGCATGTCATGTAAAGTCCTATTGTGATTACTTCAGCACTAACTTGCATGGAGTATTTTGCATTTTGTTGTTTCTCTCCATCTTTAGGCTCTTACGGTCTTACTGCTCCCTCTTCCGCAAATTTCCCTGAGCTTTAGGATGGGGAGAGATTAGGCTGGCCTGGTTCCTGGTGATTAATGTAGGGTCTCTGATGTTCTGAATTACGTTTTTTTTTTTTTTTTCCGGTTTTGCTGTTCCTGCACTGCCCTTGGCTCCATCCTGATGGGTATTGGATGTCCCTCCTAGCCAAAGATAAAAGGCTGTTAAAGTAGAGTCTTATTTAAGAGTAGATTCAGAGGTAGATGGAATAAAAGTAGGAGACTGTGGGGGGGTCAGTCTCCCATTTGCAGGATGGTTGCCTTCTAGCTGTCAGACTCTGTGCCCTCCCTGTCTGGTGAGATCAAACCCCATCAGTTGCAAGTGACCAGGAAGGAAAGTCTGTGAGCTTAACCAGATGACTCATTACTTACTTGCAGTACTTGAAGGTGGCCTATTTTCTCTGCTGTAGCATGATCCCCTCTCTCTTTGTTTCTGGCGGGGCCCTCCTTCCTTTTCCCTCTTGTTTATAATCTTTGCAATTACTGTAGGGATTACAGAGATTTATCTTTGAGTGTGTCACTAAATGGGTTTGGTACCTATTAGGGAGTACATACAGTGCTTAATTTTCTGTATCTGGGATACTTCACTCAACATAATTTTTTCTAATTCCATCCATTTCCCAGCAAATTTTATTATTTCATTATTTTTGATGGCTTAGTAGTATTCCATTGTATAAATGTACCCACATTTTCCTTATCCATTCGTCAACTGTTGGGCATTTGGGTTGATTCCATGACTTTGCTATTGTAAACAGTGCTGCTATGAACATGGTCGTGCTTGTGCTATTGAGGTGAATTTTTGCTGTATGGGGGATTATTCCCAAAAGTGGAATAGCAAGGTCATATGGCATTTCAATCTTTAACTTTTTTAGGAATCGCCAGATGGCTCGCCAGAGTGGTTGTATAAGCCTGCATTCCCACCAGTAATGTAGGAGAGTTCCCTTCTTGCCACATCCTCTCCAGCATTTGTTGTTGTTTGTATTGTGGATTTTTGCCTTCCTGACCAGGGTGAGATGATATCTCAGGGAGGTTTTGATTTGCATTTCCCTGATGGCTAAGGATGTGGAGCATTTTTTAAGATATTTGTTAGACATTTTAATTTCATCCCTCATAAAGTTTCTTTTGAGTTCCAGGGCCCATTTTTTAATTGGGCCATTTGTTTCCTTGGTGTTTAATTTTCTAAGTTCTTTGTGCACTCTGGACAGTAGAGCTCTATCAGATATGTGGTTAGTGAAGATTTTCTCCCATTCTGTGGGTTGCCTTTGTGCTTGGGTTACAATCTCTTTATCTGAATAAAAGCTCTTTAATTTCATAAGATCCCATCTGTTGAGTGTTGGTTGTAGTGACTGTTCTATTAGATTTCTGTTTAGGAACTATTGGCCTAGCCCAATCAGCTCGAGGGAGTTCCCTACCCTTTCAACTAAGGTTTTTATAGTCTCTGGCCTTATATTGAGGTCCTTGATCCATTTGGAATTAAGTCTTGTACATGGTGACAAGTACGGGTCCAGTTTTAATCTTCTGCATATGGAGATCCAGTTTTGCCAGCACCATTTGTTGAAGATGCTGTTCTTTTTCCACTGGATTTTTTGGGCCCCTTTGTCAAAGATCAAATGGCTGTAATTGTGTGGGCTTATATCTGGGTCTTCAATCCTTATCCATTGATCTGTGTGTCTATTTTGGAGCCAGTACCAGGCTGTTTTTATAACTATGGATTTGTAGTATAGACTTAGGTTTGGTATGGTGATACCTCCAACAGTGTTTTTGTTAGTCAGGACTGTTTTTGCTACCCTGGGTCTTTTGTTTCTCCATATGAATTTTGAAATTGTTTGATCAACTTTTTTAAAGAATTGCTTTGGGATTTTGATTGGTATAGCATTGAATCTGTATATTGCCTATGGTAGTATGATCATTTTTATGATACTGATTCTGCCAATCCAGGAACACGGGAGGTCTTTCCACCTTCTGGTGTCTTCTGTAATTTCTTTCTTTAGGATTTTAAAGTTTTCATTTTAAAGGTCTCTTACTTCCTTGGTTAGGTTTATACTAAGGTATTTCATTTTTTTAGGGGCTGTAGTAAATGGGATTGTTTCTCTCAGGGCTTTTTCACTTCTTTCATTCTGGGCATATAGGAAGGCTACTGATTTTTGTACGTTTATTTTGTATTCTGCCACCCTGCTGAACTTCTCAATTAGTTCCAGGAGTTTCCTGGTGGAGTTTTTGGGATCACTCAGGTATACGATCATGCCATCTGCAGATAGAGATAACTTGACTTCTTCCTTGCTGATTTGAATCCCTTTTATTTCCCTTTCTTGTCTTATGGCTTCAGCTAAGACTTCAAGTACAATATTGAATAGAAGTGGTGAGAGTGGACACCCTTGTCTAGTTCTTGATCGAAGTGGAAATGTTTCAAATTTTTCCCCATTGAGTATAATCCTTGCTGTAGGCTTGTTGTATACAGCTAAATTAATCCAATTCTGAGGAATAGTTTGGGTTATTCACTCGCAAATCAGCAACTTGATGAAACTGGATGAGTAAGTGCCTTCTCTCTCTCTTTTTTTAAAAGATTATTATTGCATGTCTTTCCCCCCCCCCCGTATCAGAGAGCACTGTGTGTACCTGTGGAGACCCAGGGGTGACTTCAGGAATCACCCTGGATTGCTCTGCCTCCTCTTTGCTTTGCTATGGAGTTTCCCAGGCTCTGCCTTCCCGGATCGGAAGTACAGGTTGCTACCATTTATTTCTTCCTGACATTTTTACATGGGATCCAAGATCCAAACTCAGGACCTTCTGCTTGTGAGGCAGAAGCTTAACCCCTGAGCCATCTCTCTGGCCCTAGGTGCCATATCTTATATTTAAAAATGTTCTATTAAAACTTGGTAAATTCAGTCTTGTGGCATAAATCTATGTCATTTATAAAAAATAAAACTTTTGACAAAATAAAGCATGATATTATGCATTCAGAATTTCTTAGATAACTTTTTATGGGCAGTGTATGAGGTTTATTTTATGAAGAGTTCACATAAAACTTGCCATTATTTGTTTTATAGTTAGCTCAAAGAGTCTCACTCAAATCATTAATAATAATCAGTTTATTATTGTAAAGATGTATTTCTGATAAATTATATCCTATGAAATGAAATTTTGGTCAGTAAGACAACAAACTTTATAATACATAAAAGGAAAAATCAGCACTTTAACTATTTTAATTGTATTGACGTTAGGAGTGGCCACACACATAGACTGGTTAATAGCTTAGAGTACTGTAGGAAAAGATCACACTCTCACCTCTCAAACACAGTTCTTAAAGAAAGGCATTGAGAGTGGCAGCTGTTACTGATGTGACTGATATGACACGCCTTTTGTCTTTGGACAGTAGTATCACCAAAGCCATGTGAACTCCTGTGTGGATTCTGGAAGAGGCTCTGTGAATTGAATCATAGGCTTGTTTTTTCTGTCTCTTTCGGCCATTGGAAGGCTAACGTTGGGCTATCAGCATTCACTTTGTTGGGTACTGAGCTTTTGTACTTGAGATTTTAGATAAGTTAGGAGGAATTGATAGGATTCTTTGAATTTTTAGTGAGTCAGCGGAGACCAGAATATTACTCAGTAGTACTATTTGCTACCACTGAGGTCTGTGTACTTCTGAGTACCCTGGGCTGCTCCCAGCCATATGAGAGCAAGAGCAACTGCATGCTCTAATCCTTTGGGCAGTTCTTTGCCTAACCCTGGGCAGTTTCCTTGCCTAGCTATACTGAGCAGTCCTTGTGTGAATGCACATCTCCAGGGATTTCTCTGTAGGGCTCTCCTGTTCCATGCTTGGTCCTCAGTGTGCTGGGCACACTAGCCTCCAAGACCCTCAGCTCTGTTTCTGCTGCCAGTGAACCCAGCAGGCCCTGGCTCAGTCTTTTCCCTGTTGTAACTGGAAATTCTGCAGGAGATCAACTGCAGCTGCTGTTGAACTTACCTTGCCTGTTTCCTGGTCCTTATTCTTGAAGCCCATAACATCTTTAAATGGTTGCTCCCCCTTACCCCCACTTGATGGGTGAAGTTAAATTTGATTGTTGTTCCATCTTGGACAAAGCATGTCTCCAGATAGCATTTGTCTAAAATGTGACTTGTCATAATGTCTTTTTCTTGTGAGGTGTTCCTACTTGTTCACAGGGCTCTACAAAGGCCTGACAGTTTCTTGTTGCCTTGAAGTCCTGTCCTCCTTCATGGCACTTCTTCAGGCTCAAACCTTCTTTTAAGAGGCAGCTCAAAATAGCTTCCTCTGCAAGTCTTGATGAACTCATAGGTTTTACTTGCTTTGAACAATCAGAGACCCTGGCAGTCCATGATACACTGCCTATGAATGAATGGTTTTATTTTACAGTGGTAAATCTTGGTTTCCAAAATTTCTGAGCCAGGCGAATTTTGTGACCTTCATTGTGATCCGGACAAGAACAAGCTCATAAAACACTTGCAAGTACTTGTTGGGATGTTTGTCTTTATGACCATGGGATGATAGGATGTCATTTTGGTAACGTACTCTGTCTTAGTCCATTTTGTATGCTCTAATAAAGTCCTTGAGGCTAGATGGCTCATAAAGGGAAAAAAAAAAAAAAGACCTTAGCTCAGTTTTGAAGGATTAATGTCTAAGACTGAATACTCTCATGTGTTTGGTATAAGAGCAACTAGTGGTGGGTGCCAAAGGAAGAGGCTACGTGGTAAGAGAGGAAGAAGGAGAGAGTCTAGAAAGCCAGATTTGCTTTATAATAATCCACTCTTACAGTAGTAATCCATCCATTGTAGTGAAACCTAGCCCATTCTCTTCAGATTGTTCTCAGTCCCTTCTAAGGGGAGTACCCTCAATGCCTTAACCACTTCCCACAAGACCACCCTCCTTCTCCTTCATGTCCTCCCACCTGTCAGTACTGCTGCAGTACATGAGTCTGTTAGGGGATGAACCACAGCAGCGCCCGTGAGTGTGTGTGTGTGTGTGTGTGTACATGCGCGCAGAGCAAGGATGAAGGTAACTTGCCCAGGGCAGGTGTTAGTGAGGCTGCTCTTGCTCCTATGGCAGTCCCTCAGTCTGTGTTTCAGGTAGCTGTTTATTTACTCTGTGATCAGTGAATCACAAGTCTCTGTGGAACTTTGCCTGAGTTTACTTGTGATGCAGACAAGCATCAAAATTTTTAAATTAAGTGACAGTGGCCTCATTGCATCACCATAGGTCCCTCATGGCAGTAACCCCCCCCCCCAAAACACGTTTGGAACTCACACATTTAGCAGGCAGTTGTCTGTTGCAGTTCATATAACGTGGTCATGACCCTGCATTGCCTGACATGGTGGGCCCTGTCCCAGTGTGCTCATGCTAAGTTCTTTTTTTTTTTTTTTTTTTTTTTTTTGCAGTTCTTCCAAAGCCTTTTGAGACACATTCCCCACTTCCTTGTTATGATCTATCAGGTACCTATTCAGTCAACCTAGCAAAGCTTTCCTAGTTTGCTCGTCTCTAAATCTCTGTCGTGGATCACAGCTTTAGCCTGCTCTCTTTCTCACTCCTGCTTCAAAAATCTCCCTTTCTCTGCCATTCCTTCCATTTCTTTGGCCTTGACCAGAAGGGACTGCTGGAGAGCTGATCTGGAGCTGGACCTATAGCCTCTGTTGGCCTCCTGCAGCCTCTTGCCAAAGCCGGCTAGCTGGGCAGCCTTTGCAAAGGCCATTCTTTGAAAGGTGTTTTTTTAATGCTCTACTGCCAGCTGGTCCTTTTTTTCCCCCTCTAGTGCTTGTCCTCTTGGCATTTCAAGAGTTGTTTCATGTAGTGTCTGACTTTGTAGTTATGTACCAAGCAATGATAAAAAGCTTTATTTTTAGACAGCCGTTTTCTTCCCCAAACCTTTTTGCTCCTTCTGAAATGTCTTGTCAAATCTTCACAGAGTTCCTTTGCCTGTGAGGACTCAACTCTACTATTCATTGGATGAGCTAGACCCAGAGCATGCCATGCTTCCTTTAGAGGTGTGTGTGTGTGTGCGCATGTGTGAGTGTGTGTGTGCGTGTGTATGTGTGTGTGTGTGTTTAGCTGAAGCTGCCCATTGTCATGTGTCCCAAGAGAGTGCTAAGTCCCTGGTGCAGGGCTAGGAGTTAGAGAACATTAGGCCGGATGCATGTCTTCTTTGGACATTCATTTGCATGGGTATGTGTACACATGTACATGATTGTGGGTGCATGTGTGTGTGTGTGTGTGTGTGTGTGTGTGTGTGTGTGTGTGTGTATGCTAGAGATCAACCTTCAGCATTTTTCCTTAGAGACTGGCTGCCTCGTTTTTGAGATAGAATCTCTTCCTTGGCCTAGAACTCTCTGATTATGCTCTGATTATGGTCAGCTAGTCCCAGGGATTCTTGGAGCTGCAGTTATAAGCATACCCCCCCACCACAAAGCTTTTTTTTTAATGTGGGTACCATGGAATTAAACTCATGTCCTCATGCTTGTATGAGTGTGATGATTAGTATTGATTGTCAACCTCCAGGTAGACCTGAGAGGAAGTCCTAGATTAAGGGTGGCATCTGGGCATGTCTGTGAAAGACCGTCTTGATTACATTGGTTGATGTAGGAAGACTCAGCCTATTGTGAGCAGGACCATTCTCTGGTGAAAAGGTCAGAATTGTGTAGAGGAGAACTGAGCACTGGCAAAGTGTCATAGTTAAGCACAGGTGTCAACTTGACTCTTGAGGGTTTGAGCTCTGGGCACAGTTGTGGAGAGTTGATGGTTGAGTTAAGCCCAGAGCAAACCTGAAGGAGATTGTCTAGCTGCTGGGGAAGACCCAGCCCCTGGTGGGTGGGATTAGGCCCTGGATAAATCACAGAGAGCTGGTTGAGAGAGTTGGCATCCTTCTGTTCACTTGGCCAGACATGCTGGTCTGGCAAGTAAGGATCGTCCATCTCTCAGCTGTTATGGTGGCCAGTTCCCTCGGCCCTGGTGTTGGTGTGTGCTCTCCCGTCAAGCTGGACTATGAACTGTAACCGGACTATCGTAAGAAAGTAAACTCCTTGTTCTTTTAAGCTGTGTGATGGTCATTTATCAGCAACCATGCAGGTGGACTGCAACAGAATTTGGTACCCAGGAAGTGGGGTGTTGCTGATAAATCTGACTATGTGGATTTTGTGGCTTTTGAACGGTTCTGCTGGACAAAGTTGGAAATTCTTGAAAATTTTCACTTTGTGGATTTACAAATACCGTTCTTCAGCGTTTAGTGGGCCAATTGCTGAGAGACATTGTTTGGGCCCAATTTGTGATGAGGGAAACAAGGACTTTGGTAAAACTGAATATAAGGACGATGGACTGGTTTGCTTGACAGAGGAGAGCTTGGAGGTTTGGATGTGCAAAGGGCAGGCAGCAGAATATCTGCTGCTGTTGGACAAATGAGTATCAGTGAAGGAAAACCTAGTGACTTGCATTGAGACGGTGGAGGACGTGGAAACCACCGTATGGCAAGTTCATGGTTTGGAAGCTCAGATTCCTTCAGGGGGCGAAAGCCCAAGTTCAAGCTGTTTCTTGCCCTTTGCAAGTTTGGTTGCCTAGAAGAGAGGCTTTTCCAGCGTCAGCATGTTGAAGTTGGTGCAGCTGTGGCTCCAGTGGACTAAGCTGCATTTCAAACTCGCTTCAGAATCAGGCAGCGTCCCTCAGATTATGCTGGTTTTCGTATACTACTGAAGGGTTCATGGAGAGCAGCAAAAGCTTGGCACCAAGTGGCAGGCGTAGAGTCCTGCAAGAGATGGTGAAGCTTAAAGCTGCAGAGGAGAAACCAGAGTTGTATTTGAGATGCCAGAACTGTGGGACTGCTGCTGAGGACAACTGCGAGTAGAGATTCAGCCTGGTTCAGAGGAACTCTGCTTTTACAACATTAAGCTGCAAACGGGGACTGGGAATGCCTCAAATCTTTAAGCCGCCTTGACTACGTGATGAGCAGCAGAAGATGGACACTGAAGTACAGGATGTGGTGATTTGCTGGACTTTGATCTTTTTAATGTTTTCTTATTGTTTTAAGATCCTTCTGTTTTAATGTTTTACTTGTTTTAAGGTTAAGAAACTTTGAACTTCTAAAATATTGGAACTGAAGTTTTAATGAGAGAACATTTTAAATTTGTCCATGGAATGTATTTATATTTTAACATCTGTGGGGACAAGGAAAGGTTACAGTTTAAAAGTGCTATTGTTTTTGTGTCAAGTTGACAAGGGGTGGAATGTCATAGTTAAGCACAGGTGTCAACTTGACTCTTGAGGGTTTGGGCTCTGGGCACAGTTGTGGAGAGTTGATGGTTGAGTTAAGCCCAGAGCAAACCTGAAGGAGATTGTCTAGCTGCTGGGGAAGACCCAGCCCATGGTGGGTGGGATTAGGCCCTGGATAAACCACAGAGAGCTGGTTGAGAGAGTGGGCATCCTTCTGTTCACTTGGCCAGACATGCTGGTCTGGCAAGTAAGGATCGTCCATCTCTCAGCCGTTATGGTGGCCAGTTCCCTCGACCCTGGTGTTGGTGTGTGCTCTCCCGTCAAGCTGGACTATGAACTGTAACCGGACTATCGTAAGAAAGTAAACTCCTTGTTCCCTTAAGCTGTGTGATGGTCATTTATCAGCAACCATGCAGGTGGACTGCAACACAAAGCATGCATGCATTGATTTGCTGCCCTCTGCTTTTGCTGTGGATGTAACATGACCAACAGCTCCAACTTCCAGCTTCTGTGACTTCCCCACAATGATGGACTGTAACCTGGAATTGTCAGTCAATTAAAGTCTTTTCCCTTAAATTTCTTGGATCAGATATTTTGTTTAGCAATGTGTAATGGAACCAAAATATATACAGTAAGCACTTTGCTAACTTGTCTATTTTCCTACTCCTGGATATCCCTTTACTGATCTCTGGTTCTCCGTTCATGTACCTTTCTTAGACTAAGACTTCTGTCTGCTAAATGCTTCTACTTATTCTTGAAGGTTGCACCAAAGATCATGGAGTTGTCATCAGCAGTGCAGTGGTATTCTTTCTTTCAGAGGAGGCTAGGTCTGATTTATTTCACCCTCCCCTTTGTAGCCTAATAAGAACCTTGCATGATTGTGGGCATCATGCTTATTAGATGTTTCTGTTATCTCAATATGGGGGATCCATTAAAAACTCAACATGACCTATGCTACCTGGTCTGACCAAGATGACCTTACTGTACACCTTGCCCTCATGGCCGTATCCCACCAGTTTCTAGAAATGTGAACCTGGAAGGGCCGAAGCGCACTGTGTGCCTGAGTGCCAGCTGGGGGGGGGACGACGACTGTGAGCCCTGTCTCTCTCCCTCTCCCTCCAGCACTGTCAAGTTCAAGGGAAAGAGCATGAGAAAGGGTCACATAATCGCTCAGGCATCAGTTTTTAACGCTATGAAATCAGAAGTCCTTGCTGGATTTTTATTTTTGGACCAAAAATTGCCTTTTGATTTTTTTCACCCTTTGTTCCACTTAATAGATTTATTTATTTATTTACCTTTCCTCTGAGGTGCCATGTCATTGGCTTTGTCCTCTGAGGTGTCTGCATCTGAGTGTGTGTGCTGACATGAGGTCTGTGCCCTTCACCAAGGCTTCTTGCTCTGGGAATGGTTCTCTTTTGCCTTATTTTTCCTTTGCTTTCTTTTGTTGAAGCTTTTAGACTGTTTTCTTGATTCTCCTGATCACAGGTAGATGAGTTAGAAGAAATAGCTTCTCTTTTTGATCATGTTCAGTGTCTTCTTGCCTATATGGACTTTGTGATGAAACACAGGTCCTAGGTGATGGGATTTCTCAGCACCATTTTCTTTAGTGAGCAAGGTCAAGCCCACCTGATCACTAGCTGTGTCTAGGTGGGTACAATGGGGTTGTCTTCAGGGATCAAGCACCTTCTCTTAGTGCCCTTCTTGCTTAGAGAGCAGTACGAATGTTGGCTCTGATGAATCATCCAAGTCCTGCAGAAGTATAAAAAAACTTTTCTCTGGGTGTCTCGGGAGAAGGCTCTTGTTGGGTGAGCATGAGGAGCTGAGTTTGGATCCCAGGAACCTGCATAAAAAGTGCATGTCTGTAATCCCAGTGCTGGGGAGGCTCTCTTGCCAGCCAGTGTCTCACCTCAGTGAGCTTTGGGTTCAGTGAGAGACCCTGTTTAAAAAAAAAAAGAAAAGAAAAAAGAAAAAGAAAGAAAAAAGAAAAGAAAAAAAGAAAAAGGTGGAGAGTGATTGAGGAAGACACATCATGCCAATCTTTGGCCTCCACATGCATGGGCACATACATATGTACATTCATAACAATATGCACATACACACAAAATTTTCCCTTGGAGCAAAGCTCAATTTTCAGAAAACTTACTAACACAGTGGGACCCTCAAGCACTCAAGGGAGACTGATTACTGACATTCGTGCCAAACCCCTATTCATGCGAACCCGTGAACCAGTAACTGAAAAGTTGGACCCATTGTCCAGGCTCATCCCGGTCTCAGGTTTCGTAGGTTTTCCTCTCCCTGCTTTCAGGTTTAGGGGCAGCCTGTGAGGTTGTGGAGGTAGGAGGGACATCAGGAGCTGGCTTAGCCTTTACCACATTCACCAGTGGACATCAGCTCTGAGGCCCGCGTGCTTGCTAGGTTCCTGTTCCGTCACCTTCTTCTCTCTGAACACATCAGAACCTGTCCTGGAATTCACTCCCAAAGGGTCCCACGGGCAGAATTTCTGTTCCTCCAGATTTTTCCCTTTATGGGAGTCCTGCTTGCTTCTGCACTCCCTGCCATACAGGTCTCAGGACAGGACTTCCCACAGAGCCCTATCCTACAGCAGTTGCTGTAGCAGTACCTTGCTATGTATGTTAACAGGCAGAGAAACATCAAACCAAAACAAGATGGAGCAAAGCAGTTTGGCCTTTCAACTTTGGTGGGAGAAGAAGCAGGAGCCACAATTTAAAACTTGAAATAATAGGATTGTCTCTGGATATAATGTGTAAAATGATGACTTCCCCTCCCCTATCACAAATTCTTGGAACTCTGAAATTCACAATTCTTCCATCAGCTCTAAAGGCTGCCATATCATGTTGTCATTCACAGGCTTCATGCTCTGGACAGGCAGCAGCATCCGTTTCCTCCATGCACTTTCTTGGGAGACTCAAGGGTGGAGTCTCTGGTGTGTAGAGATTCTGGATATGTTTGCAGTCATTATTGGCACTTACCCTTGTCAAGGCTTTGTTCATGTCACGTTTGTAATGCAAGTTGTGTAATTTGAGGCTGGACCTCTCTTTCTCCCGAGTTAGTGTCATAAGACCATCTTATGCTGTATTTTGTGCTTTAGCTTCAAACAAGTAGGCCTCTGCCAGTCACCGAACTCCAGCATGCTTCAATGGCACTTTCTCTGTCCTTTTCAAAATCATGTGTCTTGTCATGCCAGTGGGATTCATGTGGCTCTTTTCACCCTATTCATTTAAGTGTTTGTGGTCTAAGCCCTGCAACTCAGAAGCATTTGGATTCTCCACTTAGAAAGAAAAGTCACAGGACCAGTGCGATGGCTAAGCAGATAAAAGCACTTGCTGCACAATCCTGATGACCTGAGTTTGAACCACAGAATCCATGTAAAGAGGAATAAAGAAAATCAACTCCAAAAAGTTGTCCTTTGACCTCTATATATACAACATGACATCCATGCCTGCACACACACACACACACACACACACACACACACACACACACCCCTGCAACATTAGATAAAGAAAATTAATTTTCAAGAAAATGTCCTATGATTATTCTTCATTTCTCAAAATGGGGAAATCATGGATATGTGTGTGTGTGTGTGTGTGTGTGTGTGTGTGTGTGTGTGTGTATCAGAGGCCACTGTGCATGCCTATGGAGTCCAAGGGTGACTTCAGGAATTATCCTGGATTGCTCTATTTCCTGTTTGCACACTGCTCTAGGGTTTCTCAGACTCTGCTTTCCAAGTATGGAAGTACAGGCTGCTGCCATTTCCGCTGGTATTTTTACATTGGATCTGGGATCAGGTCTCATGTCCTTCTGCTTTCAAGGCAGAATCTTAACCCCTGAGCCATCTCTCCAGCCCTGAAGTCATATTTCAAGATTGTAAAAGAAGCAGCTCTGGTTTGTGGCATGTAGAATTGGTGGGTTGGTTAGAATAGTGTCACCTCTTTCCCCGACAGAGATCACATGCTGCTCACAGACTGCATAGCCAGTCGGACTCTGGCTTTGCTGAGGAGATAGGTGGACATGTCCCAAGTCTGCTTCTTAACTCCTGGAGGAGGCAACTCTAACCCGCTTGGGCCTTTATTCTGAAAGATTTTCAGAAAGGAGATGTGACAATATTCTTAATGTAATCTGGGAGGCCAACATGTGATTTTGAACGGTTCATTTTTTGTAATGAAAATCATTTCTTTCTTTCTGGTTAGCGATTGCCAAAGTTTCTGCTACTTTCATCATCTGGACTCACTGTGTGGAAGCTTGGAGTTTAGGCTAAATACAGTCCTCTAAAATTTTTCTTAAAATTTTATTAGGCTCATTCTTTGATAATTTTATACATGTGTCCAATCATTCTGATTGCTCTCATCCCCTCTTTTCTCCTATCTCTTTCATCACTGTTAAACTCAACTCTTCCCTGTAATTCTATTTCTCACTTTCATGGTTTTTGTTTTATTTTGAGATTCCCTGAGTTTATCTAGAGCTATCTATGTGACTGTGACTTTGGAACTGTTCATCAGAACCTAGCTGGCTCACCATAGGTATTGAAAATAGCTGCCTCTCTCCCAGAATTCACTATTAGCCAGTTAGCAGGGAGGAATCATGAGCCCCTCCATGATTCATGATTGACTGGTGACCAGCCCAGTCTTGTGTAGGCTTAGTTGGGGCAAGGCCTGCAGTGAGGTCATGCAGTGATCTCTGTCATATCCAGAAGACAACATTTCACAATCCTTGCTTCTGTCTTTTTGGCTCTGCTGCATTTTCTGCACCCTCTTCCATGTTTCCTGAGTCTTAGGCACAGTCATTTCTCAACATCTGGAGTGTCGACGCATTTCTGTATTCACTAAAACTCATTGTAGAGAAAAGGTTCTCTGATTGAGACCAAGAGAAGCATTTATTTATAGGTGAAAACATAAATTTTTAGAAGGTAATTTGGGGCCATATCAATTTAACTAAACAACAATAGTAAGTTCTCCTTTAGGACCTAAATCTGCCTCAGCCACAGGATTTTTTTTTTTTTTTTTTTAAACAGGTTTTACAGGATCAGACGTGAATTCTTTCCTGTGGAGTGGGCCTCAGAGACTGGTTGGTTACCTTTGTAACAGTCATGTCACTTTTGTGCATTGGGCCCAACTTATCTGGAAGATTGGTATTTGTATGTAGCATTTTATAACTGTCTGAGACCATTGATGACTCTTCTCCCCTAGAAGTCTACACAATTACTTTCATATATTTTGAAAGCTAACCTGCAGACAGGAAACTTCCAGCTCAGTTTTAGACTTTATTTCTCTACCTTTGATATATGTTGATTGAAAACTCCAACTGGTACCAAACCCACCCAACCCACCTTGAGACACTCATAGGTAAATTTATGTATTACCTACAGTAATTGCAAGGATTATGAACAGGAGGGATGGGGAAGGAGGGCCACACCAGAAACAAGGAGAGAAGTGACCATGTTACAGTAGAGAAAATAGGCCTCCATCAAGGACTGCAAGTAAGTAATGTGACACCTGGTTAAGTTCACAGACGTTCGTTCCTGATCATTTACAACTAACGGGGTATGATCTCACCAGAAGCGGAGGGCATATAGTCTGGCAGATAAAAAGTAACCATTTTGCAAATGGGTGATTGACCCCTCCCTCACTGAGGTTTCCAACTTTTATTACATCTACCCTTGAATGTGCTCTTATAGTAAGACTCCAGTTTAACAGCTTTTTGTCTCTGGCCAGGAGGTGACATACAGTGCCCATCAGGATGGAGTGAAGGGCATTGCAGGAGCAGCAAAACTGCAAAAGAAAATCAACAAACCACAATCCAGAACTTCAGAGACTCTATATCAACCACCTAGAACTAGCCCAGCTTAGTCTCTCCCCATCCTGAAGCTCAGGGACATTTGTGGAAGAGGGGGCGGTAAGAGTGTAAGAGCAAAAGGATGGGAGGAGCAATGATTTGCAAGATACTCCACACAAGTTAGGGCCGAAGCAATCATAATTGGACTTTGCATGCCCTGCGCAATGTCCAACACACTATTGACCTCACAAAGTCTAGCATCTGCTAAAGGCACCAAGATCCTTGGAGGCAAGGGATTGACAGCCACAGTAGTGTTCCTATGCTTAAGGGGAACACAGGAAAGGATTCAGGGAAATGCCACTGGGTCCTTGTACATCATCGGAGAGGAGGGCCCAGAGGAGAGTCAGGGATGCATATTAAAAGACTCTCTGGGAATTGGGGTGGGAGGCACTGGGGGATGGGGAGGGAGGGGTGAGGGGAGGGGCAGCAGGGGGTTGGGGGGGGAGGAGGGAGGAAGGAAACTGGTGTACCTATTAAGTTTGTATGAGTGGAAATAATAATAAAAAATGTTAAAAAAAAAAGAAAAGTCAAAAAAAAAAAAAAAAAACTCCAACTGGTATATAAAAGTACCAGTGGAAGCAGAGAAATTAGCATGACATTCACCTTTACACTGGTAAGGAAATACGGTATTTGACAGTTCAGGATTCATGATGTAAAAGGTAAAAAGAGCTAGGAGGACTTAGATGAAAGTAGGTTCTACTTGGAGTTGGAAGCAGATTTCTAAGTTTCTTAGGACACAGCAAAGTAAATCAAATGGAAAGAAGCGACCAGGTACTCAGTTTAAGGCTAGAGTTAGACTTTTCTTAACCAGTCACTACTAGTTTATCTTACCTCCATCTTTATTTCTTTAAAAATATTCAAAGAGGGGGGCTGGAGAGGTGGCTCAGGGGTTAAGCCTCGGCCTTGCAGGCAGAAAGTAGACGCAGGGTGGAAGCGGGGCGCCTGTGTTTCTGGTCCTGGTAGGGCGGAGCCTGTGAATCCTGGGGCAGAGTAAACGAGGAGGTGGAGGCGGTCCCTGGTGGTTCCCGAATTTGTCTGTGGTTCTACACACACACACACACACACACACACACACACACACACAATTGAATAAATAATTAAAAAAAAAGAGTTAAAAATATTCAAAGAGGGGACTGGGGAGTCGGTGCAGTCAGTAAATTGCCTGCCATGCAAGCATGGACTCTGTCTCTGAGCTACATCCTCAACCTTTGCTTTTCTGAAGTGGGATCTTTTGTAGGCTAGCTGCAGCTTGCAAGCCTTCTGCCTCTGTCTCTGGAGGGCTGGGATTACAGGGGTGTACAGCACACACTGCTTCAGATATGAGACTTTCCTGATGTTTAACTCTCCTTGACTGTAATAAATCATCTTTTTGCTGGAATTTATTGATATTTTGCTGAGGACTTTTGTGTCTGTGTTTATGAATGAGCTTGGCTTATCATTTTCCCCATTATTAAGTAGTTTCTTGACTGAGTTAATATCTTACTATAGTTAATGACGTGGGAGTTTTTCTTTTCTTACTTTGGAAAAGCATGTCTCATTAGAATTACTTGAAATATTGGCACACCGTGCTTGTAAAGCCACCTAAATTTGGTGGCCTTTTGTGGGATGGTTTCTCTTTTCTATTTTCAAAGCAATGTTTGCTTCCTAAGAATTTTTTAGATTTAAAATTGTTATTATTATCATTATTTATGTGTGCATGTATATGTGCACATGCCACAGTACACATACATATGTGGAGGTCAGAAGACAACTTTGTGGAGTCAATTTCTTTGTGGAAACTCCTCCCATCTTTATGTCGTTGTGAGGACTGAACTTGGGTTGTCAGGCTTGCAGGTCGAGAGTCTTTGCATATTGAGCTATCTTGCCAGCCCTAATTTTAGCCGTATGTTAAAGACATTGTAAGGATTGTAATGGTGCTTTGGAGTGGTAGTGAAGACAAATGGGAAACCATGGAGGCTAGGATAGACATGCAGTTATTCCAGCATTGGTCTAGATCTTAGAATGCGCAGGTTACCACACCTATGCATCATGGGAGCTAAGAAGATGCCTGCCTCTTCAGAAAGCTTATTAGAACTAAGTCAGGGCTGTTCTTGGGATCCAAAAAGATTCTGGCATGGTTTTTACCAACCTACATGTGTTAGCTGGACTGTAGATGCCAACAAACATTCTGGCTGAGAGTGGGATGATCAAACTCAGTCCCGTTCATTCCCTGCCTTTAAAATGTATTTGCTAGCTGAGTTCAGAGTCATCCTATGTCTGTTCCCTTGGCACCATCACGTGTTTGTTATAGATCTAGTGAACACAGCTTACACCACAGATTGACTCTGCCCATCTGGTTGTACTTGGCAACCAGCATTGCCTGGAAACTCCAACATGGAGGCCAGTGGTTAAAAGGGCAGAACTGTCAAAGCAAGACTGACATGGAGCACAGAAATCAGAATTGTGCTTCCATACTTTAAGTAAAGGGGACTAAGGAGGCAGAAAGGGAAAGATAGTAAAATTGCATTTATTAAGACATTTTGCCCTGTAACTTTTCTTAAGTTTTGTACTGGACTCATCTGCCTGAGAGGAATGTGCTTTTTTATGGACTTATTTATCATTGGTATCAATTTCTGACTTGAGTATGAATAGTCCAGCTCTGTTATAGGAATTCTGCTTGATCCTTCCAGGTTTATTCAGAAAGTTTCACTGTTGAGTTGAATAAGACACATTACACTGGGTAGGTGAACTTGCTAGGATGGCAACATATGCCTTCAATGAGTGAGTCATCTAGTATAGAAACGCTGGGCAAGTGACAAGTTGGTGCTTTACAAATCATTTATTCAGCAGTTTCTCACTATGCCTTAAATTCCTGTTAGGTTCCATTGACATCTGAAAATGTCTTTTTCTCCTGGGCTTGAAACACACATCAACATCTAAATCAATGAAGAAGAATTTGTTATTAGTTTTGTGTCCATCTTGTGGAAGGAATATATTGCGTTAGACTAGAGTTTCTCTGGCTTATACTGTTTCCCTTCTGGAACATATGATCTTTGCTGTAAAGGGCTGCCATGTGCAGTGTGAGGTATTTCATAGCATCCCTAATTTCTGCCCACTAGATGCCAGTGGCCCTTCCCCACAGTGTGACGACACAGAATGTTTGCAGGCATAGCAAGTATCTGAATGGGGTAGGAAAAGGTAAGGAGGGCTGAGTTTCCCCAGACGAAAGCACACTGTAAATGCTTTGGAGCTATTGTGCACCTTGGATCTTGGTTGTTCCTGGGCTTGTTGCTTACTGGTGAGACACAGACCCACATTGCCAGTCTTTCCTATGCAGCCTGTCTGTAGTGTGTCACAAAAGCAGAGTATTTAAAGAGATCCAGGTCCATCAAAGCTTTCATTTTTAGTATAGAACTATTGCCTGGTTATTTCCAAGAACAAATGATGATCATTTTCCAAAGAGACATTTTTGGCAGTCAGCTCTGGTGTTCAGAACATAATCTCATTTTCACATTATAGTGGACTGGTTTTCTGTGTATACTCTTATAAATACCATGTATAATAAATAGTGTTCAGAAATTATAAAGATATGAGATAGCTACAAGCGAATTTTTATGTATCAGATGTACATGTCCTACAGTTTCATTGTAGAGGACAAAAGTATTTTAACCTCTGTTTGTACACTTAACAGTTCTATAGGTTCAGATGTAATTAAAAATAACTGATAGGGACTGTCCTGGTTTGAATGTGAAATGTCCCTCACAGGCTTGTGTGTTTGAACTGTTGCTCCTCAGATAGCGACTCTCTCTCTCTTTCTGTCTATATGCCTGCTTATCTGTCTGTCTGTCTCTTCGTCGTTGTCTCTCTCTTGTTCCTGAGCGTGGAACATCCTGCTTTGCCACTAAGCCTTCCCTGCCTGCCACTATATGTTCCCCTTCATGATAGATTGTATGACCTCTGTCACTGTAAGCCAAAATAACAAGCCCTTTCTCCCTTAACTGCTTGGGTGAGACTATTTTGTCACAGCAATAGAAGAGTAATTGGAATAGGAACTCTTTTTCTTTCTTTCTTTCTTTCTTTCTTTCTTTCTTCTTTTTTCTTTCTTTCTTTCTTTCTTTCTTCTCTCTTTCTTTTTTCTTTTATTTTTCTTTCTCTCTTCTTTCTTTCCTTCTTTTTTTCTTTATTTCTTTTTTCTTTTTTTTCTTATCTTTCTTTTCTTTTCTTTCTTTCTTTCTTTTCTCTTCTCTCTTCTTTCTTCTTTCTATCTCT
Organism: Typhlomys cinereus; assembly: GCA_023101885.1. Taxonomy (NCBI): domain Eukaryota; kingdom Metazoa; phylum Chordata; class Mammalia; order Rodentia; family Platacanthomyidae; genus Typhlomys; species Typhlomys cinereus. The sequence continues at coordinate 10,620,619 of JALPQD010000012.1, forward strand.
TTTTTTCTTTCTTTCTTTCTTTCTCTCTTCCTCTCTCTTTCCTCTCTCTCTCTCGTTCTCTCTCTCTCTCTCTCTCTCTCTCTCTCTCTCTGTCTTTGACAGTGTTTTATTACACAGCTTTGCTTGCCTTGAACTTGTTAAGTGGCTAGCTTCATATTCTTGATTTTTTTTTTAATCAGCTTCCTAAGTACTGGACCTGTGGAGGTATTCATTCTATCTTGCAATGATTGACAGGACATGTGTTATTGTCTGTTATATCACCAGACTATATATGGAGGTTGGGCTTCATCAGTAGAGCAGATTACTGATGACCTCCAGGGTCCAGGTTCCTTCCATTCCTCATTCAGTTTCCTGTCTGAGCTGCTGTCTTCTTTCATGGTCTGAGAGCAAGCACCACACTTCCAGGTGTTATGTGCAGAGACAGCAGTGTCCAAAGGCGGGAAAGAGAATCTTAAATCCGCTAAAAACATTTCCTAGAAACCCCTAGTCATGTTTATTGGCCAGAGTTCTATCCCTAACGGCCCTGGCAAGAGGAAGGCAGTATGAGCATATGGTGTAGACTGGGCCCCTGGGAAGGGTGGGGGGGAGGGTGATGTTAACTTCTCCAATAGCTACAGCTTCTTTTCTGTCTGCATATACCACATCTGAAACTTCAAGTTTGCCAATACAACTCTCCCCAATCAAACAATTCAATCCATCAGACTTTAATTCAAATTCAGAAGTCCTTGTTTCTTTGTAAAACATCAGGAGCTGGACCTGTACAGGTCACATCTTTCTCAGCAGCATGATTTTGCAAATGGCCCATTAAACTATCTATCTCCAACCACTTTTCTAGTCCAGTGAAACCCATGGCTCATAAGGCACAAAAACTACATGGTCAAGTTTATCACAGCAAGGACCTCACTCCTGGTAACAAATTGTGTTATTTGTCTTTTATTTCTATTGCTGTATTGAATTCATGATTCAAACGATTTAGGGAAAAAAGAGTTTATTCTTTATAAAACTATATGCGGAGGTTGGGTTTGGCCAAATGAGATATGGGGAGGAAAATGTGATATGAATTTTAGCCATGACCAGTGTTTGGGATGAGATGCTTGTCACCTGACCCCCCCTGCTGCCTCTTGCTTGGTTTAGGTCCACACCAGAGGTAGGTGAAAGGCTAGCATGCACTGAGGAAGATTAAAAATTTGAGTTCCTGATAGGAAAGCCAGCCAGGCTGCTCAGTGTCAGAAGTTATGGCAAAATAGCCCAATGTAGAACTGTGATGATCAGGAAAAAAATGAAGGGTAAAGGGTGTAAAATCTGTATCCACTAGACTTTGCATCTGTTGTGTGGCTTGAGAGAGGGGGATGTTTATTGTCTTTGGTCTTCATAAGTTCCAGGCCCATAGATCTTAGTTCTGCTATAATGTTAGTTGATTTTTTTTCATTTTATAAATTGATTCTTACTATTAGATTGTTGGAGTTTAACTTTTTTTAATTATAAAAGAGGTGAAGGTTGCATAGGTAAATCTTTATTTCTTGTAACAATTCTGTGTCATGTGTGACTATCACCTTACAACTCAGTCATAATGTATGTATTTTGTCAGTATAAAATGTGCTTTGGGGTCTGTAGTGGACACTGTTATGTATTCTTTCACCTGTTTTATGAAAGTTCCCTCTCAAGTGTAGTTTAAAATATTTGAGAATATAATGGGGATTGATTTCATTTCTGTACTCTTTCTAAGGAATCCACCAGCTGTCAGTAACCTGTTGCAGGCTATCCTGCATTTGGACAAGCCAGGTCTTCAAGAAGAGAAACTCCACTGATGTGCCCTCCTGCTGTTCTTGTAATCATGAAATGGACAACAGACAGACATTGTTGGCTTTAGTTTATGAAATAAAAGTTCTGAAGCCAGGCTGCTCAGCTGAGGTCCCAGGCTGACACTGGGTTCTGTCAGGCTCACTCCTTTAGGCCCACTTCCACTATAGGTCTCTTACCTGATGCAGCAGGAACAGCTGACTAGTAGCACTCTGTAAGACATCAGAGTCTCACTTTTAGCTTGTCCTGATGCTTCCTTGCTCGGCCCACCCTTAAACCCTCCCGAAGCCACCTGCTTCTGTCTTTGAGGCCTTCCCAGTGGCGTCATCTGGCCTCACCAGCTTTTCCACTTCCATGGTTCTCACGTGCTAGCAAACTTCTGAAAGACATCATGGCATTTTCTGTTTCTCATATCTTGACCTGTGTCTGCTGTAGCATTCTATTCCTTGGATTCAGGCAGGCCTTCCATCATGGTTGAGACAGACTCTTGGCGACACTGGCCACCTCACTTCTTTTACTTATCTGGTCTTTCCAGGACGGCACCATGGCTGGGTCTAGCATCTCTGCGTGTGGCTCCCTATGTCTGGGCTGTTTTGTGGTGGTAGGAGGAGGAGGTTTCTTTGTGTTGAGAGGTAGAATTGTCCTAGGTTCACTTGTCTAAGATGCCCACAAGTCAGAGATGTATCTGAATTTATAAGTGTGAGTGGGTTCACTTGTCTGAGATGCCCACAAGTCAGGGATGTATCTGAATTTATAAGTGTGAGTGGGAAGGCCTCTGGCATAGAGGTTCTTGGATATATCTGATTGCACTTGAAATTTAAACATTTCTCTTGATGGTCTGACCTTCCCTGTGACAGCAGAGGTGCTTTCTTTTCAAGCTTTGTCAACCCCATTCCTCATCCGTTTGTCCAGAAATGTTCCTGATCTTGATTTAATGATTAAAACCATATGGTTTATTTGTTGACCTCTGAGCCCTGTATCAGCATTTATTTTCATCACGAAATTGCATCGTGTAAGTAATCTCACATCATAAATTCAGCAAAGATGGAGGGTGCGGTTCAGTGAAGGCCTTCTTTTACCAGGTTACTGACATAATTCATCCAGTTCCTCATCAGTGTAAATGTCACTCGTTGACACCAAAATTTAAGTGTCTCAAAATGAACATTAAGAGACAAAATATCTTAGAGGTGTTTCTGAGGGGATGCTCTTTTGGAACTACTGGGAATTCTCCCTACCAGGAAGCTGGACTCGGTAAACAGACTTCATCCTCTGCCTAAGATGGGACTGGACTTAGTCCCGGGGGCGTGGATGCCATTCCCAACCCTTCACCTGCTTTCCTGCCTCCTTTCTGGGTGGCAGGCCTGCTGCATAGCTCTCCCAATGCTACTCACGCCTTTCCTTGCTTGTTTGTTCACCTTCCTGAGATGGGAGCTGGGCACAGAGTTCTAAGATGTTAATTATTTGCAGTAGGTTTAGAAGGGGCTCGCTTGGGTTGGCTTTGTCTTTTCCAGAGGAGGAAAAGAACCTTTGAGAACAAGATGGAAGAGTTACCACATCATTTAACCTTTTGACCTTGACTGGTTGGGAGCTGGTGAGGACAGTGTGGATTCCTGTGGGAAGGAGGGGATCAACAGAGCGACAGTGTTGCCCTTTACAGGCATGCTGCGGTCAGGTGGCAGATACAGTGCTACCAGGACTCACTCACTGTGCCTGAAGACCTGGTCAGAGCCTGCAAGTGGATGCCATGTGTCCTTATTATGACCTCTAGAACTGTCACCAGACCAGTGAGACTGCCAGTAGAAATGGGAGGAGGGGGCTCAGCCCAGCTCTGAGGCAGGACTGGAGGGCAAAGCTGAGGCTTTGATGCAGGGGTCTTGGAAAGGAAGAAGGAAAGGAGGGAGGGAAGAAGGGAGGAAGGGAGGAAAACAGGGAAGGAAGGGAGAAAGGGAGGGAAGGAAGGAAGGAAGGTAGGTGAGGAGGAGGATGAGGATGCTATGGGAGGAAGAAGTTTTGAAATTCTGGAGCATTATTCCCAGAGTAAGGGGAAGTGGGAAGTAAGGCTGGTGAGGTTGGGCTATGGAAGGCGTACTGTGACTCAGGAGCAATGGCATGGTCCCACAGGGATGGCGTGCCAGGGTAAAAGTATAAATGAGAAGACACATCAGGTGGAGAGACAGAGTTCTCCACCTGGGTTGACAGCCCAGTGACCTTCATGTATTCACAGAGTGGTGCAACCATCACTATGATCAATTTTAGAATATCTCTTTCACCACAAAGCAAACTTTTTCTAGTCCCACCCCCCCCAATCTTCCTTGTCTCTAAGCAGCTGCCAACCTATTTTCTGTCTTTCAGTGGTCCCCATTCTGCCACTTCATATCAAAAGTACCATGTGATCCATTCCAGGATCATTTCATTTACCCATTTGTCAGTTAATGGGCACATGTGCCCTTCCCATTTTTGGTTGTTATGAATCATGGTACCTGGACAATGACCTTTATAGGCCACTGGGTTGGCATTATCCCCGTGGCTCTGGAGATAAGATAGGATGAGTTTGAAGGCAACAGGTAGAATATTTCTAGGACTGTTTCTGAAACTTCTTCAGGTGTGGGATCTTGGGTTTTATCCCAAATCTCATTTAGAAACAGTGAGGGTTTGGAATTCCGTCCATGGCCTGTCTTTCCTGAGGGCTGCAAATGACCAGAGGTGGCTGTACTGGTCAGAGGTGCTTCCCTAGGCAGTGTGGCTGGCCAGGGAAGGAGACCATGAGCAGAACAGATGAATGGAGAGATGAGCAGACCAAACCTAGAAGCTGACCAGTGAGAGCAGATCAGGAGCTTGTTCCAGGTAGTGGGAAAGGTGCTGGAACGAGGAGGCTCAGACTGTAGGCAAGGATGTCAGTGGACTGCTTGAAATAACATCCTGGATAGAGACTGGGTGACAAGGAGGTATGAGCCAGTCGATGAAAGGATGAGAGTGATGCGGGTTCTGCTTATGAATTCCAGAAAAGATCTTCCTGGGATGGGAGGAGGAGCTTGGAACAAGCAGGCCTTGTTTCCAGGTGGAGTAGGGGTAGGAGAACAGAGGGCAGTTAAAGTCCTGTAAGTAGGGACCATGTGGCAGAAGAGGCAGAGGAGAAGTTAGTGGAGGTGAGGGGTTTGTCTGCCTGGTCGGGGGCTCCAAGGAACTTAGAGAAGGAGGCTGAGTCTGCAGGAGAGGAAGCAAGAGTCAGAACATGAGAGGGAAGGAGGGAGTCCGAGATAAAGCCTGCCAGGGTCAATGTTTGCCGCAGTGCCCCATGGTTTGTGTACGAGGAACCCTTAGGCTGTTAGGGGGTCCCAGTCACCAGGCTAGTGGATGAGTTAATTAGCAAGAGATTATGAGAACATATTTTGATTGTGAACTTGACAAGATCTAAATCACCTTGGAGACAAATCTCAGTGAGAGATTTTCTAGGTTAGATTGATCAAGATGGGAAGACTCACGTTAAATGTGGGCAGTGCCATTCCATGGGCAGGGGTCCCAGACTCTACTGCAAGGAGAAAGCTAGGTGAGCCTGAGCATTCATTGCTCTCTGCTTCCTGACTAGGGATACAATGTATCCGTGCCACAGTGCCGGTCCCACTGTGCTGAACTGGCGCTACAAGCCAAAATAAGCCTTCTTCCTTAAGTTGCTTGTGTCCGGTAGATGAGGTGGCAAGGAGACAAGAAGTGAGACAAGGACCCACCAGAATGAGGGAGATGGAAGGTAGTTGCTGGGGGGTCAACTTCTTGTCAGCAGCAACCCTGAGGAGTTCATTCCCCAGCCTTCATCAGCCCCATTCCAAAGCCACTGGATGCAAACTCACCCGATATGGGGCTGTGCAGCCTGTTTTAAGGGAGTCCTCCAACTCCGTGCTCCCCAAGCTGCAGGGGTATGTGAGTAGCCTGCGATTCTGACTGCAGGTCTGTGTGGATCCCAAAAGTCTTACAAAACCTCAAGAGATCTTTGCTTCAAGGACCATGTGATCTGTGAATGTGGGAAACTGTAAATAGAGAGAAACAGCAGAACCGAGATTGTCCTGCCCTAACATGGTGAGGTTTTAGGACTCTTAAAGATTAATGGCAGCACCTTTTAGGGTGGCAGCGAGCTGTGCTGGTGTTAGGAAAGCCCCTGTAGACTTTCTTGGGTCTGTCCAGCAGTGTGTATATTTTGAGTCCAGAGAATCCAAGTGGTTTTGAGCATTACGTCGTCATCCATCCTTCAGCTGGCAGATTTCTTCTCAGGAGGTTCTGGTCCTGATGGCATTCTGTATTGTAAGTTGGGACCAGTATCTTGTGCAGAGTACAGCAGCTTGTGCTTGTACTGAATTTATGACTGAACCTTTATGAACACAGGTTCTCACAGAAGGGGAATTCATGATGGTGGGTAGCTAACTTTTCCTTTAAGTCAATGGCAATGGTAGTCGAAAGATTTTTTAGAGATTTTGACTACCACATACCTGATTGCTGGTGGAGTCTTCTGAACATGGCACCCAAAAGGCTCTGTGCAACCCAGGGGCATTCAGAGCTTCGAATTCCATGAAAATTGCCCAGATGGTATACTTTTGAAGAACACTTCAGGTTTCTCTAGCAGGTGTGAGAATAGTGGTCAGTATTTGATGTTTCTCTCAAGACGTTCTGCTGAGTGAAATCAGATTACTTGAGCTGATCAGTCCAAAACATGACTGAGAATGAAGTGACCTCATTCATGTGTTTAAAAACATTATAACAAAACACATGAATGCCAAATGTATAGCATTATATATGCTATATATATAACATATATAGCAATGTATAGCACATATATGTAAAAAATGTAAGGACCAGAATCTATGTAGCACATGTTGTCAATTAGTTTTGGGTGTTAACTTGACATTTGAGAACTGAGTCTTTTGGCACACCTATGAGGAATTATTTAGTTAATGCAAGCCTATAGCAGACTGTCTGATTTGCATAACGGATATAGGAAAATCCAGTTCATATTGAGTAGGACCACCATTCCTTGGCAGGTAGATAAGACAGAAAGAGAACGACTTGGAATTTAGTAGACTGGGAAGCTGGCATATTTGAAAGAATGTCAGCTCTGTGCTCTCGCTATGGCCTTTTCTCTTGCTTTTTGCTGGTAAGTGTCAGCATGTTCAAGTGTAACTGGAATTATAAGCCAGAATAAAAGTCCCTTTAACTCCAAATTGTTAGGGTCATGTATTCATTACAGCAATAATAAACTAAGATACACATGTAGGTAAAAAGCCTAAGGACCAGATAGATACTGAGACTTTATCTCTGTTTAAGAACTGGAACCTCATCTTTGCCTAATACCCTTCTTCCTTTCTCCCCTCATGTACTGACTTACCTTACCTTCTTGGGGATGACTCTTCTGAATTTTATTGCCCCATTTCTCTCTTCAGTCTCAGTGTGCTCTTATACAGTGTCCCTAAGCAAGGTTGCTCTGTTTACAGTACCTCCCCTCCCTGCTGCTTAGCCTTCCCTTCTGTTCCACCTACCTCACTCTTAGTCCTGACCTTAGGCCTGAGGTATGTGCTTGTAGGTTTCCACACCTTCCACCACTAGAGTCACTTAGAATGATTTTGTGCTGCTCCCCAGAATGCACTTAACCTTTTTGTGATAAGGAGATGGAGTCCTAGTTTTGACACTCTGACATGTATTTTTCAGCACTTTCAATGGGACATCTACCTGTACAGAATAGCTTGTGATTTATTAAGGATTCTGTTATGGGCATTCAGATTGCTTTAACAGTCTCAAGATGTAAAAACCAGTGTGGTGAACATTTTTTGCATGTGTACTTGGTGGTCAGGTCTGTTCTAGAAGATAAATCCTGAGGGGTGATTGTGCCTGCACTTAGGTGCTATTCTTTTAAGGCCACATGGACACTCCTCATTGCCTGTGTGAATGATCCTTTCCTCCAACCTCACAAGGATTTTGGATGTGATACTTTATCTTTCCCAATTTGATGACTTATAAGTCACATCTCAGTATTTCTGTTTGCATTGATTTAATTGCTAGTGAACTTGAGCTCTTTTATTTTCCGATAAGCTTATTAACGTTTGAATTTCTCCATATTTTTTTTTCTTTTTTTCTTTTCTTTTTTTATTTCAGCTCATACAGACTTATTAGGTACACCAGTTCCCTCCCTTCCTCCCCCCCCCCCGTACCCCCTGCTCCTCCTCCCCACCCCTCTCCCTCCCCATCCCCCAGTGCCTCCTGGCCCAATTCCCAGAGAGTCCTTTCTTGTGCATGTCTGATTTTCCTCTGGGCCCTCCTCTCCGATGACGTACAAGGACCCAGTGGCCTTTCCCTGAACCCTTTCCCGTGTTCCCCTTAGGTATAGGAACACTGCTGTGGCTGCCAATCCTTTACCTCCAAGGATCTTGGTGCCTTTAGCAGATGCTAGACTTTGTGAGGTCAACAGTGTGTTGGGCAATGCGCAGGGCATGCAAAGTCCAATTATGATTGCTTCAGCCCTAACTAGTATAGAGTATCTTATATATCATTGCTCCTCCCATCCTTTTGCTCTTACACTCTTACCACCCCCTCTTCCGCAAATTTCCCTGAGCTTCAAGATAGGGAGAGACTAAGCTGGGCTAGTTCTAGGTGGTTGATATAGAGTCTCTGAAGTTCTGGACTGTGGTTTGTTGATTTTCTTTTGCAGTTTTGCTGCTCCTGCAATGCCCGTCACTCCATCCTGGTGGGCATTGTATGTTACCCCCTGGCCAGAGACAAAAAGCTGTTAGAGTCTTGTGATAAAAGCACATTCAAAGGTAGATGTAATAAAAGTGGGAAACCATACTAAGGGAGGGGTCTATCACCCATTTGCAAAATGGTTACTTTTTATCTGCCAGACTATATGCCCTCCCCTTCTGGTGAGATCTAACCCCCTCAGTAGTAAATGATCAGGAACAAAAGTCTGTGAACGTAATCAGATGTCTCATTACTTATTTGGGTCCTTGGTGGAGGCCTATTTTCCCTGCTGTAACATGGTCCCTTCTCTCCTTGTTTCTGGTGTGGCCCTCCTACCCCATCCCTCCTGTTCATAATCCTTGCAATTACTGTCTCTAGGTGGGCTGGGTGGGTTTGTTACTAGGAGCCACCTATTAGGGAGTACATACGGCACTTAATTTTCTGGGTCTGGGATACTTCACTTAATATAATTGTTTCTTTTTTTTTTTAAAATTTTTCATTTTTATTTATTCAATTGCGTGTGTGTGTGTGTGTGTGTGTGTGTGTGTGTGTGTGTGTACAACCACGGGCGAATTCGGGAACCACCATGGACCGCCTCCTTGTTTATTCTGCCCCGGGATTCACAGGCTCCGCCCTACCAGGACCACAAACGCAGGCTGCCCCCGCTTCCGCCTGGCGTCTATACGTGGGATCTGGGATCCGAACTCAGGACCTTCTGCCTGCAAGGCAGAGGCTTAACCCCTGAGCCACCTCTCCAGCCCCAATATAATTGTTTCTAATGACATCCATTTCCCAGCAAATTCCAGTAATTCATCATTTTTGATGGCTGAGTAGTACTCCATTGTATAGATGTACCACAGTTTCCTTATCCACTCGTCAACTGTTGGACATTTGGGCTGATTCCATGACTTTGCTATTTTAAACAGTGCTGCTATGAACATGGTCGTGCTTGTGCTATCGAGGTGAACCTCTGCTGTATGAGGGGTTATTCCCAAAAGTGGAATAGCAGGGTCATATGGCATTTCAATCTTTAATTTCTTTAAGAATCTCCAGATGGCTCGCCAGAGTGGCTGTATGAGCCTGCATTCCCACCAGCAATGTAGGAGAGTTCCCCTCTCTCCACATCCTCTCCAGCACTTGTTGTTGTTTGTATTGTGGATTTTTGCCATCCTGACCGGGGTGAGATGATATCTCAGGGAAGTTTTGATTTGCATTTCCCTGATGGCTAAGGAAGTGGAGCATTTTTTCAGATATTTGTTAGACATTTTAATTTCATCCCTGGTAAAGTTTCTTTTAAGTTCCAGGGCCCATTTTTTAATTGGGCCATTGGTTTCCTTAGTGTTTAGTCTTCTAAGTTCTTTGTGCACTCTGGACAGCAGAGTTATATCAGATGTGTGGTTAGTGAAGATTTTCTCCCATTCTGTGGGTTGCCTTTGAGCTCGTGTTATAATCTCTTTATCTGAACAGAAGCTCTTTAATTTCACAAGATCCCAACTGCTGAGAGTTGGTAGCAGTGACTGTGCCATTGGATGTCTGTTTAGGAACTGTTGGCCTAGCCCAATCAGCTCGAGGGAATTCCCTATCCTTTCAACTATGGTTTTTATAGTCTCTGGCCTGATATCAAGGTCCTTGATCCATTTGGAATTAAGTCTTGTATATGGTGACAAGTACGGGTCCAGCTTTAATCTTCTGCATGTGGAGATCCAGTTTTGCCAGCACCATTTGTTGAAGATGCTGTTCTTTTTCCATTGGATTCTTTGGGCCCCTTTGTCAAAGACCAAATGGCTGTAACTTTGTGGGCTTATATCTGGGTCTTCAATCCTTATCCATTGATCTGTGTGTCTATTTTGGAGCCAGTACCAGGCTGTCTTTATAACTATGGATTTGTAGTATAGACTTAGGTTTGGTATGGTAATACCTCCAACAGTGTTTTTGTTACTCAGGATTGTTTTTGCTATCCTGGGTCTTTTGTGCCTCCATATGAACTTTGAGATTGTTTGGTCAACTTCTTTGAAGAATTGCTTTGGGATTTTGATTGGTATAGCATTGAATCTGTATATTGCCTTTGGTAGGATGGTCATTTTTACGATGTTGATTCTGCCAATCCAGGAACAAGGGAGGTCTTTCCACCTTCTGGTGTCTTCTGCAATTTCTTTCTTTAGGGTTTTAAAGTTTTCATTGTAAAGGTCTTTTACCTCCTTAGTTAGGTTTATACCAAGGTATTTCATTTTTTTAGGGGCTATAGTAAATGGGATTGTTTCTCTCAAGGCTTTTTCACTTCTTTCATTCTGGGCATATAGGAAGGCGTCTGATTTTTGCACATTTATTTTGTATCCTGCCACCCTGCTGAACTTCTCAATTAGTTCCAGGAGCTTCCTGGTGGAGTTTTTGGGATCACTCAGGTATAAGATCATGTCATCTGCAAATAGGGATAGCTTGACTTCTTCCTTGCCGATTTGAATCCCTCTTATGTCCCTTTCTTGTCTTATGGCTTCAGCTAAGACTTCAAGTACAATATTGAATAGAAGTGGTGAGAGTGGACAGCCTTGTCTAGTTCCTGATCGAAGTGGGAATGATTCCAATTGTTCCCCATTGAGCATAATCCTTGCTGTGGGCTTGTTGTATATAGCTTTTATTATATTGATTAAGGTTCCTTCCATTCCCACTGTCTCTAGCGTTTTGATCATAAAAGGCTGTTGGACCTTGTCAAAAGCTTTTTCTGCATCTTTCGAGAATATCATGTGGTCTTGGTCTTTGGACTGGTTTACATGATGAATTACATTTATTGATTTGCGTATGTTGAACCAACCTTGTGTGCCGGGGATGAAGCCTACTTGGTCCCCATGAATGATCTTTTTAATATGTTTTTGAATCCGATTTGCTCAGACTTTGTTGAGAATCTTTGCGTCTGTGTTCATCAGGGAGATCGGCCTATAGTTTTCTTTTTTAAGTGAATCTTATATTAGGTTTTGGGATTAAAACGATATTAGCTTCATAGAAGGAATTTGGTAGTGTTCCTTCCTTTGCTATTTGATGAAACAGTTTAAGGAGTATTGGTGTTATTAACTCCTTAAATGTCTGGTAGAACTCTGTGCTGAATCCATCTGGTCCAGGACATTTTTTGGTGGGAAGATTCGAGATTACTTCCTCAATTTCCTTATATGTTATAGGACTATTTAAATAATTCACAACTTCCTGATTCAATTTAGGTAAGTTGTGTTTACTTAGAAATTCATCCATCTCTTTTGTGTTGTCAAACTTCACAGAGTATAAGTTTTTGAAATATGATGTTATAATTCTCTGGATTTCTTGGGTATCAGTAGTGATAACTCCATGTTCATTTCTAATTTTGTTAATTTGGGTTTTCTCTCTCTTGCTTTTGGTTAGTTTAGCTACGGGTGTATCAATCTTGTTGATTTTTTCAAAGAACCAGCTTTTTGATTGGTTGATTTTTTTTCTATCGTTTTCTTAATCTCGATTTCAGATATTTCTCCCCTTATTTTGCTAATCTCCTCTCTTCTACTGCTTTTGGGATCAGATTGCTCTAGTTTCTCTAAAGCTTTAAGCTGCATTGTTAAGTTGTTTATTTCTGATGTTTCCATTTTTTTGAGGTAGGCATTAAGAGCTATGAACTTACCTCTTAGAACAGCTTTCATTGTGTCCCAGAGATTTTGGTAAGTTGTATTTTTGTTATCATTCACTTTCAGGAAATCTTGAATTTCCTTTTTAATTTCTTCCTGAATCCAGTTCTCATTCAGCATCATAGTGTTAAGTTTCCAGGAGTTAGTGTATTTTCTCTTGTTTGATGTGTTGTGGATGTCCAGCTTTAGGCCGTGGTGGTCTGATAGGGCACAGGTTAGAATTTCAACTTTCTTGTATATGTGTGGATTCATTTTGTGGCCCAATATGTGATCTATTTTGGAGAAAGTTCCGTGTGCTGCTGAGAAAAATGTGTATTCTTTGGTGCGTGGGTGAAAAGTTCGATAGAGATCTGTAAGGTCCATTTCTTTCAGGGTTTGATTAAGTTCCAAAGTGTCTCTGTTAAGCTTTTGACCTGTTGATCTATCCCATGTTGAGAGGGCGGTGTTGAAGTCCCCAAGAATTATCGTTTGGGGGTTGATTTCTTGCTTTAGACGCTGTAGGGTTTTCTTAATGAATGTGGAGGGGCCCGTATTGGGTGCATATATGTTCAGTATTGTAAAGTCTTCCTGGTGAATTGTACCTGTGACTAAAATGTAGTATCCATCCGTGTCTCTTATAATTTTCTTTGGTTTGAAGTCCACTTTGTCTGATAGCATAATGGCTACCCCTGCCTGTTTTCTGCTTCCATTTGCTTGTAGAATTGTTGACCAGCCTTTTATTTTTAGAGCGTGCCTATCTTTTGTGGTGAGATGGGTTTCCTGCAGGCAGCAGATTGATGGATTGTGATTTTTAATCCAAGTTTGTAATCTGTGTCTCTTGATCGGTGAATTAAGTCCATTAACATTTAGTGTTATAATGGAGAAACTTAATTCCAGACATTTATTATGTTTAATAGCTTTTATAAGTATATTGCTTCGCTTTTAATGGTGTTATATTTGCCTTCTGTTCTCCTGGATATGCCTGTTTTTTTCTTCACGCTTGAGTATCATTTCTAGCATTTTTTGAAGGCCTGGTTTGGTGGACATGTATCCCTTAAAGTTGTCTTTGTGCTGGAAAATTTTTCTTTCTCCCTCGATCATGACAGATAGTTTTGCAGGGTAAATCAGCCTGGGTTGACATTTTTGCTCATTCAATACTTGAAGTATGTCTCTCCAAGCTCTTCTTGCTTTTACTGTTTCGACTGAGAAGTCATTTGTTATTTTAATAGGTTTACCTTTAAAAGTGACTTGTTTTTTCTCCCTTGAAACTCTCAGCACCAGTTCTTTATCTTGAATGTGGAGTGTTTTAACTATTATTTGCCGCGGCGTGCTTCTATTTTGGTCGTATGTGTTTGGGGTGCGGAATGCCTCTTGTACATGGATGGGCCTCTCTTTTTTTAGATGTGGAAAGTTTTCCTTGATGATCCTTTGAAAAATTTCCTCAGGGGTGGTATTTTGAGATTCTTGCTCTGGTATTCCATGAATACGCATGTTAGGCTTCTTCAGGGTGTTCCATATCTCTTGGATATTTCTCTCAAGTATCTTTTTGGCTTTAACCACCTCTTCCATTGAGCTGCCTAGTACTCCCACTTTATCTTCAAGGTCTGAAATTCTGTTTTCTGCTTCGTAGTTAGTTCTGTTGATAAGACTCTCTGTGGCGTTCTGGGTTGAAGATAACTTGTCTTTTAGCTCAGTTTTAAACTCTGCTTGAGTTTGTTTTAACTGCTCTATGCCACTTTTTGTTTCTTGCACTGTTTTTCTCAACTCCAGATGTCTGTTGTGTTCCTCTTCAAAGCGATTGATTCGATTTTGTAATTCCTCTTGGATTTCCTCTTTCATAGTATTGAACATGGTAATGATTATATTTTGAAAGTCTTTATCCTGGGTGAGGCTTTCTTGGCCTTTTTCCGCGGGTTTGTTCTTGTTGGAGTCTAACATTATGGGATTAATTTCTTCAGTGGGAAATTTGTTTACTTGAGTGTTGCTTCTCATGGATTTGCACTTTGACTTTGGCATTGTCATTTTAACTCTTAAGATCTCTCAATTTCACTAAACTGAATTATTTGGCCTGGGGTCCTGGTGGGCGGTCGGGGGCGGAGACTTACCTAGGGCGCGGGGTCAGGCCCGGCTGGACCAGGCGTGCGCGTCCCGACAGGCGGAGCGGGGTGGGGTGTAAAGGGGACGATGGGCGTGTCGGAGTGGAGCTATTTAACCCGAGGACATCTGGGGCGGGGCCCGGGCGCAGGGGGAGGTCCTCCTGGTCCCTCGGCCTGGCGCGGCTCCGGCTGGATGGTGGTGGGAGTTGGAGCCGGGTCCCTGTGGGCTGACCTGGGGTCTTAGGGCGCGGGGTGAGGCCCGGCTGGACCGCGCGCGCGTCCCGACCGGCGGAGGGGGGTCGAATTTCTCCATATTTTTTAAGTTGCCTGTGAAACTGAATTTTAGATCCAGAGAAGTTTGCTTTCTTGTTTGTATTTTCCCATTTAAGAATTTAGTTTTAAAAATTCTATGTGCATTTTGCTGGTTATATTACTTAATGTGATTTCCTTTATTACTTTCTCAAGAGGTGTGACTTCCTTTATCAATAATTTGTTATTTTTTATTTTTAAGTATACAAATGGACATAATATGAATTGGTGACATGGCTTCCTAGGCAAATCTGAGTTTGATTCCTGGAACATAAATAAAGGGGGAAGGTGAGAACTGGTGCCACAAAATTGTCTTCTGACCTCTAGACATTCACCATGCACGTCCACACCCACACACTTTTTACATTCACATATGCACTGTAAGAGGAATGGACCAAGCAGGCCTGTATTGTCTGTGTGGGTCACATGGGCGAATGCAACTTCCCCAAGCTAGAACCTGCTGCTGTGCCTGGTGCTGACGTCAAAGTGCCTGGCTGAGAGGACCAACCCGGACAGGACAACACAGCAAAAATCTCACGCTGGGACTTATGGGATGTTGAGTGGGATATATAGGTTGCCCCATACTTATATAAATAAGCCTGCCTGCAAGCCTGCTGTTACCACCTGCCTGACTCCCAGAGTCTATGTCGTTGACTTCGCACCAGCTGAATACCCACCCTCAAGGGTCTCCGTGGGCCCCCGAGACTGCTACAATGCACAATAATAATAAAGTTTTAGAAAGAATAGGCATAATACCTTCTGCATCTCTGGAGACGTTGTCCTGTGGTTGATTGTTTTTTTTTCCATTTTCCTTTCATTCAGCCTGGGTCATCCGCACAGTATGTTACTGCACAGTCATTCTCTTTTTTGTTGTATACATGGTGTCACAGTTCAGCACAGGCGTCACCTTGACTGTTGAGGGTTTGAGCTCTGGGCACCTTTGTAGAGAATTAATGGTTGAGTTAAGCCCAGAGCAAACTTGCAGATTGTCTAGCTGATAGGGAAGGCCCAGCCTATGGTGGGTGGAACTAGGCCCTGAACAGATGAATAAAATACTGAGAGCCAGTTGAGGAAGTTGGCATTCTTTTGTACACTTGGCCAGACATGCTGGTCTGGCAAGTAAGAATCATCCCTCTCTCACCTATTGCGTAGAGATGGTGTGGCCATTTCCCTTGGCCCTGGTTGATGCGCGCTCTCCCTTCAAGCTCAGCTACAGACTATAACTGGAGTATCAGTAAAAAAAATAAACCCCTTGTTCCCTTAAGCCATTTGATGGTCATTTATCAGTAACCATGTAGGCTGACTGCAACGTATGGTCAATCAGAGTTTTAATTGGGCCTGACCGTCTGCTGGTTTTGGTGGTATGGGAGGAAAGGGAGTCCCCTCACGCTCATCTCATCTCAATTTCATTCAGTGTATGTTGAGCCATAGGGTGGCCTTTGTAAGATCTTGGCTTATTGCTTGTCTGCATCTGCTCTGATCTCTCATCTTCCCAGGCCGGCCCTACAAGTGACTGGATTTCTGCTCTTTTTATTTAGAGCCTTTTCCTGTGGCCATTAGCAGCATTATTTTCCTGATGTTTCTCAGTCATTAATTTTGTTTTCTGTATTACTTGATTTATTAATGACATCGACTTTATGCATTTTCTGTTTTTAAGGCAATTTGCCCATCTTTATTAAGTAATTATATACATAATTAACATAATATAATAATTGAGGGTGTCTAATGAAAACTAACCTCTGCTGGCTCCTTCCTATCCCTTGTTCTCTTCCCAAGCAGCCACCTTTAACATATTTGAAGCCAGTTCCTTGAGAGTCTTCTGTATACCCCCTCAAATGTTTATTAGATCTTGACCATTATTCAGGCTATTTCAAAGGAGGACTTAACTGTTCACCCCTTTTATCTTCTGGTATTGTCGTGTCACTACTTTTCACTGAAACAATAAGCCGTGTTTTATTGGTGTGACTTTGGAACTATACAACCAAACTGCATTCTTTGATTTTTTGCTGTTGTTGCTCAGCCTTTTGTTTTCCTGGAGTTTTTCTTTTTTTCCCTTCTTGCATTCTCGTCATATGCACTTTATTTACTCTGCTTATACCTTTGGCTCCCATGCCTTCTTTCTAGCTGCTCTTCCCATGGCAGCCTAGTCTCCAGACCCTTTAGATTCCTTGCAGATGGATCAATCTCCTGGCTACTGGGGGCTCATCCTGGCTGCCCTTGGCCTGAACTTTCCCAGACCCACTGCTTTTCTTTCTTTTAAATTTTTATTTATTCAGTTGTGCGTGTGTGTATATGTATGTGTATGTGTGTGTGTGTGTATGTGTATGTGTGTGTAGAACCACGGGCGAATTCGGGAACCACCATGGACGCCTCCACCTTCTCCTTGTTTACTCTGCTCTGGGATTCACAGGCTTCGCCCTACCAGGACCAGAAACGCAGGCGCCCGCTTCCACCCTGCGTCTACCTTCTGCCTGCAAGGCAGAGGCTTAATTCCTGAGCCACCTCTCCAGCCCGACCCACTGCTTTTCTGAGCTCCATGTCGTCTTCTTTTCTTTTTCTTTATTGTACAGAGATTTTCTGTACAATAACTCATTAGTCCAAATCAGCTTTCTTGGCCTTTGAGCAATATTTAGGCCAAGTGGGGAAGAGAAAAAGCTTCCTACCTTTTTCTTAAGATACTTATAATAGAAGAACATGTTGAATCATTTAAAGAACACTCTTAACTTAAATGTTTATGAACTTTTTTCTGTTACCAACTTATGCATTGGAAAGGCAGGCTGAGATGAGTGTCTCTTCAAACCTTTCTATATATATACTTATATATATATATATACACATATACTTATATATATTTATATATTTTAAAAGAATCATGAATTATATATGTATATGTATATATGTGTATGTGTGTGTGTATGTATATATATATATATATATATATATATAGAGAGAGAGAGAGAGAGAGAGAGAGAGAGAGAGCATTCAATGGCACATGGGTGAAAGACAAGAGGACAACTTTCAGAAGTTAGTTCTGTCTATCATATGGGCTTCTGGGAATTGAACTCAGATCACCAGGTTTGCAAGCAGACACCTTAACCACTGAGCTACCTTGCCAGCTCAGTTCATGATTCTTAACCAGGCATGTGTCAACTGTGTGCTAGATGTTGACTGAAGTCTGAAGCACATGTTGACTATATTTACTTACTAATTTTTGCCTTTTAATGAAAAAAATGGTAAAGGTCCACAGGCTGAGATCATTGGAGGGAGGTGGTCACTGGTCTCCAGATGTTCAACACATCTATGTAAGAGGAGGAGTAGGGGTTGCTTTTGTCTTGTCACTGTTGCAGTTTTAGGATTAGCCTTCACTGAAGGGAAGCCCCAAACCACAGGGGTAGGGAGGAGAAGGCAGCATTGACACTAGAAGGGTGGGAAATGTAATCCATACCTTGTTTCTAGTAGGGTGTGAGGGGATATGGATTCAGTATGCTAAAAAGTGCTAACAAGTGTATTTGATTTGCCATGTACATAGATTACCAGTTTGCAGAGAATTCACATATGTAGTAAAATGTCACAAGATTTTACTCAAAAGTTGCTCAATAATCCCTTCAGGTTTTGGTCCTTTTTCAGTGCTTTGCAAGGGAGGGCCAAAATCCTAATTACTCACACGGCATTCCAGTGTCCAGACATGTGACCAAGTGTTGGATTCTGGTTGACAGAGGGCCAGGTAACAAACAAGTTATGTCTAATGAATGATCATATTAAGACATGGTTTATTGCAAAGCATTTACAATGCTTGTGGTTTGGGCCCTGCAGAGTGAAAGGATTTTGGGCCAGGAAATTTATATTTAGGAGGCTGCCCTGGGATGCATGTAAGGGACAGAAAGAGAGCCAGGGAGGAAGAGAAGCTTGGCGGTGCCTCTCAGAAATGGTTTTTCTAGGAGCGTTACTGCCTGATACCAGCCTGCCCTGTTCCCTGCTGTTGCACCTCCTGTGGCCAGAGGTGCCTGCTGCACAGTGGGGCAGATACAAGGGTTTCCAAGGTGCTCCTCACAGAGGCTGCAGGTGATTTCTAGGCTGGGCACATGGGTGGGGCTGGGACAGCCTCTGCTGCAGGGAGTTAACCCAGAGATCTGAGGGTGGCTGTCTCAATAGACACTCCTGGGCTGATTGAACCTCCCACGCTCCACTGATCTGGACCCTGACAGCCTGTGTAGCCAACACCTAAGTTGAGGGGCGTGGAGAGGTCATAGCCAAGTAAGAACAAGAGGAAGGTGTTGAAGTGCATCCTTCTGGCTTTGCATACTTAGACATTGGGGAATTAAAAAATAAAATTGGCTTGCACTATTTCAGATGGGGACAGATGCCTTTTGACTTCATTTTTCTTTTCAAATTCCCACAAAACCTCAAGCAGAGTTAATAATGTATGAAAATTAGGTGCCATGTGTGCACTTTGCTTCATAATATTTTTATTAAGCAGCCAGTTGATTTAAAAATAATGGAACACGACAGTTGACACAATGACAATCTCCAGTGTGTCTGGAAACATCCTCTCTCGTGTTCTGTCAAGCTTTGCGTTACCTGAGGATGTTTTTGAAAAGGCTTTCAGAATTAGCACATAATATAAAATGATATCAAACTGTAGTGGGATAAAACATTACCCAAATTTAAATTCCAATTACATCTTAAATGGCTCAGGTGAGTAAAGATTACCTGTGGGAATATGTTTCTGCGATTTGTTAAGGTGCTGCAGTGGATGCAACCATTACCACTTACCTGTAGATGCATTACCAGTCACTTGCTGATGAGACCCTGTGTTCTCTTCTTTCCTCTGCCCACTGTCTGCTGCCTGGCCTGCAAACAGGAGGGGCATGGGGGGGGGAACATAGAGAAGATAAAAGGTCATGAATCATGGGGTTCCCAGCAGTTCAGAACATGCCCCAGTTCTGAAGGCAGAATGAATGCTCATCAATTTGGTTGTTGGACTGGTGACTGACATGTCCTTTCCCAGAGTTTGAGCATGGGCGCCTATCATTCCTTCAGTAGCGCATTCCTGAGGGCATCTCAGCCTGTATCAGAGAGCAGTGGATTCCCCTGGGTGCTATCACAGGACCTTTGGGGCTTTATTGCATCTACAAGATAGAAAGGTTCCTTCCCGAAGTTTCTGTGATCTAACAGAGAAAATTGAAGCATTCGTGAACTTCAGTACTTTAGCTAACATGGTTCATTATTGACTTAATTTTTCTATGCTCCAGAAAATGTTTTACTTTCATATTGTTTTGGAATTATTAATTATTCAACAAAATGAGTATGTAATGGTCCTCATGTTTATCTTTGGGGTGAGGGAATGATCACAAAGTTATGGTATTGTTTACTGATGTTAGGAGTCAATTGTTACTTAGGAAAGACAGAGTTGCAGAGAGAAAATGCTGAAGCTGTTGAGATTAGTTAATGGGCTAATCGATATTAGGCATTTTGTCCTTTAACCTCTGCCTGTCTCAAGGGATCTGTTTAGACATGTCCTTCTTTTGCAGCATCCCACCACTACCCAGTATTCCTGTCACCAGCAGGGCCACAGGTGTGGGCTAGCACCTCAGAGGAATAATATCTTGTGGTATTTCTAAAGTTAATTGCGGAGGAGACATTTGATCTTTATGACTTGCACCATAAGATTTTCTTGGAACCTCTGCAAGGAGTTGGTTGGAACAGAACTTTTCCATCTACACTATGGTCTATAAAAATTGCAGTAACTGACTTCATGGGGCTTTAGTTTTTCTTTTGTTATTTTCTTCCCTCTAATTAGATTTTGTTCATATGCTGGGCAGCACAGTCTGTCAGGAAAATAATTCAGAGCATTAAAATAACTCAAAGACAGGGTCATATCTTACATCACACCAGCAAAAATGGGCATAGGACTTGCTTTGGGCTCTGGCTGTTCCAGGAACCCCAGCACAGGTAAGTATTCATTCCAAAAGGAGCCTGGTCAACAGGCGGCTTGGCCAGGAGTCCTGAGTCCTGGCCCCCTGCCCGGCCTGCCCATGGCCTGGATGCAGCCTTGGGAGAGCTTTCCCATCACTGACCTCATTGTGTGCAAATGCAATCTGGGAATAATAATATCTGCTCTTGAATTCTCAGAATCCTGAAGGGGAACAATGGGCTGTCGGAATCCAAGGGGTCATTTATTTTCTAAGTGTGAAGTTGATGTTAAAGTTACATGCATGGGCCCTTCAAGGGTTGAGGTGCACATTTGGGGAATTACAGACTCCAGTAGGAGAGTTAGACCTGAGTTGGTTTTTGTGGGACTCATCACCAAAGCGTGCTGTATGTAGCACATCTCTGAACAGCTGTAAAATTTTACCACCATTTCCCCAGATGGTGTTGGAAGTGAGTATGTAGGATCCTCACCATACTACTCCAATCATACTCCCATCAGGGATTCCTGGGATACCTCTTTCGTTCTGAATAACTTTCAAAGAAGCCCAAGGCAGGCCTCTCATCTTGCCAGTGCCATGTGTCTGCCCACTGATGGGCGGGATCCACTTTTCCTTATGATCACTTGTGTGAAAGTGCCAGTTAACCACTCGAGAGTCTGATCTTCTCTTCCCTCCTAGGCTATTGCCTGGTCAACTCTTCTAAACAAAACTGGCCTGTTTGATCAATTTGTCACTCACACAACCTGGCATTTTGTACACACATACCGCAGAAGCCGTGTCCTGCAGTTGTAGTGAATGGCAGCACCCAGGCTCCTGCTTCGCATCAGTGCCCATGTGTGCCACCTTGTCATCTGATTTGTCCTGGGGTTTGGGGTTATGTCCACCAGAACCTTGACTTTCTCCATTGTTGAAGGATTCTTTGGTCACTCTCTGAGGGCCATTCTTTCCCAAACTTGCCCCTCACTCATCCCTCTCTTCATTTGCTCTTCCCTTACCCAGGCCTCTGGTTCTCAGTCTTTACTTTGCCTTTCTTAAATTTTCTCTCTCTCTCTCTATCTCTCTCTATCTATCGTGTGTTTTGTGTGTGTATATGTGTGTGTGTATCAGAGGGCACCATGTGTCCCTGTGAAATTATCCTGGATTGCTTCTACCTACTTTTGGTTTGCTCTGGGATTTCCCAGGCTCCACCCACCAGGGCCAGAAGTGCAGGCTGCTCACTGCTGTTTCTGCCTGGCGTTTTTTACGTGAGACTGGGGATCCGAACTTAGCACCTTCTGCTTGTGAGACAGAGTCTTAACCCCTAAGCCACCTTTCCAGTCCCTCTCTCACCTTTCTTGACTTCTATAATCTTGTGTGTCATTTTCCATTCAGACTCTCTTTTCACTAAAATTTATGTTTTCTGCCACTATTGCCTGGTAGGGAGATACATGTCCCAGCTAAGTGGCAAACATTTGGGAACCCCTACATTCCTCAGTGTGAAGATGGGGATTGGAATAGTATCCTTCATACATACCAGTGCTTTGAACAGGGCCTGGCTTATGGCAGTAAGAAGAGTTGTCAGTAATTTTTCTGGTGGACAGTGAGTCCCAAAGAGGCAGAGGCCATACTTGGACTACAGCATGACACATAGCCTTGTGCACAGGATTATCTGTTAGGATGAAGTTCATAGGTTTGAGAGAGGTTATATGGTTCCCTGGGAAGAACATGGGGTTTGGTCCATGTCAGCTGCCCATGTGTTGCCAAACTGCAAGCAAGCCACACCCAGAGCCTCAGTGATGCCCTCTCCTCACAGGGTTCTAAGTGTGTTGTGAGCACTTTGCTGTCGCTGCGAGTGTCCCAGACCACACAGCAGCTTCAACAGCGAGCAGCACGATTGCCTTCTCTAGTAGAAATCCCTGCCAGGGCTCTCCGGGGGCTTCTGTGCATTCTGTGTCATATGACAGGAAGGTCAGAGATCCTGAAGAGGAGCTGCTTGTGCTAGTGGGGGCTGAGAGGAAGAGGCTGAGGGGTGATTACAACTATGTGCAGACAGCAGGCCGTGGCTTCTCTGTGGAATATTCATGATGGAGCAATACAGCTGCTACTGGAATCCGAAGAGCTAGCAAACTCACACAGTGGAAGAAGAAGTGGGGTCCTGGCAAGTGAAATTGGCATTACATTTGCTCAGATACATGTCTTAAAAGAAATGT
Source organism: Typhlomys cinereus (assembly GCA_023101885.1). Classification (NCBI taxonomy): domain Eukaryota; kingdom Metazoa; phylum Chordata; class Mammalia; order Rodentia; family Platacanthomyidae; genus Typhlomys; species Typhlomys cinereus. Next base: position 10,643,280 of record JALPQD010000012.1, read on the forward strand.
GAAAATTCTTGTGGGACTTAAGGGCTTGTCATCTTTAGGGCAGCTCAGTCTCCACCCTGCCTCGTTGCCTTTTACTTTGTAGTGCTTGCTGTGCTAGCTGCTCAGTCCCTCACAGCATTTGAGTTGGAAGACTGCAGCGAGCCTAGTATTATCTATGTTCAACTAATGTAATCTTGGAACATGTGCTTCGAACTTAGGCATGTCAATGAAAAAGAAAACCTCTTATTTTCTTAGTAGCTCCTGGAAATGTCATTGTGTCCAGAGATGCTTTTGGGAAGGTTGTATTTCTCTTTGGGACAGATCTGTCTTGCAATGTGGACATTCTCATCAGTAAACTAAGACCAAGCAGGGGAAAAAAAACCCAACGTAGTACTTCCACACAATGTTCATAGATAATGTGGTCTCAGACCTACAGTGATTTATATTCTTTTTGACATTATCTATAGTTAATTTGAAAGCTATGACCGTTTTACATGAGCTCATGCACGATCCAATGTTAATGTTTTCTTTCTTTTTTTATCTTGTCCCATTTTCATGCATATGTGTGAGTAGGTGGGGGATGCATGTGTGTATGCATTCTCACATGTGTGCATACACATTATGTGCATGTGGTGGCTTGAGGTTGATACTAGAATCGCTCTTGATCGTTTTTCATATTATTTTTTGAAAAGGTATCTCTAATAAAATTCAGAGTTCACCAACAGAGCTATTGTCCCTAGCCTACTCTGTAAATTCCCAGCCTCGGCCTTCTGAGGCTGGAATTACATACAGGTGGACCACCACACCCAGCTGCATTCTATGTGTTATTTGGGGACCTAACTCTGGTTCTGTGGCTTGTGCACCAAGCACTCCAACTACTAAGCCATCTCCTAGGGCTTATTTCTCCTTTCTCATTTGCTTCCAGAAGGAAAATGAAGAGAAGAAAGGAAAGGGGTAGGGAGGGGAAGGAACCAAAGGGAATGAGAGGAAAAGAAAGGGGAAAGGAAAAAGAGAAGGTTCTTCTGCTTGAAGGGAGGATGGAGGAGGAATTTTTTTTTTTAAAGTAACAGAAATAAAAAAGAAAATCCATCTGCTTCTCTGCCCTGAGATATAAATTCAAACTTCTGGAGGCACTGGATTCCCAGTTTTCCATGAAAAGACTTAAATTAATTTGGTTCATAATGTTCTCACAAAGATCTTAATTTGATGGCCTGGAGCCATATGGGATTGGGTTGTTTTACACTAAGTAATGTAAGAGAATTTGCATTACACAGAGAATTGTAACTGTTCCCAGTTGTTTAAAGACTTATCACATGGGACTTAATTTTTTATTTATTTATTTATTTTTTATTTCAGCTCATACAAACTTATTAGGTACACCAGTTCCCTCCCTCCCTCCTCCTCCCCCCGTACCCCTTGCTCCCCCTCCCCACCCCTCTCCCTCCCCATCCCCCAGTGCCTCCCGCCCCAATTCCCAGAGAGTCCTTTCTTGTGCATGTCTGATTTTCCTCTGGGCCCTCCTCTCCGATGACGTACAAGGACCCAGTGGCCTTTCCCTGAACCTTTTCCCGTGTTCCCCTTAGGTATAGGAACACTGCTGTGGCTGCCAATTCTTTGCCTCCAAGGATCTTGGTGCCTTTAGCAGATGCTAGACTTTGTGAGGTCAATAGTGTATTGGACAATGCGCAGGGCATGCAAAGTCCAATTATGACTGCTTCAGCCCTAACTAGTATGGAGTATCTTACATATCATTGCTCCTCCCATCCTTTTGCTCTTACACTCTTACCGCCCCCTCTTCCTCAAATTTCCCTCAGCTTCAAGATGGGGAGAGACTAAGCTGGCCTAGTTCTAGGTGGTTGATATAGAGTCTCATCACATGGGACTTAAAAGCATGCTTCATGGGGTAGAGGACAAGGTTAAGGTGGAAGTTCACATTCATGTTCCCACATTTTTGCCTCTGCGTTAGAGCTGCATCAAAGAGGCTGTACTTGGAGCTGGAAGCCTCAGAGAAGACCTTACTCTGGGAGTCAGCCCCACCGTCCTCTCTGGACCTGGGATCAAGGGCAACAGAGCAGGAGTGAACACACAGGCTCACAACAGGCCTGTGTCTCAGTTATTCTTTCCGCTGCGCGAGACAACACTCAGGTTCAAGCAATTTAAAAAAAGAAGAGATTTTTTTTTTTTTTTTTTTGGCTTAAGGTTCTAGACAGGAGGCTAGTCCTTTATGGTGGGAGAGGCGTGGTGGGCTGGCAGGAGTGGGAGGCAGCTCAAGTCACTGCAGACATCATAGAGATTGAGAGAGTTCAAGTAGCAGACTGCAAGAGTCAACTGCTAGGGGAAGCAGAGCGGGGCTAAATAACCTCAAGGCTCACCCCCTGTGATTTATCTTCCTTCACAAGGCTCCACATCCTAAAGTTGCCACCACCTTCCCAAACATCAACTAAGGATTGTACAAAGACAAGAGCCAACCTCTGAATCTGTCTTCTGACCTCCACATGCATGCCAAGACACACAGGCAGTAAACAAATAAATAAAATATATTTTTTTAAAAAAGAAATGTCAGGGGTTATAGAGTTAGCTCAATGGCAGGGACTTACCTAGCAAGTGCAAAGTCCTAAGTGGGTCCCCAGCACAGAAAGAAAAGGAGAGAAGGGGAGGGGAGGAAGAAAGGGAGGGAGGGAAGAAAGAAGGAAGGAAAGAAGGAATGGGAAAGAAAAGAGATAAATTACAAAGTTCCTAGAAATAAAACTCCAAAGTCTTACTCAGGGACATGAAAGACCTTCATGTTGTCCCTGTGGGGGACAACTCATATTCAAACCATGACCCCTTGCATGCTATGGAGTCTCACAAATGGGAGAGATTTCAATCATTGTTGTCACCTGTGAAATTCACATTTGCTGTATCTTACCTCTAAAAAGAAACAAAACTAAGGGGTCATCTTATTTTTGAAACAAAATTATAATTTTTCAGACCCCCATCTTGGAACAATCCATGATTGTCTGCATGTATTTGTGGTCCAGATACACCTACTGTACACAGAAGCAAGCACGTACACACCAATGTAATGTCAGCAGCAGAAGGCAGCTTGGAAAGGTTCACTACAGAATACCAACTCCCAGAATTTTAGAATTTATCAACCAGAAACATAGAAAATAATAGAAATTGGGGATTTTGATATGAATGATCAATTTATATTTTTCAGACTTATTTCTGAAAAAAATTGGAAAAATGCATATAAAATTTGCCATTCTAGCCATCTTTAGCAAGCCAAGATAATTTTACAAGAAAAAAGATACCCATATCTGATCTCATCATTTCATAAAGAGGATTTCAACACCAAAAGAGAGAAAGGCATTCTTAGGCATAGACATTCCTTTCTCGCTCCTGGAAGAATGTATGGAGAAAGATACTTGTCCTTGGAAAAATAGGATTTCAGAGAAAAATACATACGAGAGTTCCGTGCTATTTCCCAGGTCTAAAAAGTGCTAAATTTTGTTGTCCTTCTTGGAGATCATTCTACTTACCTGGCTTAACCACGAGCTGTTTCTAGGCCATGGTCAGAACAACAGCTTCTGCCAGAATGAAGAAGCCAGCTCTACCACCAAGCGCACAGCGTAGCAAATGGTACTTTCCATTGGGAGACTTTATCGGTGAAGGAGCTGCGTGTTGCTTTACATTCTGACACAGCCATCTTTCTGTTCTTAGTCCAAGTGTCCTGTGAAAGTAGTTCATTGTCTTATCTTGGTCAGAAACTCAGCTCCTCACAATCTGGTTTTGTATGTACGTTTACTGTGCATGAGTGATACTTAAGTGTGTGTATGTATTGTGCATGTGTGATGTGTGTGTGTATTGGACCTGTGTGATGTGTGTGTGTATTGGGTATGTGTGATGTGTGTTGTGTGGTGTATGTGCACGTGGGATGTATGTGCACCAGAGACCAGCAGAGATGTCAGTTTGGCTCTGTCACTGCCTTATTCCCTTGAAACAATGTTTGTCACTGAACCTGGAACTAGTCTGGAAGCCAGCAGGGCCCAGTGATTGGCCTGTCATATCGCCATCCTTAGCATTGCGGTTACAGGATGCAAACCATGCTTGGCTTTTTTTCCTCCTTTACTTTTTTATTCTTTCAGTGTTTCATACATGTATCTAGCGAATTTATGATATTTTCTCATCTGAATCCCCAATACCATCTCTGCTCCTCATCCCATTATAACTCCTCTTTTCACCTGCCAGACCCCCTCCTAATTTCAGGTCTTTTCCCATGTATGACCCACTGAGTTTTATCTGGTTTGCCTTTGAAGACATGAGCCTGAGTATTGCTGAAGCATGAATTGTACACTGGGTATATCCACTTCCTCCCATTGGCATTAGTTCTCATCAGTCTTTTAGGAAGGTGTGAGACTTTTTGAGATCTTTCCCCTTCCATGGTCAAATATTGATAGGACAATTCCATGCAAGTCTTGTGGAAATCTATATAGCTGCGCATCCTTGGCTTTTTGTATGGATTCTGTGGATTTGAACTCAGTTCTCAGGTTTGTACAGCAAGTGTTTTTATCTGTTGAGCTATTTTTTTGGTCCAAGTTCTTGTTAACTTTTAAAAATTTCTCTGACAGTTTTAAAAATGTATAATGAGCTTTTGTCATTTTTGCCCCATGTTACCCTATTTCACCCCTCTCCTTCTCCCACTCACAATCCTCTTTTACCAATCAGTCTCCTATTTCATGTCTTTATGTGTGTGTATGGGTTTAGTAAGTGTTAGCATATCAAATGACAGCATCCCCAAGCAAGCCTGTTCCCTTCCTCCAGAATTAACTGTCAATGGTCCCTCAGGACCTCATCAGCTCTTCCCCATGTATGATGTAATGATGATGGTCTCAATTTACTCATTTATCTGTCTTTATACATGTGCCATGGGAGAATATGGAGACCAGGGAACAGTTTTTGGGAGTTAGTTCTCTCCTTCATCATGTGAGTTCAGGGGATTGAACAATTGTCAGGCTTGGTAGCCGCCACCTCTATCTGCTGAACCATCTTTCCAGCTCAGGTTTTGTTCTTAAAGAACTTAGGGTTGGCAGTTATGGTTGATGCCTGAGTACACATATTTCTGTATCCCACCACATGTCCTCTCTTTCCTCTCTTACTAAAGTTGATTAGTGATGGAAGTTGATGATTTGACATATTTTCCTTATTACCAATGCATAATATTATTTCTTGTAAATACAGTCCTATTGGATTTAGCGTTCTAAAGCTTAATTTGATATTATACAGCATGATTTTCTACTTTTGGAAATGATTTATCCATTTTTATACTTGTATATCTACCTGTTATTATTTTGTGTGATTATATCATGTTATATCATTTTATGTGATTATATCTTTTACCTGGCGGGGGGAGAGGGGAAGCTGTGGGGAGGCATGCACATGCCACAGTGTCCATGTGGATGTGGAATCAGAGGACAACTTTTGTAAGTCATCTTCATTTGTCACCATCTCCGTCCATCATATAGACTTCAGGAATTGAACTCGGATGTTGAGATCTGCTCACAGGAGTCTCCACCCACTGAGCCACCTCACTGGCCTCCCTGCACACGGGGTGGGAATCTTACTAGGAATGTTGTCCGGGAATAAGACCATGGGTCAAAGGTAAAGTGATGTCAGCACAAAATCTAATGAGCACATGCATGAACCTGGCTGTTTACTATGACTTAGGTAATGGGAAAGAGTAATATAGGCCAGCCATCAATAAACCTGGTTTTTTGGACTGAATGGATCCTGACTGGTTGCTCATCAGTCTGAGGTTTAGCTCAGAGTCTGCCCATCTGGCTTTGGCCATGGGGCAAAGGCCTTTGGGAGAGGCCAGCCCTTCCTTGAGTTTCCTTCTTTCCACATGTTGGAGAAAATGCCTGCAGACTTGGTCTGGGAAGCAGATGGAGCTGGGTGTTGTTTCTTTTTTTGGCCCTAGAAAATCCCATGGGCCAAAACTTGGCCAGTCTTGTCAGCAGGACTTTTTGGAGGGGCCATGCTGTTGTTGAGGGTGTGAGATGAACTAATTTTCTTCCACTGCCTAGTCTGTGGATTTTGAACCCATTGCGAAGATATTCAGGGGAAGGAGTATATCCAGGTCACATTGGACCATGTCCCCTGTTCCTGGCCGGTATGGAAAACTGGAGGAGGCTCCAGTGGCCAGAATGGACCACCATTATCCTTGTGAGACACATAGCCTGGGCGAGTCAGGCTTCAGGCCCAGAGAACAAATGCCACATGTTCCACATGCTCAATATATTTAGTTCAGTCTTCTCTGTTACCTTCAGCACAGAGGGAATTCTCTGAACACTCTTTAGAAAACAGTAAGTGAGAAAACAATGATGGGGAAAGGTCTAGAGCCATCAAAGAGAACAGTGACATGACTCAGAGCCTTTGCCACGAGCCTTCCACAGCCACAGAGGAAGGCCGGGTCTCGGCCATCCTCACTCACGTCCACATGTTGCTGGGGAAGAGCCTGAGCAGCATTATACACAAAGCAGGTCTGCATGCCCTCCTATCAGTGTTCAGCACATGGCTGGGTCTGTGCACCTACGGAACACACCGGGTATCAGACAGAAGCTTTTCCAGTGGTCTCACCTGGGAAGTTCCAATGTGTGGGTTACCCACAACATGTTCATGACTGCAAAATGTTGTTTTTTTTTTTTTTTAATCAGCTGTCAAAGCTTGAGAAACAGCAGCAGAGGAAAGAGAAGACCAGAGCCAAGGCGCCTTCTGAGTCAAGCAAAGAGCGAAATACTCCCAGAAAAGAGGACCGCAGCGCCAGCAGCGGGGCGGAGGGCGACGTGTCTTCTGAGCGAGAGCCTTAGATGCAGAAGCAGGAGCTCAGGTAAGAGGTTCCCACCCATCAGGAGGACAACAGTGAACTGAGCTGTGAATGGCTGCAGAGGCAGGATTCATCTTGAAGGACATTCATCCATGGTGTCCTCAACTATGCTTCCTTCCTGGGTGGAGATTGCCGTTGTCAGTGAGACTGTGTTGTATGTGTGGAGATGCAAATGGGCAGGGCACACACAGGCTAAGATACCCACCTGTGTGTACCCGCCCTGGCTGGCCTGCGTCAGCCACAGTGACTGTCACAGATAACCAGCAACTGTGTGCTTCTCTAGGTCTTGCTCCACCATCCTGTTCAATCACCCAAGCCCATCTGCTCTTAGCCACTCCATGGGGACCACTGTCCTCTGTAGCAGCCTCTTCTTACATTGCCTGTCTTGTGTTTTGCCGTCATTTGCTTCCTCTTACAAGGCATTGTAAGAGACAGTATTGCTACTAAGCCCTAGTAGAACTAGTGCGTTCTCAAAGGCAGAGTGCTCCTCCTGCCTCTTCCCACAGAGCACTGAGATCACAGGCCTGTGCCGCCATGCCCAGCTGGCATCGTTACTTTACTTTTCCTGAAACGTGGGCTTGCTCTTCATCATTCCTATGCTCAGGACTGTGTGGGGTTCACTGTCATATCACGTGTCCCTCCAGAAGCCTCTGACATGTGTTCTGATTCTTCCTTAAATAGATACATTACCAATGCTCTTATGATTGATGCTGGACCAAATGCTGGTGCACTGAGGTGAAAGATCCAAAGCCTGATCCCCCAGGGAACTCACACATTCAGGATGAAAACCAGGAAGAGATCTGCTACAGCATATGGTGTAATGTAGGAATAGTATGAACATGTGGGGTGGTTGAGAGGACTCTGGAACCAGACCTTGAAGGACACACAGAACTGGGAAGATGAAGGGCAAGGGCACGGATCTTCCTAAGGCAAGAGAAGAGTGTGTGTTAGCTTTTGGTCACTACAACAGAAGTTCCAAGGTAATCAACCTCATGGTGGATCATCATGGTGGAAGCAAAACTGCTCACTTCATGGCCAGGAAGCAAAAATAGGAGAAGGGAGAGGCAGAAGGACTGGGATTTCACCATATGCAGGAGCATGCCCGACCTGAAGACTTCCACCTCTTCAGAGTACCGCTCCCTCATAGTATCCCCACCATGGGAACCAAGCAGTTGATGCATGGGCCTTTGGAGGACACTCAAGATCCAAACTACAGCAAGGCACCCCGTTGTGTTGGGGGAAACAAGATGGAGATGACAAGAACAGATGAATTTTGGGACAGAGAAAGTGAAGATTGGCAAAGGGTTGGGCATGAGGGGGATCAGCTGCTCAGAGAGTTGAAGAGTCTGAATCATTCAGGGTCTGCTTTGTAGCTACAAGAAATGTGGACTTTGAGGGTGAAAATTTCTAAGTATGCAATAGCATAACCAGGCACAACATTTAAAAAGATTGTTTTGGCCCTGGGGAGTAAGGTTTGAAGCAGATAGGCTAGTTAGGAGACAACTGTAGAAATCCAGAGAATTCCTGAGGCTGGAGGAGTGGGACTGGGAGATGTAAAGGGAGCTAACCATCATTTCAATATGGTGATGAATCAAGTGTGTGGTGCTGCCTAGAATGATAGAGGACAGCAAGCACAAAGGGGTGAGGCTAATTACAGGTTTGGGGAATGTTGTATTTAAAATGGCCATTGGCACCCAAGAATGACATCACTGAGGAGTGGTCTTGAGAACACTTTGGAGCCTTCAGTTCATAATCCACAGCCCAGGTCATCCTAGAGGCACCAAGCTGCAGCAAGGTTGACTGCTGGCAAGGTGCTTTCCTCCTTTACCTTCTCTTTTCTTCCCGAAAGAGAGTGTCTATGCGATGACTTAAGGATGCTCATGTCTAGATAGTAAAATGTGTTACAGATGGGTGCAATGGAACCCACTCTAACACATGAATGAGAGAGAGCTCAGAAGACTTGGACCAATGAATCACTAATCCTTTAAGGGGTATTGAGAGTAGTGAATCCTCCTGTCTCTTGACTCCACCCTCCCATGTCATGGTGTTTTCTTCCAACAGACCAGTAGGGAACGACAGTGCTGTGGTACTTGGTCTGGACTGACTTATTTTACACACTCATGTGTGAGAAAAACATGTGTCAGAGAGAAGTCACGTTGAACTAGGCATCATTGGTAATAACCACCAGCATTCCTGTTTCTTATTTTTGATGATGAAGCGTGAAGCCATTGATTTTTATTTATGAACTGAAAAACATAGTGTGGGTTAGTGAGAACCATCCAAAATATCCCGTGCAGCTTCTAAATAATGTTAAATATTCATGAGTGTGTCAGTAACATTTTATGACAAGTGTATTGTCTTCCTATCCTTTCAAAATTCATTTTTTTGAGCTGCCAGCAGTCAGTTTTGTCACACTAATATTGCTGGTACTGCTCATTTATAATCTGTCTTAAAATCCTCAATCCAGAGGAGATAAATATGCTGCAGGGCAGGGTCATTGGCTAGAATGAAGAAGGGTAATAGAGGGAAAGCTCCCTCCTGGAAGAAGGTAAAAGCCATGATTTCAGGGTTGGGCATGGTTCATAGGAGGAGCAGAGGAGTAGATGACCCAGGAGTAGATGGCCGAGAAGCCAGGGGATCATGCTTGTGTTCCTGTTCAAGGTGAGAAGGCAACAGGAAAATGAGATTAGACCTCATTAGATTTGATATGCTAGTCAAGTGAGGAGGCACTAACTCAGGGGCTCATCCAAGTCTTACCTCCCTCCATCTTGCTGATTGCTGTGTTGATTAAGTTAGGCCCTTTCTGCTTCCTTGCCATTTCTTTTCTTGAAAGAATTGGACTCATCACCTGCAGCTGCTGTGAAATGTGGACAGGTGGAGGGCATGATTGCAGGCCCTGCACCGCCTCTCATGCAAGAAGATACTCATCCCTCCCCAGTGTTTCCATACACTGTCTTCTCCAGCTTCCTGGTCCACAGTGGGACACAGTGGAGACATGCCCTCCACTGTGCCTATCCCTCAGGAAGGCCAGAGGAAGGACTGTCATCTGTAAGGGTCTCCTGTGGTGGGGAGCACTTCACTTGGTTCAGAATCCAGGAGCCTTGGCCTCCAGTCATCACTCTTCTGGCTGTGGGCAGCTGCCCAGCTCTTATGCCTTCCACTGTCTTGACATTGAGGTGTCGCACTGTGTCTTCTCTCTAGGGCTTTTTAAAAAAACTATAAATAATAGCTTTTCTGTAGGAATTAGGATCTATATCACAAGTTTAAAGCAAATTAAATGTTTAAACTCCTAAAACATCCTCAACATGAGAGATGCATAGAAACGTGAACACTCACTTTCTAGTAACTAGAGTTGACTTACCAACTTGCATGCACACAGATCACACAGAAGAGCTCTGTGCTTTTAGAACAGTTTTCCTAGCTGTTCTGCGGATTGTTGTATTAATCTACCAATACAGTTGATACATGTAATGTCTTAATTTTTACTTTACTTTTGTCTAACCAATATTTTAAAAATCTTTTCTGGAAAATGGAGTCTTATTACTTTTCAGATCAGCAGAAAACAGAACAATGTGAAAGTCTCCATTTGTTTTAGATTTGGCCTTGAATTCTTGTATTTGGGGAACACCCATATCCCGTGGCCACAGGAAACCTGGTGGTAGTCTCACTATGCATGTGTGAGCAAAAGAAGATCATCTGCGGTGGTGTGGGCAAAGGAAGGGATAGTAGCCATGTGTGGTACAGAACATCTAGGGGGTCATGTCCACAGAAAGAAAACTGAGCACAGAAACAGAAGGCAAGAGGTGGGGATGCGTGGCACTCCACCACTTCCTTGGCATAGGGAGGGAAATGTCTCCTGCACTTGTAGGCATCTGCTGCTTTTTTCAAGTTTGTGAACACTTAAGTTTTTGTTTGTTTTCTTTAGAGTGGTACAGACCACATAGAACCTGGGTAAGTGGTAACTGCCATCAACTACCCAAAAGAACCATCCAGACAGTGGACTTGGCAGTATGGGGAGTCAGCCCAAAGGAAGTTGCTTGGGAAAGAGCAGGGAAGTTCATTCCAGTCTGCTGTCATGTTAGACCTAGGAGGACTGATGGTGGGGAGTAAAGACAGACATGTAGAGGCAGCCTCTGCCTGGCAGGATATAAGCCTCAGGTTGGGGGGTGGTTTGAGAGAAACTTGACTGTCAACTTGACAGGATTAAGAATCAACATAGAAACAAACCTCTGGGCAAATCTGTGAGGTATTTTCTAGACTGGGTTAATTCAAGTAGGTAGAATAACCCTAAATGCAAGCAGCAACATTCCATGGACTGGGCCCCAGATTTGATAAAAGGGGGAAAGAGAGCTGGGCAGCTTTGCTCATTATTCTCTTGCTGTAGATGTAATGCAACCAGCTTCCCCAAGGTCCTGCCTGCATGACTTCCCACCATGACGGACTGTGACTTCCAATTCTGAGCCAAAAATAAACTCTTTCCCCCTTAAGTTGCTCTTGTCAGGTGTTCTGTTGCAGCAGTGAGGAGAAGAAGAACAGAGGGCTAGCTGCAACGGAAGCTAGGCACCATGCTCGTGTTCATGTATAAAGGGCAGCAGAAGTGCTCCCCAGCATCCGTCATTTGTATGGTACAGGTGTGCATGGGCCTCACCTGCCCTGGGAAGGGTGCAGGAGAGCTGTATTGGGTTTGTTGGGTCTGTGATGGGTCCTGGGTAGAGGGAATGAAATGAACCAGGCCATGAGAGGCAGCTTTGTTAGGAATGTGCTTGTCGTCGTGATTCCTCAGCATTAGTGATCCATTCAGGTTTCAACCACGACCCATGGAGCCATAGATGGGATTTTTAGGGGCCCTGTAGACTAGAAGGACAGAGGGAGAGCCACGTCAGTTGGAAGGCTCTGGTCCCTGGCAATGGAGAAGCCAGACTTGAGTGTGAACTCTCAGCAGGGCCTCCAAGGACAGACACCCAGCTAAGCTGCAGCAGGTACCAGATCCCAGAGGCCGCTGGGACTCAGAGCGTTGCTGGCACTGAGGCAGGATGGCATGTCTGTGCACTAGTACTTCCTTGGCTAGGTGGCACATGGGCAAGTTCAGTGGGCTCCTGAGAATACAGAAGTAGCAGTCCTTTGAATTAATTCGAGTAGTACTGCTTGGTTTTGGACTAAGTATTGAGGGAACACCATTCACTTATGGACAGTTTAACTTAGGTGTCTTGTTATAATTCAAATCAAGCAGCAATTAATTGGTCAGGAAGCAGTTCTTTTGAGCCTGTACTGACACCTTCTGAGATTCCAGTTGGTCTAGGACCAGTGAGAGGCTGGGGTGCTCTCACTTCTGAGAATTTACCAGACCTAAAGGGGTCTAAAGGACAGCTGCTGTTCCAATTACATGTTTGAAAATTTTGATACTTCTTTGATGGAATTTGTCATCCCAGTAGATGACAAAATCTGCCCCCCTCCACCAGATACAAGTGAGGTCCCTTTGAGAGCTGAATTAAGAGTGATGGACAGGTGACCTTGGTGTTTGCTTCAGTGCACAGACAGCTGTTCTCTAGAAGGGAACCATAGTTTCCATTTGCTTTTCTTAAAAAAACAGATTCCTGGGGTGTCTCGAAGGCCCATGGGTGCAGCCCATGGGAATTCCCGTGGCTCGAGAGAGAAAGAAAAGGCAGAGAGAATGGAATGATCTTAGGAATGTTTTTCTTTGAAAATGGGTCAAAAACCTTCATGGTTCAGATGATGTATCTCGAGTGACATTTCATCGCATTACAAATGCTTGGCATTTTATCAAATGGACATAAAGATGCTAAAGTTAACATTGGGTCTGTCCTTGGTCTCAGCTTTTCAGACTCCTCACCTTGCTGATAAGATTTTCTGTGAGGCTGCCATTCAAATCATTTCTCTGTCCACAGGCTGGTACGTTAGGACAAGACAGCTGGAAGACTCAGGCTCTGCTTTCTGCCCCAGATCTCCAGTGCAGGTGTAGCCTAGGTTTACTTAGCTGCTGTAATTAGGATGTGAGAGGAGTTCCTGACCAGCACCCCACATTTCTGTCCTCAAATGTCAACACATTCGAAACCAAATAGGGAAAGTGTTTTGGAAGCGGCTCTCTGTTTGCTTTCTCAACTTGACCTTTGTCAGAATAGTTCAGCGTGGCTATTCTGGTGGACCATGTTTCTTCTTAATGAGCTGAGACCAGGGGAGGGAGTCTGTTGAAAGGATGTTTTTAGCTTTTCACCCTTCTCCCTGTATGTAGGAGACTCTTTTATTCCCAAGGCTTTGCTTCATTTCCCCGAGCCACATTCAGACCCTTTCCCAGGCCTATGTGTGGACATTTCATAATATAAAACTAGCTGTGCTTCTGAAATAGCGCTTCCATTTCCATTTTCTTTCTTTAAGCTTTATTTATTTATTTATTTATTTATTTATTTATTTATTTATTTATTTATTCATTCATTCATTCATTCATTTATTTGTGTGTGTGTGTGTGTGTGTGTGTGTGTGTGTCTGTGAAGGACCAAGGGTGACTTCTGAACTTCATCTTGAATTGCTTCTATCTCCTTTTTTCTTTCTTTGCTCCGGGATTCCCAGGCTCCACCCACCGGGGCCAGAAGTGCAGGCTACTGCTGTTTCTGCCTGGTGTTTTTAGGTGGGACCTGAGATCGGAACTCAGGACCTTTTGCTTAACCCCACAGCCATCTCTCCAGTTCCTTTCCATTTTCAATTAAAATAGCCTTCTAGGGTTGTCCTGGAGTTGACAATACACATTTTTTGCTTACTCCAATTCCCACTGTGTGCCTCATGTGTACAGAGTGAAGCACAGGGCCTCATGCCCACAGTCCTGCCTGTGTCTCCTTCCCACTTACTTTCCACATTCTGCAGTCACTGGTGTATTATTTTGCATTGCTTCCTGAAGTGGTTATTTTAAAGATAAATTAATCTTAAAAGATTGTGTTTTGCCTTCTTTTCTTTGCTGTCAGTTTTTTCTCTCATGCTGTGAATCCAGGTTCCCAATCTAAACCATGTTCTCCTGTCTGAAGGATTTCTTTCCATATTTGTTGTACATATATTTGAGTAATATTTGTGTTTTTTTGTTTGTTTGTCTCCAAAGGGCAATTTTGCTGTTGTAAAATTCAGATTGGTAATTCCCTTTTCACGAGTTAATTCTTCTCTTTTCTCTATTTCATTTATTTAAAAATATGTTTATTTATATTGGATGTATAAGTGTGTTCATTTATGGTGTGTAGTGTGACGTTTCAATACATGTACGTATGGGAAGATCAGGGCAACTGGCACATCTGCCAGCAAAGACACATATCATGTCTGGGATACATGTTTGATACTCACTAGTGTGGAACATCCATCAGTAGTTCTTCGTATATACTTCTGCACCCACGTACCCATCAGCCACCCTTTACCTCTGATACCATTCCTAGACTCTAGTACTACAAATATATTATCTACTTCTTTGAGATCGACTTTGTCTTTCTTGTATAAGCAGGAACAGCAACATTTCTCCTACACATGACTTATTTCTACTTTGTTGTCTACTATTTCAACCCATGTTGCCGCATATGAAACAATTTCATTCTTTATTAAATAACTGAAGAACATTCAATTATATGTATGTTTACTGTTTTCTCTATCCATTCATCTGTTGATGGATGCCTAGGCTCATTCCGTATCTAGGCTATTGTGAATAGTGTGGCAATAAACATATAGTAAGGATGTACTTTCAACATATTGATATCTGGTCTTTTGGCTAGATACCTAACAGTTACTGGATCATTTGGTAATTTTATTTCTAGTTTTTTGAGAAACTTACATGCTATTTTCCATAATGGATGTTCTGACTTACATTCCCATCAAAAGTATGTAAGAGTTCTTGTTTCTCAACAGCCTCACCAACGTTTTTCTTTTTAATTTTTGATAGTAGTGATTTTGACTGGGGTGGAAAGACAGCTCTTTGTAGTTTTTGTCTTCATTTCCCTCATGATCAGTAATAATGGATAGCTTTTCACATGCTTATTGGCCTTTTGGGTCTTTTCTTTGGGAAATGTTTGCTCAGGTCCTTGAACCTGGGGCATCATGCGTACTGTGCTGAGCTCAGCCCCAGCCCTTTCAGTTCTGTTTATGTTCTAAGAATTGATTGTTTGTCTGAAAAACAGCTTTTTGTTTTCTCCTGCGCTGTATTTTGTCTCTTCACTGCGCTGATTACACCTTCGTTCTACAGAAGGTTTTAGTTTGACACAGTGCCCTTTGCCACCTTCCTTTTTTATCACCTGTGCTTTCTCCAGACGAATGTCCTGCGATATCTTCTTCTAGTACTTTTTTTTTTAAATTTTTTTAAAAATTTATTATTTATTCAATTGTGCGTGTATGTGTGTGTGTGCTCATATATGTGTGTGTGTGTAGGCATATGTATGTGTGTAGAACCACCGGCGGATTCGGGAACCACCATGGACGCCTCCTTGTTTACTCTGCCCCGGGATTCACAGGCTCCGCCCACCAGAACCAGAAGCGCAGGCCGCCCCCGCTTCCGCCTGGGGTCTATACGTGGGATCTGGGATCCGAACTCAGGACCTTCCGCCTGCAAGGCGGAGGCTTAACCCCTGCGCCACCTCTCCAGCCCCTTCTTCTAGTACTTTTTATAGTTAAAGTCTTATACTTAAGTTTTGGATTCATTTTGAATCATTTTTATATGATAGGAAGATAGTTTGTTCTGCATGTGGATAATCCTGTCTATCCAGCACCATTCATTTAGGGATATTTTCCTTTCTCTAGTGTACATTCCTGTTGGCCTTGCCAAAAAAAAAAAATCATTGCTTATAAATATACATGTTTATATGTTTATTTCTTGTTTTGTCTAATTGATGATAGAAGCTTTGATCCTTTTACTTAGGATTGCTTTGACCTTTTGGTATTTGTGTGTGTGTATGTGTGTGTTTGGAGTCTTGCACATTCTAGGAGTGTTTTTCCTCATTTCTATGAGGATCATTGATGTTTTGATGGAGTTTGTACTGAATTTGCAAATCACTTTAGTCATCTTCACAATCTAATTCTTTCAGTCTATGAACATGGAATGCATTTTGGTATATGTGTTGTGTTGTATGTGTGTGTGTGTATGTGTGTTGGTGTACACATGTATGTGGGCATGTATACAAGAGGGCACTTGAGTGTATTTTCCTGTGGAGACCCAAGCTGACTTCAGAAGTCATCCTGGATTACTCTTTCACCTTATTGCTTTGCTCTAGGGTTTCCAAGGCCCCACCTTCCAGGGCCAGAATAAAGGCTACTGCTATATCTGCCTAGTTTTTTTTTTTTTTTTTTTTTTTAAGTGGGATCCAAACTCAAGTCCTTTTGCTTGTGAGACAGAAGTTTTAACTATTGAACCATATCCTCAGCCCATCTCTTTGGTTTTCTGCAATTTACATAAGCCCTTTCCTAGGTGTTATTCTGCTTGAGTGTTCTCTAAGTGTTCAGGAGCGGACAATAAATCATCTGTCATTAAGTTTGGTAAGTTCTTGTCCATTATCACTTGAAGTATTCCTTCTACTCTTTTTTTCTTCTGGTATTCTAATTTTATGCAGACTATGTGTATAAATGCCTTTTGCAGTTGTGCTGTAGTTCCTGGATACTGTTCCTTTTTTTCTCCTTATTTCCTTTTCTCTTTATATTTTGGCCTGGTAGGTTCATATTGACTAATCTTTAAAGCCCACTGACTCTTCTGTTAGCCAGTTAGTTTATTGCCAGTCATACTTTGCCTGCATGTTGTAGATAAATTCATTGCCAAACAACTTAAGGGGGAACAAGAGGTTTTATTCTCGCTTATGATTCTTGGTTATAGTTCCTTGTCTAGCTTGGCTGGAGAGCTCATACCAACACCAGTTGCTGAGGGCCACATCATTCCACAGGACTGAGTGCGGGACGGTCCTCACTTGCCAGATCAGCATGTCCGGCCTACTATGCCAAAGAATATCAACTTTCTTAACCAGCTCCTGCCATCTTATTCACCTGTTCAGAGGCTAGTCCCGTCTACTGGACTGGACCTTCTCTATCAATTAGATAATCCCCTGCAGGCTTTCTCAGAGTTTAACTCTACTAATTCTTTACAAATATGCCCAGAGCTGAAACCTTCAATTATCAACTTGACACCTGTATCTAACTGTGACGTGGCACGTGTCTGTACAAGGGCTACATCACTTGGCATTGTTGGGTTACTGACTAGCTCCCAGTACCCAAGACTTGCACCAACTTTCAGTTTTTGAGTTTATCTAAGATATTTTTCATTTCTGTTATGGTATTTTTTATTTCTGTCATTTTCTTTTTCATGTTTCTCAGAGTGTCTATTTCTCTGCTTATATTATCCATCTGTTCTTACATATTGCTTACTCTTAGCACTACAGCCCTTAACATTTAACCACGAGTATTTTAAATCCTCGTCTGATAATTCCGGCTGTGTCATGTCTGAGTTTCATTTTGATAATAGTTTTGAGTTTGCTGAGCTTTCTGAGTGTGTAATGTATGCCAATTGGGAAATTTTAACAATATTTCTTCAAGTATTTTCTTGTTCTTTCATTTCTCTCTCTTACCAAAAGGCACTGTGAGTCTCTCTCTGTTATGTGGGGATGCATATGCCTTTTTGCTTTTACATAGTAGCTTTATGATGTTACTTTACTTCATAGTTATTCTTTTTGCTGTAAGATGCCACTTGAAGTCAAGCAACTTAAAGGGAGACTTATTTGGCTTATACTTCCTAAGGGAGATGCACTCTATTATGGCAGAAAAAACGTAACAGGCTGGCAGAAGCTGGAGATGGCTTGGGTCACACCCATTATGGAAGCCGAGAGAGCTAACTGCAAACCGCAAGAGCAGATTCCTAGCACAAGCAGGGCGGGGCTAACCAGCCTCACTTCTGCTACATGCTTCCTCTGGCAAGACCACCTCCCAAAGGTGTCACGACTTTCCCAGGCATCAACTAAGGATTCAAACACATGAGCCTGTGGGGGACAATTGAGAGGGGGAGAAGAGAGGGGGAGAGGGGAGAGAAACCTCAGGTTTGTGGCAGCAGCGGAGGGCCGAGGGCAGCAGCAGGTGGTGCTCTCTGGTGTTACAGCTCGGGTACTGGCATTGCATGCTGGGACCCTTAGCCCTGTGTAGCAAGTGCTATAACTCTTGTGTGAACCTTGGGTACTGGAACCAGTAGCCCCGCAGTGACAAGTGGTACAGTCCTTTAAGAAGTGGACAGTGGATAGCTTTTCTACTGTCAAATCCCCCAAATCCCAAACCTCGACATCAACTAGTATGATAGCCTTAGGCCCAGGATGCCTCAAACCCTCGTTTCTCAAAGTCTGGCAGCCCTTTAGGACTCTTCAGTGACAGACCGTTTCTCTTCTCTGGTTCTTTACCGTCTTCTATCCCCTGTGGTCTCAGCTCTGTTTGCCCTTTCTCGCCTTCTCTGTATCTCCACACTTTCTGGCTATCCTAGCTGCTGTCTAATGTCTCAGCTGCCTTTGCCATGCCTGCTGTTATGGTTGTCACTGTGGCATCAGATGCCCCACATGTTGCTGTTGGCACCATCTTGGCTGCTGCTGTTCTGATGCCGATGCATAGCCATTGCTGCTGCTCTATTGCTGCTTGCTAATGATACTATCAAAAACAGACAAAAGACCCTGCAAAAGAAGCTGTTTTTAAAGGATTTATTATGAGTGTGTGTGTGTGTGTGTGTGTGTGTGTGTGTGTGCGTGCGCGCGTATGTGTGTGTGTGTGTGTATGTGTGTGTGTATGTAGCTGCACACATGTATGCATGTTTGTGCAGGTCAAAGGACAACCTTGATTGTCATACCTCAGGAGCCATCCACCTTGCTGTTTTCAAGATAGGGTCTCTCTCATTGGTTTGGGGCTCACCAGTTAAGTTAGGCTAGCTGGCCAGTGAGCCCCAGGGGCCCTCCCATCTCTGCTTCCCTCATGCTGGATTTAGAAGTACATATACACCATTGTTGTTGTTCCTTGTTTTCAGGTTCCCAGACTAACTCTGTTTTAATAAGTGATTCTATTAAGTGCACAGCTAAGTTTGCAGAAAACACAATAGTGTGGATCATCAGATGTAATAGCTATTCATTACAAAGGGAAATAAATATGAGACACTCATGCTTTTCCTTCCTCAGCTTCCCAAGTGCTGCCACGCCTGGCTCCTATGTATTTGTTTTAATGTTTGTAAGGTTTGTACTGATGCTGCCTCTCCTATTCCTTGTATTAGTAATTTGTCGTCTTCTTTTTTTTAAGTGTGGACAAAAGATTTATCAGTTTATTGTTTATTATTTTTCTTTCATATTTTATTTGAAATTTCACTGGTTTCTGCTTCTCTTTAGTATTGTCTTCTTCATGTTTGCTTTACATTTATTTTGTCTTTATTATTTCAGTTTCTCAGGGTAGAAACTTGAAGTAGATTTTTTTTAAAGAATGAGTTTTTTAATTTCTTTAATTTAAATTTCTTTATTTATTTTGCACATGTGTGTCTGTCTGTCCATCTATCCTTCTCACAGGATACTGTGTGTCCCTGTGGAGTTACCAAAGGTGACTTCGAAAATCATTTTGGATTGCTTCTACCTCCTTTTTGCTTTGCTCTGGGATTTCTCAGGCTTTGCCCACCAGGGCCAGAAGTTCAGGCCACTGCCTTTTCTGTCTGATTTTTTTTTTTTTTACATGGGATCTGAACTCAGGACCTTCTGCTTGCAAAGTAGAATCTTAACCCTAGAGCCATCTCTCCAGGCTAAAACTCAATTATTATGATTTTTCCTTTTCCAATATAAGTACTAAATGCTATGAATTTTCCCCTAAGCACTACCTTAGTGAATATTACAAATTTGTTACATTGTGTTTTCATTTTCATTGTGTCTAAATGCATTCTAATTTGTCTTGGAGTTCTCTTTGATTTAAAGGTTATTTAGAATTGTGGTCAGAGTTGGGTTGCTGGTTCTTTCCTGTAATCCCAGCACTTCAGAGTCTGAGGCTGGAAGATTTCTGCAAGTTCAAGGTGTTGGCTCTATGGTGAGCTCTAAAAAAGGAAACAAAGCCAAAGAAGTATATTCAGAAATGAGTTTGGGGTCTTTTAAAGTCTTTTTAAGCAGTGGAGTTACCATGGTGTCCCTGGTGAGAAGACACTTGGGTTTATGCATCACAACGAGCTAGATTTTTCACAATGAATTAACATGCTGTAATGTTAGTGTCTTTGTGTGAGCTTGAGCCAATACCTTCAGTTATTCTTTAGTGCTTCCAGGCCTGTCAGTAGGATTTGCAGTCCTTCTTAGCAGTGTCTTCTCTTTGTTCCTTTTAGTGCATTACCTTTGGGCAGAACTGGATCCTGAAAAATTCAAGATGCTAAGCACCTGTATTGCTTTAAGAATTTGGGATGGAAACATGAAAAGGAAACGGAAATATGACATTGGGAACCTGCATACTCCTGCAGAAAAACACCAAAGGACGGTTCTGTGCTGCTGTGATCTGACTGGTGGAGGGTGTTATGGTGGTGGGACACTCATGGTGGAGGGTGCACACCCACGCCTTCCTTGTGGAGAGAAAGCCATTGGCTTTCTTCATTCTCATTGTGTCTTGGTTTGCTTTTGGAGCAGGCTGGCCCAGCATTATTTACCCTCAAGTCTCCTGTGATGTTTTCAACAACATATTCACAATGAGTCTCCAGCACATCCCAACTGCCCGTGATCTCTCCCAACACAGGTTCACAAGGCGCAACTGGTGTTAGGATATAAAGAAAGCAACCATCAATGATAATGTGTTGTATTAGACTTTGCATCTTGTAAATTTTCTCATTTTTCTAAAAATAAATAACAATAAAACTCTTAAGTCTCAATAGATTACTTTCTTATCAACAGATTCTGCTGTGTTTCTGCTTAACCATGTCTGTAGACCGTGTCTATAATGTGTCTGAACTCACCATATGTATATAGCCACACTTTTCAGATAGACTTTGTGTCTGAATCACCATATGTATATATCCATACCTCTCAGATAGGTCTTGCAAGACGCCTTCCCCCAGGGCCCAGGCATTTGGTTCCAGAAGGAGAACCTGCCTATGGTAAGGTATAATTGATAACATTCCATTTAAAAAATGTGATGGCAGGAGAGAGGAACGTAAGTAGGGAGGGAGCTTCAGGATGGCTGGAGCAGTCTGATTGAAATTAGATGCAGTTCCTACACCTGAACCATGGCAAAGACCACACCCTCTGGCTATCCAATTGTCCTTTTCCAGCAGCTGTTCTTTTTGCTTATATCCGAGCCAGTCTGCCTAGAGCTGTGTCGCCAAGTTCTCCTAAAGTCATTTTTCAGCTCAGTGTTAATCTACTTAGAGGCATATCCACTATGGTTATGTTTGACATGATATACTATAGAGGAGTAATGTATATGTGTGTGTGGCCAGCAGTCTTATTGTCTCTTGAAATATTACTTGCTGAAATAGAGGGAAGATGCAAAGTCAGAAATTAAAAGAGGGACAATGGAAATGTGTTATATTAACTGGGAATGTTGATTTTCTAGGAAAATGATTCCTAAGTGGAAGACAATGTTGAGAGCCTTGGACATCTGAGCAGAAGACCAGAGCCTACTTCTGCAAGGGGAGACCTCTTGTTTCAAGTAATTGTCTTAAAAATTTCCATTCACCACATATAGGGAACACGATGATGTCAGATAATGACTCACCATAGTTGTAGCATCAGATGGAAGGAAACATTTCTATCACCTTGAAGATAATTTTGAATTCTTAGGATGAGAGAAGCAGTGAACACCTTCAAGACTGGCTCGGGAGGGTTAGATCCAACAGGTGGGGGTGACAGAAAGACAATGAAAGGTCAGGAGAAAGCCCAAATGCCACAACTGCATCAGAACAAAATGCCAGTTCCCTTTAACCCTCTGCTTTAACCCTGTTTGGAAGGTCAGTTCCCATTCTGTTTGTGCTAGACCAGTGACTAAAATTAGATTTGAGTTGCAGTTGTGCTTTAGTACAAAAGCCCTGTTTTTACATCCCTTCTGACTCCTGACTCCTGCTTACTTATAAAGCTTGCTGTTTATTGTCCATTAAAGCATCACTTGGATAGGAATGGGAGAAGAGAGCCACACCATGTATGGCTTTTCTGAGAAGCTTTGGCAGATGTGGGCCCAGTACTTTAAACACAGTGCTGGGAAGCAGCATCCGTTTAATCATGCCCTTTGTGGTTTACTTTACAGGAGAACAAGCACTTGTGGCCACACAAAACATAGACCAAATAAAGGCATCCTCTGAGGCGGTACTCCATAGTATTAGTCTGTGGCTGGTGGTCCTGGAAAGAGGGAGGAACGGAGGGAGGGAAGCAGGACATATTCTCTAGCATGCTGTAGGCTGACACTAGATGGTGCTGTTGGGCATAAACAGGACTTGGTATCCATCATCTAGATTAGAAGGAACACCCCATGTTTTCTGAGTCTCTTGTCATTGAGAAACCTGAAGTCAGAAAGATGAGTCTTGGCTGTTTCTGCCCCTTTTCAGTTAGGCACTTCCAGAATGCCTCAGGTGAAATCCATTACCAATTGGGGTCTTTTAAGGATTTTAAGGATAAAGTGCAAGAATCTCATTTTAGAAATCATGGAGTAACATCAGACATCCATCCACTCATCCATCCACTTGGTGGTGTTAGGAAATATGAGGGAGTTAGTCTTTCTAAGAACTCCTGGGTTTTCATTCTCTTCATTGATAGGCAATTTTTGGAGATTCTGGAAAACCATCCTTAAATTATCTGCAATGATGGTATTTTAAGTGAGTAAATCTAAAGTATTAGACTTTGAGATAATATATTTGATATTTGGAATGGCCAGAGAATAATTTGGTTTTGATTCTTCCCTAGGGATGGATGAGCTCAATGCATGGATTTTGGGCAAGAAATGCTCTGGGAGGGTCTGTCGAAGGAGTTAAGGCAGCCAATGTCTCTGCAAGGAGGAGGGTGGCTCAGACCCAGGTATAGGCCCAAGGAGGTGATCTTCCAGGGGAAGCAGAAGGCGTGAGAGGAGAGCCGTTCAGACAACTCTAGCAGCATGCGGGGAGAGAGGAGACAGGCGGAGGGGCAGTGACAGATGCAAGACCTCTGTGTTAGCTAACTACAGGTGTCAGCTTGACAATTGAAGGTTCCAGCTCTGGGCATATTTGTCAAGAATTAGTAGTTAAGCCCTTAGCAAGACTTCAGGAGATCGTCTAATAGACTGGGAAGATCTAGTCCATGTGGATGGGATTATTCCGTGGGCAGGTAGACAAGATGGAGGGAACTGGTAAAGTAGGATGATGCACTTCGACATACCTGGACAGACATGCTGCCTGGCAAGTGAGGCTTCCTTTCTCTTGGTTATGGGGATATGGTGCGGTCAGTTGTCTCAGCTCTTATGTTGGTCTCTGCTGCTGCTGGATCTGGCACTCGGCGGCAGCTATAGCCAGGCCAGCCTTGGTGAATGGAAGCCCATGTTGTTGAGTCCATTTGTAACCTCTCCAGCTCCTTATGCTGAGCTCTCCTGCCAAGCTGAACTGGCCACTGTAACCAGACAATGGAAAACAATAATAAAATCCCTTGTCCCATCAGCCATTTTGTCATGAATCTATCAGCAATGTGTAGAGTAACTACGACAACCAGAGACAAGCCACAGATCTGACAGTCACGGCCACATCCTTCATCCTCACCATGCCTCTCTCTATCTTCCCCATTTTCACTCTTCTGTTTTGGCAGTTTTTCCTGAAAAAATTGTGACCCTTAAAAACTAGACATAGGTCTGCTAGTATGGTATGTGCTCAGGTATGGACATAGGTGTGGGATACAGAGTGCTCAGCCTTGGCTATGGGATAACCTTGGGGCAGTTTACTTATCTGAGCTTCCATTCTGTCAAGTGAAGGTGGCATTTGCCACTTGTAACTTGCTGGTGGCAACATGGCAGCCTGTAGAGGTGCGTGCCCAGGGCGCGTGGGCACTGTGCCTATAACTGCCTGTATGTAAGCAAGCTCCCCAGGTTAATCTCTTGTAATCACTGTGGCTCAGTGGGACTGTGCCTGTGGGCCATCTGTGGAACTGTTTGTCATGTCATGGTGACCCTCACTCCCAGATTCCTGCCATGTTCAGATATGTTTTCTCCATCTTCAGTTCTTGGCTAAATCCAACGCACAGGAGGGAGTTGGCATTCTGTTAGAAATCCTTTTTCAGATGAGGAGCTGCATTATGTATCTTCTCACTTAACCCACTTTCTTCCCTCCCACGTTTCCCATCACAACTGACACCAAACTGTACTGTTACAGTGTTTTGCTGATTAATCCAATGATCCTGTCAAAAAATACTAGTACAGCACAAGGTGTCATTTGTGAGCTCATCTGCTTCCAGTGATCACTGAGTTCTTTCCCACAGCCTCCCAAACCATCTGTTTAATCATCTATTCTAGAATGTGCTCGGAGCTACCATGATCTGGATTGCCTACAATGTCTGCCATCCATTTATAAAAACTAATTATTGACATGTTTGACTTTGTAACTCCTCTTTTCAGAATTCTTCTTTTAGAGCTCCCAATGGTAATTGTGTTCTGTGGTCACATCTTTAAGGTTGTGTCAAAGCCTTTTTGAAACTTCAGTTCATTCAGAGAACTGTGTAAGTGTCCCCTCACCCACCTTTGGCTGCAGGGCCCTTTTTTAATGTTTATTTTTATCTTTCATGAGTTTCAAACATTTGCTTATAGAAATAAAGTAATTGAATTTGAGCACGTAATTATGGCTGGAAGCTAGTGCAGCCCTCTGCATGCGTGGCTCTCTTTACCACCATCCTGTGTTACTCCATGTTGCAGTGGAGAAAACTGAGGCCTGATTGCCGAGCAGCCAGTTGGTTTCTGATGTAACTTGTATCATGCTGGTGGAACACAGAACCCAAAGTCAGGGGAACAGAATTGAGCATCACTACAGCTACATCAGCCAGCATTATGCCCTGTTCCTAAGTCAGGTGACCCTGAGGATCCCAGTACGGCCTTGACTCCAAGAAATTCATACTCTTCTCTGGCTGCGGGCTGTGTGACACCTTTGGAAATGGAGTCTTGGAGCCAACAGAGTTGATCATCTCTCAATACAAACTGTATTTATTACTTCCGTTGTCACTGTGACCAGAACCTGGCAGAAACAACTTGCAGGAAAAAGATTTATTTTTGACTCACAGTTCCAAAGGGTTCAACCCTTGGTCACTTGGCCTGTGTGCTTAGGTAGAGCTCCATAATGGCAGGAATATATGGCATGTTTACTATATGCTGGACAGAAAATAAGGGTGGGGGCACAAGATATCCACAAGGTCCTGCCCCTGGTGGTCTAGTTCTTTCAGCTAAGTTCGATCTAAAATCTCCAGAACCTCTCAAAATAGTACCGCCAGTGTGTGTGTGTGTGTGTGTGTGTGTGTGTAGGGAGAAGACAGACATTCAAAACATGAGTCTGTGGGACAATGTATAGTCAAAGCATTACATGAACCTGATCTCACATCATTCCATTAAGAGGCAACAGAGTCAGGATTTGCAGATCAACTCCCACTTACTTTGCCCCCATGACCGTTTTTCCAGCTGAGTTACTTTCTCTAGATTTGTGTTCAGTTGTGCCCTGATCCAGCCTGGGAGGTTGGCTGTATGTATTTGTTGTTGCTTCAGTTTGGCCAAGGTGATCACTGGTGGGCAGAGACAGTGGGCATGGGGAGAATGAGGGTGACCTGTTGTGTCCTCCACAAAGGCTTCAGCACCTGATGGTGGCCCTCCCTCTCCTGCAGAATATTCCAAGAACCCACCCTCTTCAGGCCCAAGATGCTGTCGCCTCTTGACTGCAGCTATGGTGTATTTCTCAAGCCTTAGTGTTTCTTTGAGCTGTTCTGCCTTCGACTTTGCCATTGCCTGCTGTCCAGACTTGTGGCTTTTCACAGCGCGTGTGCTGGATTGGCTTGTCCCAGCAGTTTCCTTCCTTTTGAACTGAGCGTTTCCTCTTCTGCTCCTGCTTACTGGAATTGAAATCATGCACACTGTCACTTCTCTCTCTCTCTGCTTATTTTCTTAGAATGTTATACTGAGAGTGCCATTGCTTTCTGAAAGACACACATAGATATCTCCTGTCACTGCCCCTGCTGAGAGTGTTTTCTGAGCAGTTGCCCCTTTTACTTGGAAGCCTAGGTTGGGGTCTTGGGTCTTCTGCCTGGCAGTTGACTTCTAGCACTCACACGATGTGAAATCCTGCAGGTCAGACGAGGGCAAGTTCCCAGGTCTCTGGTCTCTGCCACACTGTTCGTCACGGTAGCTGTCTAGCAAGGTGTGTTTATGTTCATTTAAATTGAATGGAATGAAAAGACGTAGGTCCTCAGGCACGACAGCCACATCTCAGGTGTCAGTGGTCACAGGTGACTAGTGGCTGCCACACGGAACTGAGCATACATAGAACGCCTCCAGCGAGTAGGCAGTTCTGGCAGCAGGGCTGCACTCGAGAGACCATCCGGGCTTGCTGAACTTAGAGCCCAGAGCTCCTATCCCCTTCGAGCAGGTAGGTTGTGTCCAGCAGGCTTTCTGTAGCCTGAGGAGGAGGATGCCTTGGCATGTGTCCATTTGCCACATCGCCCCACATCTTCATCTCAGACCCTGTAACAGGCAACTCTCCTCCAGGACCCAGTGTAGCCCCAACTCCCTTCTGCCTGCATGAAACTGAGGGTTTGACCCACAGCATCCTATAAAGCTGGCTGTGGTTCCACATGCCTGTACTGGCTTTTGGGCAGCAAAGGCAAAAGAAGCAGCTCTAAGATCATTCCTGGCCACACAGCGAGTTTGAGACAGTCTGTGCTACCTGAGACCCTGTCTCACAAAAACAACACGAGTCAGCAATAACAACACTCCCTCCAACAACAAGGGAACAGAACAAACAGCAATTAAAGGAGAATCATCTCTCTTCCCATCCTATGAAACAGGGCAGTGTACTTTCCTCAGCCTTGGAGGATCCCAGACCTTGTAAAAATCACCTTACCGTGGAGGAACTTGTGACGGACACAGATTCTCAGGTTGTGCTCCAGAATCGTGTAGCCAGAAACTCAGGTACAGGCCTGTGCGCTGGGTCTGACAAGCCTCTGGCTGATGTTGATTAAGCTAAGCTTTGAAAATCCTTGTCTTTGTGGTTCCAAGCAGAAGACCCAAGTGCTAACCACCAAGACCACCAGCATCCTGTCCCAGGGCCAGTTTATGTTCTCAGTCTAAGTCGCGCGTCACAGTCACTTAGGGAGGTTTCGAAACTCCTGTAGTTGGGCTGCATCCAACACCAGTGAAATTCCCCAGGTGGCTTCAGTGAACATTAGAGGCAGAGAACTCTGTGTGAATGATATGACAATGTGTTCTCCCTTCACGGAGCTCCTCAGCTATCTCTTTCTCCCTTAAACTATACACACATGGAAATAGTTTTGCAGTCAATGAAGAGAGCCATGACTGATTAGGGTGCTGAGAATAAGGGAAGAGTTGAGTATGTGGCCCACAATGGACCATCCATATCGCATCACACCTTCCAAGGCTTGCAGAATATCACAGAAGAAGTAGAAGGAATGTAAGAGCCACAGGAGGACTCTGAAACATTGTCTTCTAGGCATGGCCTGGTCATTCATTGAATTCACAGGTTCACTACAGTTGTAGTTACCTGCACAGGACTGAACAAAACTGGGCCCTTTGACATTCAGTCAAAGATGGGGAGGGGCTCATGTGACCCTGCCCTTTGCCAAAGAGCTATTAGCAATTGATGATGAGGGAAAGTCATTGTGTTCAGTGGTATAGCTAGCAGTGAGTTACCCCTGCTCCACACCTATCCTGGCAGCCCTGGTTAGAATCATTGGAAACAAAACCCAAACCAAAATATCCAAAACAAATGCTACAACACCAAAGCAACCAAAACCAGAAAATCCAAAACCAAAGCCATAACACCAAAACCCAAGCCAACCAAAAAGCAGGGAGAGGAGGCTCGGTGGAGGGAATGAGAGAGGGTGGTGAGTGAGATCAGAATGAATCCTTGACATGGGACCAGTTACTCTTCTCTGTTGCTGAGAGCCACCACTCAAATTCAAGCAACTTTTAGGGAAAAAAGGAGATAGATTCAGCTTACAGTTCCAGAGGGGAGATATAGTCCGTTATGGCAGGCGTCAGAAGCTGGAGGCAGCCTAGCTCTGCTCCGTCATGAAGGCTGGGAGCTGCAAAACTTCATGTTGTAAGAGCAGACTAACTGAAGCAGGTGGGACTAACCACCAAGGCCCAGCCCCTGTGACTGCCTTCCTCCAGCTAGACTCCGCCTCCCAAAGGTGCCATGACCTTTTCCAAACAGCTAAAGATTCAAACACATGAGCCTGTGGGGGACACTCACATTTCAAACTTGTCAAGGGATTAAAAAAAATAAAAAATATGTGCAGAACTTGGGAGAACTAAAAAGAGAACTTTAAAAGAAAATCCATTATTGTAGTTGAAGACTCCAACATCTTCCTGGCTAATCATTTATAGATTCTAGCAGGGAGAAAAGAAATGAAGATAAAGTTGATCTGAATAGCACTACGAAACCAGCTTAATCTAATTGACATTTGTAGACTGACAGCATTTGTCCTCTAACAGCAAAATACGCAGTTCTATTAAGCTCTTATGGAATATTCACCAAGATAAAACATTTTGAATCAGTACATATGGCTTAACACATTTAATAATAGGAACCATATAGAGTCAGATCATGATGGAATTAGAAATTAGTAATAGAAGAGGATCTTTGGAATCTTCAAATATTCCAGAATTCAATGACATTCTTCTAAATAATCCATGGGTTTATTAAAGAATTCTTGATAGAAATCGTTAACTATTTCACAGTATATAAAAATGAAAATACAGCATAGCAAAGTCTGCAGGATGGAGTGAAGGTAGTGGGGGGCGGAATTCATAGTACCAATAAATGGGGTAGAAGGCTGGAGAGATGGCTCAGGGGTTAAGACTCTGTCTCATATGCAGAAAGTCCTGAATTTGGACCCCAGATCCCACATAAAAATGCCAGGCAGAAATAGCAGTGGCCTACCCTTTTGGCCCTGGTGGGTGGCACCTGGGAAATCCCAGAGTGAAGCAAGAAGGAGGTAGGAGCAATCCAGGGTGATTCCCAAAGTTACCCTTGGTCCTCCACAGGGACACACAAGTGTACTCTAACACACACACACACACACACACACACACACACACACACACACTAAAATATGAAAAAAATAAATGGGCTAGAAAAGAAGAAAAACTAACATTAAGAATCTAAAGTGTCCATTCAGGAAAATAGAGAAAGAGAACAATTTAAATCTAAAGGCAGTGGAGGAAACAAAATAAGAAATAAGAACAGTTTCTCCCAAAAAGGTACAAGAAAGTTGTTACCATATCGGAGGTGATAGCTACCCTACCTCTATTTGGCCACCTGTCTTCAATACATCAATTAAAAAAAAATCAACTTAGACTGGAGAGATGACTCAGGACTTAAAGCCTTTGCCTCAAACACAGAAAGATCTGAGTTAAGATAATTCAGATCCTACATAAAAGTTCCATGCAGAAATGGTGACGGCCTGAACTTCCAGCCCTGGAAGAAAGAGCATGGGAAATCTCAGAACAACGCAATAAGGAGATAGAGCAATCCAGGATAATTCACAAAGTCATCCTTAGACCTTCACAGGATCATACACTCAAGTGCCTTCTTGTATATATGCATGCACACACGTATATATACACACACATATATATATATACGTGTGTGTGTGTGTGTGTGCATGCAAAAAAATTAATTTAAAGTGAAAAATAGGAACAGGAAATGTATTTAATATGGCTATGTTAGAAAAGGCATGTCCAGTGTCACTTCTGAGTCTGTCTTGGAGGTTCTGATATGAGATTTAAGCAGAGGACAAGAGCTTATGCCTAGCTCAGCAGCTGTGGTCAAGGTGCAGCCCCGTCCGCCATAGTCCTCTGCTCAGTCCTTCCTACAAGGCGCTCTGACAAGTGTTTGGTACTCTTTAAAGTCTCTCCCCCTCCTGGCTGGTGTCGGGCTCTTTCTACTCCCAGTGAGAGATTCTTGGGAGGAAATTCCAGCTTCTGGAGCTGCCTGGTATAAACAATCTAGATGGCCAGAAGGGAAGCGTAAGCATCCCTTTAGAATATTCTTTTTCAAGGTTACTTTTTAAAAATATTTATTTTTTGTGTGGGTATGGGTATGTAGGTGTGTGTAGAAGAGGGCACACTGTGTACATGTGAAGGCCCAAGAGTAACTTTAGGAATCATCCTGGATTGTTCTACCTCTTCATTGCTTTACTCCGGGGTTTCCCAAGCTCCATCTTCCTGGGTCAGAAGTGCAGGCTGCTACCATTTATCCCTCGGCATTTTTTACATGGAATCTGGGATCTGAACTCAGGTCCTTTTGCTTTTGTGACAAAGGCTTGACCCCTGACTCTCCAGCCTCTAGAAAATTCTGTATTTTTGTCTTATCTAAAGGTACACCACTAGAGGAAATGATTGTGATACTAATTATATCAATTAATTAATTGTTGATTAATAATGATGGGCAATTCTTCCACAATGCTCTATAGATATTGCTCTAAGCACTCACGTTTAATGCTTAAAATAATCTTATGAAGAAAGTACTGAATCCCCACTTCGCAGTTGAGACATAGAGGTTCAGAGCCCTTAAGCAACTAGCCTAGGAACACACAGCTTCTAAAGGAAGTGCATGGACTATCTGCCTCCAGAAGAGGCGGAGCCACTCACTTCCTTTTGTGGCTGTGTTTTTCTCAGAAGAACCCTGGTCTGCCCTTTGGAATGATATGTGGAGAGGAGGGATAAAAATAGCAGGAGGCAGCCTGAGATGCCATCACAGAACGTGCAAGAAATACAGACGCACTTATGACCCGAGAGCAGTTGTGATTAATGTTGGAGAAATTGCAGTGATAGATAGGGACGCGCCAGGCTATCTGCGGCTGATAAGTTCCCCACAGGAATTCACTGGGGGAACACCACGAGACTCTCCTCCAGACAGCACATTTATCAACAGCTTGAATGCAACTGAGCCCATGCAGCAAAAAGGCAGAATGTGCAACCTGGATCTTTCAATGTAATGCAGCTCAACAAGGTGATGTGGATTCAACAGGAGTTGTGCAAATATAGGCCCAAGGAGGGCCTAATAAGGAGGAGTCTGTAGTAATGAGCCTGTGATTTAAGAGAGTGTCTTGCAAGTGAGTCGCAAGTGGGAAGTAACCACCAAAGGGTCTGGTTCTATCGCCAGACAGCCTCCCTAAAGGGGTCTGGTTAGAGGTGTCAGCTTTTAAGGGGGGACACCCCATTGGAATTCTTTAAAATTTTCAAATCCCTCAGAGGTGCTGACTCCAGTGGTCTGGGCTGAGATGAGGGCCTGATGTGTGAAAGTTCTTGGGCTGTTCTGAATGACATTGCAAGGGAGAACTAAAGGTCTCTTGGGAAGGTGTCTCAGAAAAGAAGTCAAGCTGGTTCTGCACGTCTAAATGGAGGGAACCCTGAATTGGGCCTTTCAGGACTGGCCTGGTGTGTAGCAGGGGCCTCGGGAGCTTTGTCCACAGATGCCTCTTCCAGCTGCTATTTTGCCTCTAGTCTTGGACCTTCATGAGTTAATAACCTCTGCCAACTCCCCATGTTGATGGAGTCTTCCTCAGAGAAAGCTTTCCCAGTGGTCTACAGGGAAGTTAAGGGACTGTACGCTTTGGGAATGACAGTGGTAGGTAGACAGTATCTTCTGGGGACTGTCATATTATAGGTCTTCTGCAGAGAGGATGGGTCCTTTCTCACTGTTCCCTTTTCTGGCTGTCTACATGCAAGGCATGTTCTGTAGCTATGCAGTTTTCAGATGAGTCTCAATGACTATTGTCTTGTGGTCTTCGGGCTCTTACACCATCTTTTCTGTCACTGAATCAGGGATGACCTATGTGATCAAAAGGACACAACACAATGACTTTAAAAGCAGGTCAGAAAGGCATTACTTCATCTTTGCGTCCTTAAATAGCTTGCTCTAGGGAAATCCAGCCACCATGTTGTGAGCACACTCAAGCAGCTTGACAGGGAAAGCAAATGCCTTTTATTTTGCTTGCCAGCCAGGAAAACAGACTACCTTGGAGATGCATCCTCCAGCTCCACTTGAACCTTCAGATGGTGCTAGCACCAACCAGCATCTTGCTGAGCTGTATCACAACACGCTTTAGGTCCTCTTATTACAGAGGAAAAAGAAATCACCGATTTTTCTAAAAAAAGTTTGGCAAACTAAAACAGGGACTGTCTTCCCTGTTTTGTACATAAACTTTTATCGGGGCTGGAGAGGTGGCTCAGGGGTTAAGCCTCTCCCTTGCAGGCAGAAGGTCCTGAGTTCGGATCTTAGACCCCACATATAGACACCAGGTGGAAGCGGGGGCGGCCTGCGTTTCTGGTCCTGGTAGGGTGGAGCCTGTGAATCCCGGGGCAGAGTAAACAAGGAGGAGGTGGAGGCGTCCATGGTGGTTCCCGAATTCGTCCGTGGTTCTACACACACACACACACACACACACACACACACACACACACACGTAAATAATAAAAAGAAAAAAGTTAAAAAAAAAGTTTTATCAAATCACCACATTCCTTTGTTCACGTATAATCTGCAGTCTTAATCTGGCTCTTTCAGAAAATTTATCAACCTTTAACCAAGTCATTTTTTTCCTACTTGCATTTGAATGCAATCCTGAAGTGAGAAATGCCAGTCCAAAGGCCATTTAGTAGTTCCTCTTTTTCCTTCAACCCCCTCACTCCTTTACTCCCTTTTTTTCTTCCTTGTTTCCTCCCTCGCTCTTGCCCTTGTACCTTCATCTCTCCCTTCTCTCCTCTTCCTTTCTCCTTTTTCCCATCTTTCCTCTTCTCTTTCTTTTTCTTTCTCTTTCTTCCTTTCCTTCTTTCCTTCTTTCCTTCTTTCTTTCTTTTTCTTTCTTTCTTTCTTTCTTTCTTTCTTTCTTTCTTTCTTTCTTTCTTTCTTTCTTTCTTTCTTTCTTTCTTTCTTTCTTTCCTTTCCCTCCCTCCCTCCCTCCCTCCCTCCCTCCCTCCCTCCCTCCCTCCCTCCTTCCTTCCTTCCTTCCTTCCTTCCTTCCTTCCTTCCTTCCTTCCTTCTCTCTCTCTTTCTTTCTTGTTTGCTTGCTTTCTTGCTTTTTTCTTGCATTCCTTCTTTCTTTATTTTTCTTTCTTTCAAAGATTTCACCACTGAGTCAATCCTCAGCAGGACATTTTATCTCAAAGAGTCAAGTCACTAAATGATATGTTGGTTTATCAGTAACATAAGACAGAGAACAAATCCGTTTTAGCTGAATCAAGATATTTTAATGAATGAACTCACAGAGACAAGGGAGGGTCAAGAGAGCAAATATGAAGGTGCTGTATCATTGGAAAACCATTCTCTCTGACAGAGAAGGGAAAGAGACGAAGTAGGATTACGAGAGCTCCTTAGATGCCCTGATCTAAATCAGCCTTGACATCCATTTGGAGACTAGGATTAATTTGTGATTATGACTCATTCAAGCTGCTTGCTCTAAGAGTGCTGATCTAGTTTGAATCAACTACATCAGAGCAAAATTTGGACCCAGAACTGTTACCCAGAGACGTAGACTCCAGGACCACTCTTGCTACAAGTCTATCATCCAATTGTGTGTGTGTGAGAGAGAGAGAGAGAGAGAGAAGAGAGGTTGGTTGGGGAGGGCTTCCAAGTTCTTGCAGCATTTTTCATCCCAAGAGAAATCTAGAATGCTCCAATCTTTTATGTGGTTCAAAGAAGTCTCTTTTCTGGAGAATTTCCAATTTTATATTTGGTTGGTCAGAACAAAAGGGACCTTGAAAAACAGAACCAAACAGTTGCTCCTTCTCTCCCCCGACCCCATGTCGTATTTGGGAATGCTGCCAAGTTGGCCGTTATTTGAAGATGCGGACGCTCTTACTTGGCAATTCTTGCCAGACCATCTTCTTTACTGTACATACTAAGACCCTGCCCCCTGCCAGTCACAGCTCAGCAGTTTCAAAAAGAGGGAGCACATTGCCTTGCCACCAGCTATGCTCACCACCCTGCCTGTAGAACAGGAGAATATGTGACGGGCCCCTCCCCCGCCCACTGTATATGTGCTTGCTCATTCTGCGACTTACCTTTCCAGTTAGAAGTACCTCTAAATACATTATCCCAAAATAGAGCTACT
The DNA here is from genome assembly GCA_023101885.1 of Typhlomys cinereus. NCBI lineage: Eukaryota > Metazoa > Chordata > Mammalia > Rodentia > Platacanthomyidae > Typhlomys > Typhlomys cinereus. The sequence goes on from JALPQD010000012.1 coordinate 10,677,396, forward strand.
TAAAGCAATGATTCTATCATGCTTAATGGATTCAGTTGGTCAGGAATTTGCAGTGAAGTACCCACCAGGAGTGATGAGTCATTGATGCCCAGTTTTTAAGGTCTAACCAGGCCGGGGTGTCAACACTTGGCTGGAGCCATCCACAGGCTTCTTCGACCTCTTGTCCACTGGTGTGGGAAGACTTGAACAAGGGAGCAAGAACAGAAGATCCCTGTGTGACTCCTCCATGTGCCTGGGCACACAAGTATTTCGTGGGTAGCTCAGGCTCTCAGCATGGTTCTAGTGAACACAGAAGAAACCACATAATCTTGGAAATCACACAGCGTGAATTTTGTTGTTGACTATTGCTCTGAGTAACCACAAGTCCACTCAGATTCAAGGAGGTGAAAATAGACCCCTTTCCTCCCCATCCCCTTCCTTCCCTTTCCTTTTCTCATCTCTTCTTTTCCTTTCTTTAATTTTCTTTCCTTGTCTTTCTCTTCCTTTCTTTTCTTTTCTGAGTTGAACTCAGATCTCACTGACGTTGGCTAGTCCATCCAGCTACCTTGTTCTGGAGATTCCTTATCTCTGCTCCAAAGTGCTAAGTTTACAAGTGGCTGCTCTGCCTGCCCAGCTTTTACATGTATTCTGGGGATCAGGGTTGGTCCTCATACTTGAATAGCAAGCGCTCTATCTACTGAATCATCACCCCAGCCCCATATCTAAATATTTTCATGCTGTATCTTAAAACCACTATCATTGCAACTGAAGAAATGCTTTCATTTGCCTTGTAAATGAAAATGTAAAATTAAATCTATAACTAGCATGGGCTTAAGAAACTCCACCTGGGGCTGGAGAGGTGGCTCAGGGGTTAAGCCTCTGCTTTGCAGGCGGAGGGTCCTGAGTTCGGATCTTAGACCCCACGTATAGATGCCGGGCGGAAGCGGGGGGCGGCCTGCGCTTCTGGTCCTGGTAGGGCGGAGCCTGTGAATCCCGGGGCAGAGTAAACAAGGAAAAGGTGGAGGTGTCCATGGTGGTTCCCGAATTAGTCCGTGGTTCTACACACACACATATACATACACACACATACATACACGCGCACACCACACGCACAATTGAATAAATAATAAAAATTAAAAAAAAAGAAACTCCACCTATACACATGCACAGTCAGACTGAAATTTCTAACTGAATATCAGAGGTCAGGGCTTTAAAGTCCAAAGAGGGCTGGAGAGATGGCTCTGGAATTAAGACTCTGCCTCGCAAGTGGAGTTCAAATGCTGGATTCAATGTAAAAATATTGGGCAGAAATGGCAGCAGCCCGCACTTCCAGGCTCTGGAAGGTAGAGCCTGGGAAGTCTCAGAGAGAAGCAGAAAGGAGATAGAGCAATCCAGGTTGATTCCTGAAGTCACCCTTGGGTTTCCACAGGCACACACAGTACCATCTGATACATACACTAAAAAAGTAAAATAAATAAATAAATAAATAAATAAGAAAGAAAAGAAAAAAAAGAAAGTCCAAAGAACTGTGGCTAGTTATTCTCTACAGTCTTTTCATCCACCTAGCACGTGAAATTCATTACAATCCCCACAGAAGAAACATGGAAAACCCTGTAAATACCTCGTGTTGCAACAGAGTGAAAAGGAGCTTGAGATTAGACTTGTCTGATGCTATGCACAAGGTGTGGCTGCTGCTGAAGAATCAGAATTTGCTGTCAGGGTGCAAAAGAAAAGACAGTATTCAAAGGGATGAAGAGAACGTAGAATGCACTGAATGAGAAAATCATTCTGCCAGTAGCTAGCAAGAAGCCATAGAGGTGAATTAGCTTGCTTGATCCTTCTGCATTGAATCAAAACATGCTGCATTCTCTAAATATGTATTATTATGAATTTTAATCACAAATAATATAGATAAAAGCAATTTCATTTGAAATAACCTAAGATCATATATGCTAGGCATGTACTTTACCATTGAGTTCTATCCCCATTCCTGTTTTCACTTTTTATTTTGTGACAGGGGCTCGCTAAGTTGCCCAGGGTGGCCTTAACTTGTGTTCTTCCTGCCACAGTTTCCCAAAGAACACAAGTTCAAGGCCATCCTGGGCAGTTTAGGAAAGTTCAAGGCTGACTGTAAGACTAACATGAACATTAGAGATTTTCCAGGGACTTTGGGAGAGGAATCTGATTATAAATACACATCAGCAAGGTCATATTTTGCCATAATACCTCTCCAGAAGATAGAATGGCCTCTTCCATGTTGATGAAAGTCATTCTTGCATCTCTTTTGATGTTGAGGTATCTCAGTGAGATGAGTTTTCTTCTTCACATCCAGGGGATAATCCTGGAGGCATGTTTGTGGGCTTTCCCATTCTTGGGAAGACCAGTCTCAAATTTACCACCAGGATAGCAAGTCAGTCTGAGATGTATCTATAATCATATATTCTAATAAAACCTATGTTTTGTCATATCAATGATGGTCACAGAGTACAAGCCTTGAATTTTAGCAGAGCAACACCACATTTGATCAGTGATTTCATTGTTCATACCCTGTTTTTAGTATACCAACCAAGACACAGGCATGTTTCAACTTTTCAGTTTTCTGATGATTCTTCTATTAATCTGTGTAAACTAAAATGGACTCTGGTGTCTGAAACTACCAGATAGAAACACTCCCTTACTGCTGATGTTCTGTAAATGTTTATAATAATGGGCTGTGTGTGGAGTGGGGAGGGGGGGTCCAGTACCATTTTGTACTTCCATTAACAAGGTATGAGATTTCAAATTGTTTTACCATCTTTGTGTGTGCATAATAGTGTATGCACGTGTGTATGTATCAGAGGGCACTGTGTGTGACTGTGGAGACCCAAAGGTGATTTCAGGAATCATCTTGGATTGCTCTACCTCCTATTTGTACTGCTCTGGGATTTCCCAGCCTCTGCCTTCTAGTGCCGGAAGTACCTTTTCTGTCCAGCGTTTTTACATGGGATCAAGCATCCAAATACAGTTCCTTCTACATCAGAGATGCTACATTAATCACCAGGAACCAGGCCAGCCTAATCTCTCCCTATCCCAAAGCTCAGGAAAATTTGTGGAAGAGGGGGCGGTGAGATTGTAAGAGCCTAAAGATGGGGAGGAGCAACCATATGCAAGATACTCCACACAAGTTAGGGCTGAAGTAATCGTAATAGGACTTTACATGACCTGCTCAATGACCAACATGACATTGACCACCCAAAGTCTAACATGGATCACAGGCACTAGGATCCTTAGAGGCAAGGGAGTAACAGCCACAATAGTGTTCCTATACTAAAGGGGAACACAAAAAAGGGCTCTAGGCAATGCTACTGAGTCCTTACATCTCATCAGAGAGGAGGACCCAGAGGGAAGTTTGACATGCACAGTAAAGGATAGTCCAGGAAAAGGGGGGGGGGCGGTAATGGGACACTGGGAGAAAGGGAGGGAGGGGGAAGGAAGGGGAAAAGAGGAGAGGAAGCAAGGGGATCTAGGGAGGGATGGAGGAGGGAAGGAATTGGGGTACCTATAAAGTTTGTATGAGTGGAAAAAATAAAAAATAATATTAAATGAGAGAGTTTTACTATGTAAAAAATCCCACTTTGTTTATGAATAAAACATAAAAAGAATAAACAACAACAACAACAAATACAGTGCCTTCTGCTTGTGAGGCAGAGGCTTAAGCCCCCAGAGCCGTCTCTCCAGACCAAACTGCTTTACAGTCTTGACAGTACCTGATTGTCTGTACTGCACTGATGACGTTCGTAGAGGAGACAATGTAATTTTAAAAAAGATGTTCCAATGTCATAGTATATCTTTGGACCAGGATAAGAAAGTAAAGCACACATGAATATTCTCTCTCTCTCTCTCTCTCTCTCTCTCTCTCTCTCTCTCTCTGTCTCTCTCTCTTTCTCTCCATGGACTGTTCCTTATAGCAGAAAAGGATGCTTGAGTTCACTTCCTCAATTTACTGACCTATATTGCCAAAGGGGGATTCTCCTTTGGAATATTGGAATATTTATTAATACCTTCCCTCAGTGGAGTGTGGTCAGAGAGTAAATTTCAGCTTATTTCTGGATCGCCCTATGAATGGGAGAGGAGACTAGGAATAAAATAGCTCAGGGATGAAATTCAATTTCAGAACTATCCTGTAATTGAGTGATTTTCTTGAAAATTAACAGGCACATTCAAAGACAAGGGGCATATGGTTAGCACCTCATTAATGGTCTTGCTGGAATTCTTACCAGTTCAAGAGATTGTCCACTCTCAAAGCCACTGTGGGCTCACTCTCTGAGTATATTTTGCCACCCACATCTCTGATTCTGCAGAATTTGATGAAGACTTTCATTGGCTCACCAGCCAAAAGCCAAATTTTGCTGGAGCTGGAATCTCACCTTAAGATCTATATTAGTTATTCTTCAGTTACTGTGATAAAATACTCTGACCCAAGTGACTAAGGGGAGAAAAAGGTTTGTTTTGGCTTCTAGTTCTAGATCCATTATACTGGGGAAATCATGGTGGCAGGCAGAGAAGGCATGGTGTCTGACTCACATTCAATTAGCAACCAGAAGATGTGGAGGGAGTTGGACAAGACTACAAAACTTCAAGCCTACCCCTAATTATATCCTTCCTTCAGCAAGGTCCATCTCCTAAGATTTTTTTTTTGAGGTATGATCTCTCTAAGTTGTCTGAACTGTCTTGGAACTCACGATCTTCTTGCCTTGACTTTCTGAGTAACTAGAATTACACACATGTACCACCAGGCATGAGTATATTTGTTATCCTGTGCTCCACTTTTGAAGCTTTTAGAAATAGGAATTTTGCTGCCAAGATGTAGAAAGCTGTCCCCTGAAGTTAGCAGTCATTAGCTTCTCAGAAGCAGCAATGACTGTTCTTAAAAGACCTTCAAGACTGGGCCTGTTGACCTCTCATAGGAGGAGGGGGTTTTGGAGGTTTATCAGACCCTTAACCACTCCGTCCTGCTCCTTCTCACCAGATGTATATAATTTGGTCTTACCTCATGTGATCTCAAGGTTTCAGGAGGTGCCAGAGTGTACTGTGTGGAAGGATAAAATGTGCCAGCTACGGGGAAGTCATCATCTATGCTAGAGTGAGACTTTTTGGTGGTGTGACACCCACATTCCTGTATGTAAGCCCTAACTCCTTTAAGTAAGCCCAATAAAATCACTGATTTGCCAAGTTGGACTTTGGTAGAATCATGCTTTGTTCTGTTGTCGGAGCTTGATGTGGAGTGAGTAGATATGTCTCCCCAGGAAATGCCCATGCAAAGTGGGACCATACGAAAAGAATTCCTTTCCCTTGAATTAAGGAATCCATAGAAACAACACACAAGTGGCTGATAAGGTGAATCTCTCCTATAAATGACACATTTGTTTTTTACTTACATTCTAAACTGTAAGTATGGATACAGCTCATTTCTCGATACACAAGTGCTGCTCTCTTATGTTCTCTTGTATTTTCCAGTTCTGAGGTGACAGAGATTGGACACTAGCCCCTCCCCCCATTCCCCCTCCCGTTTTTTTTTTTTTTTTTTTGCGCCTTTTTTTTTTTTTTTATTAAAAATTTAATTATACATTTTAAAATTTTTTACCAGTTCCCTCCCTCCCCCCTCCCCTTCCCCCAGTGTCTCCCCCCCAATTCCCAGAGAGTCCTTTATTGTGTGCGCCTAACTCTCCACTGGGTCCTCCTCTCCGATGACATATAAGGACCCAGTGGCATTTCCATAAGCCCTTTCTCTTGTTCCCCTTAATCATAAGATTACTACTATGGCTGTCAATCCCTTGCCTCCAGGGGTCTCGGTGCCCTTAACAGATGCTAGACTTTATGAGGGCAACAGTGCGCTGGACATTGCGCAGGGCATGCAAAGTTCCATTATGATTGCTTTGGCCCCAACTATTGTTGAGAATCTTGCAAATCGTTGCTCCTCCCATCCTTTTGCTCTTACAATCTTACCGCCCCCTCTTCCGCAAATGTCCCTGAGCTCCAGGATGGGGAGAGATTAGGCTGTCCTAGTTCTATGTGATTGATATAGAGTCTCTGAAGTTCTGGATTGTGGTTTGTTGAGTTTCTTTTGCAGTTTTTCTGCTCCTGCAATTCCCTTCACTCCATTCTGCTGGGCACTGTATGTCACCCCCTGGCCAGAGACAAAAAGCTGTTAAACTGGAGTCTTGTTGTAATAGCACATTCAAGGGTAGATGTAATAAGAGTAGGAAACCTCACTGAGGGCGGGGTCCATTACCCATTTGCACAATGATTACTTTTTATCTGCTAGACTATATGCCCTCCCCTTCTGGTGAGATCAGGAAAGAACGTCTGTGAACTTAACCAGGTTTCTCATTACTTACTTGCAGACCTTGATGGAGGCCTATTTTCTCTGCTGTAACATGGTCTCCTCTCTCCTTGTTTCTGGTGTGGCCCTCCTAACCCATCTCTCTTGTTCATAATCCTTGCAATTACTGTGTTACATAGGTTTACTTTTGAGTGTCCCAATGTGGGCTGGGCGAGTTTGGTACTAGGAGCCACCTATTAGGGAGTACATACGGCGCTTAATTTTCTGGGTTTGGGATACTTCACTTAATATAATTCTTTCTAATGACATCCATTTCCCAGCAAATTCCAGTAATTCATCATTTTTGATGGCTGAGTAGTACTCCATTGTATAGATGTACCACAGTTTCCTTATCCACTCGTCAACTGTTGGACATTTAGGTTGATTCCATGACTTTGCTATTGTAAACAGTGCTGCTATGAACATGGTCGAGCTTGTGCTATCGAGGCGAACCTCTGCTGCTTGGGGGGTTATTCCCAAAAGTGGGATAGCAGGGTCATACGGCATTTCAATCTTTAATTTCTTTAAGAATCTCCAGACGGCTCGCCAGAGTGGCTGTATGAGCCTGCATTCCCACCAACAATGTAGGAGAGTTCCCCTCTCCCCACATCCTCTCCAGCATTTGTCGTTGTTTGTACTGTGGATTTTTGCCATCCTGACCGGGGTGAGATGATATCTCAGGGAAGTTTTGATTTGCATTTCCCTGATGGCGAAGGAAGTGGAGCATTTTTTAAGATAATTGTTAGACATTTTAATTTCATCCCTGGTAAAGTTTCTTTGAAGTTCCAGGGCCCATTTTTTAATTGGGCCAGTGTTTTCCTTGGAGTTTAATTTTCTAAGTTCTTTGTGCACTCTGGACAGTAGAGCTCTGTCAGATATGTGGTTAGTGAAGATTTTCTCCCATTCTGTGGGTTGCCTTTGAGCTCGTGCGACAATCTCTTTATCTGAACAGAAGCTCTTTAATTTCACAAGATCCCAACTGTTGAGAGTTGGTAGCAGTGACTGTGCCATTGGATGTCTGTTTAGGAAGTGTTGGCCTAGCCCAATCAGCTCGAGGGAGTTCCCTATCCTTTCAACTATGGCTTTTAAAGTCTCTGGCCTGATATCAAGGTCCTTGATCCATTTGGAATTAAGTCTTGTACATGGTGACAAGTACGGGTCCAGCTTTAATCTTCTGCATGTGGAGATCCAGTTTTGCCAACACCATTTGTTGAAGATGCTGTTCTTTTTCCATTGGATTCTTTGGGCCCCTTTGTCAAAGACCAAGTGGCTGTAACTTTGTGGGCTTATATCTGGGTCTTCAATCCTTATCCATTGATCTGTGTGTCTATTTTGGAGCCAGTACCAGGCTGTCTTTATAACTATGGATTTGTAGTATAGACTTAGGTTTGGTATGGTAATACCTCCAGCTGTGTTTTGTTACTCAGGATTGTTTTTGCTATCCTGGGTCTTTTGTGCCTCCATATGAACTTTGAGATTGTTTGGTCAACTTCTTTGAAGAATTGCTTTGGGATTTTGATTGGTATAGCATTGAATCTGTATATTGCCTTTGGTAGGATGGTCATTTTTACAATGTTGATTCTGCCAATCCAGGAACAAGGGAGGTCTTTCCACCTTCTGGTGTCTTCTGCAATTTCTTTCTTTAGGGTTTTAAAGTTTTCATTGTAAAGGTCTTTACCTCCTTAGTTAGGTTTATACCAAGGTATTTCATTTTTTTAGGGGTTATAGTAAATGGCATGGTTTCTCTCAAGGCTTTTTCACTTCTTTCATTCTGGGCATATAGGAAGGCCTCTGATTTTTGCACATTTATTTTGTATCCTGCCACCCTACTGAACTTCTCAATTAGTTCCAGGAGCTTCCTGGTGGAGTTTTTGGGATCACTCAGGTATAAGATCATGTCATCTGCAAATAGAGATAGCTTGACTTCTTCCTTGCCAATTTGAATCCCTCTTATGTCCCTTTCTTGTCTTATGGCTTCGGCTAAGACTTCAAGTACAATATTGAATAGAAGTGGTGAGAGTGGACAGCCTTGTCTTGTTCCTGATCGAAGTGGGAATGCTTCCAATTGTTCCCCATTGAGCATAATCCTTGCTGTGGGCTTGTTGTATACAGCTTTTATTATATTGATAAAAGTTCCTTCCATTCCTACTGTCTCTAGCGTTTTGATCATAAAAGGCTGTTGGATCTTGTCAAAAGCTTTTTCTGCATCTATCGAGAGTATCATGTGGTCTTGGACTTTGGACTGGTTTACATGATGAATTACATTTATTGATTTGCGTATGTTGAACCAACCTTGTGTGCCGGGGATGAAGCCTACTTGGTCCCCATGAATGATCTTTTTAATATGTTTTTGAATCCGATTGCTAAGACTTTGTTGAGAATCTTTGCATCTGTGTTCATCAGGGAGATCGGCCTATAGTTTTCTTTTTTAAGTGAATCTTTATTAGGTTTTGGGATTAAAACGATATTAGCTTCATAGAAGGAATTTGGTAGTGTTCCTTCCTTTGCTATTTGGTGGAACAGTTTAAGGAGTATTGGTGTTATTAACTCCTTAAATGTCTTGTAGAACTCTGTGCTGAATCCATCTGGTCCAGGACATTTTTTGGTGGGAAGATTCGAGATTACTTCCTCAATTTCCTTATATGTTATAGGACTATTTAAGTAATTCACAACTTCCTGATTCAATTTAGGTAAGTTGTGTTTACTTAGAAATTCATCCATCTCTTTTGTGTTGTCAAACTTCACAGAGTATAAGTTTTTGAAATATGATGTTATAATTCTCTGGATTTCTTGGGTATCCGTAGTGATAACTCCATGTTCATTTCTAATTTTGTTAATTTGGGTTTTCTCTCTCTTGCTTTTGGTTAGTTTAGCTAGGGGTGTATCAATCTTGTTGATTTTTTCAAAGAACCAGCTTTTCGATTTGTTGATTTTTTCTATCGTTTTCTTAGTCTCGATTTCAGATATTTCTCCCCTTATTTTGCTAATCTCTTCTCTTCTACTGCTTTTGGGATCAGATTGCTCTAGTTTCTCTAAAGCTTTAAGCTGCATTGTTAAGTTGTTTATTTCTGATGTTTCCATTTTTTTGATGTGGGCATTAAGAGCTATGAACTTACCTCTTAGAACAGCTTTCATTGTGTCCCAGAGATTTTGGTAAGTTGTATTTTCGTTATCATTCACTTTCAGGAAATCTTGAATTTCCTTTTTAATTTCTTCCTGAATCCAGTTCTCATTCAGCATCATAGTGTTAAGTTTCCAGGAGTTAGTGTATTTTCTCTTGTTTGATGTGTTGTGGATGTCCAGCTTTAGGCCGTGGTGGTCTGATAGGGCACAGGTTAGAATTTCAACTTTCTTGTACATGTGTAGATTCATTTTGTGGCCCAATATGTGATCTATTTTGGAGAAAGTTCCGTGTGCTGCTGAGAAAAATGTGTATTCTTTGGTGCGTGGGTGAAAAGTTCGATAGAGATCTGTGAGGTCCATTTCTTTCAGGGTTTGATTAAGTTCCAAAGTGTCTCTGTTAAGCTTTTGACCTGTTGATCTATCCCATGTAGAGAGGGCGGTGTTGAAGTCCCCAAGAATTATCGTTTGGGGGTTGATTTCTTGCTTTAGACGCTGTAGGGTTTTCTTAATGAATGTGGAGGGGCCCGTATTGGGTGCATATATGTTCAGTATTGTGAAGTCTTCCTGGTGAATTGTACCTCTGACTAAAATGTAGTATCCATCCGTGTCTCTTATAATTTTTTTTGGTTTGAAATCCACTTTGTCTGATAGCATAATGGCTACCCCTGCCTGTTTTCTGCTTCCATTTGCTTGTAGAATTGTTGACCAGCCTTTTATTTTTAGAGCGTGCCTATCTTTTGTGGTGAGATGGGTTTCTTGCAGGCAGCAGATTGATGGATTGTGATTTTTAATCCAAGTTTGTAATCTGTGTCTCTTGATCGGTGAATTAAGTCCATTAACATTTAGTGTTATAATGGAGAAACTATTGTTAATTCCAGACATTTATTATGTTTAGTAGCTTTTATAAGTATATTGCTTCGCTTTTAATGGTGTTATATTTGCCTTCTGTTCTCCTGGATATGCCTGTTTTTTTCTTCACGCTTGAGTATCATTTCTAGCAGTTTTTGAAGGCCTGGTTTGGTGGCCATGTATCCCTTAAAGTTGTCTTTGTGCTGGAAAATTTTTCTTTCTCCCTCGATCATGACTGATAGTTTTGCAGGGTAAATCAGCCTGGGTTGACATTTTTGCTCATTCAATACTTGAAGTATGTCTCTCCAAGCTCTTCTTGCTTTTACTGTTTCGACTGAGAAGTCATTTGTTATTTTAATAGGTTTGCCTTTAAAAGTGACTTGTTTTTTCTCCCTTGAAGCTCTCAGCACCAGTTCTTTATCTTGAATGTGGAGTGTTTTAACTATTATTTGCCGCGGTGTGCTTCTAGTTTGGTCGTATCTGTTTGGGGTGCGGAATGCCTCTTGTATATGAATGGGCCTCTCTTTCTTTAGATGAGGAAAGTTTTCCTTGATGATCGTTTGAAAAATTTCCTCAGGGGTGGTATTTTGAGATTCTTGCTCCGGTATTCCATGAATACGCATGTTAGGCTTCTTCAGGGTGTCCCATATCTCTTGGATATTTCTCTCAAGTATCTTTTTGGCTTTAACAACCTCTTCCATTGAGCTGGCTAGTACTCCCACTTTATCTTCAAGGTCTGAAATTCTGTTTTCTGCTTCATTAGTTCTGTTGATAAGACTCTCTGTGGCGTTCTGGGTTGAAGATAACTTGTCTTTTAGCTCAGTTTTAAACTCTGCTTGAGTTTGTTTTAACTGTTCTATGCCGCTTTTTGTTTCTTGCACTGTTTTTCTCAACTCCTCCAGATGTCTGTTGTGTTCCTCTTCAAAGCGATTGATTCGATTATGTAATTCCTCCCGGATTTCCTCTTTCATAGTATTGAACATGGTAATGATCATATTTTGAAAGTCGTTATCCTGGGTCAGGCTTTCTTGGCCTTTTTCCGCGGGTTTGTTCTTTTTGGAGTCTAACATTATGGGATTAATTTCTTCAGTGGGAGATTTGTTTACTTGAGTGTTGCTTCTCATGGATTTGCACTTTGACTTTGGCATTGTCATTTTAACTCTTAAGATCTCTCAATTTCACTAAACTGAATTATTTGGCCTGGGGTACTGGTGGGCGGGGCCTGAACGGGGACTTACCTAGGGAGCGGGGTGAGGCCCGGGTGGACCGCGTGCGTGTCCCGACTGGCGGAGCGGGGTGGGGCGAAAAGGGAGGATGGGCGCAGGGGAAGGTGCTCCTCGTTCCCTGGGCCCCCGCGCGGCTCCGGCTGGATGGCGGGAGTCGGAGCCGGGTCCCCGTGGGCTGACCTGGGGTCCTAGAGCGCGCGTTGAGGCCCGGCTGGATCTCGCCTACGCGTCCCGACCGGCGGAGCGGGGGTGGGGCGAAAGAGGGAGGCTGCGCGCGTCGGCGTGGAGCTATTTAACCCGAGGGCAGCTGGGGCGGGGCCCGGGCGCAGGGGGAGGTGCTCCTCGTTCCCTGGGCCCCCGCGCGGCTCCGGCTGGATGGCGGGAGTCGGAGCCGGGTCCCCGTGGGCTGACCTGGGGTCCTAGAGCGCGCGTTGAGGCCCGGCTGGATCTCGCCTACGCGTCCCGACCGGCGGAGCGGGGGGTGGGTCCCCCTCCCGTTTGACCCAGTGTATCAGTTAGTTTTTTTCTCTGTGGCATATTGCTATTTGCTCTGGATTCAAACTTTTCCAGTGGAGAAAGAGGGGAAACTTTCAGAGCTCACGAGACAGTTCATTAGGTCAGATTCATTAATTTTAGGAAACTTACAAGACTCACAAGGTTGCTCCCTCAAGGGTATATAAGCAGTAAACAATTGTTGAGATACTGGGCAGAAGGAAGTAGATGCGTGTATAGCTGTCTGGGGGTGCACAGGGGACAATGGCAATGTGACCGGAGTCATCACTCTTGATGTAACCCCAATTAAGTAACCCCAGTGAACTCACTGGTCACCAAATGGTCTTCAATGGAATTGTTTCCTTGGTCTGTCATTGCTTCCTGTACCTCAGGCCAATAGATATGTCTGTGCATCTCCTCAGGAAAAGTAACCAATATTATGTATCAAGGCACTTTCAAATCCAATGGCTTGAAAGAAGAGCATAGATTTTTTTTAATGCACTTAAATATTAAGGGAAACTAGATTCTCAGAAAATGGAACAGAAAACACAGAGAATTTCCATGTAACATTTGTATCTTTGTTTCCTCACAGCCTCTCTCACTGTCAATGCCCCACACCAGACCAGTTGATGAGCCTACATTGATATATCATCACCCAAGGTCTGTAGTTTAGTAAAGATTCACTCTGGTGTTGTGTAGTCTAGGTTTTGACAAATATGGAATGGCAAGTGTCCATCAGTACTGTATCGTCCAGAGTAGTTTCACTAAGACCCTTTGTGCTCTGTATATTCATTCATCCTTCCTCCTCCTAACTTCTGAAAACCCTTATCTTTGTGCCCATATCTTCCCTTTTCCAGAATGCCATGTATTGGACTGTGACATGCAACTCTTCACATTGGCTTTCTTCACTTGGTATGTGCTATAAAGATTACTCTGTGGCTTCATAGTTCATTTGTTTTTGATGCTGGATAATATTTCATTGCTGGATAGTTCACCATACTTTATGTAACCATTATTATGTATCTGTCAAAAGGCATCTTAATTGTTTCTAAGTTTTAGCAGCTAAATAAATCTGCTATAAATAATGTGTAGGATTTTTTTGTGTGTGAACATACAAGCTTTCAAGTCTTTTTGGCAAATACATATGAGTGTGATTGCTATATGGTATTGTAAAAATATGTTTAATGTTTTGTTGTTGAGATAGAATCTTGCTGTACAGCTCAGGCTGGACTTGAACTTGTAATTCTCCTATTTCAGCCTCCCAGGGGTTGGGATTACAGAGGAATGACACCACACTCAGTCTTTTTCTTTCTGCCGTTTTAGAGATTGGACCTAGGTCATTTTTCATGCTAGGCAAGTGATACACCACTGAGCTACACCCATATTCTTTTGTTTAATTATTTTTCATTTTTGTATTTTAGAGATTGCCAACTGTTGCAGTTCACCTGCATGGTTGCTGATAAATAACCATCAAACAGTTTAAGGGAACAAGGGTTTATTCTCTCTTACGATTCCTGGTTACAGTTCCCAGTGCAGTTTGACAGGAGAGCATGCACCAACATCAGGGCCAAGGGAACTGGCCACACCATCACCACATAAGGGCTGAAAGATGGACAATCCTTACTTGTCGGACCAGCATGTCTGGCCAAGTGAACAGAAGGATGTCGCCTTCCTCAACCAACTCTCAGTATTTTATTCAACTGTTCAGGACCTAGTCCCACCCACCATAAGCTGGGTCTTCCCCATCAGCTAGACAATCTCCTGCAGGTTTGCTCTGGGCTTAATCCAACCACTAATTCTCCACAAATGTGCCCAGAGCTCAAACCTCAACCATCAAGTTGATATCTGTGCCTAACTATGACACCAACAGATTTTCAACACTGTGTACACTGTTTTGTGTACCCATGATGAATGAAGGTTCTTATTTCTTCACATCGTGACCAGAATTTGGTGTTGTCAGTGTTTTGAATTTTAAATTTTTTTTTATTCAATTGTGCGCGTGTATGTGTGTGTGTGCGTGTATGCATGTATGTGTGTGTAGAACCACGGACGAATTAGGGAACCACCATGGACCGCCTCCTTCTTGTTTACTCTGCCCTGGGATTCACAGGCTCCGCCCTACCAGGACTGGAAACGCAGGCCACCCCTGCTTCCGCCAGGCGTCTATACGTGGGGTCTAGGATCCGAACTCAGGACCTTCCACCTGCAAGGCAGAGGCTTAACCCCTGAGCCACCTCTCCAGCCCCAGTGTTTTGAATTTTTATGTATGTACTAGTGACACATTTGTTGTTGTTTTTCAAGACTCTGTGGGTTTTCTAGGTGGCTCATCTCATCTGGGCTTCTCAAGTGGACACAGTGGTCTTGGATGATCTTCCTTCCCAATTTCAAGAAAGGAAATGTTCACATATACAGCATTTCAAAGTCTTTTTTTACCCTTATGTTTACTCTTTGAAAAACAGCAACTCATATCTCAGGGCCCAAATTGAAAAGAAAGGATACAAAACAATGTAATCATATCTTCTCCATCTATAGCAATTGGGTTACTGTGGTGCCTATCTTAGCAAATGGATAGCATTGCCATCACATTAAGACCCTCTAATTTTCATCCCAGGGGCAAACATGAAAGCAGCTCCTTTAGGTAGTACTGGAAATTTTATAGGAAGGAGATCAATTAGTGTCATTCTTTTCTAATTATACAATTGGTTTTGTTCCAAAGAGATAGTCATCACCTCTTTGCATTAGGAACATACAACCCATGTTCGTGAGTTGTGTTTTAATGTTTTGTGACAGATAAGCAAAGTTTTCATTCTTGTCTTCATTTTCTAATTGCTGAGAAAGACATTGAACTTTGAGAGGTGAACATTAATCCTGTCTCTTCTTTTCCCATCTTTGAAAGCAGATGAAAAGTAGATGAAAGCAATAAGAATTGGAGATCAAAATAGTCTATGGTTGGCATCAATAGCCTAGAGAATGTGGATTAGGATTCAGGAAGGTAGTGTTTTGGTTCTGGATGCCCCATGGGAGAGGAACCAGGTTTGTGGCCAAGATGAAAAATAATTTCTGCCTTTACCTTCTAAATCACGACAGTCAAAATAAAGGTGTGGGGACAGGAAGAGGGCAAGACGTGGACACTAAAGGTGCATGTAGCTCCTCTTCCTTTACCATAGGTTAGCAGTGGAAGGGGAGGGAAGAATGAGAGAATTGCAGTTCACATGGAAGCTTTCCTCTGGACATCTTTTTTGATGTTTTGCATTTTTTGCACGCTCATTGCTTAAACCTCTTGTTGAAACATAATATATTTGGGCTTCCACATCCATGTAGTCAATCAACCATGGATGCAAAATATGTTTTTTTTTTAAATTTTTTTTATTATTATTATTTATTCAACTGTGCGCATGCGTGTGTGTAGAACCACGGACGAATTCGCAAACCACCATGGACGCCTCCACCTCCTTCTGCCCCGGGATTCACAGGCTCCGCCCTACCAGGACCAGAAGCACAGGCTGCCCCCACTTCCGCCTGGCGTCTATACATGGGATCTGGGATCCGAACTCAGGACCTTCTGCCTGCAAAGCGGAAGCTTAACCCCTGAGCCACCTCTCCAGCCCGCAAAATATGTTTTTAAAAATGAAAAATTTTATTTGTGTGGAATATTTATATTTTCTTTTCATTATTCCCAATATTCCTAGTATAATAGCTATTTGCATAACATTTGTATTATATTAGACATAAAGAATCTAGCTATTATTTAAAATAAACAATAGGATACAAGCAGCACGCAAATGTTACATCATTTTATATGAAGGATTTGAACATATGTAGATTTTGATAGACATTACATCTTTATCTTCTTTTCTATAAGCAGGTTTTTACTTATTCTTTGACTATTTCATAAATACATAGAATGTATATGCATAATTAACTACCCCATTATTCTCTTACTTCATTCCTTCCTCCTCTGAACCCCACCTTCTTCCCAATGAGACCTTCTCCTACTTTTGTGACTTTTTTAATGATCCAGTGAATTTTATTAGGGTCATTTACATAAAGTAGGTGTGGGATCATTTACTGAGCATGGGTAACTTTCCAGTGGTTAGACCACTGAAGAAAAATGATCTCATGTAAGTAGCGAGACATCTCATTCTCACTTCCTTTCCTGGTCACTTGGGACTAAACAGGTTTAATCTCACCAGTTAGGGAGGGTATAGGGACTGGCAGATAGAAGGTAACTAACCGGCTGACACCCCCCACCCCCACTGCTGTGTCCTACTCCTATTCTTCCACCTACCTTTGAGTCTCCTCTTATATCAAGATCTTCATTTAAACAGTCTTTTATCTTTGGTTAGAAGAGGACCCTCAATACCAATTGAGATTCAGCCAAGGGCAGTGCAGGAAAAGAAAAACTGAAAACAACAAACCATAATTCAGAACATCAAAGACCCTGCATTTATTCACCTGGAACCAGACCAGCCAAATCTCTCCCCATCCTAAAGCTCAGGGAACCTTGCAGAAGAGGGGTGGCAAGATTGTAAGAGCCTAAAGATGGGGAGGACCAGTGATATGCAAGACATTCCATCCAAGTTAGGGTTGCAGCAGCCAGGGTTAGACTTTGCCTGACCTGCACAATGGCTGACATGTCAAAGACCCCTCCCCCAAAGTCTAGCACTAATCACAGGGAGAGAAGGCTTCAGGCAGTAGGATCCTTAGAGGCAAGGTGTTAAACAGTCATAACAAAGTTCTACGCTAAAGGGGAGCCCAAGAAGGGGCCCTCTGTTATGTCACTGAGTCCTGAACCCTCACTAGGGTGGAGGACTCAGAGGGAGGTTCGGTGCCCACATAAACAGATGGTCCAGGGATGGGAAGGAGGAAGGGGGAGGCACTAGAGAGGGAGAGGGACAGAAGGAGGTGAAAGGAAGGAGAGAAGGGGAAGAGTACAATGGGGAATGACAGGAAAGGGGAGGTAGGAGGGAGAGGAAGGGAGTACCTATTGAGCTTGTATGATTAGGAAAAAAGTAAAATGTGGAGAAAAAAAAGAAAGAAATTTTGAAAAAAAAATCTCCCCTCCCCTAGAAACCATTAACTTCCAACAGCTCATGAGCCCTTCCTCCACCCATGATGGAATGTTGACAGATTCAGTCTCTGAAGACAGTCAGCCAGTATGTTAATAGGTACAGTGGCCATATCATTTCCAGTACACACAGAGTTGGTATTATAGCTTTCAGGATCAACTGCTGCGTGAGATTGTTGATGACAACCTCTACCACCTTCTAGCACTACCATGAAATCTAACTGGCAGAGAGGACGCATCCAGCTCAATCCCAGTTCGATTTCTCCATGTCCTGCAACTAGAGCATATTTTTTTTTAATTAAAAAAATTTTATTATTTATTCAATTGTGTGTATATGCGTGTGTGTGCACGTGTGTGTATGTATGTGTGTGTGTGTAGAACCACGAGCGAATTCCGGAACTACCATAGACTGCTTCCACCTCCTCCTTGTTTACTCTGCCCCGGGATTCACAGGCTCCGCCCTACCAGGACCAGAAATGCAGGCTGCCCCTGCTTCCGCCCGGCATCTATACTTGATGTCTAGGATCCGAACTGAGGACCTTCCGCCTGCAAAGCAGAGGCTTAACCCCTGAGCCACCTCTCCAGCCCCTAGAGTGTATTTTTTTAAAGGGTCTTAGTGTCAAATTCTAGGGGACAATCAAAAATAATGACTTCTTTGATCAACAAGTCATAAGGAGATAGCCCATGTGGGATTTTTTTGTTTAAAAACTTACAGTTTCTGAGAATCACATTATTCACCCATGCAGAGTTCGGTTATTCAAACCACATACCCCCCTTCTAATGATGCAACCAGCAATCAGAAATCTCCACCTGCATTAAGTTACATGATATACCCCATTTCAAGAGATGGATTTGGTTTGCCTTTGATGACATATTCCTGAGACTTGTACAATGAATCATCTATCTGTGGGAATACTATTGAGGAAAACATCCTCCATTTCTTCCCCATCACAATTAGTACTCAGTCTCTAAGAGAGGTGTGGAACCTTTTGAGATCTTTCCCCTTCCATGGGAAAATGTTGATAGGACAATTCCTGTGCAGGTCTTGTCGAAATATATATAGCTGCAGTGAAATCATGGATTGAAACAGCCCAGTCATGTGTAGAAGATAATATCTGGCTACATTCCTGGCCCCCTTCGAAATCTTATGATCTTTCTGCTTCCTCTTCCATGATGTTCCCTGATCCTTGGGGTGGAGATGGGGATGGCTTAGATGTCCTGTTTAGGGCCATACAATCTATAATCATTTATTTTTTGCACTTTGGCCAGTGGTACTCCTCTGTAATTAAACATCTACCATTATAGAAGGAAGCTTCTTGGTTGAGTACTCTTCCAATCTGTGGGTAAAATGACAGTTATTTAAAAGACAGTTTGATGTAGTGTTTTATAGCTAAACTGTCATAGCCTAAACTCCCCCTGGGGCTTTTGCTTCTTGATTTCTTGTTCTAGTTTACAGTAATGGGAATGTGTTCCCTGTTGAAAAGTGGGCCTTAAATCTGATCAGAGAACTGTTGGTTGCCCCATTGATATTTATACTGATGGTCACCTCTTACCAGGGTGATTGTTATTGAAGCTTACAGCTTTCACAAGTTGATGAGACTTTTGATTGCTTTTCTTCCCCAATAGCTGCCATAGAATCTTCTGGTTCTATGTAAGCTATCCAGAAAAAAGAAAACTTCCAAAATTCCATCTGATGTTTTTTTGTCTATGTCTACTTGTATTGCATTTTCTGTTATAGGGTCTTATTCTCAGTTGCTGGAAGGCAACCAAGAGCAATGGCCTATACTGTTTGAAGGAAGAAATACCAACATGTTTTAAATCTTAACAACAAAATATTTTGAGGCAAATTTTCCCTTTTATCTAGGATGTATCTTTCTTTCTTAGCTCAATAGCAATGATTTATAAGGTATATAAAGTTTGTATCCTCTGCTATAGTGTTTTGTTCTATTTTATTCAGCAGTTCTCTGAAAAAAGTGTGGTGTGTGTGTGTGTGTGTGTGTGTGTGTGTGTGTGTGTTGGAACACTGTACTCAATGATATGGAATGAACTCAAAATCAACATTTTGAGGCACAAGAGTAAGGGAAGAGGAGAAGAAAGGGAGAGAGAAAACACAGTAGATTTAGCTTTTATTATTTAAAAAAATAAAAGTAGTAAGGTAGGAAACTGTAGATGCTGTTTTGTTTTATTTATTGAATCAGGATCTCTATTGCAGACTGGCCTAGAATTCTCTACATAGCATAGTTGGCCTTGAACTTGTGATCCTCCTGTCTCTTCCTCTCAAATGAAGGAATTACAAGTATGTGCTAAGACTCTCAGCTTAGATATTTTTCTCTGGATTTTCCTTCCTTCTTCTTTTTCTTGATTTCTCTTTTTTTCCATTTTCATATGCATTTGTTCATAGGGTTCATGTTTGTGTTCCCATGTGTGTGAAAGTCTTCATAAACTTTTATATACATGTGCATGAGGGCTGAGGTAGGGAACAATGATATAGGGAATAATCTTTGAATGCTCTTCTGCTTATTCTTTTTTCAGAGTGGATCACTAATCAACCTGTAACATGTTAATGGGGCTAGTCTTGCTAGCCAACTTGCTCTGGGGGCATTCTCAGTTCTGCCTTCTGAAGCTAGAATTACAGGTGGACTGCCATAGCCTCATATATTTAAAAAAATTATTTTTCTTCCCCCTTAATCCCCATCCTCATCCACCTTCCTTTTTCCTTGCCAACCCTTCATGTTCCCAGTCACTCTACTTCCTATTTTGAAGTCTTTTCACTTGTGTGGCTACTATGCTTCATTTAGTTTATCTTTGGTGTCTATGCCAGGGATGATTCATGCTCCAGCAAGTATTATAGATTGGTGGGTATATCGAGGATAGAATCTTCCTTTTCTTCCTTATCAATATTAGTCCTCATGAATCTTTCAGGAAGGTGTGTATCTTCTTGAGATCCACCCCATTCCTGGTGAGATGTTGATAGGACAGTTCCCATGCAGTTCCTGTGAAAGTATACATATCTGTCATGAAATCATATATACCTCAGTCCTGTCATGTCCAGGAGATAATGTCTGAACCATCATCACTGTCCCACGTCAGGCTATCTTCTGTGCTGTGATATTCCCTGAGCCTTGGGATGGGTTGTATGTAGCTTAAATGTCCTGTTTAAGGCCAAGCAGTCTGTAGGCCCTTTTTTTTTTTTTTTTTTTTTTTTTAACAATTTGTCCTGCTGTGTTTTTCTGTAGTAAATATCTTCTGTTGCAGAAGGAGGCTTTGAGGTTGAGTGCTGAGTGCTTCTCCAATCTATTGGTATAATAACAGATGTTTAAGAGACAGTTTGGTGAAGTGTCTTCATAGCTAAACTTTCATATCCTGCCCTTTCCCTGGGATCTATGTCCTTCTCTTTCCTATGTTCTTATTCTAGTTTACAGTAGCAGGAATGTGTTCCCTTCTGACATGTGGGTCTTAAATCTGATCAGAAAGTTATTGGTTGCCTTCTTGATATTCATGCCACTATTATACTGATTGCCATCTCTTGCCATGGTGATTATTATTACACCTTACAGATTTCACAGATTGATGAGACTTTTGATCTGCTTTTTTCTCTCAGTAGCATCCATAAATCTAGCAAGGAGAAAGCTTCTAGGCCAGTTACAGTTGGTGTTTTTCATCCATGTCCTGTGATCCACATGTGTTGCATCTTCAGGAATATGGATTTATTGTCAGTTTCTGGAGGATAACCAAGAACAATGAAAAAGCCTATACTGTTTAGACCTTTGAGATTTCTCTGACCAACAATGTGCTAGGATACCTGTTACTTCTAGTATTATTTAATTGTCTCTGGATTCTAGGTGGAGCAGCCCAGAACATTATTTGTCTTGCTTTGTTTTCCTTTCTTTGTGCTCCTCTGTATAGAGACTGTCCATTCTTGTTTTTTTTTTTAAGCCAAAAACTTTTTTTTGACATATTTATCTTCCAGGAGGTTCCTGTCTGTTGCATTCCACATTCTCAGATTATCAAGTTTTTCTATTTCTATCTTGGCCCCTCCTATCTTCCATCCCTTTATCTCCAAGTATTTTCCCCCATTATTCCCTCCCTCACCTGGCCGCCTAAGCCACACACAATTTTCGTGGGATCTGGGGATTTGAACTCTGACTGTTGCTTGTGTGAAAAGTGCTTTAACTGCTAAACCAACTCCCAATTCCTTCCTCTCCTCTCTCAATCAAATGAAGTATAAGGGGGGGGGAGAGAGAGAGAGAGAGAGAGAGAGAGAGAGAGAAAGAGAAAGAGAGAGAGAGAGAGAGAAGTACATGCCATGATATACATATAGGGATCAGAGGATGACTTTCAGAACTTAATTCTGTCCTTCCATTATGTGGGTCCTTGTGATCAAATTCAGGATTCCAAGTTTGCACACAGGTTACTTTACCCACTGAGCCATTTTGCCATTCCTAATGTATATACACATATGTGTGTGTGTGTTTAGTATCGATATGTTGTGCCATGGTGTCATGGTTTGAAATGTGTCCCCCACAGTCTCATGTGTTTGGGAAGGTCATGACACCTTTGAGTGGAGCCTTGTTGGAGGAAGGCAATCACAAGGGGTGGGCCTTGAGGTGGATTAGTTCCACCCTATATCCAGTAGAAGTCTGCCTTTAGGAACAGCAGTCTTGCAGTTCTCAGCCTCATGGGTGGGAATGATTTAGCCTGTCTCCAGCTTCAGCTGACCAGCCATGCCACCTCTACCATGAAAGACTGTATCTCCCCTCTGGAACTGTAAGCTGAATAAATTTCTCTTTCTCCCTTATGTTGCTTGACTTTGGGTGCTCTCTCACAGCAATAGTTAAGAGTAACTGTTACATGAGTGTGTGTGTGTTTGTGTGCGTGAATGTGTGTGTATATGCATGGCAGTTAGAGGACAACTTTCAGGATTTGGTTATTGAATTCTATCCTGTTTTGAGGCAGGGTTTTGGGGAGATGACTCAGTAAGTAAAGTGCTTGGTGCACAAGCATGAGGACTTGAGTTTAGATCCCCATGGCCCACTTAAGAAACCTGAAATTTTAGCTTTAATAAGGCCGAGAAAAAAAGAAGGATCCCTGGAGCTTGCTGGCTAGCCACTATAGAGGAATCAGTGAGTTTCAGGTTTAGGGAGAGACTTTGTCTCAAAATATAAGGAGCGATAGAGGAAGACTTCTGATGTCAACCTCTGGTTTCCATATGCATATACACACACTTATACACATATACATGTGTGTACATACATATCTGATCCACATACATATGCACACATAAATAATTTTTCAGAACTATCCATTGGACTACCAGTGTAATAGTGGCATGAGTATCAAGGATACAATCAACAGCTTTCTGATTGAATTCAAGACCTGCTTGTCAGAATGGAACATATTCCTGTTACTGTTAACTAGGACAAAAACCTAAAAAAAAGGAAGGAAATAGATCAATAGGGAAAAACAGCCAATGAACCTATACATAGGAAGACAGTACACCAAACTGCTGTGTAACTAATTACTATACTTATAGACTTGAAGAGCACTTAGCACTCAGCCTAGAAGTCTTCTTCTACAGCAGAGGTAGAGAATCTCAACACCGTGATAGGATGGAACCTAGACCAGTAGAAGTGCAGTGGAGTGAACAACGATGGCCAGCCATAATGCAGAATGCCAGTGACCCTACAATGCTCACCCAGAATCAGGCCAACCTAATCTCTTCCCATCCTAAGGCTTAGGGAACCTCATGAAGAAGGGGCAGTAAGATTGTAGGAGCCTGAAGATGGGAAGGTCCACAATCGGCTAAGACGTTCTATTTAAGGCATCCAGGAACTCACTGCAGTGAAACCTGCCCTTACCAGATCTGCATAATGATTGACATACCAACATGTCCTCATAGACCATGAGGAACTCAAGAGAGATAAAAACACACAGTGGAAACTTTAAGGACTAGAGCTGAATAAGTGAAGGGAAATTCCCCTATTAGTGGGGTGTCCCAGGGAGGGGCAATGCCACAGAGGGCTGAATCCTCATAAGAATAGATAAGCCAGAGAGAACCCTGGGGTCCATAGAAGCATTTAGGAAAGGAGGGAGATGGAAAGGAGGGGGATGGAGAGAAGCAGGGATTAGTACTCAGTATGCTTGCAACAAATCCCGTGTTTTCTGTGTTTGATTTTAAGTTTCTAAATAACTTATTTCTTAATAAATTTTTTGAAATTTAGAAAACAAACAAACAAACAAAAACTAAAATAAATAAAATAATAATAAAAATAAAGGCTGCAGATCATCTTGACAACTTAAAAAAAAGTACCCATTTGATCATTAGTTGTATCTGTTATGTGCAACACCTCCCTATAAGCAAAAAAATGATTGAGGATCTAACTTTAGAAACTTGAGATGCTCTAAAAAATCTCACCCAGTTCTGTGGAGAGAGGATTTTGCAGACAAGATGTTCCCTCCACAGAAATAACGATAAAGTACCAATTAGTGACTACAGCAATGAAGTGGGAGTGTTTAACCTTTCGGGAGTGCCAACAATGTGCTCCTTAATTTGAAAATAGGGTACAAAGTGTTAGCAAGTGAAGAACAGTAATCGTTCATCACTCAGCTTGACTTATCTCCTCTGCAGCAGAGGCAAGCCAGGAGCTCCTCTCTACTCCATGTGTTCTGGCGTTTGCTTACATTCTCTGAGAAAGGACCAGATGCTCTAACGAGGGGTACCAGACACTGACTATATCTGGCGATCAGGGGAAGCATGCTGACAGGTCTCCCTTGAGAAGTCTGCCTCTCTCTGGAGCTCTTCCTCCCTAACCCCCCTACACTTCATGCACGTTACCAGCAGCAAGCCTTATTATCCCCTTTTTGTAAATGGCAGAAAAGTGTTGCAGGGAGATTCAAAAGGCTCACTTGAGGTGACAAGGGAAGCCAAATGCTCTGCTGAAAATAGAAACGGAGCTCTCTGAGAAGCTTAGACAGCCTGAGAGGGTCCTTTAATCTGTAGACCCTTCTGTGCTTTTTAGATACTTCTTTACCTCATGAAAGGGCTGCCAACTCTTCCTCCAGGATGTCATAAAATGGTGACATTTAAAAAAGGAAATTGAAACTCTAATTGACTTCTCTTAAAGCAGGAAAATAAGTGCCCTGCATTCTTTCTTTTGGCTAGATGCTTGTAATTATCCTCTTTGGGATCCTGCCCTGGGACGTTGAAAAGACAAAATAGAACAGTCCACTTTCATCACTCTACTTATACAATCAAGATTTGATTTATTTCACTCTATGGTGGAAAAAAAAGAGAATTCATCTAAGCTGAAGAAAGTTTCAGTAAAATGATTCTAGCTCACCCCACTAAACTGTGAGATGAAAGCTGTCCCTGAATCTCTTGAAATGATAAAGAGCTTGAGGTGAACCCTACATTTCCAGATTTGGGTACATGGGGCAGGGGGGGTCAATGGATATTTACATTAGCTGTGCTGCTTGCTTTGGATAATAAAACTTCACACATGGTGGGAGGAGTCCTGAGATGTGCTTGTGTTGGGTGTCTTGTCCTCTTATGTTTATTATCAAGAGCAAGTTCACGGCTCAGAGTGTTCATTGGTTCCAGGAAATAATCCAGTCTATGTGAGTTAGTCTGTGGCCACTTTGGGAAAAAAAAAAGCAAAAAATATTTCTTTACTGTTATATTGTGAACCACTGATTCCTGTGGTGATGTGGGATTTTATGTCCAGGATTTTGTGTTCAGGAGTCAAAGATTGAGGTCTGAATATAGCTAGAAGATTAAGGCAGATTTTATTAGAGGAAAGAATGGAACTCATGGACAAGAAATCCATCAAGGGCAAGAGAGATGAAAAGAAGTCACAAATATGGAGTCCACAAGGAACAAGAGAGCCAAAGATTGTTGGCAGAGTCAGGGGTATTTATAGGGTTAGACAGGCCCAGGAAAAGAGGGTTTCCTTAATGATTAGCTCCACTTTCTGCAAACTTTATTGGGGCTTTGGGTCCCTTACATTTATTAATCTGTTCATAACCAGTCCCAATATGGGGTCCTTGTGGCTAACCTTATAGTCAAGATGTTTCTTGACCTGCAATGGAGAGCTCATCTTCACATCCTTTCATAAACAGAGGGTTGGGGAGAGTTGGTGATCTTTTCTCTGTGAGAGATTAGAACCAGTTCCTCCAGATTGGCAGGGTGTGGTCCTTCAGTATAATCCCAGCAGAGGGGGATGACCTTCAAAGACCTATAAAGATCTTCCCAGCATGGCTGTGTTCTAAAACTGCCTAAGTGATTTATTATGTAGCAATACTGTTCCTGTGGACTTACACTAGGCCACTGTTGCAGTTTGCCTGCATGGTTGCTGATAAATGATCATCAAATAGCTTAAGGGAACAAGGAGTTTACATTCTTATGATTATTGGTTACAGTTCTTAGTCCAGCTTGACAGGAGAGCATGCACCAACACTGTAATGGTTACTCTTTACTATTGCTGTGAGAAAGCATCCACAGTCAAACAACTTAAAGAGAAAGGGAGATTTATTCAGTTTACGGTTCTAAAGGGAAGGTGCAGTTTCTCATAGCAGAGGCAACATAGCTAGCTTGGCCAAAGCTGGAGGAGGCTAAGTCATTGCAGACATCTTGGAAGCTGAGAGCTGTAAGACTGCTTGCTGCAAAGGCAGACTTCTCCTGGAGGTAGGGTGGGACTAATCCACCTCAAGGCCCACCCCTTGTGACTGCCTTCCTCCAGCAAGGCTCCACCTCTCAAGGTGCCATGACCTTCTCAAACACATGAGACTGTGGGGGACACATTTCAAACCATTACAAACACCTAGGTCAAGGGAACTGGTCGCACCATCTCTATATAACAGCTTAGAGAGGGATAAACCTTACTTGCCAGACCAGTATGTCTGGCCAAGTGTACAAAAGGATGCTGACTTCCTCAACCAGCTCTCAGTATTTTATTCACTGGTCAGGACCTAATCCCACCGACCATGAACTGGGCCTTCCCCATCAGCTAGACAATCTCTTGCAGGTTTGCTCTGGGCTTAACTCAACCATTAGTTCTCTACAAATATGCCAGGAGCTCAAACCCTCAACTGTCAAGTTGACACTTTTACCTAACTATGACAGCCACTGGAGGGAGGATAGACAGTGGGAGCTATGAGCAATGTTTGGCAAAGTGTTTAACCTAAGGGGATCAAATAGCAAATACTCAGCAAGTTTAAAGAGACAGAACAAGGCATTTGTATTTCATATATTTAAGGGATAGAGTAAACCATATTTAATGTTCCCAGTGTCTGGCCTGCTCATTGATAACTTCCTCTTAATTGATGGTAGGTTTTGTATCCATTTTGTGTCCTTTCCAATGAGTTCTTACCACTTCTTCCCTAGCAAGTACACTGGCCATTTATCTGAGACTTAATCCTAGGCTGAACTGTATACCTACCACTTAAATTCTCCATTAGTATTTTGATGTATCTGCTTTCTTTTTTTTTTTTTTTTTTTTTTTTTTTACCCTATCTGTCCTTTTATCCTTTCATCCCCAATCTTATTTTATGATCTACCTCAAAATAACTTGGAAACATCAGTATGCATCATTCATCCCATCATGATTTTTTTGGGGGGGGGGACAAATGAATGTACTCATCACCTCAGAAATTTTTCTTAGACCTCTTCCCAGTCCATTTTAGCCCTGTGCCCCAAGAAAACACACTCTTCTGATTTTCTCCTTAAACTTCAGTTATCCTGTTTTTGAACCTCAGGCAAACAGAACTGAGTATCTTTGTATCCAGCTTCTAGCTCAATACTATCTTTTTTTTTTTTTCCTTTTCTTTTTTGGTGTATAGAATGTGGCTATTAGGATCTACAAATTTACTTTTCATATGAAAATTGAACAAAAGGTTAATCATAGCATTTCCAATTGAGCGAAAGGAATCTGAATTATTCTTGACCATATAAGACTTGCAAATCTTTCCCCTGAGCCTCATGCCATGGTCTCCTCTCTTCCTTTCATGGCATTAGGAAGATAAAGACTAGGAATTTCAAACTATCAGGAAGGAGATTCACAATGACAAGAATTAACATATTTTGTGATTCACTCTTCTTGTCCTCATCAGTATGAATAATTTAGATATCTTTGAAGACTAGTTTTGAGTTTAAGCTTTGGAGTTTCTTGGATATGTATGTAAGTCACCAACTTTACATAAAACTCTTCAACGAGAGACTTGAAGTAGTCTGTGAGGCAGGTATCTTTTCTTGTTTGCTTGTGGTTTTCATGTTGTTTCCCCTTCAGTTTAGGGTTGATAAATCTTTCAAAACCACAGGGGAGGTTACTGATATTTGTCTCCTGATTTACTGAGTTCAGTTATACGGAGAGTCTGACTGAACTTGCAAGATTAATTGCATCAGATTTTCCCCCAGGGTGTTTCAGCAAGAAGATAGTTCACAGACCCCATAACAACGTGAACAAAGTAGGTTGTCTTCCTCTTTTTGCTTTGTTTGGGCTATCCGGTGCATGGGAGCAAAAATTAATATGTAAGAATGAAAGTGACAGAATCTTCCAGAAGAGGCTCAGTGCTAGTGCTGAGCCTGTTCAAGGGCTCCATTTCCTAGACTTGGCTGGCGGTTCTAACCACGCTTTTGTAAACATGAAAACCACTTTCAGGGTGGCAACGCCTTCTTAACTGAGCTAACCCAACCGAACTGGAACTACGTTTCCCAGAAATCCGTAGTCCAAAGACTTCCTGCGTTACCAAGGACCACTTGCTGTAGCCTAGGAAAGCGGAAGTGACGCAATAGTCTTCAACTTGAAAGGTTGGTGAGAGGAGTAGGTCGTCTTCTCGTCCACGATTTGCCCATTCTGCCCTGCGATTTGGGGCGTGGGTCTTTTTCTAACCCCTAACTGCGGTGTGAGCCGCTTCTGGAGACCACGGCGTGCAGACTCCTCCGCTCGGCACGACTCCTATGTTCAGCCTCCCTGCGGTTTGCTCTGCTGAGCCAGACCTTTGCAGCAGATGCAGGAGCCGCTGCCACTCAAACTCTGTATTATTCTCTGACATTCCAGTTTGGTCAAGATACACGTGCGAGGAGAGCCGGCAGAGCCCAGCCTCAAGTGTTTCTTAATGAACAGAAATCAATCCTGGTAAAGGACCGTGGGCTTCAATCGAGGCCAGAGAGATGAAGCTACTGAAGGGTTTCTGGAAAAATACTTCTTCCTGATAAAAAGACTAGTGTTGGAGAAATCGGTTCTTTTATATTCTGAATACTGCCCCCAAAGTATTGAAACCATCTTGAAACCAGGAGAGATGCTGGTTGACATTAGGAAAGCATACTACTAGTACTACTAGACCCAAGGAAGAAGTAGGAACCTTTGAAGACAGAGCCATGCAAGCAAATAACACTTGGTCTCTCTCCATTTTGTCAGGGACTTTTCCGTTTAGCAGTGAGGGTGGGTTCTGTATCTTGGGAAATCTCCCAGTTAGTTTACTCAATGGCTGACCATTGTATTCCTTCCTGAAGGACTCACATGTGAAACAACTCCTTTACTCTGGAAGACATTTGAGTGGCGGAAGTGTTTGGTTCTTGCAGCTGAAAGCATCCTGAATGTTGCAGTGAGAGAATGTGCCTTTGTTTCCAACAACAGTTACTAAAGTGGCATTTAAAAATGTGCTGACATCACTGAGTTAGAATTTTATATGAGTTTGAAGCATTTAAAAATGTGTTGACAACGTCACTGAGTTAGAATTTTATGTATCAGTTTCATTTGTTCAACATAGGTTTCATTAGTTTATAGGCAGCATGCCTTACACATTTTACCCAGTTAGAATATTGCTAATTGGGCTTGAATGGAACACATTCAATCACAAATATCAGTATTTTCTTTCAGTTAGTTTTGTGTCTTCCGATCTTTCTTTAGCTTTGTCCTGAAGTAAGGAATGGCCTTGCATGGGACAGGCCTGCTTCAGCAGTGCTGCTTGCCTGGTGAGGAAAGTATGACATCTACCTTGCATGTTTATATTTTAAGACTATATTTGTACATGAGTTTAGTGTAGGTCAGTGATCTTTCAGGCTTTGACAGTGTGGGTGGTAGATTAATTGCATTGCTGGTCTCAGCTCTTTAAGTTTCCCTCCATCTTTGCCTAGCATTGTCCTCTCCCCATACCTCTTGGGTCAGTCCTGTGTTGGTCTTTGGCCCATAGGTACAAGCAGAGACTTGGAAAGCACTGATTACTCATATTTCTGTCTTCTCTGTTACTATGTGCTTAGGGTAGCCCATTGGAGAATAAGTGTCATGTGACCAAATTGCTTCTATTTCCATAGTCGATAGGCAGTTACCAGATATGTGCGTGAACACTGGAAGAGATCAGGAGAATCACTTTAAATCACTGATCATTAGTAAATGAGATCAATGAATGACTATTGTCTTAAGCGCGCCTACATTTGGAATGGTCTGTTATCAACCTGACTGTGATAACTGATAATTAAGATATCTTTTAGGTTCCCATCAGGGATATCTTGGGCTGAGCAGTGAGTAGGAGTTAAACGTTTTGGCTTTGTAGTTATACCTTCTGTAACCCCAAAGTTACCTAGGAATCGTCCACTTGGTAATGCTTATGTCCTGTTTAGAGACAAATGCGTGCAGCAGTATTACTTAATTATGTTTGTCTTTAGATTATTAACTGATCCAAAAAGGAGGTATCCATACCTGAGCTCGATCTTCCATTGAGTGCTGGCCTACTATTTAATAGTCTCAGATGAGTCATTGAGAGCTTCAGGAATGAGTTTTGTCTAATTCATTCACTTAGGAGTGGACCAGTATCTACCAGATCCTCATATAATTTCTCTATATTGCTTTTAGGACCATGCCAGGTGACCCCTGCCCCAAGGATTCTGATAGGTAACTGCATGTCATTAAATTTAGATTAGTTGTGATAAAAAAGAACAATATATGGCTAAGTAAAGTGTTTGCTGTGCAAACATGAGGACCTGAGTTCAAATCCCTAGAACCTATGTTAAAAAAAGGGTGTGGTGGTACCAGCCTGTAATCCTAGTAGTGGGGAGGCAGAAGTAGGAGGATGGATCACTAGGGCTTAATGACCAGCTAATCTTGTTCAGTCATTGAGCTTCAGGTTCCCTGAGAGCCCTATCTCAAAAGAGGTGGAGAGTGGTAAAGGAAGATGCCCAACATTGATCTCTGGCCTGCAAACACACATGCACATGCATGCACACACATAAATACATTCACAGAAAAATTAAAAATTCAGTTCCTGTGTCACAGGACCCCATATTTAATATCGAGTTCTCAGCAACTAAATATGATTAGTGGCTACTTCTTTGGAAGGTACAGATACAAAAAGTTTTTATGAGCCCAGAAAAATTTATTGGACCTCAAAACTTGTGGTACAATTTCTTACATAAGTTTTTATGTGTGAACTTTTGGTTTCTGTGGACCAGTTGATTCTGACAACTTTTCACTTTGTACCTCATGGAAAAATGGTCTATTGTTTCCTAAGGTTTTTTTTTTTTTTTTTAAACTCAAGCTAACCTGTTTGACACTTGTAGTATTGATTGTTCTCTTAGTTTACAGGCCACAAACCTAGCTATTAAAGTGGAGTCTTTATTAATTTCTTGTCAAGTATACCTACAGAAGGAATGCACACTATACCAGGACTGAGTGAGGCTGTGGAGGGAAGCAGGGTTTCACTGCTGAGATTCAAGCCAGGAAGTAAAGCTTTTTAAAAATGACACTGGGTTGGTAAAATAGCTCAGAAGGCAAGGTACCTACTCCCAGACCTGGTGACAGGGGTTCAATCCTAGAAGCCCACATGGTAGAAGGAGAGACCTTCTGCTTGTGAGGCAGAGTCTTCAAATCAGATCCCAAGTTAGTCCCATGTAAAAACTACTTCTGGCCTGATGTGTGGAGCCTGGGAAATCGCAAAATGATGCAAAAAGGGAGTAGAAGCAATCCAGGATGATTCCTGAAGTTACCCTTGACCTTCCACAGGGACACACAGTGTCCCCCCCCCCCTCTCTCTCACACACACACACACACACACACACACACACACACACACACACACACACACGTCAAAAAAAAAAAAAAACTACACTATAACTCCCATTTCTTTTATTTTATCTCATTGTTTCCCAGCTCACATTTCTCTTTACTAAGACATAATAACTTCTCTTAACTTCCTGTTTCCTCAATTTCCTTTTCAATCTCTTTGCTCCTTTGCCTGAGGTATCTCTGTGGGGCCACCTCTGCATCCTCATATCACTTCTGCTCTGCTCTGGGGTGCAGGGCTCGGCAGTAGCTTTTTTGATTCCTGTTTCTACAGTTGTCATTGGCATTCAATTGTTTTGACCTTTTCTCTTCTTTTTCACTCTGGCTTTATTTAAACTCAAACTTCCAGTTTTTTCTCTGATCACTCTTCCTTCTCCTGAAGCCTCTCTTGAAGTTTTTACAACAGAAGGGAATGAGACACCACCTTTCAAAGGAAGGAATAATGATTTTGTGAACAGATCTTAAAAACTACACTCTATATCCTTCTGGTGAGTTCAGCCATTTTAAGCATGAAGTCTATTCAGACTGTTCAGCATATATTACTGCTTTTTACCTCTTGAACTTTTTTTTATCTTCCTGTACTAAACTGTACATCTATAAAACAGTAATTCCTCTTTGCCTCCTCTTCCCATATCTGATAACCACTATCCTACTTTCTGTCTTTAGGAATTGATCTACTCTAGGGACCTTATAACAGTGGAATCATACAGCATTTGCCCTTTTGCATCTGGCTAATTTCACACAGCAAAATATATTCAAGGTTCATCATATTGTAGCATGAATCAAAATGTTATGCCTTTTTATCCATTGATGGGCACTTCTAGCTATTGTGAAGAATGCTGCTATGAACATGACTATTAAAATGGGCTTTGGATTCCACTTTTTAAAAAAATTTTTAAACTTTATTTACTCTGTGTGTGTGTGTGTGTGTGTGTGTGTGTGTGTGTGCGTGCATATCAGAGAGCAGTGTGTGTCCCTGAGGAACAAGGGTGACTTCAGGAATCATCTTGGAGTGTTTCTACCTCCTTTGCTTTGTTCTGGGATTTCCCAGGCTCTGCCCACCAAGGCTGGAAGTGAAGGCTGTGGCCATTTCTGCCTGGTGTTTTTGCTTGGTGTTTTTATGTGGGACCTGGGATCTGAACTCACTACCTTCTGCTTGTGAGGCAGAGTCTTAATCCCTAAGCCATCTCTGCAGCCCTAGATCCTATTTTCAATTCTCTTGAGAAGTAGGATTGCTAGGCCATGTGATAATTCTGTCTGAAAATTTAAGGACCCACCACGTTGTTTTCCAAGAAGTTGCACCATTTCACATTCCCGCCAACAATACACAAGGGTCTAATTTGTCTACATCCTCGCCAACTCTTGTAGCCTTCTGTCTCTGTGTATGTTTAATGGTAGCTCCTGGGCAGTGCTTCCCACACAGTTGGTGCTCAGTAAATATCTGTTGAATGAATGAATATTAAGGCATGTTTATTACTCACATTGTCCAAATTTTTGCAGACTTTTCAGTGAAACTATGCAAAGAAAAGATCTCAGGAATTCTGGAACATTCCCTCAGAGCACTTGGCTTTTGGAGAAAGATCATCAGGGCTGAGGTGGGTAATGACAGTCAGCTGTGGAGTAGGGACTGCCACCTGCCTGAAGCAAGCAAACTATCATTTTCAAGACTTGCTAATTGTCAGGTGAAGGCTATTAGTCATTCCGTGTATAAGAAAGCCCCAAATATGTATTTATTTGCCCGTGCACGCGCACATGTACGTGTGTGTGTGTGTGTGTGTGTGTGTGTGTGTGTGTGTGTGTAACAGTTACTCTTAATTATTGCTGTGAGAGAACACCCAAAGTCAAGCAACTAAAGGGAGAAAGGGAGGTTTATTCAGTTTACGGTTCCAGAGGGAAGGTACAGTCTCTCAAAGCAGAGGCGGCATGGCTGGCTGGCCAAAAGTGGAGGAGGCTGTCACTTGCAGACATCTTGGAAGCTGAAAGCTGCAGACTGCTTGCTGCAAAGGAAGACTTCTCCTGAAGATAGGGTGGGACTAATCCACCTCAAGGCCCACCCCTTGTGACTGCCTTCCTCCAGCAAGGCTCCACCTCTCAAGGTGCCATGACCTTGCCAAACATATGAGACTGTGGGGGACACATTTCAAACAATGACAGTGTGTGTGTGCGTGTGATGTTGGGTATCTGCTTTGTTCTCTCTTCACCTTCTATGTTGACACAGGGTTTCTCAGTGACTTAGACCCAGCCAGTTCAGCTAGTAGACTGCTTGCTCAGGAATCTACTGTCTCTATCTCCTAAGTGCTAGGATTATAGGCAGGCCACTGCTCCCACTAGTATTTATGTGGTGCTAGGGGTCAGAACTCCTGCCTCATGCTTTACCCTTTGAGCCAGCTCTCTACTCCCCAAAGCATGAATCTGAACAAGTGACATTTCACCCTCCTCAGAACTCAGTATCTGAAGCCCACTATATCAGGATCCCCATTTCCCTCCCTTTTCTGCCTCTTGCCCTGCCATCGCCTTATTGTGGGTAGATTGATTTGCCCCAGACTTGTACTTTTTTTGGTCTTGGTTCAGAGTTGCTTTTGCTTCCTATTGCTGTGGAAGGAAAGGAAACAAATCACTGTATTTCTGCCACCATCTTAGGAAGAAAGTGCCTGCTTGGTTCATGGCCTGAGAGACATGTCCAAGTAGAACTGCCTAACCCATCAACCAGCAGCCCATCATCAGCCCAGCTGATCTTACCTGACAAGCCTGTGAGTAACAAAATATATAATGTCACATCTGCTGGAATTTTGTGGTCATCTGTTCATTTGCGTAAGGTAGCAGGTAGTTAATAGATTCAAGAAGTAATTGAAGTCCAGGTTGGCCTGGAACTCACTATGTAGTTCTAGAACTCATCATATAGCCCAGGCTACCTGGATTTTACTATGTAGCCCAGGCTGGTCTCAAATTTGCAACGATTCTGCAGTCTCAATCTCTTTACTGCTGGGATTACAGATGCCTGCCACTACTCACAAACAAACAAACAAACAAAGTGAATGTGGAATCTGCAGATGTAGAAGGCTGACTCTGAAGGGAGCCTTCATTTTCCCCAGTGACTAAAGATGCTTGCACTTTTCAGTGTGCTTACTAGCCATCTATCCTATTAATAGTGGAAATGCTCATCCATTAAAGACAAAAATTCATGAAGGGAACAAAAATCCTGCTTCTTTAAAGAATGCTAAATTTTAGACACTATTCTATAATGATAATTCAGCAACAAGCATTACTTCAACACCAGGCAAAACAAAGATTACATCCTTGAAATTTCCAAACCCATAGACTAAAGGTTCTAAGTTATTAGCTATACACATTTAGACAAGTTACTTAGCTTCCCCATTTCCACATTCGTAAAGTGGGGATAATGTTAGTAACTACCTCAGAACAGGAGGAGCATTTACCATAGTGCTTGGAACACTGTTACTACTTAATCAATTACAGTAATAGCAATCATGACCCAGTCATCATATACTTCTATATTTTAAAAATCTGTAAGAGGGGGGTTTTTTGCTTGTTCCAATTGGCCAGAAACCAGCCCTTTCCATTGTACTTTCAGCATATTTCCCTCTGCTGATGTACCTGGTAAGCTAATTATCTTGGCCACCCCAGATTTGGGAGTTTGATCTTTTTCCTGGAAGAGAGCAAGTGTCTCTTGAATTGCCTAAGACCAAGTGTCCCTTGGATTACCTAAGACCAGAAAAAGTTTGGGGGAGAAAATGAATTGCTTTAAGAAAAATGGGAACGTACCTGCAAAGTGTGTGTGTGTATGTTTGTGTGTGTGTATGTGTGCGCACACATGTGTGCCCACGTGCATTACAAAAAGCATGAAACACAATTAAAAATAATATTATTTAGAAATTCTGTAAGAGGGTATAAACTTTGGTCCACATAAAATTTTGCATAACTGTCAAAACTTGGAAGCATTCAAAATGTTCTCGAGGAAGTGAATAAGTTGTGATAATATGATAATATCTTGTTAGTAATTAGAAAATGAGCTATGAAGATGTGCAGAGTCATGAAGAAATCTTAAATGCCTATTTCAGTGAAGGAAGGCAGTGTGAAAAGGCTCCATATTGTGTGATTATAACTATATGACATACTGGAAACGTCAAAACTATTGACAGTAGAAAGAAAGTGGTTGCCAAAGTTAGTGGAAAGAGGGATGGTTGAGGTCTGATGACAGTATTTTGTAGGACACCATAGAAGTTGATACAGTATGTTGACGAAAATTCACAGGATACACAACACTGAGAAAAGTCTAAAGTGAACTGTGAATTTTCATTAATAATAGTATCTCAATATTGGCAGTAAGAAATATACTGCACCAACACAAGAAGGAAAAACCAGCTTGGATAACATAGAGCCTGTTTCACAAAATTTCTCAGAGGGACTGTGGCAGGCGCGTGAGTGGTGATACAGACCCTCCTGTGCTGTAGTTCATCAGGAGCCACATTTTCATGAGCTGCAGAATCATTGAGCATATTGGTAAAGTGGGCAGTTCTTCCACAGTGCCAGAGATTCTGTTTTTCCATTCAGCTCCCAGGACGACCACTGCTGCTCACTCATAAATCACATTTGGAGTAGTAACAGTGTAAACAAAACAACTGAGTGTGTGGCTTGGCTTGAATGGGCAACTTTCTACTGTCTCAGCTAAGTGCTAGCTGAGTGTGTCTGTCTTCTGAGTAGAACAGTTACAGGCTGTCATTGCCTAAGACTTGGCTATTTCCAGACTCAAGACCTTATCTACAAGTGTCCAAAGTCGTGAGAGACAAAGTCGTGTCTTAGGTTTTAGGGGACTGGGAAGACATATGATCCAAGGCACTGTGAAATCCTGGGCCAGAATATTGAATTCTGGAACAGAAATCGGCTCCTAGTGGGGCAATGGTCAAAAAGAATACAGCCTGAAAATCAGTTAATAGTGTTTAAAAATTCCCAGTGCTAATCCTTACACTAGATTCTTGTGCTGTAATTCTGTGAAATGTTACTATTTGGGGAAGCTGGGAACAGGACACACAGGTTCTATTTGGGTAAGATATTTGGAAAGCTAAAATTATTTCAAAATAAAAAGTAAAATACAAGGGCCTGCTCTGGAGTCATTCGGCTTTGCTCAAATCTGCTCATACCATTTGCTAGCTTAACTACTTAGCCTACTACTTGATGCTGTTCCTCAGTTTTCTCATCTGTGTGGTGGGGATAAACATCATACACCTCAGAGACTGTAATAACAATAGTGATTTAAGGCATGTGGAGTACTTAGAACTAAGCACCCACAGAAAGGACTGAGTTATAAGCAGTATAATACATACTTTACCATATGAGGCCATATTTCTCTTTCTCCCTTTACTTCCGCCTCTTTTCCCCTTTATTGGTGACCTGATAAGACCAAATCTAGCATCAGGATTTATACCTTAGAGATTATCTAATATTAAAGAAATAGGAGTAACTACTCTCCTGGGTGTGTAAGTCAGGAAATGTCTGTTTGGGAAAGACAGAGTTCATATCACCAAAGAACTTTCTGAGGTCAGGGTTGCTTACCTTGAATGAAGGGTCCAGACCTTTGGACTTGTGGTACCAACAGCTCAGGTGTGTGTGTGTGTGTGTGTGTGTGTGTGTGTGTGTGTGTGTGTGTGTGTTGGTGTATGTCATGTGTGCTGTATGTGTACACGAGTGGATATAGGTAGATGCACCTGTGCATGCACATATATATGTAGGTATTTGCACACACATGTGTGTAAGAGTGTGTGCGTACGTGCATGTGCCTCATAATTACCTTTCTGAACTCTCATCTCATGTTTGGCCAATGAGACTGCAGCACACACACCACCCTTAGTCCCTGCTTAGCCTTGCCTTTGATGTCACAATCTGACCTGTGGGTATTAATGTGGTTACAGCTGTTGACAGATCAGATGGCAAGGTCAGGAGGACCAGCACAGTAAGATGTGGAAGAGAGTCGATCCTCAACCCAAGATCAAAGCAGGGGCTGGGCCTCAGACCAGCCAGCTCAAGGCTCTGGGATCAGCTTCAGAACCTGCCCTCCCACATCCTCTAGAGCTGTCTGACTTTCAGAGCTTCCCAGTATTCGAGGACATTAGCCATCACATCAAAGAAGAAGGAGCCCAACTGGTAAAGAAAGTCAACGCCATCTTTCAGCTGAATATCACCAACGATGGGAAGACCGTCCTGCAGTGGACCATCGATCTAAAGAATGGATCTGGTGACACATACCTGGGATCTGCCCGGCTCCCTGCAGACACTGTCTTTACCATCCCTGAGTCTGTCTTCATGGAGTTAGTTTTGGGCAAGATGAACCCACAGAAGGCTTTCTTGGCTGGCAAGTTCAAGGTGAGAGGCAAAGTTCTCCTAAGCCAGAAGCTGGAGAAAGTCTTCAAAGATTGGGCTAAAATTTAAGCAGGAATACCATGGAAAAGATCAAGACTTCTGATGGATTTTAATGTTGAGTGGCAATCATGTTTAAACTGAAGATTAAAGTAAAGCTACCAATATTTTTACGCAAATTGTTACTACTCAAGTTTGACTAGTTTTCCCGCTGATGTGTATTTGCTGGGGTTCTGGGACAGTAAAGAGTGTTGGAGTGGATCGCCTAAACCTTTGTCTTTTTTTTTTTTTTTAGCTGTATTTATACACTTTATTATGTCAAGCTGAAAGCAGCATGGAGTATAATGGGTGGTTCTGATATTTGACAGTTAGGTGTTAATGCTTTAGATCCTAAGGATTTTTTTTTTAAGCAAAGCGATAAGGAAGTAGAATAATCCAAAATGATCCTCATATCACTCTTAGGCCTCCACAGACACATACACTCAAACACCCTTGTGTACACACACACACACACACACACACACACACACACACACACGCACACGCACACACACACAATGTTGCTTTGGGGAAAGATCAGTGAGCATGTGTGTATCATACATTGTTAACTTGGCTCTATGAGGACGGCTTCCTGTGGGGTTGTAAGCTCTGAGAGTTGAGCCCAGTGCTTTGTGAATGGAGTCAGACAATTGAAGGCTGTTTCTCTTGGCATATTTTAACTTTTTTTTGGTGGATGTGGTGGGCATATTTTGACTCCAGGAAAGTGAAAGGGGTTGAAAGACCCTAGGTCCGTAGTTCTCAAACTGGATTGTGCTTCGGAATCACCTGGAAGGTTGGTTGAAGTCTAGATTGAGGGAGGTCCAATTTCTACTCAAAAGGTCTGGCTCTGGAAAACGCATGCTTCTATCACATTTCCAGGACCACATTTGACAGGACCTCTGCACTGCTTTGTTTCATGGGAAGTTTTCAGTACTGGCCGTGGCTGTTCACCTTAAATCAATGAGACGCTTCCATACTTATTCACTGGGAGACAGGCTGTTGTTCTCTTCATGCCATTTATAAAGAGTGTTAGTGCTTTTGGTTGTGCATTGAGCATTTTATATAAATCAAAGATCATCCATGGAGATTTTTCCTTCTGGATGCTCTCTTCTCATGTTGTCTTGAAGGACTGAGATGGTGCCAGTAGGGTTGATAAGATCTCCTAAAGGTAAGTTTGCATGTCCTTTGTTTGATAGAGTCATGGAGTTTGTGTGCATATATATATATATATATATATATATATATATATGAGAGAGAGAGAGAGAGAGAGAGAGAGAGAGAGAGAGAGAGGTGCATGCCATAAACTAAGAGTGGGGGGTTAGAGGACAACTTTCTTCTTTTAAATTTATTTTTCTACTTTTACAAGCATATGAAGTACTCATCCCTTCTTCCCTCCATCTACCTCCCTCCCACCCCTCCCTTCTCATTAATTCCTTCCACTGCCTTCCACCCTCCTGCCTGTATGCTTCTATGGCCCTTAGGGTTCCCTCTGGCTTATCTACTCTTATAGGGGTTCAGGTCTCTGTGGCATATCAAGTTGCCTCTTCAGGCCACCCCACTGATAGGGGCATTTCCCTTCATTCATCTAGCTTTAGCTTTCAAGGTTTCCATGGGGGCATGTTGGTATGTCAGTAATTATACATCTCTGGTAAGAACAAGTCTCACTATAGTGAGTTCCTAGATGCAGTAGTCCTGCTTTGAGTGAAATGTCTTGTCTAGTGGTGAACCTTCCTATCTTTAGGTTCCTACAATCTTACTGCCCACTATTCTGTGAGGTTCCCAAAGCCTTAGGATAGGGAGAGATTAGGTTGGCTTGATTGAGCCTTGCCGAATAGCTGGTTGGTACTCTGATTGTGGCTGGCCATTGCTGCAGAGGACAACTTTCTAAGTCAGTTCTTATGACATGTGGATCCTGGGTAATCAGGTTGAATTAACCTGAAATCAGGTTGCTGAGTTTGCACATAGGTCTTTACTTCTGCTAAGCTATCTTCCTTTGGTAGGATGTATCTTCAAATAGATGCATTGTGGACTTCTAAAACTCAGTTATAGCAGAACTTATATGACCAAACATGGTTTGCTTTCTTACCTTATTTTATGCTGCTTTGTTAAATAAATACCTGCGTAACTAAAAAAAAAAAAAAATGAGTTCCATTTGACCATGGTCTGGAGACTGAAAAGTCGAAGAGCATGTTGCTGGCATCTGGTTGACATCTAATGGGGGACTTGGCTGGTGTGTTATAACGTGGCAGAGGGTACTACATGGAGGCAGAGTGGAGTGTTAGCGCAGGTGTCTCTTCCTCTTAGGCAGCCAGTATGATCTCATAAAGGTCCTACATTCTTGATCTCATCCAACCCTAATCACCTCCCCTAAACTCCAGCTCCAAATCTCAACAGCAGTTAAGCTTCCAGTACATGAACTTTTGGTTGGCACATTCAAACCATAGCACCTAACAAATGCTCTAGCCATTTCTTTTTTTTTTAATTTTTTAAAAATTATTTATTATGTATTCAATTGTGCGTGTATGTGTGTGTGCGCATGTGTGTAGAACTATGGGCGAATTCAGGAACCACCATGGACGCCTCCATCTCCTGTTTACTCTGCTCGGGGATTCCCAGGCTCCGCCCTACCAGGACCAGAAACGCAGGCCGCCTGCACTTCTGCCCGGCGTCTATAAGTGGGTCTAGGATGCGAACTCGGGACCTTCCGCCTGCAAGGCAGAGGTTTAACCCCTGAGCCACCTCTCCAGCCCCCGATCTAGTCATTTCTTTTTTTTTTTTTTTTTTTAACATTTTTTATTATTATTTCCGCTCATACAAACTTAATAGGTACACTGGTTCCCTTCCTCCCTCCTCCTCCCCCCGAACCCCCTGCTCCCCCTCCCCTCACCCCTCCCTCCCCGTCCCCTGCCTCCTGCCCCAATTCCCAGAGAGTCCTTTAATGTGCTCCCTGACTCTCCTCTGGGCCCTCCTCTCTGATGACCTACAAGGACCCAATGGCATTTCTCTGAACCCTTTCCCGTGTTCCCCTTAAGCATAGGAACACTACTGTGGCTGCCAATCCCTTGCCTCCAAGGATCTTGGTGCCTTTAGCAGATGCTAGACGTTGTGAGGTCAAGAGTGTGTTGGACATTGCGCAGGGCATGCAAAGTCCAATTATGATTGCTTCGGCCCTATACTCCACACAAGTTAGGGCCGAAGTAAACAGCAATATTCTTAAAAGCACATCACCAGACTTCTATCCACCCTGGTTCAGTCCCGGGGTTGGTCTTACAGACTGTTGATTTTTCCATTCCAACTCTCTCAGTTGTATCTTTGGAATTTCCTCCACTTGGCTTCTTTTTTTTTTTTTTTATTAAAAATTTAATTATACATTTTAAAATTTTTTACCAGTTCCCTCCCTCCCCCCTCCCCTTCCCCCAGTGTCTCCCCCCCAATTCCCAGAGAGTCCTTTATTGTGTGTGCCTAACTCTCCACTGGGTCCTCCTCTCCGATGACATATAAGGACCCAGTGGCATTTCCATAAGCCCTTTCTCTTGTTCCCCTTAAGCATAAGATCACTACTATGGCTGTCAATCCCTTGCCTCCAGGGGTCTCGGTGCCCTTAACAGATGCTAGACTTTATGAGGGCAACAGTGCGCTGGACATTGCGCAGGGCATGCAAAGTCCCATTATGATTGCTTTGGCCCCAACTATTGTTGAGAATCTTGCAAATCGTTGCTCCTCCCATCCTTTTGCTCTTACAATCTTACCGCCCCCTCTTCCGCAAATGTCCCTGAGCTCCAGAATGGGGAGAGATTAGGCTGTCCTAGTTCTATGTGATTGATATAGAGTCTCTGAAGTTCTGGATTGTGGTTTGTTGATTTTCTTTTGCAGTTTTGCTGCTCCTGCAATTCCCTTCACTCCATTCTGCTGGGCACTGTATGTCACCCCCTGGCCAGAGACAAAAAGCTGTTAAACTGGAGTCTTGTTGTAATAGCACATTCAAGGGTAGATGTAATAAGAGTAGGAAACCTCACTGAGGGAGGGGTCCATCACCCATTTGCAAAATGATTACTTTTTATCTGCGATCTAGTCATTTCTTAAGTATGAACATAAATATTTGCTTTCCCAAAGCAAACAAAAGAATCTGTAGAAAAACTCATGTTTTCACTGTAGCTGTGTTTGTAATGCTCCCAAACTGCAAATAGGCCAAATGCCCATCATAAGTAATTAGATGAACAAACTGTGGCATATCATACTATGGAGTACTTCATAACAATAAAAAGGAATGAACTATTGATATGCAGCTAACAGAGTAGAGG
This sequence comes from Typhlomys cinereus, assembly GCA_023101885.1. Lineage (NCBI taxonomy): Eukaryota > Metazoa > Chordata > Mammalia > Rodentia > Platacanthomyidae > Typhlomys > Typhlomys cinereus. The sequence goes on from JALPQD010000012.1 coordinate 10,719,260, forward strand.
GATATCAAAATAATTATGTAGAGTGAAAGATGCTATCAAGAACCGAGTAGGTCCTATACTATTAAAAACACTAAAGGCACTGGAAAGGTGGCTCAGGGGTTAAGACTGTCTCAAAAGCAGAAAATCCTGAGTTCAGATCTCAGGTCCCATGAAAAACCACCAGGCTGAAATGGTGGTGGTCTGCACTTCTGGCTCTGGTAGGCAGAGCCTGGGAAATCCCAGAGTGAAGCAAGGAGGAGGTAGAAGTGATCCAGAATGATTCCTGAAGTCAACCTCAGTCCTCCACAGGGACACATGGTATCCTCTGACACACACACACACACACACACACACACATACACACACAAACACACACACACACACACACTCACAGAGTAAATAAAATACAAATAATAGCAACAGAAAAATGATCTGTGGTTGTAATGAGAATGGGCATGGGGTGGAGAAGGATGCAAAGAAGGTATTATACATGGTCACAAGGAAATTTGGGGTGATATACATTTGTTGTCTTTGAATATGGTGATGGTTTAAAGATGCATTTATTATTTATGTATTATTTATCTATCCATCTATCATCTGTTGTCTATTGTCTTCTTACCTGTCTATGTGGAGACGATAAAACTTTAAAGTTACCAGCTTCCAAAGTGAGGCTTTGTGTGACTGTATTACTGAGTAGAACCTATGACTCAGCAAAAATGAATCCTCCCCTCAAACCTCATCACAGGTCTGGTTTTCCAACCCTTACTGATTTGGATGGCTCTGTTGAGGCCTTAGATTCTCCATGGAAGAAAAGGCAGAGTAATGGCTCTTGCTTACAAAATGTCTTCACTATGGGAAAGGAAAGACTGGACAACGCTCTGCTGAGTAGTCTGCTCCATGCTAAGAAGTTGACAATAGTCATAAGTCGATACTTGGTGTATGCCCTGGCTTTCTCCCTGGCATCAGGAAGTTGATGACCACATAGTGTTCTTGTCACATCCTCTGTCTGGGGACTCTGGATATCTCGGAGGCTTTGCAGGACAATGCTTCATTCAGCAAGGCCAGGCTTACTCCTTCTGGGACATATAGTCTGAACAGACTTTTGGGATTGACGCTACGTCTACATCCCTCGCCCAAGTCTCTAGTTCTCCTGTACTGCTCATGCCAGGAGATGCGTGTGGCCCTGAGACAAGGACTGCTTAGGAACAGAAGAGACTCTAGACTCAGGCCAGGGCCTGCATCTGACCTATGATTCACTTTTTGTTCAGCTTGGGGGGGGAAGAGAGAGAGAGAGAGAGAGAGAGAGAACGAACCCAAACTAAGTAGATTCTTTTCTTAAGAATTTGGAACCTGAGAAAAATGACAGACTGAGCTGCAGCAGTCCACGGAGATGGAATGTGGAAGGCTGGCATGTCAGAGGGGCCAAGGAGGAGAACAGTATCAGCGTTCGCAGCCCAGCATGGAAGGAAGGGTGTGCAGGAGCCTTGAGGAAGCAGAGGAAGGTGCTCTCCCAGTGAGGAGAAGAAAGCTCGGGTGTTGGCAAACATGACAGGAACCACTTTTCAATGGAAATAAATGAATGGTGCTAAGATGTCACATGGAATGGGCAGAAGCACTTGGATTTTAGAATCAGAACAGTTGCTGTTTCCTATGTATATCACCACAAGCAGTTACTGAACTTCTTCCTGCTCCCAGAATCCTCTTCAGGAAGCAGAGCCAGTAGCTCTGGCAATGTCAGATTACTAGGGGCCTCTGTCAGAGCATGTCGTGTGTGGCCACTCCCCAAGCTGAGTTTTCGATAAATGTCATTCTCTTTTCCTTATGAATCAAAGACAATGTGGGCAGGAGGGTGAGGTTTACTGGTTCCTCATTGTATCTCCAAAGTGCCTATTCTTGGGGCGCTCTGGCTTGTTTCTGGGATCTTTCTGCCTTTTCTCTTACACTTTCTAAAAGGTCACATCTGGCTCAAATGCACATCTGTGTTTTGTTTGGTCTGTACAAGATTGGCCAGGACAGTATTTTAAAGTTTGAATTAGGACATAAAAAAAGGGATCTCTGGATCTCTTGAAATTTTCTCTTGGATTTTTTTTTTTCCATAGCCAGCCTGTATTCCTGTCAGGCATCAGCTCAGGGGGTGATAGTGGGGAGGTTCGCCCCACTTGGGCTCCACTCTTCTTGCTGCCTCATTGGCTTTGTGTCCATGTGGCCAAGTGTCATCATTTTCCCAAGCTAGGCCTGCTCCCTGAGTCCCTGTGGGAATTTGTGCTTATGAAGGGAACACAATGGATTCACATCTTGGCGAATGCAAAATCAGAATAAATGGGGCCAAGACATAAAAGATGGGACTGAGATTTGCCACTTGCATTATGTGAGGACAGCCTAGGAGTCATTTTTGAAGTGATACTCTTCTTGAGTACAGAAAACATGGGACTTTTATTCAGGGAACGTGCTTATTCATGCAAAGGATGATTCATTCTAAGCATGCTCAGTATAAGAAAAAAAGTAAATACATTTTTGGGATAACTTAGCTGAAGGTTATGCAGTACATGCTTAAATGGTTTAAAATGGTAGACAGAAATGGCTTTGGGATGCTCAACTTGCACCATAAAGCTTCAACTGAAAATAAAAGATATGACAACACTTCAGAGGCATCCATAAGCGAGTTTGCCTGTGCTAGTGCCTGCCTCACCCAGCTGCTAACACTGATGACCACAGCTCTCCACAGTGAGCCATTTTGTTCCCTCCCATACACCTGAAATACCCTGCTTGATTTTTCTATGGCTGTGTAACAAATATTGAAAATTTAATGACTTAAAATAATATCCATGTATTATCTCATGTTTCCTGCACATTGGAAATCCAAGTGGGCTCCAAGGATAACAGCAGCAAGGAGTTGGTCAGGCAGGATTTCACTGAAAAATCAGCACTCAGCTCACAGGGCAAGATTTCGATTTGGGGACTTGTAGGAATGAAATCTCTCTCTCAGTTGAAGCTACTCATGTTCTTAGATGGCTCCTTTACTGACAGGGCAAGCAGTGGACTGTGTCCTTTTCGGGCCTGAAATCTTTTTGAATTATTCTACTAATCATCTGCCTCTACTTTGAAGGGTTCATATGATTACATTGGTCCAACCCAGATTTCCAGGATAATCTTCCAATTTTAATGTCAACTTCAATCTCTTTGATCATGTAAGTTAATGCGAGGGACTGAATAAGCCACTTTCCCCCTTTTCATGTGTTGAAGTACATCATAAGAATTGCAGCTCAGTGGTATATCACTTACCTAACATGCACAGGGCCTAGGTTTGACAATAGCACCGTAAAAGGACCATACATCAAAGCACTTACTTCCCCAATTTGTATGTTGAAGCACATTGGTGAGGGATGGAGCTCAGTGGTAGAGCACTTGCCTAGTGATCCACACCATTGCAAAAAGGACCAGATGTTGAAGCACTGACCCTCATTGTGAGAGGTAATTAGTATTAGATGGTCATGAGGGTGTATTGATCACATAAGATACATATCCTTATATGAAGAAGAAGAGACGGCTTCCAGAACTGTGAGAAATAAAGGCCCATTTAAACCACCCACTCTATGGTACCTTGAACTCAGACAGGTAACACATTCACTTGACCCGTGAATTGTATCATTGCCACAGTTCTCTCGATTGAAATATAGAGTCTTCTTGGGGGAGCCATGATTCTATAATTCTTAGGCACTTTTAGAGCAGCCATACTGGGACCTTCTCTGAAGGTCTTGGAAAGCCATCCCCTACTGCTGGGATCACTGTGGAGGAATACCCTCTGGTTGATAGGGAGGAATTGACTCCTTTTCTCCACAGAGATAAAGTGGTCAATTTCCCCCAACTCTTTGCTTATAAAAGGATATGGAAATGAGTACTCTATAGCAGATAAGATAAATCCATTCAAAAGAAACTGCTTGACCGTGAGGTGGGCACAATATGTACTGGGTTAGGCCCCAATATGAGCTAACCAATGAAGAAAAGCCATTTTCCCCTTGGCTTGCCCAAGTGTATAAATACACCTGACCTTGGCAGCCATCTTTGGCATCTGCCCCTTATTCCACATCTGGAGTCTGTGAGTTCTTTTCCAGCTCCTTGCCCCTCATGGATTCCATTCTCGGAGTCCATGAGTTCTCCAGGGCGCCTTTGCCCCTTATGGTACTCCACGTCTGGAGTCCGTGAGTTCCGTTCATTCTCTCCTCTCATAAACTCTGCTTTAATCCTCTACATGTGTTCGGGATTCAATCTTTGATTCTGAACACAAGAGCATGGATACATACAGACTCCAGGAGAGTGACCCCGCAACAATTCCCCGTTTCCTCTAACTCTGTCAATTAAATTCCATCCAAATCTTCATGAAAACTGTCTGGGATTAATCACCTTCTTCTCCCACACTTTGTGGTCCTTTTTTTTCTTTTTTTCCAACTCGATGTTCTCAGTTTGTGTGGCTCTTCCCTACTATGACAAACAAACGTCCTGGTTTGTACCACCGTCTTGCTAGTCATCAGGCCTCTCTCCTCGGAAAAGCCTGGCTCAGAAGGCAGGCTGTGAGGCACCCTCTGTGGGTCCTGAGGGCAGGGACTAATCACTGCCTTCCAGTGGGTTCCTATACTCTCATTCTGTGAATGCCTGGCATGCTTTGCAGATTCCACAAATGTTTGTTGAATTATCAAATTCCTTACCATTAATAAAACATGCACACAGGAAAAAAATCAAAATAGAACAAAGTAGAAAAACCAGTTCTTTGTATTTTCCTTGTTATTTTACTCCTCAGAGGCACCTATAGCTGAAGTTTCTTGTGTTTACTTCCAGATATATGCACACAAGTGCCTACATACAGGTTGGGGATGGTCTAGATCTCCTTTTGCTGTTGTTACACTGGAATAAAAGCTGACGTAAATGCTATTCCTTCGCCTTGAGTTTTGACTTATTTCACCAAGGATCATGCAAATCTCTTTCTCGGAAGAATGCGCCCCTGAACTATTAGGTATGAGCCACACCATGGGAACCTGGGTCTCATTTCCCTGGGGTCTTTAGGAAAGCCCTCACAGGGGGCTGCTCCTCCCAAAGGCACAGAATTAATTTTCTCTTTTGATGTGGAATTTATTTTCCTCACTGTATCCTTCTTGTCCTGGATGTCCCAGGACCAAGGGGAAGTATGCGGATGTCACACAGGGGGAGAAGAACAAGGTGGGGACTGGAAGTGCCTGGACCTATTGCTCCTTCATCCTTCTGTCCCGGGTGGGTCACCTCAACCCACAGTCAACAAGGCATGATGGGCTGGAGTGAGGTTCTGGGAAGCCCCTCCCTATGTGGCCCCCAGGTTGGTCTGGTCTCTGGCAGGGAGCCATGGTTGTCCAAGCAGGAGTAAGCAGGCAGAGTTAAATAAGCAATTATATCTTCTCTAGATGAAACTGGGTTAGGAGAGGTACAGCGTGCATCTGGGTCCTAAATCCACTCACTGAATCTTCCCATAAGCCAGGAATATTATATTTATTTGCCCAAAGCATGAAAAGATAGAAAATTTATTCTGATGAAAGTTTTTTTTTAAATAAATTACTTTTCTGATAACAGCACAGAATGCTCCTCAGAATTTGTCTTCTTCCCCATCTATCCAGTTTTATGTTTAATAGAACTTTCCCTTGCCAATGTTTTTTTTTTTTTTTTTTTTTCTGCCGAGGTGTGAGAAGAAAATCAGACCTCAGGGATGACCATGGATTCTTGGTGCTAAGAAGAGGCCATTCAGGAGCAGTTCAGAGTTATGCGTGCGTGCATGTGTGTGTGTGTGTGTGTGTGTGTGTGAAAGAGAGAGAGAGAGAGAATCTACCAGCATGAATGCTGGGCATCTTCAGAAAGCATCTTGCAACTGCTCCACGCTTTCCGAGAGGGTTACATCCCTGACTATATGAACGGGACCTGGAAAGCGTGGGGAGGAGGAAGACTGAGAATTCCAAGAAACTAGAGCAATTGAAAATTAAATTGTCATCATTTCATTGACTGAACTGATCATCTAGTAAATGATGATTGTATTTTTCAGTGCCAGATTCTATGCTAGCATGAGAACCCAATGGTGGATGCTCCTTTTTTCACCCAAGGAAACAGTGGAGCAGTGGAAGAGTTTTGCCATGGAAGTCTGAAGCTCAGAGAGGCTAAAGGCCCATATGGGTTAGTAGCTAGGGGTAGAGTTTGGACTCAACTCTCCAGGAATATATGTCCTTATAAGAAGAAGAATTTCCTTCCTGAAGATGGGCTACAGAGTGAAACACACACACACACACACACACACACACACACACACACACACACAAACCTTTAGGAATAGGTTGACCGGTGAGGACTCAGCTCATGCATGACAAGTGGGGTGCCAAGAGAGGGGCTTGGACTTGTCTAGCTCTCTGCCTCACCACAGGATTTTGTAGAGTCCCCACCAACCAGAAGGACCTTACCAGAGGGTGGCCCTGTGATCACAAACTCCCCAGCTTCTAGAATCATGAACCGAATATCTAGTCTGTAGTTTTCTGTAGCAGCAGAAAATGACCTAAAACAAGGGTCTTCTTTGATTTGATGCTCCAGAAACAAACGGGCTCTAGATTTGAATGCCAACAGCTGATTGGAATGTGATTCCAAGAATCCCCAACGGAGGACTGTGGCCGTGGGACAGGAAGAGAAGACAGGCAACACAGGACTCTTTACTGAACAGTGAAATCAAGACTCAGTCCCATAGGGCGGCTCAGGGAGACCATGGACACGCATGTCAGGGAAATGGAAGTTACAGGCACCCCTCTCAGCCGACTTCAGCTGGGGCATCTCCCGGGACAGTTGCTGATTCCCTGACTCTCTTTTGGAGGAGAGAGGGATCTGCCTCATGTGTAGGGTGGACTCAGGAAGAGAGAACCCAGGGAGTTGTAGGTCAGTTGGCATAGACAGTGACGGCAGAGCCCAAAGAAGGATCTAGCGAGTGCGCTGACTCATGCTGCTGCAGGACACTGTAAGAGCTCGGACTCTGGAGTAAGACTGTGGGGGCTGGTCTTGCGCTGCCCATTTCCTAGCTTTGGGACTTTGGGAGAGTTATTGTTTGTTTATCGTTTGGACTTTTGACACAGGTCTGTATAGTCTACACAGACTGCATTTGCTTCAGCTTTTTGAGTGCTGGGAAAATAGGCATGCGTCACCACGACCAGCTTGATTGCTTCTTTTCTTTTTTTCCCTTTCTTTGTATTAGTTTTTTTTTTTTTTTTCTTTTTCCAGCTTCATGTATATGTGTATGACGGAGTGTCTATGCATGTATGCATATCTGCATGTGTGTGGGATACAATATATGTGTAACATACATGTGCATGTGTGTGGAGTCTTAAGATTGACACTGGGAATCATCCTCAATCACTCTTCTGCCATATGCTTTTGAGACAAGGTCTCTGATCAAACCTAGAGCTCACCAATAGCGCTTGTTTGTTTGGTTATCTTGTTCTGAGGATGCCCAATCCCTAGTTTCCCAGAGCTGGCATTTTAGGTAGATTGTGGATCTTCTGGTCCTTTCGCTGTGAAGCAAACACTGTAGTCATGAGACTACTTCTCTAGCTGTTGCTTATTGTCTGTTTGTTTTGAGACAGGACCTCAGCTCTGTATTCTAGGCTGGCCTAGAATTGGATTTGCCTAGGCTGACATTTGTAGCAATCTTTCTTCCTTAAGTTGCCGAAGTGCTGGCATTACAGATTGCATGCAACACACCCAGCTCTATTTATTTATTTGTTTGCATTCTTATTTTCAACCTATTTTACTATATTCCATCCCTCTTCCTTCTTCCATTGCAAATCTTCCCAACCAGTCTCCCTCCTACTTTCATGCATTGTTGTATGTGCAGAACCTTGAATGTCCTCGGGGTTGCATGTATATGGTTGCATGTGACTGAGCACTTTCTATTGCTTTTTAATGGATTTTTAATTAAAGACTGAAACCATGGGGAGAAGAGGACAAATCCTAAGTGTGCAGCTCAATGCACTTTCCTTAAACAGAACATACCCAGGTGTTGAGCATCTGGTTCAAAAACCAGGACATGATTAGCACCATCTGCTCCGCCATCCAAGATTCTGGACTTTGCCTGCTGGATTCCCGCATCAGGGCGGAGCAGAGGAGCCAAGAAGGAGTTCTCTAGAACATGCTGCTGTGCAGACGGGACTGAGTGCTGAGCTTAAGCATGTCAGGAAGTACCCCCAAGTGACTGCTGAAAATCCTCTTTTTTTGGGGGGGGGAAATTCTTCTAGACCTGTGACTTGGCTAATCACAAGAAACATCTGCGACTGCCTAAAAATATCTGTTTTGTACCATTTTGCGAAGCACAATATTTATATAGTCTAGCAGTGTAATTAAATTGATGTTTAGTTAACTCTTGAAAACAGCTGGAGGCTCCCAAAGCCCAGATGAGATTTATAGGCAGACCAGGCGATGGGCTGGAAAGGGGCTATCGTGAGTAATTCCTACAGGGCTGGCTACAGAGATGGGGCCCAGGGGATGATGAGTTGGGAGGTAAATGCCTAGGTAGAAGGCTGGTTGACCCCCTCCAGGGCAGATGGATGATGCTCAATCTCCATGTTCTGTCTGGAACAATAAACTATTTCCTACAAAGAAAGATTGTGTTTTAACCACTTAGAAAGGACTGCTTCTCCAAAGTACCTTTTTTTTTTTTTCTAAATTGTCTTGTCTGAGGAGGTTAAGTGGAGGCCATTCTGGGTTTGTCTGGTGATGTTTGCTGGGCTTCTGAAAACTTGCATGTACTGAGCGTTTAGCTGGTGGTGATCTCATAGCTTTTCAGCTGAGGGAGTTTCTCCTTTGAGCCCCAGGATCGTCTGCAAGCAGGATCGAAGCCTACTGTGGGCAATGCCTAGGGCAGAGTCTCTTTTGGGGCTCCACAGAGCCACTGAGTCCTCTCCAGAGGCACCAGTCATGAACTTCAGGAAGGGTGGACTCAGAGGGCCTCTGGGGAGCCTAACCGGTCCCCTTAGCTACCCACTTGCTTTGGAATCTTACTTTTTTTTTTTCTTGAGGAACAAGCATGACCCACTGATGTTTCCACTCATTCATTCATTAAGTGATAATTACTAAGTAATTGCCGTTTACTGTTTCTGTGTGGCCCTGTGTAAGGGAAACAGTGGTGAGTAAAAAGAACACTTTCTGTTCTTGGGACTTTCTGGTGTGGCTAGTCAGTGTTCAAGACAACTAACTAAAGTATGACAAATTTGAATTTCTCTTCATTACACAAATCATGGAAAGGTGCTCTCCTGTTTTCATGCATACATGACATACACAATACAGCACATACTTGCACATGGCAATACCAACATCCTCTGGGAGTCAACCATTACTTCATTATCAGTCAGGTGCTGCAGCAGCCAACCCTGTCCATGACTTGGGAGTGAGGTTCTGGGGGTGACTTTGCTGGGAGTGTCTTTGGAAAAATCCATTTGGTAGAGCTCATGAGCACAGGACCTTTGAGAACTTTCTGAGATATTACTGACTGGCTTGCTTTGCATATTAATTCATCTTCTATTTACACTTTCTTCATCTTGAGCAACTTCTCATATACAATTACTAATAAGCCTTTCTCACATCTCCCTAATACTGCTTTGAAGCTTGGTTCCGACGCTTTTTTTAATGGCAGCCCAACAATTACTTCTAGTCACAAAGTACTTCATCACAAGATTGCTGAGAACGCCACAGCTGAATTTATCCACATGACTCTGAAGCCGACTATCTGCTAACGCAGGCTGCACTGCCTGTAGTGACTATCTCTGCCCTCCGTGCTCCTGGCTCTTTGTAAATTTTTATTCATTTTTAAATTAACTCTGTGTGTGTGTGTGTGTGTGTGTGTGTGTGTGTGTGTGTGTGTGTGAATCAGAGGACACTTTGTGAGCCTGTGAAGGCCCAAAAGTGACTTTAGGAATCACCCTGGATTATTCTACCTCCTCTTTAATTTGCTTTGTAGTTTCCCAGGCTCCACCTCTCAGGATTGGAAGTGATGCTGCCATCGTTTCCACCTGGTGTTTTTACATGGGATCTGGGATCTGAACTCAGTTCCTTCTGCTTGCAAGGAGAGTTTAACCCCTAAGCCATCTCTTCAGCCTCTCTTGACTCTTCTTCCCCTATGTACTAGTTAGTTTCCATTGCTATGGTAAAATACTTGAGTTTGAGTTGTTTAAAACTAAGAGTGTTGTTATGTAGCTATTCTTTCCAAACTGAAACATTCACTCCTAGACAGAGAAAGGAGGCTCAGGAAGCTTTTCAATGAGGCAGGTAGAAGTTTGTCTTCAGGAAAAATCACCCAATACAATCAGCACCTAAGCAAGACCCAAGAGAACCAAAGATGAGCTTGGAAAGAGAGGCTGCATGCTCCTATGGTGGGTGATGAGGTGCGTTTAATTGATGTACTTGGGGGACTGTCTGTGGGTTTGGTTCTAATGTGGCTACCTATCCTTATGTGAGATGGTGGGATGTGTCCGTTTGCTGTAGTGGTAGCTCTGTGCTCCCTGTGATGGATGACAGGACATGCAACTGAGGCCAAGCTGTCTGAGGGTCTGTGTGGGAAATCCAGGGGGGTTCCTTCTTCTATGTGTTTTTGGGGAAGTATGCCTCCTATTTTGAAAGTGATCCACCGCTCAGATATTAGGACTCTCCTCCAACAAATTGATGACGGCTAGAGAATGCATTACAATCCCTGGAGGAGGTAGCATGCACGGGATAGCATCATAAACAGAATGTGGCGCCAGTTGTGTAGCCTTTGCTGTGGTCATAAGACATGTAACCAACCGAAGCTCAGCTATCTGCCCAGAAAGAACTTGTCCATGTAAGGAAAGAATTACAATGGGAAAACACTCACAGATGTTAGCCTTTGTATTGGCCTCTGATTTGGCAGGGAAAATGGAAAAAGAATGAGATGGAGGTGCAGGTTTGCTGTTTCTTATAGCCGGCAAGGCGTAAGGGATGCAGGAAGAGAGCATGAGTTGGATCTGTGCTGAGGAACTTTCCTGGGATCCAAACACTTGTAACCTATGGGAAGAATTGCACAGTCAAGAGGGAGAAAGTTGAGAAAGAAGTGATAGAAGATATTTTTAATGCAGAAGAAAGAAAAACACATGATCCAGTGATCAGATGTGAGACTGGGAAAATCAAAAAATATTTAGCACCTGAGCTGCTTGAAGTGGGAAAGATGAATAAAAAGCCGCGAAGCATGTCCTTGCAGTCATGAAGCTTTGGGATGTGAGGGCAGACAGGATCAGTCTGGGTGTCACAGAAGCAGAACAACTGAGTAACAGAACTACCTACCCCTCTTTGAGACAGAGGCTGCACAGTCTGAGGCTGTATGAGGGAAATCAGCCTTGACAGACTGGCTCATATGATTTATTAGGAACCCTTGGTTCTTGCTTGCTGAGGTCCCCATGGACACCAGGGACAGGGAGACAGCGGAGGAATGGCAGGTGTTGAACTGGGCACGAGAGAGGCAGTGTTGGCCTAAGTTCCCCAGATCAAGTAGGACTGTATTCACACACAGGAGAATTAGAAATAAGTTTGATTCAGGCTGGGGAGATGACTCAGTGGGTAACAACAGTGCTTGCTGCTCAAGAATGATAATCTGAGTTATGAGTGCTTGTAACCCCAGAGCTGAGTCTGGGTGCAGAGACAGCAGGATCCCAAGGGCTTGGTGCCTGATAGCCTATCCGAGAAATAGTGAGTCTCTCCTGTCTCAAGGAATAAGGTGGAGATAACAGAAGACACCAGGCATCCTCCTCTGGTCTCCGCATGCGCTTGCATGGGTGTGTATGTGTGTACTCACATTCATACACCACATACACATTAAGAAGATAAATGAAAGAAAGAGGTTTGAGCCACCTGGGACCTTGGGAACTCGCATGGGGCTTGAGTGTCTTTGCTGGGTCCCATGGCTCATGTGACTTTTATGAGACAGGAAACGTTCTGGCAGATCTTAATAACTTAGAGCAACTTATAAATTGGGCTTACAAAGGGTTAAAGAGATGAGAAGAAGGGAAAACAGACAAGGTCTGTAGGTCACCTGAGAGTAACTGTGGCAAGCTGAAGTTCTTAGAGAAGAAATTGGCAGCGAGTCAAATGCTTTGCAAGTGAGACTCTGAGAGACTTTAAAGCCAGAGCGGCATTTCCAAAAGACATAAATGATAAGACGGGACAGGTGAAAAAGATAAAGCTCGTCCTAGGAGTAGGCAGTTATTCCCACCAGGGTATGCTGTCAGCATTTCTCTCTTGCAAGTAAGTGTGGAGATTGTTTCCTCAGCCCAGGGTCTTTTCAGCAGTCAGGTGTGGCTGATAGAAAAGCAAGGGCCAGGAGGCTGCCTCTGAATCTTCCAGAACCTAGATGCCAGCTCCAGTGTCAGGCCCAACAGGTTCCCCCTTGGTCGTGAGCCAGGCCAAGCAGTACAAACTGATCCCCTAGAGACCGTTGGAGTGGGGAGATGCTTTGAGGTCCTGTGGCAGAAACGGTATCCCAAGGTAAGGATGCTGGGTGGCTCATTGGAAATGACTGTATGGGACTGGAGTAACAGCTGGGTGAGTAGTGGGCAAACTGAGTAAACACAAGGACCTGAGTTAGAATCTGTAACACGTAAAAGTTGGTCATGGACATGCATGGCTATAATGGTTACTCTTAACTATTACTGTGACTCAAAAGTCAAATAACTTAAGGGAGAAAAGGAAATTTATTCACCTTGTGGTTCCAGAGGGGAGATGCAGTCTTTCATGGCAGAGGTGGCATGGCTGGCTCGCTGAAGCTGGAGTCAGGCTAAATCACTCCCATCCATGAGGCTAGTGGGAGACTGGCTGAAAGGTGGAGGATTCCTGGAGAGTCTCTCTTCTAAGTCTCCTCTTCTACGGCTCCTTTTATCTGATCCACTACTGGGAGGTTACAATAAGATCTAGGGAGGTTCCAATTGGATCTAGGGCTGATCTTTGTATTGTCCAGATAATCTCTTCAGGTGGTCTCAGCTGATTTAGTCAATGACAGGTGTGTCAAGTTGACACCCAGGATCAACTAACTATATAATGGCTGTAACCTCAGTGTTGGGTAGTAGAGACAGGGAGACCCTGGAGCTTGCTGATCAGCCAGTCTAGCTGAAGTGGAAAGCTTCGGGTTCAGTGTGAGACCCTGTATTGATGGAGTAATGAGGAGCGTGGTAGAGGAAAGTGCTTGACATCTTTGGCTTCTACATGTATATGCACAGGCATGCATATCTGTGCACACCTGCTATTGCACCTGAATCCAAACATTTCCTCCTGCAGGGAAGAGGGCAGCTTATAAAACTCAGGAAAGCAAATGGAGTTTACAAGGTTTAGGAAGTAAAGATTGCACACAAGGGCCCTCTGCAAGGTTATTTAAGCAGTAAGAATCTCTGGGGTGGAGAAACTCTCCAGTCAGCTGAACTGCCTGCAAGTTGTGTAGGAAACTCTTGCAATGCAGTGCTCATGAGTCATTAGCATGCGGGGAAGGGGGTGAGCTTAGGGATGTAGCTACCTTCCATTCACTCATGTTCTTGCCCGCAACCCTCACCTTTGCTTCCCAAGTGAGCTCGCTAAACTCACCACTTTATCATCATTGTCCCTGGAGCTCTATTTGGGACAAATACTCATTTGCTCACATCTGGCCAGGAAAAGTAAAGAGAATTATTTAGCTCACAGTTCTGAGGGGCTAAAAACACGCTATCTGCATCGTTTCTGCTCTGATGAGAGTGCTGTGGTAAGTAGCATCACAACGGTGGGAATGTGTGCAGAAGAGGTCGCAGGGTAGAAGGAAGCATGGGAGCAAGGAGAGGCCAAAAGGTCCTCCTGCACCTCCTCTTCTTCCTCCTCCTCTTCTTCTTCTTCCTACTTCTCCTTGTAACAACTTGTTTACATGAGAACGAACTTACTGTGTGAGACCAACATTAATCCCTTTTCAGGGCAATGTCCTGATGACCTAATTATCTCATCCTAGGGCTTACATATTTTCTAAGATTTTATCTATCTATCTATCTATCTATCTATCTATCTATCTATCTATCTATCTATCTGTCTGTCTGTCTGTCTGTCTGTCTGTCTGTCTGTCTGTCTATGAGAGAGCTAGAGAGGGAGATGCGTGCCATAAAACGAGTGGAGGTCAGAGGACAACTTTCAGAAATTGGCTGTCTTCTTCCATTGTTCAGGCTTCTGGGGATCCAACTCAGGTTTCCAGGTTTGGGAGCAAGTGCTTCCCCTATCCTGAGCTATCTTACTGACTCAGGGTTCCATACTTAAAAGTTCCAGAACCTCTTTAACATCGCTACACTGGAGCCATCTTTCCAACACATAAACTCAACATCCACGTCAGGCCAATGAGCTGTTGTGTGCTTGTTTTCCACATGGAATAGTATAATGGAACAAATCTCATTGTACAAGCCATCTTGGGTACATATCCTTGGGATCACATCACGTGAGATCATATGAATGAGTTTAGAATTGGGAGGAGGACAGCTTCCATAGAAAGCAGTGGAGGAAGATGATGAATATGTTGGAACAATCATTATTGTCAATAGCTACTGTTTTGATTTACTAGTTGTTAGTGGTTTGAAACGTGTGCAATTTTTTGATACTTCTCCCATCAAAGTGGGAATCTAGGTTTCTTCTCTTCCTCTTGAACCTAAGTGGCTATCTTGTGTCTGTCTTGACGGCTGTGATATGTCAAAAGTGATACTGTGTAGTTTCCTAAGCTTCTGCTGGGTCCTCATGGGTGCAAATGCAGCCTCCTTTGAAGAAAGCTTATTGCACAGGGATGTCCAGATTCTCAGGGAGGAGGCCTTGAAAATAGCTAGATTCTCATCATTCTACGAGCATGGGATTCATGGAACAAGAACCACATGGTGGATTGATGAACAAAACAGATGATTGTTTCTGTGGTAAGTTGCCCATTATGCAATATTACCTAACTGGAAGATGAAGGCTATGATTTCTATCAGGGAGGGAATGGGATGCAATGGTGAAATGCAGCTTCACCATTCACCATCCAGCTGCAATCTTGGGTGGATACTCTGACCTTTGGAGACCCAGATTTCTCATCTGCTAAGAATGGGGATTGTGTTTCCTGTTTCAGATGGTTGCTGCGAAATTAGGCACCTGGCATGGGGCCTGGATGGTAACAGGTGCTCAGTCAAGAGTGAATGAATAGCCACTTACTGTTAAATTGGAATCATAGACTGTGGGAGGGATGGTGATGAACAGGATGGAGAGTGATGGGAGCTACAAAATGTGCAGTTTAGAATGGCAGTACTTGCTTTATCCTGGGCTGTAAGTGATGATAATTAGATATTGGGTATGTATATGTGCATGTGTATGTTTGTGTACACGTGTGCATGCATATAGGGGAGTGCATTTGTTGGTGTGTATACGTTTATAGGTGTGTCCTTGTATATGTGGGTATGCATTGATGTGTATAGGTATGTGCATATGTATGGAGGTATGTGTGTGAACATATGGGTATGTACAATGCAGGCATGTGTATATACATGTGTATTCACATTTCTGTTTAACAAAGAAATAAACACCTTTTTGGAGCCTTGTTAGATGCATGCAAAACTTGTTTCCTGTGGTTTTTCAAGGGAACCCTTGTTTGCAGAGCTTTGTTTGCAGAACCCTTGTTTGTTTCATGGAGGTGTAGTGGCATATAATATGTTATTTATCTACGTGTTGCTTTAGGAAGACTGTAAAAATGGAGGTTAGTGAATCACTGTGGTCTTTCAGATCTTGTAGACAAATCTTTTTTTTTTTTTTTTAATCTCTAACTTGCATAGAGACCCTCCTTTCTTATGAACAACTTTTTTTAAAAAAATTGCCATTTTCAAACTAAGACGATATGCATAATGCAGAAGGTATGCGTAGCTTAAATGTACAGTTCGATGATTTTCCTAAATCAAACACAACCATATTTTCAAGGGCCTGAACACTTCTAGTATCCAGCTGTTCTCTTCATAGCATCCTTTCTGTCCCTATCAAGTCTCCCCACCCAGAAGATATACAATTTCAACTCAGAGATATTGTTCATCTTTCCAATTTTCCCTCTTTTTTTTTTATAAGAAGAACTGTGTATATTTCATGCTTTTGGTATAGATTCTTAACCTGGACATTGCACCTATGGACCTCTGTATGTACTTTGGCTGGTGCATTCTCTCTGCCTCACCATATTGGATTTTGTGATTATACCACTCTGTTGGCAAAGCAGATGGCTTTGTCCTTCATTTGTTGTTGCCGTAGCTATTACGGAAGAATTCCGTGGCCTCAAAATCCCCTCCACCAGCAAGCAAGCAAGGAGTTCTACAGTGTGGACACCAGTTGGGTTCCCCTAGTTCAATTTGGAAACTACCTAGTGATAACATCAAATCCCACGGATTATGCATTCAGTTCTTCAACACTGCCCCCTTCAGGTGTCAGTCATAAGCCCCAGATTGTTTTACCTTCATTTTTGATGAACTGATGATAAATTGGGGTTTTCATACTCTCTCCTTGGGTTCCATACTTTTCTCTAGCAAATCATAGAACTCTCTTATATTTTCTGCAATCATAAAAGTTAGAGATGAAGAGATGCATGGGTGGCCATGTCTCCTGTAAGGAAATCAATCCAGGGTCTTTCACATGTTCCACTATTCTGAAGTTCTCAAAGCTTATCCTTTTGGGGGTCTTCATAGCATACTCATAGGCTGGGTGGGGAAACCCAGTAATGCCTGATTCTTCTTTTTGGATTCTCTTAGTGTAAAAATATTCCTTCCTCCAAGGTAAGGGACTAGGACCTTCAAGATGTAGATTTTATGACATACTATCAGACAAATTAGGTAGGAGAATTTCTGCAGGGTCAGCTAAAAGAAGGAGAAGATTAACGTTTATAGGACTTGCCTTGAGAAGAGAATTATACCCAAGAACTGTGGGTAAAGACCAATCAATATGTATCATATTATCACAGTCAACATTTATTCATTTTCCTTTGATGGATAGTGTCTATATTTGCTTCCTATGTATCTGTCTCTTTAATATGTATGCAGTATATCTTTGTCTGAAATACATAGAACATTTGCCTAGGACCAGACGGGATGGAGGGAGGTTCTTTTGCAATTTCAAATCTATTCTTCTTGGACTGCTTGTGTGTCAGAAGGTTCCAAGGGACTGGTGGGTGGAGAACTTACTCCCTTGCCTCATCTGGATACTGCAGTAGAGACGCCTGCTGCCAACAAAGCTGGCGCTGGT
This sequence comes from Typhlomys cinereus, assembly GCA_023101885.1. Taxonomy (NCBI): domain Eukaryota; kingdom Metazoa; phylum Chordata; class Mammalia; order Rodentia; family Platacanthomyidae; genus Typhlomys; species Typhlomys cinereus. Next base: position 10,736,522 of record JALPQD010000012.1, read on the forward strand.
GCAGCTGGCGCAGCCAAAAAGGGTAACCGGAAGGTTACAAAGCTGAAGAAAGGGAAGCCCCACTGCAGCAGAAACCCCGTCCTGGTTCGAGGGATTGGCAGGTACTCGAGGTCTGCCATGTATTCCAGAAATGCCCTGTACAAACGGAAGTATACAGCGGCCAAATCCAAGGTTGAGAAGAAAAAAAAGGAGAAGGTTCTTGCCACTGTCACAAAATCGGTTGGTGGGGACAAGAATGGTGGGACCTGTGTAGTCAAGCTTCGCAAGATGCCTAGGTACGGGGTTGGGGATTTAGCTCAGTGGTAGAGCGCGTGCCTGGCAAGCATGAGGCCCTGGGTTCGGTCCCCAGCACCAGAAAAAAAAAAAATGTGAAAAAAGATGCCTAGGTACTATCCTACTGAAGATGTACCCCGGAAGCTGCTGAGCCACGGGAAAAAGCCCTTCAGTCAGCACGTGAGAAACCTGCGCGCCAGCATCACTCCGGGGACTGTCCTGATCATGCTCACTGGGCGCCACCGGGGCAAGAGAGTGGTTTTCCTAAAGCAGCTGGGCAGTGGTTTACTACTTGTGACTGGACCTCTTTCCCTCAATCGGGTGCCTCTGCGCAGAACGCACCAGAAATTTGTTATTGCCACCTCCACAAAGATTGATATCAGCGGTGTAAAGATTCCCAAACACCTCACTGATGCTTACTTCAAGAAGAAGAAGCTACGGAAGCCCCGGCACCAGGAAGGCGAGATCTTCGACACAGAGAAAGAGAAATACGAGATCACAGAGCAGCGCAAGGTGGATCAGAAGGCTGTGGACTCACAGATTCTGCCAAAGATCAAAGCCGTCCCTCAGCTACCTTCGCTCTGTCTTTGCTCTGAAGAATGGAGTTTATCCTCACAAATTAGTGTTCTAAGTTTCTTGCCAAGGAACTAATTAAACAGCATTCTGTTTGTGTCCTGTAAAAAAAAAAAATGCAAGCACACCAGAAGGAATGTTTTCTTGAGCCTTCTCTGTCGTTTGTCCTTTAGGGAGAAGAAAGGCACAGGCTTTTCCTGAGAATTGATCTGCTCCAGGAATCTAGCAGCACTTGATATGTGAGGGTAGAAGTTTTCTTTCAAGAGGGCATGGAAAGGAAAACAGCTAAGTACCCCAAGCAAGAACAGGTGTGTGTGTGTGCATGCTCATGTGCTGGACATGGAACTCAGTGACTTGTGCTTCTAGATAAGTGCTCTACTACTGAGCTTCATCCCCACCACAAGAGTTGGGGCTTAGACTACAAACTCTGTCCTTCTTCCTGTCACTGCCTGTGTTAGAATACTATGAGTAGAGTAAGAGATCAGATCTAGGATGTTTGACTCCACATAATCATTAAAACATACTCTTATTTTATGTCTAATTACAATTAACAATTAAAACCATGCCATACTACTACTTTCTATTAACTTAGTTGAAAGGGCTGTTTCAGATTTCAGTAGGTAAGATATTTTTTACCAGACATTACTCTTGAGTGGGCAGAAAAAGGAAGACATAATCAAAATAAATTGGTTAATATATTCTAAATTTCTTACCATCAATCTAATTTTACTTCAAGTTGTTGATGCCTGTGGTTTTTCTCTTCCCAAATAATAAGAAATAATTTGAAGAATATTTCTAGTGTAGATCTCTCTAAAGAATTATTATACTTTCAAATTGGTGTGGATAAATTACCTCGTTCTTTATGACAGCATTTTTAAAAACTTTATTTTTTCAGTATATATATGTATCAGAGGACACTGTATGTCCTGTGGAGGATCAAGGATGACTTTGGGAATTATCCTGGATTGCTCCTACTTCCTTTTTGGTTCTCTCTGGGATTTCCCAGGCTCTGCCACAGCGCCAGAAATGCAGGCCCAGGCTACTGTCAGTTCCATCTGGCATTTTTTGTGGGACTTGGGTTCTGAACTCAGGTCTTTCTGCTTATGAGGCAGAATCTTAACCTCTGAGCTGTCTTTCCAGCTTCCCAAATAATATCCTTAATTCCATGAAGATCATTGGTAGTATATTCTTTTTTAAAATTTTAATTGACAGAAACTGTGAATATATATGGAATTGTGTATGTGTGTGTGTGTGTGTGTGTGTGTGTGTGTGTGTGTGTGTGTGTGTATAGGATCAGAACAAGCTATTACATATCAGTCACCTTATAAGTTTATCAATTTTGTGGTAAGAACATACAAAATCTATTTTTTCAGCAATTTAAAAAATAAGATACTGCTATTAATGACAGCCACCATTCTGTGCAAGAGGTCACTGAAGATAATTCTTTCTGTCCAATTGAAAGTATAGACTTTGGATCAACATATCTCCTTCCCATATTCACCTTTAGGCTCTGATAACCACCATTCTATTCTTGACTTCTGTGGGTCTGATTTTCCTAACTTACGCAAGGAAAGGCATTGCTTCTGAGTCCTGGAGCTGGTTTTGCCATTGTGGAAAGCAAGCCTGCTTCTCATTTCTGCTTTGAGAGGACCCCAGAACACATGTGCTGTCTTCTCACTCCCATATTTATTGGTGTAGAATCACGACTTCCACCCATATTATTTATACCCATGTTGCAGGTTGATTGAAGTTGGTTCTTTGATCTTCAGACTGTGCAGCTATGTAATGCCAACTTGGAAAAGTGGTTGCAAGGAACCTTGAATGATAATATGCAACCCAATTTCAGAGCTGTCAAGATGGAAAGGAACGTCTTAGTGCAGGGCTGTGGCTCCCAGCCTCCTCGAGTATGTACTAGACAGATGTTTCATTCCCAGGATTGGTTATGCTGTAGTCCCAAAAGTGGGGACCTTGATTACAAATTCAAAGTTTAGAACCATACCTGTCACTAGCCTGCATCGGGTCCAGGAGTATAGCCTTTCAGAAGACCAGCCAGTAGTCTGTCTATGTGTTTGAACACTTGAATAAGACCCTGTGTAAACTGACTATATCCCTACTCTTTGTATCTTGTCGTTGTTTTGGAACAAAAAGAAATGATATCAGCAATCAGACAGATGTGTTCATTGTTAATCATGGACCCGGTTAACTTCAAAACACCTGGGGGAGAAGGTGGGGTGGAGGCTGCCTTTGTATCCATTTCTCACCTTTGGCATCCTTATCTCTTTTCAGGGTGTCCCATGGATCTAGACTGATGAAAACTTGCCCTTCAAGGGAGTTGGAGGCAATGATTAGTTTTTCCCATCACCCAGGATAAGCCTCATTTCTGGGGGACTGGATGCTTTCACCTTCACTGTTCCCCACTAAAGAGCTGTCCCGGAATCCCCTCTGAAATTACTTAGTTTTGTTTGTTTGGAGGACAGAGATTCGCTCAGGGGACTTTATTTTTAATAGCTCAGAGCCTGAAGCTTAATATTCCTCTTTCCCACTTCTGAGTTCTGAGGAAAATGCTTAACAAATAGCCCCATTCCTTGCAGAGATGGTCTCTTGCAATGAAGCTTCCCTCACCAAGTCCTTCAGATTTGCTTTATTCAATAGGTGGAGTGCCTCAAGCAGTGGTGCACACCTCTGCTTTTGTCCATGAGGCTTCCGTCTTCACTGTGTAAACACACAGGGCTAACCTGCTGGAGGAGGAGCGACCCCAGGCACCAGAGTCAACATGTCCCCCCTGAGGCCCATTCTTGAGGGAGTCCAGACAAGATCAGCAAAACCAACTTGAAAGCCCACGGAGTGTCCAGTCAAGACCAGAAAAACCATCCTATGAGTTTACTCCAAATTTCTGACTCAGAATTGTGAATTAAAAAAAGGTGTTATTGTCATAGAGATATTTGTTATAGAGCATGTTAGTCAGCCTTCTGTGACTGTGGCAAAGTATATGAGGTAATTAACTTAAAAAAAGAAAAGGTTTACTTTGGCTACTGGTTCAGCCCACAGTCATTTGACCTTCTAATTTTGGTTGGGACTTAGACTACAGAGGAGGTGGGAGCGGTGACATAGCACATCATGGTGGGAACATGTGGGAGAGCTATTCTCGTCATGGCCAGGAAGTAAAGAGCGAGACAGGAAGTTTCTAATTATCTCCTGCAAGGTCACACCCTCGGTGAACCAACTTTCTTCCTTCAGAACCCACCTCTAAAAGGTTCCATCACTCCCCAAACATGCCGTAGCAAACAATACTTGAACACTCAGACTTTTAGAAGCCATCTTTCCAAATCATAGCACAGTCCTATAGGTAGTCAGTCTGTGCTATCCAAAGGCATAGGGGATGGGTGGCCATGGTGACCAACCTAGCTGTTCACCAGCCTCCCTCAATAACCTTACTTCTTATAAGATGCAATAAAGAAAAAAAAATCCACTGTTGACCAAAAAGGGATAAAAGAAAGTAGGAAAACAGGTACTGTTGTATCCGGTGCCCATCTCTGAATTACAAGCCCCAGCTCATGTGTCTGGCTGGTTGTCCCTTGCTCAACCCTGCATCCTTTGTCCTGACTCTCCTGGGTTTTTTATTTATCCTGCTTTGGGTGTCCATATTTCAAAGCTAACACTGTTTCATAAAAGGCAGAGTCTAGAAGCAAAGAATTCTGGTGTCTTGACTGTTAAGCGGGCTTCTGAGCTGCTCAGCAAGCAGTAGGAACCTGCTTCGTGTTGCTCTAAATGGGAAATTAGCAGACACAATGTGGTGAAATTGCCCCACATTGGAAGGATTAATGGAAGGATGTGAGATGGACTGGAGCAGAAATCTCAATTAGGGACAATGGCAAGCGATGAATGCCGGGAAATGAGACATCCCAAGCGACACTCAGAGCTGCTGCATCTTACTGTGCCTCCCCGCATTCCTCTCCTTCAGGTTCCTGGGCTGATTTTGTTTATCGAATACTTTTCATCTGCTGCCTTGAAACCCTGCTCCCAGCCACCTGATTGGCTGAACTCACAGAGGCTCCTGTTTTTTCCATGGCCTGAGCTTCCCAGGCTCAGGGATGGTGCTGATCCAGGTTGGCATCAAATTGGCCTGTGCATTGTCTTCTGGGACCTTGGCTTACCTCAGATGCTGTGTCCTGGTCCTATGGTAGGGGGATGGCTTAGGTGGTTCCCAGGGCATGTTGTGTGTGAATTTATGGGCAAACAAACTTGTCTTCAGCCTCATTCTCAAGACCGAGAGAGGGAAGGCTACAACATGGCTTCAACGGACAGAAGTAGACTTGGGCTCTAGACACAGAGTTCTTTCTGTGGTGAGTGTCTGTATTTGGGAAGTCTTGAACTTGATGATTTTTCAAAATCAGAAATAAACTCCTCAAGAGATAATTTGAATATGCTGCTGCTGATTTTGAAATGAGTCCTGCACTCTGGAGACTTATCTGACTTGCTTCGAGACGAAATGGGTCTTCAGTAGTTGTACAAGCTCTTAAGAAACACTTAACTTGCTTTCCAGAAAAGCAGACCGACACGTATCCTTCCACACAAGTGTGCTTATTTGTTTATCTCTTCCTTAGAACCAGGAATTATCTCAGGCATAGTTGCTGAAAACTGCATGACATGTTAATTTACTTTCTTATTTATGAGAGAGAATAAATAGTCTGAATTTGATATCTTTCATTTTCTTCAGTAGGTTACTTTATTTGTGCTTTTTGTTCTTTGGGAGTATTAAAGATGGACTTTTCAAGGCTCGATATGTGATAGCTATTGTTTTTATGCTGTTGATTACACTTCATTGTCAGTACCAACTAATAGAACATTGGTGTGATAGCTACAGGTGTCAATTTGACAATTGATGGCTCAAGCTCTGGGCACATTTGTAAAGAATTAGTAATTAAGCTTCAGCCTGTAGTGGCTGGAACTGTTTCCTGGGTGGGTGTATAAAATGGGAGAAGCTGACTTGAAGTCTGGCATTCTTCAGCACCTGACTGGGACTGCTGTGACATTCAGCTCCTCGACTGAACTGGTAAGACCGGTGAACTCCATGAGCATGAGTCCACTGCCATACTTCTTTGGTGGTTCAGTGGATTGGCATTGTTTGGCATACCTGGACAGACATGCTATCTGACAAGTAAAATTTGTCTCTCAGTAGTCTTGGTGTGGCCAGATCTCTTGGCTCTTGGTGTTGGTTTCTGCTGCTGGTAGATTTGGCATTCAGCAGCAAGTAAGCCTTAGTGAATGGAAGTCCATATTGTTGAGCCCATGCATAACTTCTCTCAGCGCCCAGGGTTGGCAAGCTGGCCTGATAACTGTAGCCAGACAATTGTAAGAGAATAAAACCCTTTGTTCCCTCTTAAACCACATTTTCATGAATTTATCAGCAACATGAAGGGTAACTACAGCAATTTATTAGCTGAATTACCTGTAAAAATAAAAGTAATTGGCCAACTGTCCTTTCTGTAGGTTCACATTACCTTCCCTGGATTTGAATTTGACTTTTAATTTTGAGAGTAAGGTAATGTTTTGCTGTTTGGAAAACTCAAAATTGATGCGATAAGATTTCTCTTTCTAATTGTGGAGTGTTGAGTTCTAAACAGGGTATCAAAATCACTTCCCATCCTAAGGCTCGGGGAACCTTGGGGAAGACAGGGCAGTAAGGATGTAAGCACCTGGGCGTGGTGAGGGGTGTTGCCAGACAGTCTCCTCTGATCATGATAGAGCTGCTGTACCCAAGAACTTACTGCTATGACTTGGCTATCAACATTTCATCATGGAGGGGGAAAATCTCCAGAGATTTCACACCTCCCTGAGAGATTATTGAAAGTTAATATTAGGAAATCCCTGAGAGATTATTGAAAGTTAATATTAAGAAAAGGGAAGTTCTTTTTTTATTAAGAATTTTCCTTTTATACAAACATGTTTTTCCCTGCCCACCCTTTACCTCTGCCTTCCCTTCTCTCCTACTGTCCCCTCCTTTCACCAGTCCATCTTTCTCCCTCTCACCGTCATGCTTCTCTGCTTGCATGGGCCACAGGGTTTCCTTCCAGTTGTCTGCTCTAGCAGGGGCTCAGGCCTCTGTGGTGGTTTAAGTGGCTCTTCTTTGGTTAGACCCACAGATAAAGGTGCTCCCCTTCACATGCATAGCCCTCGCCCTTAATGTTCCCACTGTATGTCGTTATTTCTCCTGAGTTCCTCCATGGCTCAAAGAGGGAATGTTGATAAGTCTGGGAGGGTAAGTCTCATCACAGGGAGTTCCTGGGTGCAGCAGCTCTGCTGTGACTGGCAGTGAACTTCCTCACCTTCAGGCTCTTGCAGTCTTACCGCCCGCCCCCCTCCCCCTTGCTTCTGCAAGATTCCCTGAACCTTAAGATCATGAGGAGGTTTGGTTAGCCTGATTTGGGCTGAGCGTTTTAAAGTTGCCGATACTTTACATTCTTTCATTGCAATAAGCTGCATCTTATTTGGGTGTTGAGATCTTTTCTTTTCTAAAGATACAATGAGAGATGTTTATGGTCAGTATTAAGCCATCTGATCCTATCTAGTGCCAATTTTCTCTCTGTCCACTGTTGTTTAGACTGGTTTACATTATGGGCCATGAGTTCTTTGTCATTGTGTGTGTGGATTAAAGTCTAGTAAGCAGGTTACTGGAGGTTAACCTCACTCCTTATTGTGTACTATCCCTGTTCTTCCCTCTCCTTTAAGGCTTTTTGTTCACAAATGCCTTATTTTATCTGTTTGCCCATGTTCTAGAAAAAGGGGAGTTTCTTTACTTAACGATTCACCAGTTGACAAGTCATCCATGCCCCGGTAAGTACTCAGGCATTTGCTAGTACAGGCATCCCAGATGAAACCAAGTGGGCCACACATACAAAAGGGTGACCAATTTTGGAGAGAGGTTGGTTGGAAAGGAGAAAATATAAAGTTGGAAAGGAGAAGGGGATGGAATTGGGTGGTATAACAGTTAGTCTTAACTATTGCTGTGAGAGAGCATCCAAAGTCAAGCAACTAAAGGGAGAAAGGGAGATTTATTCAGCTTACAGTTCCAGAAGGAAGGTAACAGTTTCTCAAAGCAGAGGTGGCATGGCTAGTTGGCCAAAGCTGGAGGAGGCTAGGTCACTGCAGACATCTTGGAAGCTGAGAGCTGCAAAACTGCTTGCTGCAAAGGCAGACTTCTCCTAGAGGTAGGGTGGGACTAATCTACCTCAAGGCCCACCCCTTGTGACTGCCTTCCTCCAGCAAGTCTCCACCTCTCAAGGTGCCATGACCTTGCCAAACCCATGAGACTGTGGGGGACACATTTCAAACCATGACAGGTGGTAAGTAGTGAAAACACATAAACTCACTGTATTTATGTATGAGAGTGTCAAAGAATTAAAAAAGATTAGTTCAGTCCAAGTCCTAACAGAGAACCTGGGGTACAAGACTCAGCTGTTGATACGACAGAACTAAAGCGTCGAATGGGAAACCAAGGCAGATATGTGGTTGTTTGTGGCCATGGATTAAAAACTCAGTGAAAGTCAATGAACACTGCAAACATGGAGATTCTTCTGTGTGAATCTGTGGACATGGAAGGCGAGCTGAGGCGTGTCGAGAGTGAGGGAGAAAGAGCACATTTGAAATGTCATGAAGCTGGATCACCCAGGGGCCATAGTCTGGTTATCTCGACTTCGTTTCATCCAAGTGGCTCCTGAATATTTTAGAGATTAGAAAACACGTGCACAGACAGACAGACAGACAAGACAGACAGACACACGAGATGCTTACAATAAACTGAACTGGTAGCTGTAAATACATTCATTGAGTAGAATAACCCTAGACATTGACGGTGGTCAGTGGCTTGTATTATGTATTCTAGGTTAAGACTGCAACAGCAGGAAAAGGCCTTTCCTTAGGTTATTTATAGCTTTTGTGGCATCAAAGCTTGCTGTGCCAGTCCGGGACGGCCCAGGTGGCACATGTTTTCTGTTTCTCCTGTGTGAAGTATTATGTGATGCTATTTCAATTTTGTGTGCATGTGCCATTTAAAGCACCTTCTCAAATCCCATAGCAAATGATTGTCCCTATCTGCTGGTGGTCGGGGTGGGATTTCTTTCTTTCTCTCTTTTTCTTTCTGTCTGTGTGTATGTCAAGGGTGATTTCGGAAGAAGGTCTCACAAGCCTGTGTCTGCCAAGGTTGCACTTGGTGAAGGTTAGAGACTCTTGTATCACCCCATTCAGTCATTGGCTGGGCAATGCTTGGAGAAGAATGGGACTTGATGTCAAGATGTGTGCTGGGATGGTAACAGCTAGGCATTTTCTAGGTAGGGCCGGTGACATAATTTGCAGAGCCTGAGACAGAAAGAAAATTTGGGTTTTTGTTCAAAAATTAATGTTAAACTACTGAAAACAGCAGAACCTGTGACTAGGGTCTTTAGACTATGGAGTACTCAGAGATCGTGACCATGAACCTATCAGATGACTCCATAGCTGACATCCTTCCCTTTCTTGAAGGGATCTAGGTAGTGACCTTTCATCTGCTACTTTGCAATCTTAAGGCGGTTCAAGCTGTGCCTAGATACCACTCACAGTGGGTTGTGGGACTGCTAGGGTAAACCCAAAGGTAGCGCAGGACAATTCTGAGCCGTGTTTTATGCGGTTCCTCAGAGGGTTTCCGACAATATTGAACTGCAGTTATACATGGTAGTATGATGTACTCTGTGAAATAACATTTATTGACTTCCCATTCTTCTCTATGCAGTTCCCTTTTTTCCTTCATCATGGCTTCCTAGGGTTCCCTCCCAAAGATGACCCAAGGTCTGAGGGATGAACAGCTACAAGAATGGGTGCTCCCAACCGTAGCCAAAGCTAACAGTGCTCGCGTTATTCCCAGCACGAGTGTTTGCTGCTTGTGAATCAGTGGATGCTTAACCCTTTCAAGTCCTTCCTCCCCAAATTGGAGAGAGCGCCACCTACCTCACAAGCATCAGCTTCTTCTTTCTCCCACCAAGGTTAAGCAGGGGCGCTGATTTAGGAGCGAGCCTTTGGGAAGGGCATGAATCTTTTTTGAGTTTGTCTGAGCCAGGGACAATCTTTCCCTCTTCTTTAAGAGTTGGTTCTAAAAGACTTTTTGGAGATGAGGACCTCCAGAGTTGGCTAGACCATAGTGGAGGCTTGTGTTCAGCTCAGCTCTTCCCTCTGCCCATTCTTGCTTTGCTCCCCTCCCTTCCGCTACTCTGTCCCCAGGAACATCTCTTGAAAAATCTTCTGCAGGGTAATCTTTGTCTCAGGCTCAGTTTTGTAGGGACACTCCCCACAACCTGAAAAGATGACATTATACATGCATTGCATGCTACCATTACCCCATAGTTGGGTAGGTTCTTGTTATGTCCATGCTCAAGAATTTTCTGTACAACAGCCCTTTTAGTGACAGCTCCAAAAAGCATGTGATATTTAGAATACTCTTCTCAAATGTTCAGGGACAGTGCCAGCTCTCATTTCCAATGACATCTCTGTTCAGCAGGCGAGAGTTTTTGTTTTTGTTTTTTTTTCAAACTGAGGTATGATTTATGTACAGTTCCACACACAGATTTTTAAAAATACAATTCCACAGGCTTTGAAAAATGTGTATGCCTGTGTAATCAACACCCTCATTGTGATAGAAAACATTCCCTGAATCCAGGGTAGGTTTTTGCTCTTTTTTCCCCCTAGGCAATCTCCTCACATACCCCCTTGTTCTGATTCCCATCCCCACAGTTTCCCATGGCCACTGTTAGAATTACATATGAATGGAATTATATGGCTTATGGTCTTATATATCTGGCTTCTCTTGCTTAGCATAATGAACTTTGAGATTCATCCAGGTTATAATAGGTATCAGTAGTTCTGCCTTTCATTACTGAGGACATTTCATTATGTCATGCTCTCCACCTTATACATTTTCATGCTGAATATTTACATGAATTTCACTTTTCATATACAAGAAGCATCTAGGTGCATATGTTTATGTGGACATAGGAAGAAATTTGTTTATATAGATCTTAAGAAATATGTCATTACTTCTAGGTAACAAAGAGCAGAATTTCTGGGCTCTAGGTAAACATGCATTTAACTTTATAAGAAACTAAACAGTAGTTTCCCAAGGCATGAGAATTTGATTCTTTCTCTTTCTCACTCTCCCCTGTTTCCTTCTTCTCTCACTCCCTCTTTCATTTTGTGAAACAAGGTCTCACTCTATAGCTCAGGTTGCCCTTGAACTATGATCTTCTTCCCTCAGCCTTCTAAATGCCAGGATTATAGGCATGCACCCAGTTACTTGATTGTCTCTGAATCCATGGACTCAGCAAATGTTAGATTGAGGTGTGATACTGGAGACTTACATTTTCTACCAAGTCAAGGAAATGTGCATTCTTCATGGCGTATATGACGGTTAAAAAAAAGTTAGTGTGAACCCTCCACATGTGTATACCTGTACGCATGCATGTGTACCTGTACATAGGTGCGCTCATGCTCATTCGAACATGTATATACATACACACATGAAAATGGAAGAATGACAGTAATTAAAAAAAAAAAAACAGTTAAAGAATCTTGCCCAAGCATATACATATGGCCAGTCTTGCAAGCAGACGTTGCACTTGGCGGAAATGTGTGCTTCCTACATGTGCCCTCCTGGGACCTCGTGGTGAGCCTGCTGTTGTTATGACGACTTCCAAGTTCAGCAATTCTGCTACAAGATGATTAAAGGTATATAATTCCAAAATGGTGACTACCTATAGTAATTACCCTTAACTATATAATTGGGAATAAATTTAAGTAATGCAAGCTCTAATCAGCCCCAAACAGCATTGTATTTAGTGGCAAGTAGAGGACAGAGTTCAGAAGGGAGTGGCAAATGGAATTTCTTGCTTGTCTGTAAGGAAAAGTGGTACGGGGTGGAAAGTCAGTTAGCACAGAAAGTAGGCACAGAAAGAAACGCCCAAACAGCGCTAACATTTTAGCTTCTCTTTTTAGCATCTTACAGTTTCAAAAGTTAATAAATTCATTTGCACGTGTCACCATTTCAAAAAAAAAAAAGTTAGTGTGGCTTAATTTAGATGACACTGAAGTTGTCATCTAAATTAAGCCACATTTCATTTCACCATGGAAGGGGAAGATCTCAAGAGGTTCCATGTCTCTGCGAAAGACTGATAAGGATGCTGATGGGGATGAAATGGAAGATTCCTTCCTCACTGGTCTACCCACTGATATATAATTCATACTCCAGCAAGTATGCAGGCCCGTGTCATCAAAGGCAATCCAGAAGAGACCCAGTGCATCACACACATGCAAAGACTTAAAAATAGGAGGGAATCTGGCAGGGGAGAAGAAGGATTTTAATGGGAAGAGAAAGGAAGATGGATTGGGGACTATAGTGTGAAAATAACATAAATTCACTGTATTCATGTATAAAAAGAGAAACAAAAAAAGTTGGAGAAACTGACCATGAACTTAAATTGAAGTTCCATAAAAATGCTACAATTTTATCCCATACCTTTGTGGTCCGTTCTTTCTCCTGTCCAGGTGCTTTAGGCTGTGTCCACTGGGCGAGTTAAGCCTGTTTGAGAGAAGCATGGATCTAGTTAGCCACTTCATTCTGGAGGTTGCAACTCAGGTGCATGCATGTAACTAGTGAAACAGCCAATTCATGGAACCTGTCTTTTGTAATCAGCAGCAAGAAGAATGAAATTATTTAGAGGGGAGACCCTTAATTGCCCTCTGATGAAAAGAAGGAATGATGAGAATTTGGCTAAATGTCCTCTCCTCTGCCAAGGGAGCTTTACAACGTATCAGATGGATGTCTACCTGGTTCCCTGAGCGTGAAGCAGAGGCCTCCAGTTCCTTAGAAGGAGGAAGGGAGTGAGAGTTTTCAAGGAAAATCATGTTCTACCTTTCACTTTAAGCAGTCTGGGGAGGCAAACGTACAGCAAGTTTTACATGGATGAAACTGTTAATATACCGATGGGGACGCCAGCAAGTGGCAACATCGATTAGAAACACAAACATCAAACTGCAGGAAACTGCCCAGAAATAGCAGCCTCCTCCAACCCCCTGACAGGGAGATTAGCGTGAAAGAGTTGAGAAGCTGACAGTGATACAGGGAGACATTTGGCTCTGCGTTCTGTCTGTTGGCAGAGGCAGGATCTCGTTTTCTCATTTTAAGCAAGAGGTTAGCAAGCGGCTAGCCAGACCCACACCTTGGACGGTTCCACAGCTCAGCAGCCACACTGACTGGGTCCTTCGTCGTAGAGGCTGTGAACTGGCCGAGAGTAATTCTTCACCAGACATCACCACTGCCAGGAAGCAGAAGAATGGGGGCAAGATGGGAGCAGGAGACAGACATGAGTCTAGTTCTCAAATCTACTATGAATTAGCAGTGCAGCTCTGGGCAAGTTACTCTAGTCTTCTGGAACCATTCCTTCCTTTACAAAATAAAAACAATAAAAGCTTGACTGTCTATGTATTCATTCTTTCTATTCAGAAATGAAAGGTAACTGGTAAGTCTGTGTTCTGTGTTTGGCACAGTGATAAGCTTCTGGGACCTAAATGAAGAGAAGACAGGAGCAAAAGGAAGATTGTATCCATTATTATCCCACCCTGCACCAGCATAGGTGGGTTCATAGCAACTACCACTAAAGAGGTAGAACCTATTTCCCCACCTTTTGACTTAGAGTGAAACTGGATAACTTGGCAGTTGTTGCAGTTAGCCTGCATGGTTGCTGACAAATGACCATCAAATGGCTTAAGGGAACAAACGGTTTTATTTTCTCTTATGATTACTGGTTACACTTCTCAGTCCACCTTGACGGGAGAGCACACACCAATATCAGGGCTGAGGGAACTGGCGACACCATCACCACATAACGGCTGAGAGAGGGACAATCTTACTTGCCAGACCAGCATGTCTGGCCAAGTGTACACAAGGATGTCAACACTCTCAACCAGCTCTCTTTTATTCCAGGGCCTAATCCCACCCACCATAGGCTGGACCTTCCCCATCAGCTAGACAATCTCCTGCAGGTTTGCTCTGGGCTCAACTCAACCATTAATTCTCTACAAATGTGCCCAGAGCTCAAACCCTCAACTGGCAAGTTGACACCTGTGCCTAACTATGACAGAAGTCATAAAACAAGGTTGAGGAAAGAGCCATACCTTCAGAGTCCTTCTTATGTCTCTGCTAATCCCACGAGAAAGAAATGTGTAGGCTAGCCCTTTGATTCAGGAGTAGGATGCACAGACCTGTCTAGGTGAGCTTACCCTGCCTGGGTCGGCAGAACTCAGTTAACTGAGCTCAGACACATAAGCAAACTAAGCCTAGTTATTCTTCAGTCTAGGCTGGCCATTGTTGGTGGAATGAAGTGTTTACTACCAGCATCTTGGTGACTTTCATTAGAGCTTTTAGTATGGAGCTCTCAGGCCGTCAAGTGCTTGGATACAGTGGGGTGAATGCACTGATAGAGGTAAGCAGAGGATGGAGAGAATGAGAAGGTGGGTGTACAAGTAGACAGAAAGGCATGTAGCTCATTGTGGGGCTGACAGAGGAAGGGGTCATGGGTTAGTAAACTCTTCAGCAAACCCTGGATCATAGATGAGAACTTATGGCGATGATGTGGAAGGGAGTTGGATCAAGAACTGGAGGTCAGAAAATTTTTTACGACCCACAGTTGTACAGTTGACTTATTATGTGCTGCAGACTCGCTTCATATTTGACTCATCCAATTGCAGATTGAAGAAAAAAACAACTGGGCCTGGTGAGGCAAGGCGTAACTGCAGGCATAAGCAGGAGGACCTGCAAATTGAAGGCCCACCTGGGCTATGGAGAGAGTCCAAGGACAGCTTGGGCAACTTGGGGAAAAAAGGCCTGGGGAACATACCATCTGTATAGATGCCCGACTCGAGCAAGGCCTTACGTTACATCCTTGTTGCAGTTCCTGTTGCTGATAAACACACAATCAAACAGCTCAAAGGAAGAAGGGGTTTTATTCTTGTTCTGGATTCTGGTTACAGTTCGTAGTTGGCAGGAGAGTGCATGACAACATTAGAAGCCAAGGAAGCTGGCCACATGATATCCCAGGAAGAGCTGAGGGAGGGGCAAACTTTCTCACTTGCAAGAATGCCTGCATGCCAACGTGCCCAACTAATGAACCAGCTCTCGCACCTTATCCACCTGCCCTGAAAATGGTCCCATCCACGATGGGCCAGGTCCTCCAATCAAGTAGATAATCTCTCCCAGGCTTGCCACGATACTTTTTCACAGATGTGTCCAAATCATTAGCCTTCAATTGTCAAGTTGACAACTGTATCTAACTGTGACAGTTAATCCTGGGTATCAACTTGACTACACCTGCCATTAACTAAAATCAGCTGAGACCACCTTGAAGGGATTGTCTGGATCAATACATTTACAATACAAAGACAAGCCTTAGATCTGATTGGAACCTCCCAGTAGCAGACCAGATAAGAGGAACCACAGAACAGAAGACTGAGAAGAAGAGAGATGCTCCACTAATCCTCCAGCCTTCAGCCGTTAAGCACTAGCCTATTGGATGTTTGCAGTGAGGTAGCTTCAGCCACCAGCCATGTCGCCTCCACCATGAAAGACTATTTCTTCTCTCTGGAACTGTAAACTAAATAAATCTCCCTTTCTCCCTTAAATTGATTGTCTTTGAATGCTCCCTCACAGCAACAGTTAAGAGTAACTGTTACATTAACTGATACAGTTAGTATCCTTAACACTAAGAAAAACCTAAAAAGGAAATGAAATGAAACCACTATATTAACAGAACATGCTAGAAATAAAAATATGACTTTGTAGTAATTATTTACCAACATTGACATTGTCTTACAATATAGTTTAGGTATCATATGTAATCTGGAGATTATTTAAAATATATGGGAGGGCTGTATAGGAGTAATAGGTGAACCACTTATTTCTATGAGGGTAATGCAGGGGGGGCGGGGGGGGAATTTTGAGGAAGAAAGCAAGGGCGGGGAAGAGAGAGGGAGAGAAGGGAGAGAGGGCGTTATTGTATATATGTTGTATTTTAATTTAATGGGGCAGGACAGGGATGGGAGGTATTTAGGATCCAGGAGGGATGGAGGTAGGGATGGACGGAGGGGAGTGTGTGGAGAGGGAGAGAGGGGAAGGGAGGAGAGAGAGAGATGGGGAGAGAAGAGCGGAGAGATGGTTTTATATATGTATATTATGTAAATCCTTTTATAAGAGAGAGAGATCGAAAGGTATCTATTATGAGAGAAGAGAGGGATGGGAGAGAGGTGGAGGAGGGAGGGAGAGAGGGGAGAGGAGAGGAGGGGGGGGAGAGGTGAGAGTCGGGAGGGGAGGGGAGAGAGGGGAGAGTAGGGGGAGGGGAGGGAGGAGAAGAGGGAGGGAGGAGAGAGAGAGAGCGGAGAGAGAGGGTGAAGGGAGAGAGAAAGAGGGGAGAGGAGAGAGGGAGAGAGAGCGAGGTGATGAGAGAGAGGGGAGAGAGAGAGAGGGAGAGAGAGTAGGTAGATAGATAGGGAGAGAGGGAGGGAGAGAGGGAGAGAGAGAGCAGAGGGAGGAGAGACGATGTGGGAGAGAGAGAGGGAGAGGAGCGAGGGAAGAGAGAGGGAGGGAGGAGGGAGGGAGGGAGAGAGAGATGGAGGGAGGGCGAGAGGAGAGAGGGCTGGAAGCGAGAGAGAGGTGAGAGAGAGATGATGAGGAAGGAAAGGAAGGAAGGAAGGAAGGAAGGAAGGAAGGCAAGGAAGTGAAGGAAGGACGGGAGGAGAGCGGCAGGCGGTGCCGGATGGAAGGAGGAGGGAGGGAGGGATGGAGGAGTGAGGATGCGTGATGTGAGGGAAGGGAGGGAGGGAGGAGGGGTGCGGAGGTTATGGATTTAGGGTATTAGGTAGCGTAGGTTATTTAGGGCTTAGTTAGGAGAGTAGGTTCTTTCTCTCTCGCTGTTCAAAGATGTTAAAAGAGTAAAAGTAAGCATGCTGTGCTGTGGCTTTGACTTTTACAACTCACAGATACCAGGTAGGTTTGTGGTCCTCTTCAGTATGGGACTCCATGCTAGAAGTCACCAGGTCAAGTCACATGGCAGAGAACTTCCTGTCACCACCTGCAAGTTTATGAAAGCTAGGAATCTCCTTTATTCTCTGAGTTCTGCGGGTTCTGAGGCTTTGCTGGGTTCTTCCGAAGGCTCTTCCTTCAAGCCCCCGTCACGCTATATGTGGCAGTGATCTCTCCTGATGCAGCTTCTCTCTAGATTTTAAAGTGAAAGCTTTCTCTCCTTTTAAGGTTTAGTCATGCTGTCTCTGTATGGTATTATATCACTCCTAATGTTCTCCCACTTTAAGCCTGATCATGGACCCCCATGGTTGAGAGACTCTTTCTGCTAATAAAGCTCATTCTGAAGGGTAATCTCACATCAGCTTCTGTCTCCACTGAATGTGGTCTTACAATTTATTTAAAGGGCTTGAGCATAGTCAGATTTTGAAATCCCTTGCCCCAGTATTTTAGAAATTTTATATTAGTTACCAACATTTTAACATGGGAAGGTTGTGGATTGAAATAATTTTTTCTTTTTTTGCATGTGTGCATGTATGTATGTGTATGTGTGTCTGTGGGTCTGTGTGTGTATGTGTCTCTGTGTGTGTATATCAGAAGATACTGCATGCCCATGTGGAGGACCAAGGGTGACTTTGGTAGTTATCCTGGATTGCTTCTACCTTTTTTTTGCTTCACTCTGGGATTTCCCAGGCTCCAGCTGCCACCTTTCCTAGGCCATTTTATGTGGGGAACCAGGAGATCTGAAACTCAAGGATTGCTGCGGGAGGAAAAGGCGTAATCACCGAGCCAGTCGTCCAGCCAGGGGTTTTCTTTAGTTCTGGGGGCTTTCTTTAGGGAAGGGAGGGCTGGCGGAGGAGGGAGGGAGGTGAGGAGGGAGGAGGGGAGGGAGGGGAGGGCGGGAGGGGGAGGGAGGGAGGTGAGGGGGGGAGGGAGGGAGGGGGAGGGAGGGAGGGAGGGAGGGAGGCGAGGGAGGTGAGTAGGGAGAGAAGAGGGAGAGAGGGAGAGAGGAGGCTGGGAGGGAGGGAGTGAGGGAGATGAGGGCGGGAGGGAGGGGAGGGGAGGAGGAGGGGAGGGAGAGGAGGGAGGGAGGGAAGGGAGGTAAGGGTGAGGGGAGGAGAGAAGGGGAGAGAGTAGAGCGGGGAGAGCGGGAGAGAGCGTGAGAGGGGCGCGAGAGAACGAAAGCGAAAAGGAGAGAGGGAGAGAGGGAGAGAGTAGGGCTGAGGGTAATTTCGGAGGGAGGGATGGAGCGATAGCGTGCTGCGTGCGGGCGGTAGGGAGCGGGCGACGGGGATGGAGGGACGGGAGCGAGAGAGAGGGAGGGAGGGAGGGAGCGGAGGGCGGGGATGAGAGGGGCGCGAGAGAGGGGGAGGGAGGGAGCGGAGAGAGGGGTGAGCGCGATTGGAGGGCGGGAGGGAGGAGTGATTTAGGGATGTAGGTGAGGAGAAGGAGATCGGTCTAGATGTTCTAGGGATGTGAGCCTGACCTACGGCCGGCCGTCCTTCCTTACGTCCTGCAGTCCTTAGTCGGAAGTAAGTACCTGACCTCCCTACCGCCATCCCTCCATCCTCCCCTCCCTCCCGTCTTTTTTATTTAGTTCTTTTCTTTCTTTCTTCTTTCTTTCTTTCTTTCGTTCTTCTTTCTTTCTCTTTTTGTGTGTACAAGAGAGCACTGGAGAGTATGCCTGTGAAGATCCAAAGGTGATATCAGGAATCATCCTGGATTGCTCTATCTTCTAATTACTTTGCTCTGGGTTTTCCCAGGCTCCACCTTCCAGGGCTTTTCAGGCTACTATCGTATCTGCCAGGCATGTGGAATCTGAGGAACGAAATTCAGGTTCTTTTGCTTGCATGCAAAGGCTTTAACCCCTGAGCCATCTCTTTCTATAACTGAGAAATCTGGTGACACTTCCCTGATTCCTTGGAGTTGAGTAAGGATGGGACCTGTCTAGTTACTCTAGTCTCCTAGCTGTTGCACCTCACTTATACATAAAATGCTCCACACTTTCAGACATCTATCTGAGCCTTCAGTCTCTGGACTAGATAACCTTCCACAGTCTCAGCTGGCTGCAAATGAGTAGATCTGACTCACCATAACTCTGCTTTTAAGATTTTCAGAATTTGGGATCAGTCTATTTCACATGTACCTCTTTTTCTATCTTTTTAATTAAAATTTTAATTTGGAGTGAACTCTAGATCTGAGTTTAGAGGGCACTTGCTGAAATTTCTAGCTTCCTATATCTTGAAGCAATAATTTGAACAGACACACATAAAGAGGAACGGGAAAGGAGATAGTTTATTAAAGGAGCTTGAACTGTGCCAGGACTGGACTGAGGACCTGCTCCAAAAAAAATGGTGATCTTTAATGGGTCATTTATATATCATGATTTTTTTTCTGCAAAAACTGTTTTCCTTTTTTAATTTACATTTTTATTTTTATTTTTTCTCCCACATTTTATTATTTTCCTAATCATACAAGCTCAATAGGTACCCCCTTAAAAACTGTTTTCTAATATGTATTCATCTAAGTTTATAGTCTTCCTCTGGCATTCCCTTCTTTTATAAGCTAGTTTTAACACCTCTAGACTCTTTTCCCTATATCCTACCACAATTCTCCTTGAAAGTTGTGGTCTTAGTTTCTTTTTCTGTTGCTGTGATTAAAAAAACTTTGAAAAAATTATATATATATAATTGAATAAGAAAGAGGATGCAGCAGAGAGGAAAAAAAAAAAAAAAAACAACCTCTGACAAACAGCACCTTAAGGGGGAAAGGGCTGATTTTGGTTAACTATTGAGGGCACAGTCCATTGTGATGGAGAAGTCAAGATGACAAGAGTTTGCAGCAGCTGGTCACATACACCCACAAACAGGAAGCAGAGTGATGAATGATTGTGCTCTACACACTTTCTACTTTTTAATACAGTCCAGAATTTTGGCCCTGGAAATTGGTACCACTCATAGTGGGCAGATCCTGTCTCAATTAGTTTTATGGATATAACCCCCATAGGCATGCCTAGAGGCTCTTCTCCCAGGGGATTCTAGATCTCATCAAGTTGACAACTGAGAATAACCATCACTTAGTCTCAGAAATCTTTTAGGGGTCTGAATGGTGATGATTTATTTTCTGTAGCTTCTTCTATGCTGCTGCTGCTGTGCATTTAGGGGTATTTGGGTTCATTTTCTCCATAAAATAATGAATTATTAAATAGGAAAAGAGTTAATGCTTATTTTAAAACAGAAAACAGCAGCAGACACTCTGGGGATGCAAGCTGAGAATCCAACAGCATCGGGGAAAAAACATGCTCAGAGATTGGCAAGCAGCCACTTGGAGAGGAAGGGAAACTCTTTAAGAAACAGCCAAAAGTCCGGAATACCAGCAAAGTATATTTAAAAGATAGGAAGGGTTTCTCTCAGTGAACTGAAGGCTCAAGACAGAATGGCTTACAATCCACCTGTTAGAAAGGAAACCCTGGGGTCCATAGAAGTGGCCAGTAGGAGGGGAAAGGATTGATGAGGAGAAGGGAGGGGAGGGGGGGATGGAGGGAAGCAGGGATTAGTATTCAATATGTTTGTAAAACAAAAAAGTACATAAATTTAAAAAAGTTACCTGTTGGCAGTTTTGTGCCTTGCTGAGAGAGAAAAAAGAAGTCTTCTGGGGGCAAGGCAGAGATCCTCCCCATCTGCTTAGCATACCTCCAGATGGGTCAGATTTCCTAGGTAGGTGATTGACAGACTTAGCTGAATTAACCTAAGACTCCATTCTAGTGTTATTAGAGAGACCAGAAGCAGGGTTTAGGACCTAACAATGAGGGGCATGGTCCCTTCCTGAAAGGGCCACAGAACTCTACTCCAATTCTGTCCATCAGTTGGGGGGGGTGTCTCCATTTCAGGTTCAGGGTTTTTTAGGTAAGCCACTGCTTAGTAGTTTTGGAAGGCCAGCCTTTTGCTTTATTTCACATACTGGATTCTAGAAGACACAAAAAGACTTCTTAGGTTTAGGATACAGGGTGTAAGCACAATCCAGACCGAGAAGTATGAGCATTGTAGCTACTGGACTTCTATTCCGCATAGTGAGCTTCTCATGGATCCAATGAAAACCTAACCATGACTTCTGGCAGATATTTACCCGTACCTTAATCATCATCTTGAACTTTGATAACTTTGTTCTACTTTCTAGGAATTATTAATCCTAAATAACATATTTTATTAAACATTGCATAAACTCTTTCTGCCTGGTCTGCTATAATATCCATGGTCCTGTGATTTGGCAGAACCGTAGTGTGAGAGAGTGAAGGTTTTCTTGAGTCTTGATGGCTTGCAGTTGCTTCCCAAGTCTGTTGTTCCCATACCTTTCAGTATACTCCAACCCAGCCCTGTTTGTTCTAACACTGGGTTACTTTGACAGAAGTATGTAAAAGGTTTGTTTGTAGTACTGCTGATTAGTAAGGCCATTCAGTAACTATTCAGAATGATTGCTGAGAGAATATCCTGTTGCCCCAGAACACAGAGAAAGTGAGATCATAGTGTATACATTCTTTGTCTTCTGGTTCCCATACAAATTGTACACTGGAGTGACACAGGAAAACACTGAGATTGTCTGTGATTGGACCAGCTCATCAAAATGAGAAAAATAGACATTTGCACCCCCCCCCCATTTTTTTTGCATGTAATTTTATGTGGCACCTCTGGCTTGAAGATATGTCCCGAGGAAGCAGCCTTTCAATTTGTCTACTTAAATCTTGCTCCCCACCCTCATTGTTAATTGCTTCTTTATGTAGAATATTTTAAAAACTTGTATACTGGGCCTTAGTATGGGGCGTTTCCTCTGTTACTGACTGGGAGACCTTTAATAGATACTTATTCCTGGTATAATTGTACGTGAGAAAAAAAAACCAACACTCAGGAGTTGGTGAGGCCAGCTACCTCGTTCAGAATAGGAACAGTGGATCTATAATCTCATAGAAAGGCAAAGAAAAAATAAAAGCAGAGTAAACAGCATTTTTGGGGGGGCAGCATAAAAATCCCAGCATTTTACTGGGATCACATAAGCTTTCATGCACTGTTGCAGTTCATTTTGTTCTTACTGATAAATTCAGACCAAACAGCTTAAGGGAGTAAGAGGTTCTACTCTTGTTTGTGATTCTGGTTACAGTTCATAGTCCATCTTGTCAGAAGAAGTCAAATCAGCACCAACAGTAGAAGGAACTGGCTACATCATTTTCTCAGGAATTGCTGAGAGAAGGCAGTATGACAAACTACTGAACCAGCTCTGTCTGGACCAGAATGGTTCTGTCCACCATGGTCTGGGCCTTCTCTCATCAATTTGTGTGGGAACCAGAAAATGATGAAGACTTATGATGTCATGTTTCTTGTGTCCTGGGACAACCAGGTATTTATCCTCTAAGTGACCATTCTGAGTCTGTCTTACTAATCAACGGTACCAGGTGCAAGACTTTCACATACTTCTGTCAACGTTACCAAGTGTTAGAATAAACACAATCTCCTACAGGATTGATCAGGACTTGTCTTAGCTACCAGTTCTTCACAGAAGTGCCACAGCCTCAGTCTTCAGTTACCAAATTGACATCTAACTAGCACATGCATTGTTTAGGATTTCTATAAAGAGAGGCAGGAGGGGCCAGAGTTAGGAGTCCTTTAGAACGCCAAAGCCAATAGCCATCAGCTGTTACTTATTTTTCTTTTCATAGACAATTTGACGTTATCCACTTGATCACAGGTGTAAAGTGTTTTCTGAGTCTTTAGGTGGTTTACAGTCAATGGTTTTATCCCGGAGATATAAAACCAGCTATTAATTCTTGGCACACTGACAATCATGAGAATGCTCAGTAAGTCCCTTCCTCTGAAGATCCAATGAGTCTGCTGGTCTTTCTTTACAAGGTTTAAGACTCAGTCGCCAGGGTCTGCAATGCTTAGGGCTCCAGCCTTAGAACTAGGTATAAGCTCATTCTCAGATTCTTAAAGGATTTGATGGGCTTAGTCTAGATTTACTGTGTCGGGTCATCTGATTCGCCTTAAAAGCTAAGACCAGATCTAGTATAAGAAAAGGCCTTCTGTATAATAACTCATAGGGGCAGATAGATTTTTCTGTTTTAATTCTCGAGGTTGATGGGTAACAGCTCTAGCCATTTTCAGAGGTTCCTTGCAAGGCTTTACTAGAATCTGTTGCAGTTACTCTTTCTGCTACTATGAGACAACACTCACACAAACAACTTAAGGGAGAAAGAAGAGATTTATTTGGCTTACAGTTCTAGAGGGGATAAAGTCCATTTTGATAGGAAAGACAACACAGGAAAGACATGGCAGAAAGCAGAACTAGAGGTAGCTCAGGTCATATCCATCATAGACACAGAGCAAGAAGCAAACTATAGGGACAGATTTCTAGCAGGTGGAGCTACTCGACCTCAGAAACCACCCTCTGAGATGTACCTTCCTTTAGTAAGACTCCACCTCCTAGAGGTACTCCTACCATCTCAAACATTCACATCAGTTAAGGATGCAAAGCCATGAGCCTGTGAGAGACAGCTCCCATTCAGAGCATCTCACTATTTGATGGTTTGGTTGCCCCTTTCAACTTTGCCTGAGGACTGTGTCCTCTAAGCAGAGTGTAGATAGTATTTTATTCTTAAGGTAAATGATTCTCAAGGCTCTAGGTATAGACTGGGTCACCTATTGACAGTCCGTAACAAGCAGGGAGAAAGCCCAAACTAGGGATTATATCTTGATTTTTTTTATTTATTCAATTGTGCGTGTGTGTGTGTGTGTGTGTGTGTGTGTGTGTGTGTGTGTGTGCAGAACCACGGGCGAACTGGGGAACCACCATGGACCGCTTTCACATCCTCCTTGTTTACTCTGTCCTGGGATTCACAGGCTCCGCCCTACCAGGACCAGAAACTCAGGCTGCCCCCACTTCCACCCTGGCGTCTATACGTGGGGTCTAGAATCCGAACTCAGGACCTTCTGCCTGTAAGGCAGAGGCTTAACCCCTGGGCCACCTCTTCAACCCCGGGATTATGTCATTTAGGAGGGTCTTTGCCACTTCCATAGCCTTTGTAGTCCTAGTGGTGAAAACCCTCCAGCCAGATATTTGATGCTTGGTCCAAGGGGGCATAAGTAAAGTCTATTTTCTAGTCCTTTCCTGGATAGGTGCTTCTTTTTTGTTTTGGAGGAACAGAAAATGGATAGAGATTGCCAAGGGCATTTCATATGCAGAGTGCAATCTTGAATACTCTCCTATACACACACTGATGTGGTCAGTTGTTGTCCTAGGACAGCAAATGTTCCAAAGCAGAATGATTCATGTATTCCTTTAATTATCTTCCACTGGAGAGTCTAGGGTAATGATATTTTGTTTCCCACATAGATCCATGACTCTTTTCATTTGCCCCCCTGGTTCTGGAGCCCATGCTTCCTCCTGGGGTGTAAACTTTGGCTATATATCATCTATCTTTGGAGGGGATCTGTAAGGCCGCCTCTTCTACATCTCTGTCTTCCAGCTTATTTCCTTGGGCAACATCAGAAATGTTCTATTTATTTATTTATTCTGTGTGTGTG
Organism: Typhlomys cinereus; assembly: GCA_023101885.1. Classification (NCBI taxonomy): domain Eukaryota; kingdom Metazoa; phylum Chordata; class Mammalia; order Rodentia; family Platacanthomyidae; genus Typhlomys; species Typhlomys cinereus. The sequence continues at coordinate 10,761,029 of JALPQD010000012.1, forward strand.
TGTGTGTGTGTGTGTGTGTGTGTGTTTGTGTGTATGTGTGTGTGTGTTTTGACAGCCCTTACAGGCCATTTTGTGTGGAGAATTGGATGGCTTTCAGGTGATTTAGAATCTCTTGTTTATGTTTTATGGGTGAGTTGTTGACTGTTTACAGTCCTCACTCTTTCCAGATGGCAGCATAGACATATAAAATCACGCAGAGCTACTTTGAGTCAATATAGATGTTCATCTCTTTTTCCTTCCGCCAAATGAATACCCTTGTTAGGAAAATGGAAGGGATAATGGGAGCTCTCAATAATTTATCTCAGATTGACCACTATGTAGTTTGCCTTATGTTTTCCATATAAAACATAACAGTTCCCATCAGCCAACTATCCTCTTCTCCCGATTGTCCAGGGGATGGTCACTAAGTCAGGCTGGCAGAAGGTAGAGGTGGTGTTAGTGAGACTTCTTTTCCTTTCCAAGAAAATTCATCCAAAGGCCATCATGTCATGGAACTAGGTAATCAATAAACCATTTTTTATTCCTTGTCTGTAGTTTCATGAAAACTAAGTTTCTATGTAGTCGACCTGACTATATATAGATCATGTAGTCTATCTGACAGGGAGGTCCAAATGGCTTCCCAAAAGATGGTTTAGAAACTGTGCTATATGCCACAATAGTGTTCCTATACTAAAGGGGAACACAAGAAAGAGCTCTAGGCAAAGCTACTGAGTCCTTACACCTCATCAGAGAGGAGGACCCAGAAGGAAGTTTGACATGCACACTAAAGGATGCTCCAAGGAATGGGGGGGAGATGGAGGGGATACTGGGAGAAGGGGAGGGAGGGGGGAAGGGAAAGGAAAAGAGGGGGGAGGGAATAAGGGGATCCAGGGAGAGGTGAAGGGAGGGAGGGGAATGGGGTACCTTATCAACTTTATATGAGTGGAAGAAATAAAGAAAAAAAAGAGAAACTGCTGTATGACACAGCTCTTAGGCAGGAGGGTCGCCTCATGCTATAGCCCCTCTTTATTTTGAAAAGTAGGCCACAGGCTTCAGTTATGTTGCTAGGCATTGAGTCAGTGCCCCAAGGGTGTTGCTTTCCTGCCACAAATAACAAGGAAGATTTTTGGTCCTCCCAAGTACTAAGGCTTCCGCTTTTCCTGATTAATTGAGCATTCTAGTTGATTATCTCTGTTGATCTTTTAGAGAGGTTACAATATTAATCAAAAGTTGGGAATCCAATTCATCAAAACCCAGCCATTTCCCCAAAGGACTGAAGCTGCCTTTGTTCTCGGTGGAACTAGTTCAATTATGGCCCTATCTTAAGATAGGGAAAGTTGTTGTTGCCTCAGGAATCAAGATATATCTTAAATACTGTAAATCTTTCTGGGTTATTTGGACCTTTTCCTTGGAGAACCTTGTAATTTCTGGAGTTAGGCTTTAATGGTATTTTGCTCTGAGATTTCTCTGGTAGAATTACATTTTAAAATATCATGCACATATTATAGAATGGCTCTTAGTGGCAAAACTAGATTGCTAAGGTCTTTTTTTAATAGTACCCTAGTAAAAGGAGCTCTCCTTGAGCCTTTGAAAGAAGGTTTTTCCAAGTACTGCTGGTGAACTCTAGTGTGCCTCACAAGCAGAAGGTCCTGAATATGGATCTCAGGTCCCAAGTAAAAACGCCAGGCAGAAATGGTGGTGGCCTGTATTTCTGGCCCTAGTGGGCAGAGCTTAGGAAATCCCAGCGTGAAGCAAGAAGGAGGTAGAAGCAATCCAGGATGATTCCTGAAGTCACCCTTGGCACTCCACATAGACACACACACACACACACACACACACACACACACACACACACACACTGAATAAAGTGGTTTTTTTTTTTATTTCCACTCATACAAACTTATAGATATCCCGGTCCCCTCCCTCCCTCCACTCCTTCCTGGACCCCCTTGCTCCCTCCTCCCTTTTCTTCTTCCTCCCCCCCCTCCCTATCTCCCAGTGCCTCCCCCCTCCATCCCTGGAGCATCCTTTAATGTGTATGTCAAACTTTCCTCTGGGCCCTCCTCTCTGATGAGGTGTAAGGACTCAGTGGCATTTCCTAGAACTCTTTCTTGTGTTCTCCTTAAGTATAGGAACACTATTGTGGCTGTTAATCCCTTGCCTCTAAGGATCCTAGTGCCTGTCATTCATGCTAGACTTTGAATGTGTTGGTCATTGCGCGGGTCATGCAAAGTCCTATTATGATTGCTTCGGCCCTAACTTGTGTGGAGTATCTTGCATATCGTTGCTCCTCCCGATCTTTAGGCTCTTACAATCTTACCGCCCCCTCTTCCACAAATTTTCAGGATGGGGAGATTAGGCTGGCCTAGTTCCAGGTTGTTGATATAAAGACCTGACGTTCTGAATTGTGATTTGTTGATTTATTTTTTTCAGTTTTGCTGCTCCTGCAATGCCCTTGGCTCCATCCTGATGAGTTTTGGATGTTACTCCCTGGGTAGAGATTAAAAAGCTGTTAATTAGAGTCTTATTATAAGAGTATATTCAAGGTAGATGGAATAAAAGTAGGAGACCGCGGTGAGGGGGGTCAGTCTCCCATTGCAAAATGGTTACTTTTATCTGCCAGACTATATGCCCTCCTCTTCTGGTGAGATCGTACCCACTCAGTTGCAAATGATCAGGAAGGAAAGTCTGTATGAACTTAACCAGATGTCTCATTGTTTACTTGCAGTCCTTGATGGAGGCCTATTTTCTCTGCTGTAACATGGTCTCCTCTCTCTTTGTTTCTGGTGGGGCCCTCCTTCCCCATCCCTCTTGTTTATAATCTTTGCAATTACTGTAGGTATTACAGAGATTTATCTTTGAGTGTCTCTAAGTGGGTTTGGTACTAGGATCCACCTATTAGGAGTACATATGGTGCTTAATTTTCTGTGTCTGGGATACTTCACTCAATATAATTGTTTCTAATTCCATCCATTTCCTGGCAAATTTCATTAATTCATCATTTTTGATGGCTAAGTAGTATTCCATTGTATAAATGTACCACATTTTCCTTATCCACTCGTCAACTGTTGGACATTTGGGTTGATTCCATGACTTTGCTATTGTAAACAGTGCTGCTATGAACATGGCTGTGCTTGTGTTATCGGGGTGAATTTTTGCTGTATGTGGGGTTATTCCCAAAAGTGGAATAGCAAGATTATATGGCAATTCAATCTTTAACTTCTTTAAGAATCGCCAGACGGCTTGCCAGAGTGGTTGTATGGACTTTCATTCCCACCAGCAATGTAGGAGAGGTCCCCTCTCTCCACATCCTCTTCAGCACTTGGTGGTGTTTGTATTGTGGACTTTTGCCATCCTGACTGGGGTGAGATATCTCAGGGAAGTTTTGATTTACATTTCCCTGATGGCTAAGGATGTAGAGCTTATTTGTTAGACATTTTAATTTCATCCCTCGTAAAATTTCTTTTAAGTTCGAAGGCCCAATTTTTAATTGGGCCATTTGTTTCCTTGGTGTTTAGTTTTCTAAGTTTTTCGTGCACTCTGGATAATAGAGCTCTATGAGATATGTGGTTAGTGAAGATTTTCTCCCATTCTGTGGGTTGCCTTTGTGCTCGAGCTACAATCTCTTTATCTGAACAGAAGCTCTTTAATTTCACAAGATCCCATCTGTTGAGTGTTGGTTATAGTGACTGTGCTATTGGATGTCCGTTTAGGAACTGTTGGGATAGCCCAATCAGCTCGAGGGAGTTCCCTACCCTTTCAACTAAGGTTTTTATAATCTCTGGCCTTATATTGAGGTCCTCGATCCATTTGGAATTAATTCTTGTACATGGTGACAAGTACGGGTCCAGTTTTAATCTTCTACATGTGATTATCCAGTTTTGCCAGCACCATTTGTTGAAGATGCTGGTTTTTTTTTTTTTTTTTTTTTCATTGGATTTTCTGGGCCCCTTTGTCAAAGATCAAATGGCTGTAGTTGTGTGGGCTTATATCTAGGTCTTCAACCCTTATCCATTGATCTGTGTGTCTGTTTTGGAGCCAATACCAGGCTGTTTTTACAACTATGGATTTGTAGTATAGACTAAGGTTTGGTACAGTTATACCTCCAGTAGTGTTTTTCTTACTCAGGATTGTCTTTGTTATCCTGGATCTTTTGTGCCTCCATATGAATTTTGAGATTGTTTGGTCAACTTCTTTAAAGAATTGATTTGGGATTTTAATTGGTATAGCATTGAGTCTGTATATTGCCTTTGGTAGGATGGTCATTTTTATGATGTTGATTCTGCCAATCCAGGAACATGGGAGGTCTTTCCACCTTCTGGTGTTTTCTGCAATTTCTTTCTTTAGGGTTTTAAAGTTTTCATTGTAAAGGTATCTTACTTCCTTGGTTAGGTTTATACCAAGGTATTTCATTTTTTTAGGGGCTATAGTAAATGGGATTGTTTCTCTCAGGGCTTTTTCATTTCTTTCATTCTAGATGTATAGGAAGGCCTCTGATTTTTGTACATTTATTTTGTATCCTGCCACCCTGCTGAACTTCTCAATTAGTTCCAGGAGTTTCCTGGTGGAGTTTTTGGGATCACTGAGGTATAAGATCATGTCATCTGCAAATAGAGATAACTTGACTTCTTCCATGCCGATTTGACTCCCTTTTATCTCCCTTTCTTGTCTTATGGCTTCAGCTAAGACTTCAAGTACAATATTGAATAGAAGTGGTAAGAGTGGATAGCCTTGTCTAGTTCCTGATCAAAGTGGGAATGCTTCAAGTTTTTCCCCATTGAGTATAATCCTTGCTGTGAGCTTATTGTATACAGCTTTTATTATATTGATAAAGGTTCCTTTCATTCCAACTGTCTCTAGGGTTTTGATCATAAAAGGCTGTTGGATCTTGTCAAAAGGTTTTTCTGCATCTATCGAGAGTATCATGTGGTCTTGGACTTTGGACTGGTTTATATGGTGAATTACATTTATTGATTTGCATATGTTGAACCAACCTTGTGTGCCTGGGATAAAGCCTACTTGATCCCTGTGAATGATCTTTTTGATATGTTTTTGAGTCCGATTTGCTAAGACTTTGTTGAGAATCTTTGCATCTGTGTTCATCAGAGAGATTGGCCTATAGTTTTCTTTTTTAAGTGTATCTGTATTAGGATTTGGGATTAAGACGATATTAGCTTCATAGAAGGAATTTGGTAGTGTTCCTTCCTTTGGAATTTGATGGAACAGTTTAAGGAGTATTGGTGTTATTAGCTCCTTAAATGTCTGGTAGAACTCTGTGCTGAATCCATCTGGTCCAGGACATTTTTTGGTGGGAAGATTCGAGATTACTTCCTCAATTTCCTCATATGTTATAGGACTATTTAAATAATTCACAACTTCCTGATTCAATTTAGGTAAGTTGTGTTTACTTAGGAATTCATCCATTTCTTTTATGTTGTCAAATTTCACAGAGTATAAGTTTTTGAAATATGACGTTATAATTCTCTGGATTTCTTGGTATCAGTAGTGATAACTCCATGTTCATTTCTAATTTTGTTAATTTGGGTTTTTTCTCTGTTGCTTTTGGTTAATTTAGCTAGGGGTGTATCAATCTTATTGATTTTTTCAAAAAAAACAGCTTTTTGACTGGTTGATTTTCTGTACCGTTTTCCTACTCTTGATTTCAGATATTTCTCCCTTTATTTTGCTAATCTCCTCTCTTCTACTGCTTTTGGGATCGGATTGCTTTAGTGTCTCTAAAGCTTTAAGCTGCATTGTTACGTTATTTATTTCTGATGTTTCCATTTTTTTGATGTAGGCATTAAGAGCTATGAACTTACCTCTTAGGACAGCTTTCATTGTGTCCCAGAGATTTTGGTAAGTTGTATTTTCATTATCCTTTGCTTTCAGTTAATCTTGAATTCCCTTTGTAATTTCTTCCTGAATCCAATTCTCATTCAGCATCATAGTGTTGAGTTTCCAGGAGTTAGTATATTTTCTGTTGTTTGTTGTGTTGTGGATGTCAAACTTTAGACCATTTTGTGGCCCAATATGTGATCTATTTTGGAGAAAGTTCCGTGTACTGCTGAGAAAAATGTGTATTCTTTGATGCGTGGATGAAAAGTTCGATAGAGATCTGTAAGGTCCATTTCAATAAGGGTTTGAGTAAGTTCCAAAGTGTCTCTGTTAAGTTTTTTACCTGTTGATCTATCCCATGTTGAGAAGGTGGTGTTGAAATCCCCAAGAATTATCGTTTGGGGGTTGATTTCTTGCTTTAGATGTTGTAGGGTTTGCTTAATGGATGTTGGGGGGGCATATTGGATGCATATATGTTCAGTATTGTGAAGTCTTCCTGGTGAATTGTACCTGTGACTAAAATGTAGTATCCACCTGTGTCTCTTTTGATTTTTTTTGGTTTGAAGTCCACTTTGTCCGATAGCATAATGGCTACCTCTGCCTGTTTTTTGTTCCATTAGCTTGCAGAATTTTGGACCAGCCTTTTATTTTTAGGATGTGCCTATCTTTTGTGGTGAGATGGGTGTCCTGCAGGCAGCAGATTGATGGGTTGTGATTTTTAATCCAAGTTTGTAATGTATATCTCTTGATTGATAAGTTAATTCCATTAACATTTAATGTTATGGACATTTTTTATGTGTAGTGGCTTTTGTTAAGTGTATTGTTTCACTTTTAGGTTTTGGTGGTATGATACTTCCCTTCTGTCCTCCTGGATATGCTTGTTTTTTTTCTTCAAGCTTGAGTACCATTTCTAGCATTCTTTGAAGGCCTCGTTTGGTGGATATGTATCCCTTCAAGTTGTCTTTGTGCTGGAAGAGTTTTCTTTCTCCCTCAATCATGATGGATAGTTTTGTCAGGTATATCAGCCTGGGTTGACATTTTTGCTCATTCAATATTTGAAGTTCGTCTCTCCAAGCTCTTCTTGCTTTTACCATTTCCATTGAGAAGTCATTTGTTATTTTAATAGGTTTACCTTTAAAAGTGACTATTTTTCCCCTTTGTCTTGAATGTGGAGTGTTTTAACTATTTTTTGCCGTGGCGAGTTTCTATTTTGGTCATATCTTTTTGGGGTGCGGAATGCCTCTTGTATATGGATGGGCCTCTCTTTTTTTAGATGAGGAAAGTTTTCCTTGATGATCGTTTGAAAAATTTTCTCAGATGTGGTATTTTGAGATTCTTGCTCTGGTATTCCATGGTATGTTAGGCTTCTTCAGGGTGTCCCATAACTCTTGAATATTTCTCTTGAGTATCTTTTTGGCTTTAACAACCTCTTCCATTGAGCTGGTTAATACTCCCACTTTGTCTTCAAGGTCTGAAATTCTGTTTTCTGCTTCCTTAGTTGTGCTGATAAGACTCTCTGTTGAGTTCTGGGTTGAAGATAACTTGTCTTTTAGTTCAGTTTTAAACTCTGCTTGCGTCTTTTTTAACTGCTCTATGCCTATTTTTGTTTCTTGAACTGTTTTTCTCAACTCCTCAAAGTGTTTGTTGTGTTCCTCTTCAAAGTGGTTGATGCAGGTTATTTAACTCCTCCCATATTCCCTTTTTCATAATATTGATCATGGTAATGATCATGTTTTGAAAGTCATTATCTTGGGTCAGGCTTCTTGGCTATTTTCCATGGATTTGTTCTGGTTGGAGTCTATCATTATGGGATTAATTCCTTCAGTGGGAGATTTGTTTTCTTGGGTTTTGTTTGTCATGGATTTGCACTTTGACTTTGGCATTGTCATTTTATCTCTTAAGACCTTCTTTCAATTTCTGTGTGTTTTTGACTGAACTGAATTAGTTGGCCTGGAGCAGCACTTGCTCTGACTAGCTGGAGGGAGGAGCTGGGACTAGTGTGATACCTGGGGGGTGGGGGTGAGCAGGTGCTTACCTGGGACGCAGTGTGTCCTCGCTGGACTGCTCGTGTCCCGGGGTGGGGGTGGGGGAAGGGGACAGGTGCTGGTCACGGGCACAATTAACTTGGGGAACTGGGGAATAGCCCAAGGGTCCTCGCGGGCCAGGAGTAGTGCCTGCTCTGAATGGCTGGTGGGAGGAGCTGGGACTAGTGGGTTCCCTGGGGTTTGGGGGTGAGCTTGGGGTGTTTACTTAGAGTGCCGTGTGTCCTGGCTGGACTGCAGGCATCCGGGGCCAGTAGGGAAAGAGTGCAAAGACTGTCTAACAAAAGATGCAGTTATTATTGGTTCACTGACAAGCCGAAGATCTTGTACCATCTGCATATGAATTGACTACTGGAAGGATGGGGGATTATAGAGAGCGGGCAGGGGATCACCAGACCATGATTTAGAATGATTGGCAGTACTAATTTAGTCTCCCTCTTTAGTGGATACTATTTTCAATTAGGATATCTTGTCCAGATTTTCAGTGGACTTTGACTGAATAAGCAGTTTTAGCTCAACCAAGGACCTCCATGTCCTAAACAGTGGAGGGCACTTTGGAAGTTAAGACCGTCATTGTTATAGGGCATGATGAGATATCAAGATTGACCCTATAATCAATAGGTTTAAGACTGACCCTGTTCAATGAGTCTCTCCCAACAGTGGAAAAAGGATTGAGGGAAAACTAAGGATGCATGATTAAGAACTTGGTTTTCAAATGGACAGATTGTTGGGGGGAATAAAGTTCTGCTTTGCAGGGAGGGGGGCCTTCCTTTTTACCTCGACTGCATTTGTAGGTGAGGAAGATACATTTCCAAGAAAAGAGATAAGAACCAATAAGTTATCTATAAATAGGTTAATTTTCTTACCCAGACTGAGGGTAACCCAAGGTTCTTGAGCAAAGACCAAGATTTCAGGAGCTGTAGCCAAGCCTGTTCTCTAGGACTCTTTGGCTTTTTGAGGCAGCCATGACAGTGGGGACGGCCTCTTCCTGCTCTAAGATTGTCTAAGGGACAATCTTCCTTCCAGTGCCAGGCTTTCAGGTCCTTACCTGTTGGACGTGGTATGGTTGTGGGGAGGATGAAGCATTCATATACCCAGCTGCCTGGGCCTGTGCATTTGAAGCATATCTGTCCTTTGCCTTTCGATCTCTGAGGACTTTTGTGGGGATCCCTTTATTTTATTTTTTTATTATATTTATTTATTTTTTTCCAATTATAGGTACCTCGTCCTCTTCCTCCCTCCATCCCTCCCCAGTCCCCCTTGCACCCTCCCCCCTTTTTCTCTGTCTTTTACTCCCCTCCCTCCCTTTCTCCCAGTATCCCCCACTTCCCTTCTCTCATTCCCTGGAGCATCCTTTAGTGTGAATATCAAACTTCTCTCCACTCTAGTGAGGTGTAAGGACTCAGTGGCTTTGCCCAGAGCTCTTTCTTGGGCTCCCCTTTAGTATGGGAACACTACTATGACTGTTAATCCCTTGCCTCTAAAGATTCTAGTGCCTGTGAGCCACGCTAGACTTTGGGGGGTCATTGACATGTCAGTCATTGCGCAGGTCATGCAAAGTCCAGTTACGGCTACTGAGGCCCTAATTCGTGTGGAGCATCTTGTGTATTATTGCTCCTCCCCATCTTTAGGCTCTTAAAATCTTACTGCCCCCTCTTCAGCAAATTTCTCATGGGGATCCCTTTGTGGATGGGTCCTTCCTTAAGGGGCAAGTGAAATCTTTTTAAAATTTTTTTTATTATTTATTCAATTGTGCGTGTGTGCGTATGTACGTGCGTGCGCGTGTGCGTGTGAGTGTCTGTGTGTGTAGAACTACGGACGAATTCGGGAACCACCATGGACGCCTCCACCTCCTTCTTGTTTACTCTGCCCGGGATTCACAGGCTCTGCCCTACCAGGACTAGAAACGCAGGCCGCACCTGCTTATGCCTGGAGTCTATACATGGGATTTGGGATCCGAACTCAGGACCTTCCACCTGCAAGGCAGAGGCTTAACTCCTAAGCCACCTCTCCAGCCCGCAAGTGAAATCTTCTCAGTCCCTTTCTTTCCTCTCCTCTCCTTATCTGTGGTTTTTCTTCAGATCTTGGCCTCTGAGCACCCAGAAGGCAGCTGAATACAACAGCTGAATCTGAGGGGTATGAAGTCCCATTTGTGATTTCCGAAGTTTTTGTAGATATCAGGAGTTGATTATCTAATAAAATATTAGCCCAAAAGAGGTTGTCTTTCAGAGGATGAATGATCTAGGTTGGTGAGTTTTCCAAAAGTCTCAGTGAGTCTGATGAAAAGCAGGGCAAGGTTTTCCTCCCTTAAGTAACCTCTCTAATCTTATCAAAGTTGAAAGATTTCTTAATATAATTTTTTATTCTTGTAGTGGAACTTTCTATCACCTTCCTATGTCTATGATCCCCTGCAGAAGGATTATGATCCCAGGCAATAGATTCCCAGTCTTGGAGGACCTGGGCACCAGATAGGGGGTCATTAGAACTTTGACCAAGTAGTTCGTCTACATGCTTTTTAGCTTCCCCCAGGAGTACAGTAAATAGCCAGGACTAAGTATATGTCTTTCCAGATAAGGTCATAAACTAAAAGGTCTGGAAGTTATTAGTAAATAAGGATGGGTCCTCAGAGACACTTCATAGCTCCTTTTTGTATTTCTGAAGGTTCATGATTGAAAAAGAAAATGGACTCTTAACTGTCTCTAAGCATCCAGCATTTCCCTTAAGTGCTATAGACAAAGAAGGCTCCACAGTTTGCATGTTCCATAGAGCTGGTTCCTTTTTCCTCTGTAACTTGGGTAAATGTGAAAATATGGAAGCGTGTCAGAGCTCTGTGATGTGGGAAAAGGATACTGCCTGACTCTTGTTGCACATATTTTTCCTTACTTTCCTTTGCATAATTATCAAAGCCATATAGGTCTTCACATAAGGCACTTCAGACAATTTTTAATGGTTCCCATAAAACAGATCTAGTTGTAGGGTGGCATTATAGTTTAAACTTCTGTTATTTGACTAAACCTCCATATCACCCAGCTTGTATTGAAGACAATGTCTATATGTTTGTATTGAAGACAATGTTACATAAAATATTGGCTTTTTATTTTTAAATTCTCAGGATCAAGTCTATTCTGGTTCTTTTAAAAACTTTTTTATTTGAGAGAGAGAGAGAACAGAGAAGCAGGTTACATACATGCATGGCATGACATGGCACACATGTGATGGTCAGAGGACAACTTTTAGAAGTCAGTTCTCTTCCTCTACCATGTGGGTTCTGGGGATCGAACTCAAGTTTCCAGGTTGCAAGTAGGCATCTTTACCTGCAGAGCCACGTTGCTGGCCCTATTCCCGTTCTTTTATTTATTTATTTTTTATTTTTGTATATATGTGTGTGTGGGAGAGGCAAGGGTGACTTCAGGAATCACCCTGGATTGCTTCTACCTTCTTGTTGGTTTGCTCTGGAGTTTTCCAGGCTCCACCTTCTAGGGCCAGAAGCTGCCATTTCTGCCTGGCATTTTAAATGTAGGATCCAGGATCCCAATGCAGGACCTCTGCTTGTGAGGCGGAGGCTTAACCCTTGAGCCATCTCTACAGCCCCCTAGTCCAGTTTTTAAGGATAGGCGGGAGCAGGGAGCCCAAGGGAACTGAAGGCAAATTTCTCATGATGATACCAATGATACAGGGTCAAGTACTAGAACCTCTGGAGAGGAAAAGGCATCCTTCTTGCCTATTCGAAGTCATGAGAAAGACCTGATGGGCTAGACTTGTCCTTTTTTTCTGTCATATCAAAGCTGTAGTGGTAGGAATTTACTCATATCTGAGCAAATCAGGAAAAAGAAGGAAAAGGGAGGGAGGGAGAGAGAGACAGAGACAGACAGACAGACAGAGAGAACAAACAGGGAGAGTTAGGTTATAAACTTTTTACATACAGAGTTACACATTTTCATCACACATTGGCACAAGATAAACATTCCCACTTCAAAAGAGAAGATCAGGAACATAGCAAGTGGATGATAACAAAGCAAGACTGAAATTTAGCAGGAAAAGGACCACATCCTTCAGCTCCATGTCTAACAGCCCATTGTGTGATAAATGACCAGTGGTGACATTCTGCTTGGAGGACAGGAGTTAAATTGGGTCACTTTAGTGGACACTGTAGCTGCACTGTGTACTTGCTCAACCCAACTGAAGGTTACCTGCAAGTAGTTCTCTCACACAATGTAGCTTCTCGTGTCTGCTTTAGAGCATCTGGTTCTACCCGCGAATAGGGAGCATGAAAATATTTGGGAGTTTTTGCCCAGGAAGCAACTCCTAACTGGAGAGGAGTAAGACTTGGTGGGTCAATACTTCTTATTCCATCCAAGTGTTTCCCATATCTGACCCTTCTTATCTTCCAAGATTAGATGAGATCGAGTATATTCATTATGATATGACTTTTGTTGATATTTTTGCTTATTCCTTTCTTAATAGTCCAGTTTTGAAGTTTGTTCTATGATGACTTTCATAGTTTCTCCAGCAGGACTGAACATTCTGTCATGTTTGTTCATAAGGATCCAATGCCTCTAAACAAATACTTCTATTTTGAAACGATTTTGGATTTAAAGAAAAGCTCGAAGAATAATACAAAAGGAATCTTTTACACTTTACTTGGATATCCTAAACATTAATATTTATTATACTTACATAATCATATTTTCCCACTCTCTTTCTTTGCTCCTTCTAGAGAAAGAAGTCTACTACTCATGGGAATGGCTGATAAACCGTATCAGATGCCAGGCCCTCGACACTATTCTTTTTTCTTTTAATTTATTTTTTCCACTCATACAAACTTGATGGTTCCCCATTCCCCTCCCTTCTTCCCTTCCTCCCTCCACCCCTCCCTGGATCCCCTTGCTCTCTCCTCCTTTTTTCCCCTTCCTTTCCCCCCTCCCTCCCTTTCTTCCAGTGCCCCCCCCATCCTTTAGTGTGCATGTCAAACTTCCCTCTGTGTCCTCCTCTCTGATGAGGTGTAAGGACTCAGTAGCATTGCCTGGAGCTCTTTCTTGTGTTTCCCTTTAGTATAGGAACACTATTGTGGCTGTTAATCCCTTGCCTCTAAGGATCATAGTGCCTGTGGTCCATGCTAGACTTTGAGGGTTCAATGATATGTTAGTCATTGTGCAGATCATGCAAAGACCTATTATGATTACTTTGGCCTTAACATGTGTGGAGTATCTTGTATATCGTTACAACTCCTCATCTCTAGGCTCTTACAATCTTACTGCCCCCTCTTCCATAAACTTCCCTGAGCTTTGGGATGGGGAGAGATTAGGCTGGCCTGATTCCTAGTGATTAATGTAGGGTCTCTGATGTTCTGAATTATGGTTATTCTTTTTTTTTTCTTCTTCCAGTTTTGCTGTTCCTCTACCGCCCTTGGCTTCATCCTGATGGGTATTGGATGTCACCTCCTAGCCAAAGATAAAAAAGGCTGTTAAAGTAGAGTCTTATTATAAGAGTAGATTCAAAGGTAGATGGAATAAGAGTAAGAGACCGCGGTGAGGGGGGTCAGTCTCCCATTTGCTTGGAGGACAGGAGTTAGGCAAAAATAAAATGTGTAACAAAAAATAAAAATAAATAAATAGTGAAGCATACCCAACATCAACTTCAGTTCTTCTGGTGAGATCAAACCCAAGTGAGGAAGGAAAGTCTGTGAGCTTAACCAGATGTCTCATTACTTACCTGCAGTACTTGATAGTGGCTTATTTTCTCTGCTGTAGCATGATCCCTCTCTCTTTGTTTCTGGCAGGGCCCTCCTTCCCTTTCCCTCCTGTTTATAATCTTTGCAATTACTGTAGGTATTACAGTGATTTATCTTTGAGTGCCTGGACACTATTCTGGCCATTTTCTTGACCTTATTCTTGTCTGTATAATTGATAAAGTCAGTCTTCTGTACAGTAGTTTATGGATCCATTGTATCAATTCTCCATCTTGGATGAACATTGGCTATTACAGAATATATTATAAAAGAGGCAGAGAGAAGCAGATGAGGGAGAGAGGAGGGGAGAAGGAAGGAAAAAAGAAAAAAGAGGAAGAGAGAAAGAGAAAAGCATTTTTAAGAAATTGGTGTCTGCAAATGTGGGGCTGGAAAGTTCATACTCCACAGGATATGTCACAGGACTGAAAAATCATGTAAGAATTAATGAATCCACAACCTACAGAACAAGTTACCCACTAGATATAAACTAGGTTGAAGGAATGTGGTAGGATTTCGTATGTGTGTGTAGGCTTGAGTGTGTACATTTTTGTGTGTGGGGTGTGTAGGACAGCACTGTGTGTGCCTCTGGAGGCCCAAAGGTGACTTCCAGAATCATCTTGGATTGCTCTACTTTGTTATTGCTTTGCTCTGAAGTTTCCTAGGCTTTATCTTCCAGGATCAAAATGCATCTGCTGCCACCATTTCTGTCCAGTATCTTTATGTGGGATCTGGGATCTGAACTCAGGCAATAGCTTAACCCCTGAACCATCTCTCCAACCAACATGCAGGATTTCTATGTTGCAACTTTGAAGCCACATTCCTTCTTGCTTGGAGAACTTCAGTCTGTGCTCCTCCAAACTTCAGTTTATTGGATCAGCGCTATTAATATTGTAGAGGGATTTCTTTTACTCAGAGTCTACTGTTCCAAAGTTTATATCTAAAATGTGCTTCCAAAGTAAGCAGTATCTAGACTAGTATTTGGGAAGATACTATACTATGTATGGTCCAGCTATGTTGTCAAATAAAATTGTAGTTTACAACTGGGGATCTTAAAAAAATGTGAAGTTGGAACTCAGATATGAATCAGTCATTTGGGGATTTTTCTAGTTATCATTCAGTTATTGATTTTAACTTAATTCTACTGTGATCCGAGGGCAGACATTGCATGATTTATATTCTCTTAAATGTGTCAAGGTGTGTTTTATGGTCAAGAATGTGATCTGTATTGGTGAACGTCCCATGAGAGCTGGAGAAGAATATGTATTCTGCTCTTGTTGGATGAACTGTGCTATAGATGTCAATTACATCCAGCTGATTGATGGTGTTGTTGAGTTCAATTATGTCCCTACTGATTTTCTGCCTGCCGAGTCTGACCACTTTTGAAAGAGGAACATTGAAGTCTCCAACTACAATAATGGATTCTTCTGCTTTTCCTTGCAGCTCTATTAGTTTCGTCTTACTGTTTTTGATATTTTATTCTTAGGCACACACATGGTAAGAATTATTATATCTTCCTCAAGAATTGGCCTCTTTATTATCGAGGAATGTCTTTTTAACCCTGATAATTTTCTTTTCACTGAAATCTGCATTGTCTGAAATTTAAATAACTTTCTCAGCTTTCTTTTCATTAGTGCAGCATGATATTTTTTATTCCTTTAACTATATTCATATATATATTTATACTTAAAGTTAATTTTTTGTCGATAATGTGCATTTGTATTTTTATGTGTGTGTGTGTGTGTGCGTGGTGTATGCATATATATATGTGTGTGTGGTCATGACTGTGTGTGCACATGTGTATTCATGGAGAACTGAAGTTGATGTTGGGTATGCTTCACTATTTATTTATTTTTATTTTTTGTTACACATTTTATTTTTGCCTAATCATACAAGCTCAGTAGGTAACCCCTCCTTACCCTTCTCTCTCCCCTCCCGCATCATCCCCCATTGCACTCTCCCCCCTTCCTTTCTTCCTTCTCACCCCTCCCTCCCTCTCCCTCTCCCAGCACCTACCACTTCTTCCCTCAGAGCATCCATTTATGTGGGCACTGAACTTCCCTGTGAGTCCTCTACCCTAGTGAGGGATCAGGACTCAGTGGTATAACTTGGGGACCCTTCTTGGGCTGCCCACTAGCATGGGAACTCTATTATGACTGTTTTACCCCTTTTTAAGGATACTACTGCCTGAAGCCTTCTCCCCTGTGATCCATGCTAGACTTTGGGGGCGGGGGTCGTTGACATGTCAGCCATTGTGCATGCAGGTCAGGCAAGGTCCAATCATATATCCTGGTTGCTGCAGCCCTGCCTTGTGTGGAGTATATTGCATATTGTTGGTCCTCCCCATCTTTAAGCTCTTACAATCTTGCTGTTCCCTCTTCTGCAAAGTTCCCTGAACTTCAGGATGGGGAGCGATTTGGATGGTCTGGTTCCAGGTGAATAATATAGGGTCTTTGGTGTTTTGAATTGTGGTTGTTGTTGTTTTCAGTTTCGCTTTTCCTACACTGCCCTTGGAAGGATAATCCCCCAAAGGCTATCAAAGGTCATCTCCTTTAAATATGTCATTGAGTGGGTTTGGAATTAGGATCCACTTCTTAGGGAGTACATATGGTGCCTAACTTTCTGTGTCTGGGATATTTCACCCAATATTATTTTTTCTAATTACACCCATTTCCCAGCAAATATCATTAATTCATCGTTTTTGATGGCTGAGTAGTATTCCACTGTATAAATGTATCACATTTTCATTATTCATTCATCAACTGTTGGCATTTGGGTAGGTCCATGACTTTGCTATTGTAGATAGTGCTGCAATGAACATGGTTGTGCTCGTGTTACTGTAGCGAATTTCTGCATTATGGGGGATTATTCCCAGTAGTGGTATAGCAGGGTCATATTTTTAGAAATTGCCATACTGATCGCCAGAGTGGTTGTATAAACCTGCATTCCCACCAGCAATATATGAGAATTCCCTTCTTTCCATGTCCTCTCCTGAATTCAGTGTTGTTTGTATCGTTTCTCCACTATTTATTGAGAATAATTGAGATTTCACCAAACCTGGCATTTTCTATTTCTGCTAATTTAGCTAGTTATTCAGACCCCAGTGATTAGCTGTCTCTGTCTCCGGAGCACTGGTATTACAGGTGGGCCTTCATGCTCACTTGTATTTGTGAATGCTGGGGGTCATTTGTGGACATGTCCAGAAGGGTGGAAATTTTCAGTTGTTCAATTTGAACTTTCCCAGCTGAAATTGAACAAAGCAGTTGTCTGTTTTCTTAGTTCCAATCTCAAACTATAAACTAACTCCATTCTACTGTATTTAGTGCCATACTTTATTCATTTCTTCATGATCTTACTACTTAGAAGGTTCACTACATGTAGTACTAAAATGCTTTGATCAACAAGGCTCAGCTATTATTGATGGAAGAACATATGATTGCTTGTTAAGTTATGTCCAGACATAAGTTACAAAACCGCACACAAATATACAGTTATCTATGACTGGCAGACTCGAATGTTGTGACTAGAAAATAACAGGATCTCAGACATGTGTCTTTCCTAGGAGCAATGGTCCAGTATTTACTAAATCATCATTCAAAGCAATTTTATAATACACAAGTGCTATGAATGAAATCAACTGTAAATTCAACAGCTTGCTAAATTAGTTATACAATCTGAGGAATTCTTAAATTTGTCTTTGTTTAGATCTTATCCAAAATTAAATAAATTCCAGAGGCAGGGATGTTTAAAGCTCATTAGATGGCTCTACCCTTTAGCATTGGGCACCACTGGTCAAAATCCCAGGGGAGAGTATTTGGTCCAGCAAAGAACATGCATGAACAGGTATCACTCAATAGACAGTTGTCAATTGTATGTGATTGTTTTCTCTTTTATCTTTTTATGTTAAGTTTTCTGCTACTATGTATGGTTCATGCTTATAAAAAGACATAAAAAATGGGAAAACAGTCTCTTTCCTGGAAGATAAATGAAAAGAACTATCTTCATATCAAGCTGGAACTTATTCAAGGACTAGACTTAGCTTCAAAGGGTAAGTGACGGGTTGGAAAGCAGAGAGAAAGGATTACTATCAGGCACACAAGTATTTCTCATCCGCTTCGATCTTGCGCAAAGAGGAGAGGAATTCTTGCAGCAAGGAGAAACTGCCTGACTGACAAGGAAACAACTGAGGATTGATTGCTGTATGCAAATGAATAGCTCCAAGTTATCAAGAAATCAGTGTCTCCTACTCACGAACACGGCAGTGACAATTTCCATGATCGTCGGCACAGATTTAGCCAACAAAATGGAATTTTCACTTTCCTAAGACTCTTTTTTTTTTGGTTGTTGTAATTATCACAATCACTCAAGCTAAGAGTTTGAGATTTTGAAACCTGCCTCTCACTTATCAAGGCAAATCAGAGCCACTGAAGGCCTTCAACTTTACTGGCCTTCATATAGCTTATGGCATTATCTATGTGTTTAAGATATAGCTCCAAGCTTTATTATTTATTTATAATAAGTAATAAAGAATTATAAATTTCTGAAGAAGAAGGTCTGAGTTGTCCAGCGATTTTTCAAAGTGTTAAAACCTGGACCAGCAGCATCAGAATATGTGAAAGATTGTAGACAAACAAATGCTTGGGATTCATTCTAGATAAGGTTATTAATGAAATTCAAGATGCCTGGTTAAATTTCAACTTAAGATGAACAATATTTTTTTTCAGTATAACTATGTCCTATACAATGCTTGTGACTAAATATATAATACTAAAAAACTATTCATTGAGATGAAATTCAAACTTAACTGGAATCCAATTTTTTTATTTATAAATCTGATATTCCTCTACCCCAGACCTACGAAACCAGAGTCTCTTGAGATGAGCCTTAGCAATAGGCATTACAATGAACCTTCTGGGCTTTTCTGCCATAGGTTTAAGTTTGAGACTGGTTGCTCTAATTTTAGCTTCCTATCTTGTCAAGGTGATCTAGGAAAGAATTAATTCTGTTCTATTCTTATCTCAGTGGTTGGATTTTTGTAGAGTGAAGCAACTGAGTTCTAAGACTATTTTCAAAAGTCAAATCAGAACTGAATAACTCATTATCTAATTTCTTTGTAATTGGTGTTTGGAAGGTGTTTAATTTTTGAGTTTCTATAATCTGTCTCCTCTCCCAAATTCAGATGAATGCTGTGGTCTCTTGCTTCTTCTTGCCGCCACTGGGACCTCTGGCCACATAGTGATGAGGCTTTCTGTCTGTGACCCATGGCAAGATCTTTGGCCTTTATCACTGCCACACAACAGCATCTATTGGGTTTTCTCAGTTGTAGAAGTCTGCCAAAGTCTGGATAAAGTGACAGTAAAATGATCTATCTCAGACTCTTTTCCACAACAGAGATGCTTCTTGGTCACAGGAAGCCAATTAGCTTGTGTAAATCTAATAGCGGTAACAATGATCAGCATCTCTTGAGCACTTACTATGTATACCCAGTGTCGTGGGTTGAAAACGACTGAAAGAATCATGTGTTTGGGAAGGCCATGGCACCTTTAGGAGGTGGAGCCTTTTGGGAGGAAGGCAGTCATGGAGGGGGGGATGGTCCTTGAGGTGGACTAACTTCCACTCTACTTCCAGGAGAGGTCTGCTATTACAGTTGGCAGTTTAACAGCTCTTAGCCTCCAGGAAAGACGTGACTTAGCCTGTCTCCAGCTTCTGCCTCTAGCCACATTGGTTCTGCTACCAGCCACTCTGCTTCTGCAAGAAAGACTCTGTCTCCCCTCTGGAACTATAAGCTGAATAAATCTTGCTTTCTCTCCTTAAGTTGTTTGACTTCGAGTGTTCTCGCACAGCAACAGAAAAGAGTAACTGGTATAGCCAGCATCACATAATATCTGTGATATAGTTTAAATGTGCTTCCAGAAGTGCCTGGAAACTTAATCTCTGATCCAACAGTATTAAGAGCTCAGAACATCGTTAGGTGATTAGTTCATGAGAGTTCTGAACTCATGAAAGGATTAATGCTCACATAAAAGGGTCTGAGATTGCAGGTTTATTTTCTCTTGCCCATGTGATATTTTCTACTGGTTATGACACAGAGGAAAGTCATCATTAGATGCTAGATGAGAAATACTATTTTTTTTCTTTGCTAATTATCCAGTACCAAGAATTCTGTTTTAGCAACACAAAATGGAATAATATAGTCTCATTATCCTGAAGGTTAGGACCGTGTGAATCCAGGACAATTTTCTTCATTTTGAGGCAGTGACACTAAGATTTAACAAAGGCATGCAACTCATTCACTGTCTGAAAACTAGCAAGTGGAAAGGTCAAGACTTGATTTCTAATTTGGCTTGGTAATTGATGCTCTAAACCATAATGCTTATTTGATTTCCCTTTGGAAGAAAGAACATGAGAACCAATGCCTCACAGAGCTCTGTAACTGATAAATTGAAGGAGGTTCAATAGTAATGAAAAGTTGTCCTACTAAGCAAGAACCAAGGCCCTTTATCATTACTCTTTTCAATATTATATTACAAGCTCAAACTAATGCAATAAGGCAAGAAAATGAAATAAAAGGTATACAGATTGGGAAGAAAGAAGCACAAATACTTCCTGTAACTAACATTGTAGCAAAGTTTCAGGATTAAAGGTTAAGATACAAAGCCAATCTCTTTCTTATATACTAGCAATGAACAAGTGGAATTTGAAATTATATTAACAGTCTTTCAAATGAAATAATTAGATCTTTTTTAACTTCATAAAATTAATTTGGAAACCATTTAACTGCTATTTCATATTTTGTGTTATGTTAAAATAAGAAGGAAGAATTTTCTTCTTAAAATTACAGTGGAATATAAGAGACAAGTGAAGGCCGTGATTCAGAAATATATCATAAATATAGACACTGTGGAAACCTGAGTTTGCTGTAGTACGTCATTGCTCCTCAATACCCATCCTCTCTGCCTCTTAAAAAGAGCCTGTACAATTTAGTAAAGACCAATTATACACATCCATTTGCTTGACATATCTGCCTTAACTCAATTAGGAGAGACATGTAGCTGAGTAACCAAGTTAAACCAATCAGGTGACTACTTTCTTTTACTTCTACACAGAAAAACATTTAATGCAATTGCTTTATAGCATTTTAGCTTTTAATCTGTATTCCTTATTGTTTGGGGTAGATTGTAGTGATTCCAGATATTTATAATGGTAGCAGCCACTGACATTATTACATTTGCATCTAAATGTAACAGCCAGGAATTTTTAGTTTTGTCATCCTAATGTAAATTTACACATACATTGAATAAGTGAATTAGTTTGTTACCATTCTACTGTATTATAATTTTGAATCTTGCCTTTTTGTATAAGTAGGGAATTGCTTAACCAACAGATGAATATTTGGCCAAAGCACTGTTCAAAAAGATTATTTTAACATAAACAGAGCCAAAATGGCACATTATACAAGGACAGGAGATACCCAGGTTATACAACTATTAAATTTCTAAACAACACACACATGTAAACACGGCAAGCATTTTAGTTTAACCATTGAAAATGACAATGCATTTTTAGAGCAGGCATGGATGGGAAAATGTTTACTAGGAAAAACTGGACTTAAATTGTTTGGGCGATATATTACCACTGGTCCTTCTTTCTGAGGTTTTCTGACTCTGGTGAAACTAACTCTCTTCAATATGGAATTTCATTGAGTACCCTGGCAACTGGAATCATCTTTGTCTCTCAGATGGGTTGAAATTCTGGTTAGGTTTAAATCTAAGAAGACATATATAAGATACATATGAAGAAAAACTGCAAAACTTAGATGAAAAGTATCGAAGAAGAATTAAAGCAATGGCAAGATCTATAGCGATGGAAAGGAACACTTTTTATCGTCAAGATGTCAGTTCCCTCTAATGTAGCCTATAGATTCAATGCACACAGTAAGTCTTGGCAAGTTCTAAAGCATACATAGAAACCTAAAGACCCAGAATCACAAACACAATATTGAAGAATAAAATCAGAGGACCCAAGTTTTGAGACTTTAAAGCTATAGTAATGAAGTCAGGATTTGTGAAAAAGAATGAGATAAACATATGAATGGAATAGAATAATGAGCTTAGATATAGTTGTTTATAAATACTGTTAAATGATCTTTGGAGAGGAGCAAAGGAAACAGTTCCCCCACTGTTTACTTTCCCGCAATGAATCTTTTTTAATAAGCAGATGATGCTGGAACAGTGGAACACTGTTCTATGTGGGTGTTCCACATAGAAAATAGATCTAGATGTGAGATTTAAGAATATATTTTCATGATTAGAATAAATTTCTGCCATTATGATACCCATGACAGACTGAATGTTTGTATCCTCTCCAAATTTATGTGCTTAAATCTGGACCCCAGTATGATAGCATTGGGAAGTAGGGCTGTTGGGGTGAATAGATCAGGGAGGAGGAACCCTATGAATGTCCTTGGTTTCTTTATGAAGAGGACTCAGAGATCTTCTGCAATGTAAGAGCACAATGATTGTGGGCAAGGAAGAGACCCATCACCAGACATCATCTGACACCTTGAACTTCTAACTCCTAGAAACATGAGAATAAATTTGTTTATAAATCGCTTAATCTGAACAGCAGCCAAAAGAGATGAAGACAATCCTTTCCCCCTTTCTCTTCACCCTTTTCTTCTTCAGGAAAAAAAATTTCCCCCAATAGCCCCTCCCTTATATAATCATTTTACAGTTACAAAAATAAGGAAGTTGAATATTTAGAGGATATTGTTTTTACAAGCTATAGACATTACTTAGATATTGATCCTTGATAGCAAAACAAAACAAAACAGAAGCAAGAATCCTTACTCACGTACTACATTTATCTGTCATGTCTTTTTAGTCTCCTACAATCAGGAACATTTTCTCAGACTTTGTCTTTTATCACCTTGACATTTTTGAAGTGCACAGGCCAATTATGTTGTAGACTGTCTTTCATTTGACTTTGTCTGATGTCACCCATGATTAGATTCTAGTTGTTCAGCTTGACAAGAAGAGATAGAAAAGCCACTGTCTTTTGAGAGCATCCTGCAAGAGAGCACGTGGTGTTGATTTATAACATCCTGCAGGTGGTAACTTTGATTGCTTGGTCAGGTAATATCTGCCAGGCTTCTCCACAGGAAAGCCACTATTTATAGGAAGTATCTGCTGAGGGAGATGCTTTAAGAAAAAAATATTTTATTATTCCTCAAACTTTCACAATGATGGTTGTTTTGAACTCACACTTCTTAATGAAAGCAGGAATGCTCTGAGATGGTGCTACTTGTCTGCTCATGATGATGGCAAGTTAGACGCAAGGTAGGAATTTTTCAGTCTAGGTTGCACCTCTTCATTCACCCCTCTTTGCCTAATGGTGGAAGTTCCTGAAAACTATTCCTCATGAGCAGATGTTCATATTCCTCAGCCCTTCGAATGCAGCACCCAAAGTTTACTTACACCTGCTCTGCCACTCTGTGGTGTTGGGAAGTACAGGGCAACAGCACTTCTGGGAGCATTGCTCAGGCAGACCCCTGTGCTCTACAGATGTTGCTGTAGAGATTCTCTAGCAACATTGGCCTTTAGGTGGTATCTTAACTTCATTTTCTTTTGCTGCAATAAAATACCATGACAAGAGCAAGGAAGAAGAGGTAACTGTTTTGAGCTAAAAGCAGTGGTCACATCATATCCAAAATTGGGAAGCACAGAGGGATGAATGTATGCTGCTGCTCAGCTCCCTTTCCCATGTACAAAGTCTCAAGATCCCCTGCTCAGGAAGTAGTCCCTGGTTGACTTCTTAAACATCCTTATATTGCTACTGCTATTATTATTATTTGGCATATGTGGGTGGTGTGGGTGTGGGTGTGTACCTGTGTGTGTACAAGAGGGCACTTGGGCATTTATGCCTATGGAGTCCCAAGGGTGACAACAGGTGTCTTCCTGGATTGCTCTACCTCTTTATTGCTTTGCTCTGGGGGTTTTCCAGGATTTGCCTTCTAGGATTGGAAGTGCAACCCACTCCCATTTCTGTCTGGCCTTTTTGCCTGGGATCTGGGATTGGAACTAAGATCCTTTAGTTGGGGAGGCAAAGGTTTAACCCCTGAGCCATCTCTCCAGCTCCCATCCTTATATTATTCCATTTTGTGAGCTTCTGGAATTCCATTATAAATAAAGTGTTTGAATCCTTTGCTCACGCTAAGATTTCTTGTAAGGTTTTATGTTTGCTGCCTATTCTGGTTCCTCCTGCCAGCCTCTATCAATGTTTCTCAAAAATTATGTTCTCTCTAGGTGAACATAGTCCATGAGGAAGCCAGGACTTTTGAGACTATGAGGAAAGGAGTTTGAGGGTAACCAAAGCCATGTCTATAACTTTGTGAAGTTCTTATGAGTAGGTCTGAGGCTGGATCTCATGAGGTTAGATCTCTCAGAGACATGGTCGAAACTAATGCGTACCAGAACATGGAGTCTAAAATACCTGAAATCTACAGAGTGGCCCTTCAGGAGGAGCACGTAATGATAAGTGGGATATGGACTGTCAAGTTGCCCTGAGGCATGACTTTGATTTTTTTAAAATTTAGTTTTATTTATTTTTCCACTCATACAAACTTGATAGGCACCCCATTCCCTCCACCCCTCCTTGAATCCCCTTACTCCCTCCCCTCTTTTCCCCTTCCTTCTCCCCTCCCTTTCTCCCAGTGCCCCCTCCCCCCATTCCTGGAGCATCCTTTAGTGTGCTTGTCAAACTTCCTTCTGAATCCTCCTCTCTGATGAGGTGTAAGGACTCAGTAGCATTGTCTAGAGCTCTTTCTTGTGTTCCTCTTTAGTATAGGAACACTATTGTGGCTGTTAATCCCTTGCCTCAAAGGATTCTAGTGCCTGTGATCCATGCTAGCTTTTGGGGGGGTCAATGATATGTTGGTCATTACGCAGGCATGAGTTAACCAACATCTCAATGGGGCTCCCTGGAAATAGACCCCGTGATGGCAACAACCTATGTGCACATGCCTTGTTGAGGCAGGTTTCTGGAGAGAGATGTGAAAAAGAGTTATGTGAGTATTACAGAGAGGTGACCAGGGTAGAAATTCAGGTGAAGACCTAGTCTCAGACATTGTGGAAAGTTCTGGAGTGAGAATTGCAGTAAGAGGTAGTGTCACTCTAATCCAGAGAAGAGACTTTCCTATGTCAAGGCAGATGAAGGTGTGGGTGTATAAATTCCAAGGTACTTCTTACTTTTTTTGTATTGGGTAGAGATTCCTTGAGTACAGGGATACTGACATAGACTGCAGGTTTGAGCATTAGACGTGAGCTGCACTGAAACAGATGGCATAGATTTAGAATAACATACTAATCTGATTGGGCTAAAAAATACCACAAATTGGGCAGTTTAAACGCTATACATATATTACAGTTTTGGAGGCTGGAAGTCCAAGATCAAAGTTCCAGTAGGGTTGGTTTTTGCTATTACTCTCTGTCTTCCTGTCATATCTTCATTTGGCCTTTCTTTCTGTGCCTACTCATCTTTGGTGTTCCTTCCCCTTTTAAAGATACCAGTTTGATTGGACTAGAGTCACATCTCAACAGCCTCATGTTACCTTAGTTAATTAAATAATTAACTAATTTAGTTAATTAAATAATAATAAATAATAAAAGTGATATTTAAAATAATAAGTAATAAACATAAAATAATAAATTAGTTAATTAAATAATTTAGTTAATTAAAGACAGCCACATTGGGTGCTTGGCCCCACAGTTATGAATTCTAGGGAGACACGAATCAGTCATATTGAATGCAGAAAGATCCGAGACCATTTGAGAAGCCCAGCAATATCAGGATGGACAGATGTTTGGGCTTCAGTGAAGATGTCACTGAGACTTCTGTAGTGAACACTAGTCACTGTGGTTTCTCACTGAAACGTCCATTAGCAGCTGTTGACTCAGAGATGGAATCCTGATGGTCATTATCAATCAAAGAGTTGTGAACTCTTTTCCAAATTCACCTTTTCTGTGCTGGCAAAACCAAGGCAGTTACACTTGTGAGGGAAGCATTATCTACCACCCCAGTGCTCATGGTACCAGGTTTGCCTTCCCTCATTCAGGTGTATCTAGGACAGGACCGTTGTGTGACTCTTGGAAAATTCTTTAAGAACACCAATGTAGCTGAAAGGCAGTAACAGAACCAGCAAATTTACATCTCTCTCTCTCTCCCCATCCATCCATCCATCCATCCATCCATCCATCCATCCATCCATCCATCCTATCTATCTATCTATCTATCTATCTATCTATCTATCTATCTATCTATCTGTTGTTTCTTCCTGTGGTATTATCTTTTGGAAGAGAATTATCATCTTTTGATTTCCTACAGGTAACCTATCAGGTAACCTGCTTTTTCTTTTTAAACTATGTACAACTATCACCCTGCCACCACCACCACCACCACCACCACCACTAGATTTGTGCATTTTCTTCTGTCAGCAGAAATGCAGCCTTTTTCTTAGGGTTAATGGTATTTACAGAACCTGAGACACCCACAGGAGCTCTGGATGTGGCTGTTGTAATTAAGCTGCTTTGTAAGCAAAGCTTGTGCCACATTTTTGACTGGCCGAATATTTCTAAGCAGGTTTAGCCTAATTAAGATGGCCCAGCAGCTGAGCTGGAATGGGCTTTCCTCTTTCTAGCAGCAGCAGGTAGGGAGTTTGGTGATCAGATGGATCATCTGGAAGAGGTGGAGGGGCAACGGCTCATGCACAGGCAACCCCAAGGACTGTGCTTGAGCAGCATCTTGTGTCCATCCAGTGGCGCAGGCTTGGCCTGTCAGCTGGAGGTAACTTGTGCAACAAGCAGCATGCTCGTTACTGGGTTCGGGGCCTCTGCTTGCTGTGGATGGAACTGCCAGCTCAGCCGGAGTCAGTTTTTCTCCCTCTGTTGCAGTTTGCTTGCATGGTTGCTGATAAATGACCATCAGATGGCTTAAGGGAACAAGGAGTTTATTTTCTTACTGATAGTCCAGTTACAGTCTGTAGTCCAGTTTGACGGAAGAGCATGCACCAACGCCAGGGCCAAGGGAAATGGCCACACCATCTCTACATAATGGCTGAGAGAGGGATGATCCTTACTTGCTAGACCAACATGTCTGGCCGAGTGAACAGAAGGATGCCAACTTTCTCAATCAGCTCTCAATATTTTATTCTAGGGTTTATTCCCACCCACCCCCATCAGCTAGACAATCTCTTGCAGGTTTGCTCTGTGCTTAACTCAACCATTAATTCTCTACAAATGTGCCCAGAGCTCAAACCCTCACCTGTCAAGGTGACACCTGTGCTGAACTATGACACCCTTCATCATCACAGCAATAGCCCCATAGGAAGATCTTAGACAGGACCAACTCATCCTGGCTTGCTTGAGACTTTCTTAGTTCTAAAATAGAAAGTCCTGTATCACAGAAATCCCTTTGGCTCTGATTGGTTTCTCTGACCCTAAATCGGTAGGAAGAAACTCTTCACTGGTAAGCCCATCATCCCCTAGTGACTTCTATTCCTAAACAAATAAGCAAGCAATGCGACAAGAAATGATTGGATATATTTGTGATTTACAATGTGATATTTTGATAAATGTGCACCTATCAAGCTCCATCACCTCACCTACTTATGTTTATTGGGAAAACACTAAAAATTGCCCCTGCTGATACTTGTATGAGAAATGATAAATCATTATTAACTATGCTCACTGTACATGCTGTCTCTCGTGTATGACTCAGCTGGAGCCCACAGCTTCCAGAGTGTGACCCTGCCATTTTCTTAACATACTTGCTCAGAGCTTGGAGGAACCTTCTCCTTTCCCATCACCCCCCTACTTCATATCTTAATCATTTCCCCTTCCCAGTAACTATATGGACAACATAAGTGATAATGAAAGGACTAAGGAAGGGACCTCATCATATCCGTGTCTTAGCACCTAGCCGAAGACCAAGCTCAGTAAACCATTCCCGACTCCAGGCTTTCTCCCTGCATGCTGAAAGAATATTTGATGGACGGTGATTTGAAGGAACACTGAATGATTCATCAGCCTCTCTAGCTCACAGTAAACAATCAACAAATATTCATAGGACAGAACTCTACCACCCATCTAACTAACCCAGCGTGAACATCCGCTCCCAAACATTAGTGTGCCAAAGAATGACCTGAAACACTTGACTTTCTGAAATGCCATCCCTGGGCCCTACCCACTAAATCAGACCCCTAGAAGTCAGAACTTAGGCATCACGATGTCGAGGAAGATGATGAAGATAACAGCCAACATATCTTGAGCACTTACTAGGAGCGATGTACCATTCTAATGACCAACGATGATGAATTCCCATAATAGTCCTGTGAGGAAACCAGACACTGAGGAGTTACTCTATGTGTGTGAGGATGCACAGCCAGCAGGAGGTTCTGACTCACAGGCAAGCTGGCTCTGGAGTCAAGTGTTAAACACTCAATAGACTAGCCTGCCTTCCATAGGATAATAATCAGCTGGGGGTCAATGTGCTTAAAATGTAGCCCTGTGATGCTGATGTAGGATGAAGGCAGGAGTGGGGAGCTAGGAACTCTGTGTGTGTGTGTGTGTGTGTGTGTGTGTGTGTGTACATGCAGGGACTTGAGTGTGTGTACCTGCGGAGGTCCAGTGGTTACATCAGGAATCATCTTGGATTGCTCTATATCCTTATTGTGTTGCTCTGGGATCTCCCAGGTGCTGCCTTCCTGGGTCAAAATTATAGGTAGCTGCCATATCTGCCCAGCATTTTTATTATTATTTCAGCTCATACAAACTTAATAGGTACACCAGTTCCCTCCCTCCCTCCTCCTCCCCCTGAACCCCCTGCTCCCCCTCCCCTCACCCCTCCCTCCCCTGCCCAGCATTTTTTATGTGGAATTTGGAGATATGAACTCGGATTCTTTGGCTTGCAAGGCAAAGGCTTTAGCCTGAGCTATCTCCCTAGCCACTAAAGCTAAGAACTTTCTATTCCTGGACAGTGTTATAGGCTTGCCTTCCCAGTTTTTTTTTTTTTTTTTTTTTTTTTTGTGTGTGTGTGTGTGTGTGTGTGTGTGTGTGTGTGTGTGTGTCTTTCCTGAGTGAGCTTTTACATCTAGGTCTGTTGGTATGAGAGCAGTGAGACTTCCCTTATGTTCTGATGACTTTAGCGTTTACTTTTGGTGCATAATAAGTTACTTCAAAGCACAGAGTTTAAAACAATCAGCTTACCTTTCTTATGACTTTGTGAATCAGGAGTCTAGAAAGACCTTGGCTGAGGCACTGTTCAAGTCTCAGAGATGAGTATCATCCTGGGGCTGTAGGTATCGGGGTGCTGTTCTGGGTCTGGGTGAAGGATGGCTGCCAGCGGTTGGGTCTGTAAGCTGGGTGGTCCATCAAAAGCGCTCGAGGCAGTGTCACAGGTTGAATGTAAATTGCCCTCCACAGGATTATGCCTTTGAATACTTGGTGCCCAGCTAGTGGTGGTGTTTGAGGGAAAGTTATAGAAGTTTTAAGAAGTGGAACCTTGTGGTAGCATCACTGGGCATGGGCCTTGAGGTGGGATAGCCCATCCCAATTCCTCTTACTCTTTCTCTCTTGTTTCTTGAGTTGGCTGCAAAGGGAGCAGTTTCGGCTGCCATGTCTGTTACCATGCGTTCCCCACCATAGTGGATTCTACCTTTCTGGAACCAGAGG
Source organism: Typhlomys cinereus (assembly GCA_023101885.1). Lineage (NCBI taxonomy): Eukaryota > Metazoa > Chordata > Mammalia > Rodentia > Platacanthomyidae > Typhlomys > Typhlomys cinereus. The sequence goes on from JALPQD010000012.1 coordinate 10,790,335, forward strand.
CCAAATACTAAGCCCAAGTTTCCTTAAGGTGCTTAGGTCAGAGTATTTAACCACAGCCACAGAAGAGTGGCTGCAGCAGGCGGGGTCTACAGCACAGAGGACGCTAGTGCTTCCACTGGCCCAGGCCCTTCGTCCCCAGTGACAGCATCTGTCTCTGCTGACACCTCTGTTGACATCGGATTCTATCTTCTTCAGCATTTTGTTTGGACTCAACACCAACAACTCTCCAGAGACCCCCCCAGGTCTCCAGCACTGTATCAGGACTGCTGAGGTATCCATCTCCCTGGACTGAGCAGTTGCAGGGTTCTCTGTCTCTTCAACATGCAGTTGGCAGCCTCTATGTAAGCCAATTCAGGAAATCTCCTTTGATAATGTACATATATGTTTTATTGGATCTGACTCTCTAGAGTACAACTTATTAAACTTTTTCCACTCACATCTGCTTTTTTCTTAAGAAATTTTTACATGTCTTTGGAGTATATAGGTACACAGATCACACATTGTGATTTGTAAGCAAAATAAAGATCCTGGTGACTTTAATTCCTTAAGGTTTACTTTGGGGTGTTTTGCTAAGGAGCTTTCAATAACTGGGGGATCTACAACAGAACAGTCTCCCCTTTTTCTCCAGGGGGTTATACCCCAAAGCGATCAACTACTCTCCTAGATCTGGGATGTGTCCAGCCAGAAACTTTGGTGTAAAGAGGAAACACAAATTTGCCCTGCAGTGGGTCAGAGGGCCACTTGGAAAACACCCATTAACACTTTGCAATTTCCCATTTGATTCAAGATTGCCTTTCCCCATGGGCAGAGCACTCAAAGGTAAGGGGAAGATGTATTTGCTACAAAACAAGGCATAATAACTATCCAACAATCTGCAGCTTTGAACAGAAAGTGTCAGGGAAGATTCTATCTGTCATTGATGCCACTAGCAGTGAACAATTTACCGTGGACTGATTTTCGTGGAAATTTTTTTTTCTTCAGGAACTTAGGGGCTGGGGGCATGCCTTCTCAAATTCTAGTGTTCTTTGCCCTGAAGTTGCCTTGTAGATAATCCTTAGCAGGTGGTCTGTCGGAGATATATCTGGGAGGTGTTTACAGCTGTCGGTGGGTTCCTTAAACTCTCCTCCCCCATCCCCAGGAGGCAGCTGAAACAGTCATATTTGCATGATATGCTCCCGCCTCTTGAGGTGCATCTAATCGGATTGCAGGGCAGGAAGTCAGTGAAACTCCAGCCAGCCTCTTTCTCAGGGTGGTGAGATGGCAGGGAGAGGCAGAAGGAAGATTTTGGGGGCGTGCAGTGTGCAGCAGGGATGAGGACCGTTTGCTCTAGAGCCCTTCCCAGGACAAGACTGCTGCTCTTGCTGAGGGCTCTCTAGATCCTAAGGAGGAGCCTGTGATGTTACAGAAGCCATCTGAGTCCATGCCTGCTGTTTTCTAACACATCATGTGCTGACCACAATGGGTGACTGGAGCCCACACTTGCCTCTCTCAAGCCCTCAGCCAGGAACCAGAGGGACACAAGTGTGCCACCACCTGCCCAAGCCTGGCGAGTCCAAAGAGAACTGCATTCTGGGAAGATCTTAGTTTTCTCACAAGATACCATGGCAACCATGGATTCCAGTTCCCCAGTGTCAATCCTCAACACTTTCAGTTCTAAAGAAGGAAGAAAAATAAAAGCCACCCAAATTTGTTTTCTCCCTTCAAAGGTCATGTTTTTATTGGAGGAAAAATAATAGCAAAATCTCAGAATTCTTTTTATAGAACAGATTTGGGGGCACAGACTGACCTTTAAAACAAGATGGAGGGATCCAACTAAAACCAGAACCATGTGAATTAACCAGATGCAATCAGGCAGGAACCTAGGAACGCTTTTACTTAGAATGCTGCCAATGTCAGGACGGTGGTTGAATGCTACTAGCAAGTATATAGCATGTGTCCTGGGTACTAACCAGGTCAAGCATGAGAGATGAATTTCTGTTATGTCTATCATCTATAGAAGCTTATCTTCCACTAGTGGCACCAATGCAAATGTGTGTGCCTGTTCTCCCTCAGCCAGCAACCTCAAGGGCTTAAAAGAAGACTAAGATGCTACCAATGCTTTCAGAGGGCTAAGAACATGTACATGACACAGTATACAGCAGAGAATGTGGAACATGCACAGCCTGTCCACTTTCTAGAGAAACAAACTCTTGTGCCAAAGTCAAGTGAGAAGGTTCTGTGGAAGAGTCAAGAATTGACTTATCTCTCTCTCTCTCTCTTTCCATATGTGTGCATGGATATGTGTAGAAAAGGGCACTTGAGTGTATGTGCCTGTGAAGGCCCAAGGGTGGCTTTGGGAAGCATCCTGTATTGCTCTCCTTCCTCATTGTTTTGCTCTAGAATTTCCCAGGCTCTGCCTTCAAGACCTGGAAGTGCAAGACTTCTCTCTTAAATGACAAATTACTGCTGATGGTGAGAGATAAGGAGAGTGCTCCAGTATTTTTTTTTCTTTTTTTGTGTCTGTGTGTGGGAGAGAGAGAGAGAGAGAGAGAGAGAGAGAGAGAGAGAGAGAGAGAGAGAGAGAGAGAGAGAGATTGCTCCACTGCAGATAAAGGTATTGATGGCACGACCATCCCTGTCTTAGTGGCTAGATTGACTGCATCTCTGGTCTGGGAAATCATGCTGGATAGGGGAAACCTAAAAGGATACAAAGGCTTCGAAGATGTTACTCTTCAGGGAACAAGTGTTGGATATGAGGAATAACACATAGAAAGCATTGCCTCACACAGAGTTATTCCTTCAGGAATTGACAGACTGGATGGAGCACTGTAGGCTGTGCTTATGGGAATCCCAGTGGCAGATAACATGGCTAGAGAGGCTGGAACTCGCTTGAGCAAGCTACTGTCTAGATTAAACTGGAGTCCTGGAGATGGCATTGAGCTGTACCAAAGGAAGAGACAAGAGTACATACATATACCACAAGCAGGGTTCAGAAAGTACCTACCAAAGCTCCTAAAGAAGAAAGGGTAGAGTTGTAGATGCGGTTGGTGTGTTCCCCAGGTGCACTGGGCACCCAGTGCATGCTGGAAGCTTCCTGCTTTGTGTACTTCTTCCCATCTGAGAGACCCCTCTAGTGAGCTGAATGAAAGCTGGATAGGCTGGATGATGACAGTATTCCATAGATAAATACCCCCCCCCCAATATTTCTTTGCCTCCATCCCAAGGCAAGGACAACTCCATGCTGTGTCATATGCAGTCTCTCAGTGTCCCCATCAGGTGTTCCCTGGGATCACCTGCCAAATAAACTGCTTACCTTCAGCTTCTCATTTCAGGGTATAGTTCCGGATCATCACGGCTGTGCTAGTTTCATCTTTATGCTAAACTTCTTAGGGTACAAAGAGTTTATTTTTGCTTCTGCTTCATTATCGTCATCAGCATGGTAGGAGCACTCACACCAACAGCAGGAGCCAAGGGAATAGCCACACCATGGCCACAGGAATGGCTGAGAGGGGTAAACACGTCTGTTCCTGCTTGCTAGCATGCCTGCATGCGAAGTATGCTGACATACTGAACCAACTCTCTCCATCTCATCCACCTTCCCAGGGAAGAATCCCACCTATCACGGTCTTCCCACATCAGTTAGACAATCTCTCAGAGGCTTGTTCAGGACTTGCCTTAATTGAACGACTTTCCACAGATGTGCAAAGGCTCAAACTCAGTTGTCAGACTGACACCCGTATCTAAGGGACCCAGGACCAATAGATCAAGACTTTCTTGTATTCTACATCTAGACATTCCCTCTTAGTGAGAGACAAATTCACATTACTGATTTTCAAGCCAGAGCTCCAATTCTTTGCTCTCTGGGCTCTCCGGGTCTATACACTGTAACCAGCTTGTTGTGTAATGACCCGCAAGTCCTGTACCTTCTCTGGGTTATCACCCACCTGTGATTGTTGAGGTGTCTTTTGTTTTCCACCCATCAGACATTGCAGGGGACATACTGAAATTATCAACTTTGCACCATTGGGTAGCTTAGTGGATCAAAGAGGCACATAGCTGCTGTGTGGCATTTGGAGGCAAGATCAGATCTAGTGATGAAGGGTAGGTGGCAGCAAAGTTCCGGTCATATCAGCTGGAAATGAACATCGTCCTGTCTTTGATGTTTGAGGTAAATTTCAGCCTCTTCACTCTGGAGATTTGTGAGTTTCTTTTCAGCTGTGAGTCTGTTTTCTAACCTGTTGACATCACCCGCCCTGCAATGTAGCACTTTCCATTGCCATACTGTTCTTTGAACATCTAAAGCCAGAAAAGAGAAGATTCCATTAAAAGAAAACTGTATAGAGCATGTACATCTTAGTAATCCACTTGTTGGCACATCTTAGAGTAACAATTTCCAGTGCATGTATGTGAAAGCAATTTGTTAACTCTGTCTTTTCTTGATTTCTCTGTCTGAGGCTGACCCAATTATGGCTCCTTGGGAGGGGGGACGCCAACGGGACTGGGATAGTTTCTAATAAAAGCTCCCAGAATGAACATACCCCCACCAGAGGAATGATCATAATAAACCCAATAGGTACCGACCTATCAGACAGGATGTAATTATGTATTTTGAAGAGACAAGAGTAATTCTGAGTAACCAGAAATGTATTATATTATTGTCCTCTGGGTAACACAGTTGACTGATAAGAGACCAGTGGGGGGGCTTTTTTTCTTAGGCAATTTTAGTCTCACTGATGCTTTTTTTTTTTTTTAATTTCAGCGCATACAAACTTATTAGGTACACCAGTTCCCTCCCTCCCTCCTCCTCCCCCCGTACCCCCTGTTCCCCCTCCCCACCCCTCTCCCTCCCCATCCCCCAGTGCCTCCCACCCCAATTCCCAGAGAGTCCTTTCTTGTGCATGACTGATTTTCCTCTGGGCCCTCCTCTCCGATGACGTACAAGGACCCAGTGGCCTTTGCCGAACCCTTTCCCGTGTTCCCCTTAGGTATAGGAACACTACTGTGGCTGCCAATTCTTTGCCTCCAAGGATCTTGGTGCCTTTAGCAGATGCTAGACTTTGTGAGGTCAACAGTGTGTTGGACAATGCGCAGGGCATGCAAAGTCCAATTATGATTGCTTCAGCCCTAACTAGTATAGAGTATCTTACGTATCATTGCTCCTCCCATCCTTATGCTCTTACACTCTTACCGCCCCCTCTTCCGCAAATTTCCCTGAGCTTCAAGATGGGGAGAGACTAAGCTGGCCTAGTTCTAGGTGGTTGATATAGAGTCTCTGAAGTTCTGGATTGTGGTTTGTTAATTTTCTTTTGCAGTTTTGCTGCTCCTGCAATGCCCTTCACTCCATCCTGGTGGGCATTGTATGTTACCCCCTGGCCAGAGACAAAAAGCTGTTAGAGTCTTGTGATAAAAGCACATTCAAAGGTAGATGTAATAAAAGTGGGAAACCACAGTGAGGGAGGGGTCTATCACCCATTTGCAAAATTGTTACTTTTTATCTGCCAGACTATATGCCCTCCTCTTCTGGTGAGATCACTCCCCCTCAGTAGTAAATGATCAGGAACAAAAGTCTGTGAACTTAATCAGATGTCTCATTACTTATTTGGGTCCTTGGTGGAGGCCTATTTTCCCTGCTGTAACATGGTCCCTTCTCTCCTTCTTTCTGGTGTGGCCCTCCTACCCCATCCCTCCTGTTCATAATCCTTGGAATTCCTGTCTCTAGGTGGGCTGGGTGGGTTTGGTACTAGGAGCCACCTATTAGGGAGTACATACGGCGCTTAATTTTCTGGGTCTGGGATACTTCACTTAATACAATTGTTTCTAATGACATCCATTTCCCGGCAAATTCCAGTAATTCATCATTTTTGATGGCTGAGTAGTACTCCATTGTATAGATGTACCACAGTTTCCTTATCCACTCGTCAACTGTTGGACATTTGGGCTGATTCCATGTCTTTGCTATTGTAAACAGTGCTGCTATGAACATGGTCGTGCTTGTGCTATCGAGGTGAACCTCTGCTGTATGGGGGGTTATTCCCAAAATGGAATAGCAGGGTCATATGGCATTTCAATCTTTAATTTCTTTAAGAATCTCCAGACGGCTCGCCAGAGTGGCTGTATGAGCCTGCATTCCCACCAGCAATGTAGGAGAGTTCCCCTCTCTCCACATCCTCTCCAGCATTTGTCGTTGTTAGTATTGTGGATTTTTGCCATCCTGACCGGGGTGAGATGATATCTCAGGGAAGTTTTGATTTGCATTTCCCTGATGGCTAAAGAAGTGGAGCATTTTTTCAGATATTTGTTAGACATTTTAATTTCATCCCTGGTAAAGTTTCTTTTAAGTTCCAGGGCCCATTTTTTAATTGGGCCATTGGTTTCCTTGGTGTTTAGTTTTCTAAGTTCTTTGTGCACTCTGGACAATAGAGCTCTATCAGATATGTGGTTAGTGAAGATTTTCTCCCATTCTGTGGGTTGCCTTTGAGCTCGTGTTACAATCTCTTTATCTGAACAGAAGCTCTTTAATTTCACAAGATCCCAACTGTTGAGAGTTGGTAGCAGTGACTGTGCCATTGGATGTCTGTTTAGGAACTGTTGGCCTAGCCCAATCAGCTCGAGGGAGTTCCCTATCCTTTCAACTATGGTTTTTATAGTCTCTGGCCTGATATCAAGGTCCTTGATCCATTTGGAATTAAGTCTTGTACATGGTGACAAGTACGGGTCCAGCTTTAATCTTCTGCATGTGGAGATCCAGTTTTGCCAGCACCATTTGTTGAAGATGCTGTTCTTTTTCCATTGGATTCTTTGGGCCCCTTTGTCAAAGACCAAATGGCTGTAACTTTGTGGGCTTATATCTGGGTCTTCAATCCTTATCCATTGATCTGTGTGTCTATTTTGGAGCCAATACCAGGCTGTCTTTACAACTATGGATTTGTAGTATAGACTAAGGTTTGGTATGGTTATACCTCCAGCTGTGTTTTTGTTACTCAGGATCGTTTTTGCTATCCTGGGTCTTTTGTGCCTCCATATGAACTTTGAGATTGTTTGGTCAACTTCTTTGAAGAATTGCTTTGGGATTTTGATTGGTATAGCATTGAATCTGTATATTGCCTTTGGTAGGATGGTCATTTTCACGATGTTGATTCTGCCAATCCAGGAACAAGGGAGGTCTTTCCACCTTCTGGTGTCTTCGGCTATTTCTTTCTTTAGGGTTTTAAAGTTTTCATTGTAAAGGTCTTTTACCTCCTTAGTTAGGTTTATACCAAGGTATTTCATTTTTTTAGGGGCTATAATAAATGGTATTGTTTCTCTCAAGGCTTTTTCACTTCTTTCATTCTGGGCATATAGGAAGGCCTCTGATTTTTGCACATTTATTTTGTATCCTGCCACCCTGCTGAACTTCTCAATTAGTTCCAGGAGCTTCCTGGTGGAGTTTTTGGGATCACTCAGGTATAAGATCATGTCATCTGCAAATAGGGATAGCTTGACTTCTTCCTTGCCGATTTGAATCCCTCTTATGTCCCTTTCTTGTCTTATGGCTTCAGCTAAGACTTCAAGTACAATATTGAATAGAAGTGGTGAGAGTGGACAGCCTTGTCTAGTTCCTGATCGAAGTGGGAATGCTTCCAATTGTTCCCCATTGAGCATAATCCTTGCTGTGGGCTTGTTGTATATAGCTTTTATTATATTGATAAAGGTTCCTTCCATTCCTACTGTCTCTAGCGTTTTGATCATAAAAGGCTGTTGGATCTTGTCAAAAGGTTTTTCTGCATCTATCGAGAGTATCATGTGGTCTTGGACTTTGGACTGGTTTACATGATGAATTACATTTATTGATTTGCGTATGTTGAACCAACCTTGTGTGCCGGGGATGAAGCCTACTTGGTCCCTATGAATGATCTTTTTAATATGTTTTTGAATCCTATTTGCTAAGACTTTGTTGAGAATCTTTGCGTCTGTGTTCATCAGGGAGATCGGCCTATAGTTTTCTTTTTTAAGCGAATCTTTATTAGGTTTTGGGATTAAAACGATATTAGCTTCATAGAAGGAATTTGGTAGTGTTCCTTCCTTTGCTATTTGATGGAACAGTTTAAGGAGTATTGGTGTTATTAACTCCTTAAATGTCTGGTAGAACTCTGTGCTGAATCCATCTGGTCCAGGACATTTTTTGGTGGGAAGATTCGAGATTACTTCCTCAATTTCCTTATATGTTATAGGACTATTTAAATAATTCACAACTTCCTGATTCAATTTAGGTAAGTTGTGTTTACTTAGAAATTCATCCATCTCTTTTGTGTTGTCAAACTTCACAGAGTATAAGTTTTTGAAATATATGTTATAATTCTCTGGATTTCTTGGGTATCAGTAGTGATAACTCCATGTTCATTTCTAATTTTGTTAATTTGGGTTTTCTCTCTCTTGCTTTTGGTTAGTTTCGCTAGGGGTGTATCAATCTTATTGATTTTTTCAAGGAACCAGCTTTTTGACTGGTTGATTTTTTCTATCGTTTTCTTAATCTCGATTTCAGATATTTCTCCCCTTATTTTGCTAATCTCCTCTCTTTTACTACTTTTGGGATCAGATTGCTCTAGCTTCTCTAAAGCTTAAGCTGCATTTTAAGTTGTTTATTTCTGACGTTTCCATTTTTTTGACGTAGGCATTAAGAGCTATGAACTTACCTCTTAGAACAGCTTTCATTGTGTCCCAGAGATTTTGGTAAGTTGTATTTTCGTTATCATTCACTTTCAGGAAATCTTGAATTTCCTTTTTAATTTCTTCCTGAATCCATGTCTCATTCAGCATCATATTGTTAAGTTTCCAGGAGTTAGTGTATTTTCTCTTGTTTGATGTGTTGTGGATGTCCAGCTTTAGGCCGTGATGGTCTGATAGGGCACAGGTTAGAATTTCAACTTTCTTGTATATGTGTAGATTCATTTTGTGGCCCAATATGTGATCTATTTTGGAGAAAGTTCCGTGTGCTGCTGAGAAAAATGTGTATTCTTTGGTGTGTGGGTGAAAAGTTCGATAGAGATCTGTAAGGTCCATTTCTTTCAGGGTTTGATTAAGTTCCAAAGTGTCTCTGTTAAGCTTTTGACCTGTTGATCTATCCCATGTAGAGAGGGCGGTGTTGAAGTCCCCAAGAATTATCGTTTGGGGATTGATTTCTTGCTTTAGACGCTGTAGGGTTTTCTTAATGAATGTGGAGGGGCCCGTATTGGGTGCATATATGTTCAGGATTGTGAGGTCTTCCTGGTGAATTGTGCCTGTGACTAAAATGTAGTATCCATCCGTGTCTCTTATAATTTTCTTTGGTTTGAAATCCACTTTGTCTGATAGCATAATGGCTACCCCTGCCTGTTTTCTGCTTCCATTAGCTTGTAGAATTGTTGACCAGCCTTTTATTTTTAGAGTGTGCCTATCTTTTGTGGTGAGATGGGTTTCCTGCAGGCAGCAGATTGATGGATTGTGATTTTTAATCCAAGTTTGTAATCTGTGTCTCTTGATCGGTGAATTAAGTCCATTAACATTTAGTGTTATAATGGAGAAACTATTGTTAATTCCAGACATTTATTATGTTTAGTAGCTTTTATAAGTATATTGCTTCTTTTTTAATGATGTTATACTTGCCTTCTGTTCTCCTGGATATGCCTGTTTTTTTCTTCACGCTTGAGTATCATTTCTAGCATTTTTTGAAGGCCTGGTTTGGTGGCCATGTATCCCTTAAAGTTGTCTTTGTGCTGGAAAATTTTTCTTTCTCCCTCGATCATGACTGATAGTTTTGCAGGGTAAATCAGCCTGGGTTGACATTTTTGCTCATTCAATACTTGAAGTATGTCTCTCCAAGCTCTTCTTGCTTTTAGTGTTTCCATTGAGAAGTCATTTGTTATTTTAATAGGTTTACCTTTAAAAGTGACTTGTTTTTTCTCCCTTGAAGCTCTCAGCACCAGTTCTTTATCTTGAATGTGGAGTGTTTTAACTATTATTTGCCGCGGCGTGCTTCTATTTTGGTCGTATCTGTTTGGGGTGCGGAATGCCTCTTGTATATGGATGGGCCTCTCTTTTTTTATATGAGGAAAGTTTTCCTTGATGATCGTTTGAAAAATTTCCTCAGGGGTGGTATTTTGAGATTCTTGCTCTGGTATTCCATGAATACGCATGTTAGGCTTCTTCAGGGTGTCCCATATCTCTTGGATATTTCTCTCAAGTATCTTTTTGGCTTTAACAACCTCTTCCATTGAGCTGGTTAGTACTCCCACTTTATCTTCAAGGTCTGAAATTCTGTTTTCTGCTTCGTTAGTTCTGTTGGTAAGACTCTCTGTGGCGTTCTGGGTTGAAGATAACTTGTCTTTTAGCTCAGTTTTAAACTCTGCTTGAGTTTGTTTTAACTGCTCTATGCCACTTTTTGTTTCTTGCACTGTTTTTCTCAACTCCTCCAGATGTCTGTTGTGTTCCTCTTCAAAGCGATTGATTCGATTATTTAATTCCTCCCTGATTTCCTCTTTCATAGTATTGAACATGGTAATGATCATATTTTGAAAGTCTTTATCCTGGGTGGGGCTTTCTTGGCCTTTTTCCATGGGTTTGTTCTTGTTGGAGTCTAACATTATGGGATTAATTTCTTCAGTGGGAAATTTGTTTACTTGATTGTTGCTTCTCATGGATTTGCACTTTGACTTTGGCATTGTCATTTTAACTCTTAAGATCTCTCAATTTCACTAAACTGAATTATTTGGCCTGTGGTCCTGGTGGGCGGGGCGGGCGGAGACTTACCTAGGTCGTGGGGTGAGGCCTGGCTGGACCGCGCATGCGCGTCCCGACTGGCGGAGCGGGTTTAGGGTGCAAAAGGGGGGATGGGGGCGAGGGCGTGGAGCTATTTAACCCGAGGGCAGCTGGGGCGGGGCCCGGGCGCAGGGGGAGGTCCTCCTGGTCCCTGGGTCCCGCACGCGGCTCCGGCTGGATGGTGGGAGGCGGAGCCGGGTCCCTGTGGGCCGACCTGGGGGTCCTGGTGGGCGGTGCGCGGGGGGGGGGGTGTACTCACCAGCTAGGGCGCGGCGTGGACGCCCGGCTGGACCGCGCGCGCGCGCGTCCCGACCGGCGGAGCGGGTTTAGGGTGCAAAAGGGGGGATGGGGGCGAGGGCGTGGAGCTATTTAACCCGAGGGCAGCTGGGGCGGGGCCCGGGCGCAGGGGGAGGTCCTCCTGGTCCCTGGGTCCCACGCGCGGCTCCGGCTGGATGGTGGGAGGCGGAGCCGGGTCCCTGTGGGCCGACCTGGGGGTCCTGGTGGGCGGTGCGCGCGGGCGGGGGGGTACTCACCAGCTAGGGCGCGGCGTGGACGCCTGGCTGGACCGCGCGCGCGCGCGTCCCGACCGGCGGAGCGGGTTTAGGGTGCAAAAGGGGGCCTCACTGATGCTTTGAAGTTACTTTTGTAAGGTTATGGCCAAGATCAAATCTCAGATTGTGACTAAAGTGGACCTTTAGTGATAGTGATAGTGGCCATCATCTTGAAGAGTTCTGCTTCTTTTCATACTCTCTCTGGGCCCAGGTTTATTGCAAAGGTGACCTCGAGGACCAAGTTACATCAGCAGCATAAATAGCAACCCATTTGTAATTGGCTTTCCTAATGATCAAAGGTGGCCTTTTCCATCTGAGACTGCAATAGACCGAGAGGAGGTGTCCTACCCTAACGGTGTTTATTAATATCTGAGGTATAAGAGTCCCTTTATAGGGTTGTAGGAGCCTTTGGTAAAGGGTTAAGAAGGATTTCTCTGGAAGGGAAAAGGGGCTGGATAAAGGTACTGAGGTGGGTAGTCCTATAAACGCAGCCTCATCTGAGGCGGTTCTGAAGTGGACAGATAAGACAGAAAACACACTCTTCCTAATTTTAGAAAATTGGAGATAAAATAAGGAGGAAGGCAGTGGAGCCAGGAGGGAGATGAAATCAGGTTGAAAGTGGAGCTCACCAGTCAATCTTTGTTGGTAAGTTCCTCAAAAGACAGGTACGGAACCAGCGAAATGACTCAGCAAGTAAAGGCGTCTGCACACTTACTAGCTACCTGAGTTTGACTCCCAGAGCCCACGAGTGGAAGGGGAGGACCAACTTCTCATAGTTGCCGTTTCATCTCCACATGCATGCTGCGGCATGTGCATGGCTGTGCTCTCTCCCACTCTCTTCCCCCTCTTTCTCTCTTGAGAATAAATAAATAAGGAAACAAATAGTAAGCAAATAACCAGGAGCAGCCACATGGCGCCACAGGGTGAGGCTGTGGATGTGGTAAGTGAGAGGGTACCCTGGGGTCACCAGTCCAGGTGCTTGATGACATACTCTTAGAGCAGCCAGGTGGGATGCCACCCATCTTGTCACACAGTAACAGACAGAGAGGCATTTGTCCCCAGGTGAGAGCAGTAAACACAGGTTCTTTAAGGAGTGTTCCAGATAGTTACTGATATTAGGAACTGACAAATTATGGACACATCTAAGTTATCATCCTGATATCAGGCATCTACCAAACATGACAGAATTTCCACTGATTCCAGGAACAGTTACATTGGTGCTCACAACTGTAGCATCACCAGTGTGATGAGAGGTAAAGAACTTGATGATAATGCAATTCTTAGAAAAACCTAGGAAGGGCCTAGGGAAATGGCTCAGTGGTTCAAGTCTTTGACTCTCAAGCGAAAGGACCTGAATTCACACACACACACACACACACACACACACACACACACACACACACAGAGAGAGAGAGAGAGAGAGAGAGAGAGAGAGATCCAAGAAAATCAAGTGACGAGTTGCTAAACTTTAGACTTCTCTAAAAGGATCTGATAGAAGATCAACAGAGAAAGTCACATGATTTCTCAGGCACCAGCAAGAACAAATGAGAAAATGTAATTCAGAACAGGATTCTCTAGCTATAAAACAGTATAAGTTCTAATCAGCATAATGGACAATGTTTAAGATGGTCATGAAAACAACTATGAATCCTTCCTTAGTGTAGAATTGTAAGTGAAGAACTGAGTTGTGTTTCTAGACTATATTTCTTAGTTCTCACTGAATTAACCTGTAAAATACTGATGGAAGTTTTAAAAGTTATAGTGAATGGAAAGAAACTGCCAATTTCTTTTAAAAAAGAGTATTACAGGGCTCTTGCCTTAATAGACATAAAAGCATAGTATGAAGCTACAGACCACAAATTAATAGAAATACATGTTGTAACTATAAAAGCAATAGAATACAATGTAGGAGCATTTGTTAATAATTTTGGGGATAGGGAAATTTTCTTAAGTAAAACATCAAATTCAAAAAGTGTATGTGATAGATTTTGACAAGTTGAACAAATGGAAAACTTTTATGTGACAAGAGGTGATATAAAAAAGAAAAGTTGTGGCATAAATAGCTAAGAAATATTCCTAATATATGAGAGTTTAATGGTTACAAAAATGAGCATGACCTGACTCTTGGATGCCCACCAGCACCTGATGGTATGACCCCGTTCCGCAAAATACCATACATGTTGAACACAGGACATGGAAAACACAAGCTGGAATTGATCTGGAAGCTTCCTCCCTGTTGGCTGGCCTTCATAGTACCTGAATGCACTGTTTGGGCTGCTGGGGGAGAGAAGATAGCAACAGTTTTACCCAACTATGAATTCTCTGAGCCCCAATAGCAACCACCCTGGCAAGATGAGCCTATTGGTGTGATAGTAGCATGAATGTTATGGGGGGTAACCAGCTACTTTTTGATTGGATTTAAGGCACATTCTTCAATAGGGAACTTACGCCTGGTACTGTAAGTCATGTTAAGAACTGAGGATGGGAAGGTCCTAGGTTCTAAGTGGGTTAAAACTATTATTGTTTTGCTATATGGACATTATATCAAACTGCCTTCTAAATCCTTATCATTACGCCCATAGATCAGTGTAGCATTTGACCCAGAACGTAAAAGCTTTCTTTTGTAATAGAAAGAGTTTAATACAGAAAGCCATACCTGGCCAGAAAGCAGAGAGTTAGTGACTGTAGAGTTATTGGCCTAAATAAGACATCAAAATACCCCTCACCCCTACCTCAAAGCTCAAGAGAACATTATGGAAGAGGGTGCAGCAAGAATGTAAGAATTGGAGAGTGACAAAGGGTGCTGCCAAATAGTGTATCTGGACATGGAGGGGCTCCCACACCCCGGAACTATGCAGCCGTGTTTACATCCACAAAACCTGTACAGGGGATTTAGCTGACCACGCCTCATTGTGGAAAATGGAGGCATATACCTCACTGAGGGGCTATTGACAATTAATACTGATTGTGGGACAATTAATACTGATTTCTGTAGTTGTAGGCCCAGTGTACATTTCCATACAACAGCAGGTGCGCAGCCATATACCAGTACAGGCAACCCTGGGGAAGCCTGTGGCGCACACAGAGGAAAAGGATGAGAGGAGGAAGGAGACTGTGGGGGAAGGAGCAGGTTTTCAGCAGGAGAAGCAGCAGGAATGGAATTGGGTAATGGGGGTGAAAATGATTTAAATCCAATGTATTCATCTATGAAACTGCCAAAGAAAAAGAATAAATAAAAAATGTGGTTAAATCATACACTGTACTGTGAAATACAGTCTCTTTTGCTTCTCTGAGTTCGAGCTTCTCTTTTCCCCTGCGCTTCCATAATTCTGTCCATGCTAGCAAGTGTCATATGACAATGTCAGGTAGTTCCTTTAGGTTGGTGCTTCCCTCGTTTGTGTGAAGTGCCTGGATTTTCTGACTTGTGTGGTTCTTCACTTCTTCCCCAAGCTAATGTAGCTGAGGCTGGGAGAGGTTCTGGTCACGTGGGCTGTGATGGACAGGTGTTGTCTTCCCCTCTCCGGGGCCCATTTCATTTGCAGACTGGTGATTTCCTATGCCTGCCAGTCCCCTTCATTTGGCCTGTCGTGGCTGACTCCATATTGATGCCTTGGGTCCCCACCTTTCTTCCATCTGGCGATCTCTTCTGGCTGCCCAACCCCTCTGCTGTTCTCACTGTGGCTTCCACTGAGGTCTACCCATGTCTCTCGGCCCTGTGATCCATCGTGTATTCCTCATGGCAGCAATCCCCTGCCCACCAAGGCTGAGATACATTTTGACTCCTATCACCATGAGTGTCATATGGAGGCAGATAAGAGGCAAGAAAGCCAAAGAAAGGACAACTTTTGTTAAACAGAAAATAGCTTTGTAGTCTAAGGATGCATGTCTTAGATATTGGGATCTTATTACACTAAGCCAAGACAAAACAAAAACAAAAATTTCATTGTTTTTCTAGATAATCATCCTGTATTTATTATTATTATTATTTTTTATTCAATTGTGCATGTGTGTGCGCATGTGCGTGTGCATGTGCATGTATGTGCGTGTGTGTGTAGAACCACGGACGAATTCGGGAACCACCATGGACGCCTCCACCTCTTCCTTGTTTACTCTGCCCTACCAGGACCAGAGCGCAGGCCACCCCCACTTCCGCCCGGCATCTATACGTGGGGTCTAGGATCCGAACTCAGGACCTTCCACCTGCAAGACAGAGGCTTAACCCCTGAGCCACCTCTCCAGCCCCAGCATCCTGTATTTTTTAATTTAATATTTTATTTCCTTGATAGTTTCATGCAATGAATTCGTGAAATTTTTCTCCCCATCCTATCCACTGAGAATCTTATTCATAACAAATTTCCTTCCTGATTTTATATCTTTGTGTATGTCTCACTGAGTTTAATAGGGATTGTCTGGGTTGCTATGTGCCTAGGTTCTTGTTGGAGTGAAGGTGATGTATCAGAGACTATATCATTGAAGTCAGTGGGTTCTCTTGTCCTAGACAGGATTAAATAGTAGTATTTACTCAGAAAGGTGTGGGGCCTCATAGCCAAGCAGGAGCTACAGGCTGTTTGTGGACATTTCATTCAAGTGCTCCCTTCTGCCTGTATCCTACACCCTGGGTTTGCTTGGATGTAGCCATCACTTCATCATGGACTGGGGCCTGTGCATACAGCATCTCTTTTCATGATCTGGACAGGAATGAGGCTGAGATGCTGCGGTCTTTACTTTGACCTCTGTTTATACACTAGTGGTAACTCCTTCAATCCGGAGCAATTAAACCAAGCCTGACTCCTCTGTAGGCAGGCTGCAGAGACTTTGCCCTGTCTCCATCTGCCAGGACTTCCCTTAGATCTTCTAGTCTCTGTAAAAAGCAAGAGATAAAGGAATTTAGAAAATCCCTTGCTCTCCACAAAGACAGGATTTAGAGCCCATTATCTTGCTGTGAATTCACAGCCTAGTTTGAGTGTGTGAAGCTGAACATTAATTCTTGGTATCATGGTAGCAGATCATTCTAAACTGCCTTCCTGGTTTTCATTTGCAAGGGCAGCCCAATGCCTCAGGTTGATTAAGGAAAAGGCTGCAAAGATCGTTTCAAAGAAGTCAGAAGCATAATTTTTATGCAAAAATAAAGTGAAGAGATATCAAAGATTTTATTTAGCTCATTAATTATTGAAAAAGCCTGTCAGTTGTTAAAGGAGATTATGGTCAGAACTTGAGTTACGAGGAGTAGCAGCCCCTGTGAGATACATACAATTCATTGCTATGGCAGGAATCATTCACACTGCTACCAGCTGTCTTTATGTAACTGCTACTCCTGCAGATACCTAAATAGCTTCATCAATGAAAGCCAATCAGAGAATCTCTATTTTTCCTCTTTCTTTCTCTCTCTCTGTCTTGCATAATCAGATGGTTGCAGTCTGCCTACGTGTTACTGATAATTCATAACAAAACTAATTTAGGGGAATGAAAGTGTTTTATTCTTTTCTTATGATGCTCCATTACAGTGCTTAGTCCAGCTTGGAAGGAGAGATTGTATAAACACCAGGAGCCAAGGGAACGGGCCGTGCCCTGTCCACAGGGCTTGCTAAGAGAAGGGCAAACCTCACTTGCCAGACTGCAAGTCTGCTGAAGCACGTTGAAACATGCCAAAGTACTGAATCAGATATTTCCATCTTATCAACCCGCCTATGAATTAGTCCCTCCCACCATGGGCTGGGTCTTCCCTCACCAATTAGACAATTTCTTACAGGGTTATTTTAAGGCTCTTCCCTAGAGCTTGCCCTTCAATTGTCAAACTGACATCTATATCTAACCAGCACAATAAGCAACACACAGAATAAATGAGTACAAGTTTTCTAGTATTTCTCTAGTGGGAAACTTCAGCCTAGCCAGGGAGAATCCAGCGCTGAAGGTGGAGTGCCAGTAGTTCACAGTCTCGAATGTTTGATAGGGTGACTTCATGGGGAAGGTGAAACTTGAGCCAACATTTGGAGAAAATGAGTGAATGGTTCTAATAGGTGTTTGAGAGAGCCCCGGGCTAGAAGTGTGCTGGAAATATCTGAGAGACAGCAAGGAGCCTGGTGAAGCTGGAGGAATAGGAGGAAAGAAGGTCAGAGAGAACAGGATACCCAACCTAAGGGCCCACTGGATTTTGTAAAGAAGTAGCTGTATCTGGAAATAGGAGAATTTTATAAGTTTTTTGGCAAAGAAGTCTTACCATATGACTTCCATGTTTCTTCAACTCTCTGATGACTCCATGAAGAATCTGTCATTAAAAAAGTTTATTTAAGGTGTAAGAAAACAGATGAGTTTTAGGAATCAATTCTGTAAGGATGGTCATTTAAAAAAATTTTTTTAATGTGCATTAAAGATGTAAGATGTTACAGGATACAAAAGCCAAAAAGAGTAAATTGCTTACCATAGGAAGGGAAATGACCATATCTATCATGTCACATAGTTACATTATTCATTTAGTTTTGTGGCAAGAGGAACTGAACTATAGATGTAATAGGAATCCTTGTTGCTCGTAGTTCTCTTGTACATGGACCTCTGGGCTTGCTTAGTCTATATATTTGTTACCTTCACTTCCCTTTCCTCTCTTCCCTCTATATCTGGTCAGTTTTATTTTTTACCTTTGAGACATGAGGTTGAACATCTAGTCTTATGTTTATATTTGTTGGTTACCTACAGTTATTCTTTGGATTACTTTTCAGTATTATAAAAGGTTAAATCATTTTTCGAGGCTATACTTTGTCATATAAATGAAATACTGCAGTATTTTCCTTCCTATGTCTTTTTCAGTTTTCATAATGAACATATTCATCTGGGTTGTGGTAAGTGGTATAACTTTTTCAAAGACTGAGGAACAGTCTACTCTATGTGTATATTTCTTTATGCATTCGTCCATTTCCAGCTCCTTGTTTCCATGTCTTTCCATAGGTGGGATGTGAGGTCAAGGGTTACTTCTAGGATTTTGATTTGAGAAAGTTGTCACTGTGATGAAGGGAGGTGGGGTTCTTTCTCAGGAGCATGAGGACAATGGCATTGGAAATTCATTTTGGACATAAAAAGTTAGAGATAAAGTATTTTCTTGGTAATTATTAAAATCTAAAGACAACTTAAAGGCACATGAAGAACGGAATGGTTATGTAAACCAAGGTGTATGGAATTCAGTAGATTCATTTTTAGAATTACAAGATCTCTCAGACATTACGAAACATACAATATAATGTTATTTACTTTCACAACTCAATGACATTATTAACACTTATACAGGCATAGACAAGTATCAGAAATGAAACTTTCTGCTTACATTCATATCTGAAGAAACTGGCTTTAAGATATTTCTCATATTATTTAAAAATAAGGGAGGGGAAGGACAACCACTCATTATGTTTGTATAAAAGGAAAAATTTTTAATAAAAGACATCAAAAATGCATAGGAGGGAACTATGGGGATGGTTAAGTAATTAAAACTCTTGTGATGCAAAGAAGTGGGCCAGAGTTCAGATGTCCAGATACCATGAAGAGTGTCTGGTGGTTGTGATGGCTTACCTGGAATTCCAACCTCAGAAGGAAGAGACGGGTGATCCCTGGAGCAAGCTGGCTAGCCAAACTGATTTTATGGGCAAGCTCTATGTTTGATTAGAGACCCTATCTCGAGTCGAATAAGGTGGAAGAGTGATGATTCCGAATATCATTTTTAGGCCTCTACATATACATGCACCTGTCTAACATGCATGTTACACATACATCCACCTCTATATGTACACATACAATGGAAAAAATATAAGAAATAAAAGAAAATGATGGCAACTCTTGTGCTGCATTGGCTCTGAGTTACTTTTTCTATAAGGTGACCTGTCAGACATTCTGTCTTTATGGACCCATGTTTATAATAACATGGAATCTGAATTCTCCACAGCTCAATTCCAGGGCATGTTTACTCTTTCTATAGACCAGACTCAGTTCTGTTACATTCAAATCTGGTTGACCAGAGAAAGGCAGATTTTTTTTTCCTCTAATGAAGTTGGGGGTCACTTTGAAGTATGGCTAACGTTTGGCTACACATGGATTTTAAGCTCAATGTCAGATGTGGGTTAAAACAGATGGCTGCTTAGAATCTCTTACTGTCCTGATTGTATCTTAGAACAATACAGGAAAGTATGTGGTACTGGAGACTAATCTAGGCAAAGCCTTGGGGCTGCTAGGAAATGTTTCCTTTAAAAGACTGGTCAACCTTCACACATCTTCCAGTAACCAAAGACTGTCCTACACCATTCCTTGTCCCCATTCTTTATGCACTTAGATCCTTGGCTGGATCCATAACAGCTTCATCCACATACTAGAGTCCTCTTTTTCTTTTGTGTTGTGGTGTGATGTGGTGGTGGTGGTGGTATGTTTGGGGGGGCATGTGTACAAAAAGGCACTTGAGTATATGTGCCTGTAGAGGCCCAAGGGTGACATTGGTATCAATCTGCATTGTTCTATCTCCTTACTGCTTTGCTCTGACGTTTTCCAGGCTTTACTTTTCATAGCTGAATTATAGGGGGCCATCATATCCACTTGACATTTTTATGTGGAATCTGGGAATCTAGGTTTAGGTCCTTTTTGCTTGTGAGGCAAAGACTCTAACTACTGAGCTTTCTCTCCAGCCCTATCAGGTTCTTTTGGATGATCTCTTGTGGACAACATATTTCTTAACCCATTAAAAATATTACTCATTTTGAGTGGTGATGAAACAACTTACAAAAATGGTGGTGGTACTGTCAACTTCTTCAGATTCCACGTTATATAGTTCCTTTCCTTTCCCATCTTAGTGTTAATAATTCCCCTTCCTTTTTCCTTTAGGCTGATCTTGAACTTGTGATTCTCCTGCCTCAGCTTCTCAAGCACAGGGATTATAGGTTGTGTCACCAAGCCCAGCTTCATTTCACTTTGGGTTATGCAAATCAGTTTTTAAAACTAAAGTATAATACAATTTGAAAGGTTCCCAAAAGTATGAAATCAAGTATCACTCAGACATAATTTCTATTCATATGTTGGTATGTTTGCTTTCAACCTTCTTTCTCTCTCTGTATGTTGTTAGAGAATTATTTTGGCGATGTTAAAATGGTATGGTAGACTTTATCCAGGCTGTATCAGGGCTTTCATGATGGATGTCAAACCTATCAGAATAGGGAGCGAGAGCAGGAGTCAATTCTAACAGCATGAGGTAAGGTAGGGATTTGTAGACAAGAGTAGAGTGGGAGTCAGTGGACTGAAGTTACTTAGAGGAGGCATGGAAGGAAGGGGTGCTATACTTTGAATAAGTATCCCCAAATGTTCTTGTGGTGAAAGTTTGGGGGCTAGAGTGATGTGTTTGAAGGATGGTGGAACCTATGGGACAGAGCCTACTGGGAGATTTTTAGATCACTAAGGATTTGGTACTCCAATCTCTTTCTCTCTTTTTTTCTTTTCTTTTCTTTTTTTTTTTTTTTTTTGCTTTCTGGCCTGTGATATAAATGGTTTGCTCCATGACCCATTCTTCACCTTTGCTATCAGTATCCCACCAAAGTATCCAAATGTCTGGTATGCCTGATCTTGAACTGTAAATTCTGAAACCATGAACCAATTGTGATCCTTCTCTTCATAAGCCCATTTCCTCAGGTATTTTATTACAATAACAGGAATCTGACTAACGTAGGATTCTTGAGGAATTCACTTAGGATTTTGATAAAGGCAATCCAGAGTTATCAGAGATAAGAATTCTTTATAAACTATTTTTGTTAAAACTGTGCTGTACAGACCTGTATAGACCAGGGCCAAAGTTGAGGCTTGACATAGGGGACTGAGTGGAATCTCCTTAAATTTAGTCAGGGAGTCTTTACCAATGCAACTTCTTTATGAAAGAGCACTGCTCCTCAGCCCATCTCTCTCCATAGCAAGGTAGATCAGGGAACCAGAAATGAACTCTCAAGGACCATAGGATCCTCGCAAGCTAATTGTCTTCTTTTCCTGTGTAGCCTGGGCTACCTTCAAACTCACAATCCCCTTGCCTCAGCCTCTGAATTGCATTATACCACCATGTCCAGTTAAATGTCTTGAGGAAAGTAAAGGAAATTTAGCATAAGGCAAACCCTGCTAACTGAAGAGAACTAAAATAGGGAAATCTGTGCACATTTATGCTTGGGTGTGATGAAAATTGGGCAGTTATAAGGGGCTATGATTAGACAAGTGAACGATTAATGGCAATTAAGTGGAGAGGCAAAGCAAGACATTTTTTCCCAGGTTCTTTTCTTTGGTATACCTGTGTCTCCCGCCACCCCCTTTATTCTAGGTATAAGGAAAAGCCTCCTAGAATGAGGGTCTTACAACTTGCTTTAGAGAAAGGCCAGAGGATTTTTTCCCATGACCTACTTCATAGAAAATAAGGGAAAGGAACAGAGACCCTTCCTGCTTCTGTTGCTTTTTAAAGCGCCTAAGTACCATTCTGGTGGTAATTGGCACAATCCCTATCAGCATTTACTATTAGATACTGTAATTCACATTGAGATCATTAATTCAGACAAATGATAAAAACCCCTAAACTTAGTTTCCAAAGAAGCTAGTCTTGAAGCTTACTTTATAAAAGACCAACTTGGTATTAGAGATTAAGGGGACTGGATTTAAATTGTTGATCTGGACCAATTAACTAAACAGCCTCGAACTCAAACATCTGTGCTTCACTTTCCTCAAAAAATGTGGCAAATGAATGAATGAATGGGATTTGTCTACTCGTCAGCATCCCTGGGTTGCTAGGTTACAAAGTTGAAGTACATCAGATCTGCTTTTCCTCAGTCTTGGACAGCCTTACCAGCACAGCGGGTAGACCAACATATGCACCTTTCCATATATTCAATACGATGGCCATTTCTTCAGCAACTCTCCTCTGTTGTCTTCCTGGAGGAGTTCTTTCTGTTGACTCACCACTCTAACTCTAGGCTCCTAAGATACAGAAGACTAGTATTTACCTTCTTGGACTATGGTAATTGGGAGATTTTTGAACTTTGAAGAACAAATCAGAGGGAGAGAACATTGTAATGGATTTGCGTAAGATGCATAAGTTCTTGTGAAGATGGGTAGAACTTAACGGAAATGAGTCTTCCTCCCTCCACATCTTCCTTCTCCTGCAGGCAAGCTTCCCATCAGAATCATGCTGCTTAATTATCTTTGCTGATAAAGATAAATGGCAATCATTCAGCTCCAGGGTTGTGAAAGGAGAAACTGTGGGTGAGTCACCCTGGGACTTCTTCCAAACCTCCCTGGAAACTAAGCTGTGATTTTTATGACTCCTGTGCTCTGCTGAGATTCTAATTTCTCCCACTGGCAGCCATTACAGTACTTTATATAGAACAGTAAAACAACACAGCACATTAACCTTTGCGAATGACACAGTCAGACTCTGCCTTCGTAAGCAAAGCACTCTGATGCAAACAAAACATGCGAGAATGAGACACGTTTTAGCACAGATTGCTTTGTATAGCTCATGACCTGTGGTGTCTGGAGGGACACTTTAGAAGAGTCATAGAGACAATAACAGTTTTGTTCCTTCCTCTTGGAACTGGGGACAGCGGTCATCACACATGGCTGGAGGGCCCAGCAGGATGTGGACAGCTCACCATTCTCTCAGTCTCACCTGCAGCTACCCTGTTCTGACTATCCATCATTTCTTCCTGGGTTATTACACTAACTTTACAATGGGGCTGCCTGCTTCTATTCATGCCTCACACCATATTTTCAAATCAGCAGCCAGTGAGATCCTTTGAAATCAAAGTGAGATCATGTCGCTACTCCCACGTCTTATTCCTAGTGGGAGACAAAGTCTTTCCAGTGTCAAATGGGTTCAAGTTGGCTGCATCAATGACTTTCTCCCCTTTCTCCTAGTGAACACTGCCTGAAGGGGGTTGGTACTGTCTATGCCCATGGAAGAGAATACTCTTCAGCATATTTCTGCAGGACTTCTTCCCTTATCTATATAGGCTGCATTATAATGCCTAACTGTGCCCAAAATGCTGATTAGAAACAACGTAAGGGTTAAAAAGTTATACTAGTTATAGTTTGAGAAAGATTTCAAACCTTTATGGCAGGGAAGACATGGCAATGGGCTTTGTCTGTGGTGGTTGAAACACAGGTAGAGACTTGTTTGCATGGAGGCTAACTGGACATAGACAAATCAGGTTGGAACTAGTAAAACCTTCAAAGTTGGGTATTGCTCATTATTAGCGACCTTCTGACAGTGAGACTCTGCATTATATTAGGATCCACAGCCTTCAAGCATCGCCCCTCAGAGGAGTATTCAGAATGTGATCCTGTCGGGGACACTTCCTATTTGAACCACATCAACACCTTCATTCAAAGGCTGCCTTTTTAGTAGAGTCTTCTTTGACCTTGTAAAGATACAATGCTATACCCAACTCCACTTTCTCTCTCTTCTCTAGGACTTACCCACATCTAGCATGCTATCTTTAAAAGTGAAGTTAGCAATTCACTGGTTGTTGTGGACTTTCAAAATCATCAGCTTTGCATACTATACTTAAATGAGCAAAGAGATAAGATGGGAAATATTGCTGTCTTCTCCATATGAAAGAAGCTTCATGAAGGAGGGGATTTTTGTTTATTTTCTTCTCCTCTTGATAGACTACATTCTTTTTTTTAATTCTGTAAGTTTTTATTAAGAATTTTGCATGTAAAGGAAAAAAGGCTTTGTCCTTCCCCTCCTCTCCTTCCACCTGTCTCTTTTTCCAACCCTTCCCTCCTTTCACCAAACCATAGACTACATTCTTTAGGTCAGTGTTTCTTGGACTTCATTATACCTGAGGATCAACTGGGAATCTTTAAAGTGTATGTTAATAGAACTAAGTAATGGGTCTCATGCTCACATTTCTGCGCATGCACATGGTGCGCTTTGATCGCATTTCCCCTCTTGCTCCCTC
This sequence comes from Typhlomys cinereus, assembly GCA_023101885.1. Taxonomy (NCBI): domain Eukaryota; kingdom Metazoa; phylum Chordata; class Mammalia; order Rodentia; family Platacanthomyidae; genus Typhlomys; species Typhlomys cinereus. The sequence continues at coordinate 10,814,591 of JALPQD010000012.1, forward strand.
CTTTTATGCTCCTTGGCCCCCTTTCTATTTCCTTGTCCCTTACATCCTCCCTTTCCATTCACGTGTTTTTCCTCTATGAATTATATGCAAGAAAGAAAAGATGTGAAACTTAAAAAAATGTGTGTGTATACATGTGTGTGCATGCATATTTATGTATATGTGGGTGGAAGTGCATGCATGCCATGACCTGTATGTAAAAGTCAGAGGACAACCTTGGGTGATGGTCCTCATCTTTTATATGGTTTCTCGTTGCCACTGTGTATGGCAAGCTAGCTGACCCCTGAACTTCTAGAAATTTCTCCTCAATCTTGCAGTTGCTATAAGAATGCAGAGTTACCAACATACACTACCATATCTGTCTTATGGGCATCCAGGGGATCTGAACTTAGATCCTCATGCTCACATTTTTCTATACTGTGATACTTGGCTGGCTTATCACACTTAACATAATGATCTCTGTCCATTTTCTTGCATTCTTGTTTATGGCTGAATAATTTCCACTATGCATGTATAACACATTTTATTTACCTATTCATCGCTTGATGGGCACCTAGGTTGATGTTGGTAACTTGTCTATTGAGAATAAAACCTCATTAAACATGATGCACATGAGTATCTCTAGAGGAATTTCATTTTGATTTGAATAGTGTTAATATTTCAAGCCTGTTAAGTTTTGAGATAGAACCTGAGAATTTACATGGCCAACTAGTTCTCAGGTGATGCTGATGAACCTGTCTCCAACCCATGCAACAGCAAGTTTGTAACCATGTGGCTGTGTTTGCACAAAGCTGCATTTGAAAGTCAAGGATGAGTGGAGAGATTCAGAATCAGAAGAGAAATTTTAAGTTACAGTCCTGGGCATCCATTTCAGAAATTGTGATTTAATAGGCCAGATGTGGTGCTCAAAGTCTTTTTTTTTTTTAATTAGTTATTTGTTTGAGGGAGAGGGATAGACATGCATACCATGACACATGGATGGAAATCAGGCAAAAATTTTCAGAAATCAGTTCTCTCCTTCCACTATATGAACCTCTTGGGAATTGAACTCAGGCCACCAGGTTTGTGAACTGGCATCTTAATTGCTAAGCTAGCTTGCTGGCCCAGAAGTCTTGTTTTTAATAAAGCTTCCCAAGTGATTCGAGTGTGCAGTCAGGCTGGGTAACACTGATGGAGAGGAATAAAGGATCTCTTGCCTGTGCAAAGGGGATTCTGATTTTGCCAAATTATCATCTAGTGAGCACGAAATGAAAATTGGCATCTCAATTGAAAATTAAAAATTCCTTTTTCTTAACTCATCAGCATCATTTGGTTGGCCTCCAAAATTTAGCAGTTTCAACAGAGAAAAAAAGAGAAATGTGCATAATCATCTTAGCATATCCCCGTTTTGTCACTTAAAATTTCTATTTAGTGTTATGGAAATAACATCAGCACATGATAAATAATTCAAACAGTAAAATATGCAATGAAAAGAGAGTTTTTCTCCTATCTAGGTATCTACTTTCACTCCTTGGAGGAAATTATCAACTGTGCCCATGGATTTTTCCAGAAAACATCCCTATATATATATATATATTTTACAAACTTCTTTCTTTGTGGGAGAGAAGGAAAAAGGAGCATATCCAAAACCTTTCTCTTCATCTTTTTCTTATAGACATGGTCTTTATTATCCAAGTTAGAAAGTTGTATCTTTACCTTGAGATTTTTCCATTGCACCTGACTTGGAAATTTTCTCATTGGATGTTGGAACTTACATACCTTCCCCTTGAATCTGGTGGGTTTGTGACTGCATTGGACCATATGTCATTTGAGATTGTTTCACAAAAAAGGGACACAGCTACCAGCTGGACCTCTTGTAAGGGTTGCTCATGGAACCCAGTCTCTATGCTGTGAGGAAGTGGAGAGAACACATGGAGAAGTCTCGGCAGTCAACAGCCAGCATTAAGTTCTGGAGATTAGAGTGAGCGAACTTTGGATTTCAGCTTCCAGCATTAAGGTTACTCTGGCATGAAGTGGGGATGAGTTGCTCTAGGAGCTCAGAAGACAGTATCCCAAAGGATGTGCCCTGGCACGATATGCCCCAGTGAAGGAAAAGAAGCCAGGGAGACTTTGAAGCTGCCTCAGAAGCGAGGGCTCTCTAACCTTCTCTTGTTTCTCCACCTAAGTGCAGGGAAGGGCTGTCTTTGAATTCCCTTATCTGACTTATGAAATGTCTTCTAAAAGAAATGTAATTGTTTTAAACTCCCTTCCAGGAAAGATTTTCTGCTGGAGAAAAGATTGAAAGTCTCCATGTCTAGACAGACTTTTCATCTATTCTTCCAAGGGCAGCTTTGAGGAATCAACTGGGAGACTCTATATGCATAGCATGACATTTGCTTCTCTTTCACTTTTTCAGAATCTACAGCAACTGTGTCCTTAGATATTGTCTATTCTCTAGATTTACTCAAAATCCCTAAAACATCATTTATTGTCTATCAAAATTTCCCACAGTCCCTCATTTCTTTACCTTTTATGAAGAGGGGTATGCAAGTTTCTGAACCTCATTGGACTACTGGATAATTGCTTTCCAGTGATGCTGCTAATAAATCTGTACATTTTTGCCCTTGTAAATCTGTCTGTTAACAGCTAATTTCAGTGACTTTTTGAAGGAAATTTTGAAGGTAATGGAGCTAGTGGCTGAATTTCATGATCTATTTTAGGGCTCAGCAGTAGGAGGATGGTGTGCCCTGAAGACCCTTCTCTAGTGATCTTGATTCTGTCAATTTTGGTTAATATGGCTGCTCTGTGTCCTGCTGCAATAGCAAAGAACTTCCGTTATGCAGTTTCACATGATCCGTGTCTATGTCTCACATTATGGCCCAATGAGGGTCAAATCTCTCTCCTCCACATGGCAACTAGGGATCCAGTTTCTTTTCACAGAAGACCTTTTATCTTTGAGAATCTCCCTGAAATCTTTTTTTTTTAAATATAATTCTTCAGTTTAGGTGTTCTATGAGTTTAAAAAAAGTCACGGAGCTTGAGAGATGGCTCAGGGGTTTGTCTTGATAGCAAAAGGCCTGAGTTCAGATACCAGATTCCATGTGAAAAATGCTATGCAAAAATGGTGGTGGCCTAAACTTCTGGCTCTGGAAGGCAGAGCCTGGGAGCAAAGCAATAAGGAGGTACAACAATCCGGAATGATCCCCAAAGTCACCCTTGGTCCTCCACAGTAACATATAGTGTAGTCTACTGAGACACCTAAGGAGAGGAAACTAAGTTGTGGGATGCTAGCCAGTTTTGTCACACAGTGCCTCAATTTCTTCTTTATAGTTGGGGATAACAATATTAATCTCATTACGTTGCCATGAAGACCAAAATGAAACAAGTTGTCATCAAAGATGTTGACAGGACTATACGTTTCTAGGTATGGTCCTTACTACATACTGGCATGTCAGTCAGTGGTGTACCACATCTGTAATGGGACTCCACAAGACTGTGATGGAACTGAAAAATTCTACTTATCTAATATAGTTACTGTACTTTTTTCTATGCTTACATGTACAAACTATGCTACAGTTGCCACATTGATATTTAGTACAGTAACATCCCATGCAGATTTGTAGCCCAGAAGCAACGGATTGTACAATATGTGTAGATTATATCCAGAACATCTACTTGTACACTCTGTGATGTTGGCACAGTGATAAAATCACCTAAGAAGACATTTCTCAGAAATATGCTTAGAGTTAAGCTCTGTATGACTGTATTATATCTATCAGATAAAACATCTGAGGTCATTTTATCATCAGTCTGGGATCCCCATGGAGAGTGGATGATGATAAGCCATTGCCCTCCCCTGGGCAAGTCTGATCACTGGTATAGCAAGCAATGCCATTGGCATTAACACGCAATTGCATCTCCCCTAGAACGTGCTACCACTATCAGCCCATACCCCATGATAGTCAAACTCAGAAAAAAGAGTCTCAGGAACACAGCTCGTCCTCTATCAGACAACAGTCATTAGGAGGAGATTCCCTTGTTCTTTCTCTCCAGCCGTGTATGATACCGGTTTCCATAGCAGCCTGCGCATTTCAAGTAAACAAAAGCAAGAGAAAAGATCAGTTAAAGGAACTACAAACAGATCTGTGACTCTCTTAGACCCCGGAAGTCCCCAAGGCGTTTGAATTGTGTCTTCAACAAAACACCAACACTTGGAAGAACCTCTGTCTTTTGGTGTTTTTCTCATAGAATAGGCATGATGCTGACCACTGCCCAGCTCCAGTGGCATGAGAATCAGATGAGGAAGGTTTCATGAGAGGGCTCAGTCCTCTACATGATGACAGGGAGAGCAGTGATGTTTCTCCTGGTTGCTCAAGAAGCTACCAGCAAAGGTCTGATTGTTGTGCCACCTCAAAAAAACAAAATAAACCCGTTTTCCTGATTGTAAAATTTTGGTATAAAATTTGGAAAATTGGGCTGGAGGCTGGAGAGATGTCACACAGATTAAGACTCTGCATCACAAGCAGAAGGACCTGAGTGTGAATTCCGGATCCCACTGAGAAACACCAGGCAGAAATGGCAGCAGCCTGTACTTCTGAATCTGGAAGGCAAAGCCTGAAAATCACAGAGCAAATCAAAAGGAGATAGAAGCAATCCAGGATGATCCTGAAGTCACTCTTGGATCTTCACAGTCACATGAAGTATCCTCTGATACACCTCTCTCTCTCTCTCTCTCTCTCTCTCTCTCTCTCTCTCTCTCTCTCTCTCTCTGTCTCTTTCTCTCTCTTTCTCTCTCTTTCTCTGTCCCTCTCTGTCTCTGTCTTCTCTCTCTCTCTGCCCACCTCTGTCTCTGTCTTTCTCTTTCTGTCTGTCTTTTACACACATACAAAGGAAAAACAAAACCTCAAAACATATGAGAAGGCATAATTATAGCTTCTCTTTTTTTTTTTAATTTTTTTTATTATTATTATTATTTATTCAACTGTGTGCATGTGCGTGTGTATGTGCGCGCGCGTGTGTGTCTGTGTGTGTGTATCTGTGTATGTGTATGTGTAGAACCACGGACGAATTCGCGAACCACCATGGACTCCTCCACCTCCTTCTGCCCCGGGATTCACAGGCTCCGCCCTACCAGGACCAGAAGCGCAGGCTGCCCCCGCTTCCGCCTGGCGTCTATACGTGGGATCTGGGATCCGAACTCAGGACCTTCTGCCTGCAAGGCAGAGGCTTAACCCCTGAGCCACCTCTCCAGCCCATAGCTTCTCTTTTAAAAGTAATTTCTAAGTAATTTCTAGGTCAAACTGAAGTACCCTTGTGGATGGTAGGAAGGCCCTACTATCATGGTCGGATGCAGACTGCAGAGCAGACCTGTGGAAGCCCAGCTGCTTATCCTGCTTGGCCTGTCTATCTGACCAGCAAAAGCTCTGCAGCCTCTGTGTCAGAAGTCTTAAAGTGTCCATTTCCAATGATCTTACAGATCCCCTAAGGATTTTTCCAAAAGATAGGATCCTAGACTGGAACATAGCTTGGTGCATAGTATCTGCATAGCATGTGTGAGGTCCTGAGTTCTATTTCCAGCACTGGAAAAAAAGGGAAGATACAATCCTAAACACAGTGCAGATTTATGGCTAAATACCTGAAGGCTGCTTCAGAGTTATTTATAAAGGCTGGGAGTCAGAAATCTAAATGCTAACCATTATGGGTAAATAAATCACAGAGCATTCATGCAATGGAATATTATGTGACATCTAAGAATAATGTTTATGTTGCATTTTTAATGACATGGAAAATTATTTGTTGCATCAAGGTTCACAGGATAGAATGAATGCTAAATACAGTTTTATTTCAGCTGTGCTCAAGATGCATAGAATAATGACAAGAAAGAAATAAGCCCAAACAAACTGCATTGTCTCTGGGTGGTAGAACTGTGAGAAACATCTTTTGCTGTATGTTTTTTTTTTCTCTGTACTTTTAGAAGTTTCTGAATGGAGGAAGACTAGAAATCATATAGGAAAAAGATTATGACCCCACCCAGAGTCTGTCTTCTTCTGCTTTCCAATCCCTCATGTCTCTCTGTCCATCCTCTTCTCTCTTCTCTTCCTGCCAGGCTGTTTTGGCAGCTCTCTCCACCCTGTCTGACCTTAACTATCTCTTCTATCCTAATGCTATGCCACCTTTAGGCTAAACTATGGCTCCCTTGGCCACCAGGTCCTTAACTCCAAATAAATTTCTCTTTCTTAAGTCTCAAAAAAATTACATAAGAAGATATTGAATGTAAAGTTCAAAACCCTACAATTTCCCCTCTAAACTGTATATTGCTCATCTTAACCCATGTGTCTCATGTATTTATAATTTCCTTCGATTTTTTTTAAATAAAGGCTGGGATGGAAACATAGCTTAGTGGTTAAAGTTCTTGCCATGCAAGCAAGAGAACCAGGGTTCATATACCCAGATCCTACATAAAATGCCAGGTGGATGTGGTGATGAGACTGTAACTACAGGAAAGAAAAGACTGGGGTTCCACAGAAAAAATGATAGCCAGATTAGCCCTAGCAATGGGTTCTTTCTTTTTTAAACTTGGAATTTTTACCATATTTTACATGTGTAGAAATTGCATATTAAATCTGTAACAAATAGTAGACTTTCAGTGATAATTAAGAAACTATGCTCAAAGCTTTAGTTTATTTGCAAAGGTGTGAATATTATTTTGTCTTTTTTTGGTGCATGTATGTGGTGTGTGTGTCTGTGTTTGGTGTCTGTGTGTATCAGAGGGCACTATATACACCAATGGAGCCCCAGGATGATTTTGAGAATCATTCTGGATTGCTCTACCTCCTTTTCTGCTTTGCTCTGGTGTTTCCTAGGCTCCATATTCAGGGCTGATAATGTAGGTCACTGCCATTTCTGCCCCACGCTTTTGCAGGGAATCTGGGATCTGAACTCAGGAAGAGTTCATAACCTCTGAGCATCTCTTCATCCCCTTTCTGTCTTTATTCACTGCCCATAATTGAGTATGTGAGAGTTTTGGATTTCTTTAGACTTTCTGCCTCAAAAAGAGTAAGGTGGAAGAGAAATCAAGGGTGATTTCCAGTAGCAAACTTGGCTCCCCACGTGCATGTGCAACATATATGCTCTCACACATATATGAACATTTATATGCACATATATATTCCCAACACATACATATAAAAAGTGAAAAATACAATAAAAATAAAGGCTATCACGCATTGTTTTATGCAGACCTGAAAGCAACAGGGTCAGCCAATCCTTAATGAAAACTTTCAAAATCGTGAGCCAAAATAAACTTTTTCTCATTATAAGTTGATGGTCTCAGGTATTTCATTATAGTAAACAGAAGACTATCATAGCCTTCTGTAGATAACCACCATAAAGAATTTGATCTATGTGGAAGGTGCAGGTTTGCTGAGAATATATAGAGCTTTGGTGTCCTTCAGATCTTGATGGTATCTGTCTAAACTCAAGAGAATTTTGTGCGTGTGTAGACCAAATGTCCCTTGGAGGAGTTTGCATGAATAGTTGATGCAATCAATCCATAGCCATGATTGTCTACCCTCTTCATAAGAGGAAGGCCTTGGGGAACAGAGCACTGCCTGGCTCATTTTATCTACTCAGTCTAGTTTTGTTGGCTACATTCCAATGGTACACAGTATCATTCAGTTTATCCAGTCACACCATAAACAGAGATCAGGATATATTTGTTTTAATAACTGTTGAGGGAAAAGTACCCTTCTACCCCAAATGAAGAAACAGAATCCACTCTCAGGTGTATTGAGGAAATAGGTTTGAATGCAGCTAGACTTGAACAGTGCTCTAAGGGTACTAGCATCGCTTCCCTAAGTTGCAGTCTGCTTTATAGGAAAACCTTTAAGCAAGAAGGGGGTAAGTAAGATTACAGTTTACAAACAGATTTTACACTTTTCAGATGTCTACAACCGAGATCAATATGATTACCATGGTTCTCTTATCTAGTGAGGTGCTTCCAGATACCAGACACATGGAAGGCTTAGGGGGAAGGGGGAAGGGCCGTGACTCATTTGCTATTGAGGAAGGGGAGGGGGAAATGATTCTCTCTGTCTCTGTCTCTGTCTCTCTCTCTTTCTCTCGACCAATAGCAGTCTTAATCCTTTCTCTGTTTTATAAGTATTGATATTTTGTGACACCTTGAATCCTTGACAACCATGATCTCAAAGGTATTTACCCTAGGTTGTTTCTTGGATCCAGTGTAGGTTTTTGTTTTAGAAATTAATATGAAAACTGAGGAGATGGACTCAGTGAATACTTAAGATGTTTGCTGAGCTTAGAAATCTCAGAGACATCTAAACTTGTCTTAGTCTGTCCTAGTTGCCGTAAAGAATATCCGATGCTGAATACTTTTCAAAGAAAAGAGGGATGTCTGGCTCACAGTTTATATGGCTGAAATTCTAACACTGGGCAAAGCCTATCTGGCTGATCTCTGCTGATAACTTTCTGGAGCCATCACGGCATCCTATATAAGAGAGATGTCCTGTTGTGAGACAGGCAGCAGAGATCAGGGAGGGCCAGGCTAACTCTGTCAGGGCATACACCATGCTTGTAAGGGGCAACCCAACTGTGTAAGATTACCGTCACTCCCAAGAGCATGGTCCTGAACAAAACTGCTTCCTACTGTACTCTTGAAGTCTCGCCACCATTCAGTACCATTACACTGGTACATAAACCTCTCAGGGATGAACAATATCTAAACCATAACAAGACACTAAAGAGATCTCCGAGATGAGCACACTTTTTTGCTCTCCAATCATTTCTGAGCAGCTTCTGACTTCAGTGTATATGTGGAAGAAGGCTGATGCTTCGTTTATGATGTGGACTTGGACTCTTCTGGAACTAGGCATGTTTGTTAGGAATGAGTTTGTACATGGGGTAGTCTGACTTTGAGATTCAGCCATTTTTATTTGTACAAAGGCAATGTCCTGACCTTACTTAATATGTTTCATGGCTCCCAGTGTTTGCATCTTCCCTCTCCATGGGGCATGTTTCAGCTCACCCTACCTACCTGACTTATTTTCACATTGCCTTTGCCTGATCAGACCTGGCAAAGGGACTGCTCTTGTTGAAGCCCAGAGCATAAGGTGCTCTTTTTTTTTTTTTCAAGTCTTGTTATGTTTCCTGGCATGGAGTCTCTGCTATCGACCCGACTTGTACTCTCAAATCTTATAAAACCTAGATTCTCACTCTGTCCTATCAGGATTCCTGCTAAATATTATAGCTTTGCTAACTGAAGCCTGAGATTAGCTTTTTTCTTTTCTTTTTCTTTTTTCAGTGTCAAAAAATTCTGAGCTTAACCCATTGCAAGCTCTCTTCTGGTGGGAGTTGGGGGGATCCCCAGCTTTCAGTTGCTTTTCTGAAGTTCAACACACTATTGACCTACTTTGAGGGACTATTCCAGCTTCCTTCTTGAGAAGAAGTTTTTTGGGGGGACTTAGAACCATGCCATTGGTCCAAGAGAGGAGGGTAACTAACTTGGGTACCTGGGGAAGTGAAGGAAGCTAGGGGCGTGCTGAAGAGCAGATCTCAAGGCTCCAGCTTGTGGTCACTTTCCATAAAGGAGGCAGAAACAACTCATTTCAGGGAAAAAAAGACAAACTTCCATGAAAGACAAGTTATTTGGAAAAGTGACACTGATGAAAGTCATCTTGAAGTCTCTGATGATAGGGGTAGTACTGCCTAATATCTTCACCAACATGAAATTTAGCCACTAACTATGAAACTAGTGCATCTTCCTAAATTAATGTATGAACTTCAAATTATCCAAGGGGGGAAACGTCCATGTATGGGGAGCCTGGCTCATGCAGGCCAGATCTTGTTTTCCTCTAAGTAGCCCATTTCTTGGTTCTGACTTGAAGTAGGAATGAGAAAAGACTGCCATTCTGCAAACATTTCCAAAAAGTTTCTAGATGATAAAATAGAAATATATACTGAAGAGCATTGGATCCTAAGGTTAAATGTTGTCTTTTTAAAAATTTATTTTTGGTTTGCTTGGAATGTTCTGCAGAGAAGCCCCTGTTCTAAGCTCCTGGCTTGCTATCGTATCACACCATGGATAGAAAGAAGTTGGTTAGTCTGTGAGAAGATTTTGAGCAAGATCCATGGATCTATTGAGAGTATAATTCAATATTTGCATGATGTGTATTTTTCTGAGATAAGAGACTATATCTCTCAGGGAGTTCTCAAAGATCCTTTTGTATCTCCAAAGGCATCTGAGTTCTTGTAACTGAGTTCCACATATCTGGGCATCTAAGCTCTTCAAAGCCAAGAGATTTCACGTGAGAGATCAGTGGATAAAAGCTTTAGTTTCTTTCTATGTTGGACTGATCCCAAGGATGACCTTCTATTCCAACTGAACCAAATCACAGGATAGCAAACTCAAAAGACAGCTCCAATGGAAATGGCATCACCATAATTGGGACTATGTTTTATTACAGAGATAACTTCTGCCAGGCTCTGGAAAAGCTTCGTATAAACCAAACTTCTTCATTTTATGCTCTAAGTCAAGAAACAATTTTGTGAAAAGCTCTTGTAGTGTTTTTCCCTGAACTTCAGTTGGATTGGTGTTTTTAGAGTGTTGAACAAATTTTGAATTTAGAGACATTCAGTGGGGAAAACTTTTAAAATCTGTTTTATGTTCTCAGAAGGTTAGAACAATTGATATCATGGAAACAATACCATATATAGCCCTAGGGATAGCTGTGAATATAAAATGATACATTAGCTTATTTCTCTTGGGGAATGGCTTATCATCCATGCCAGCAAATGTGGCTCATAGGTAGGTCTAGATGTTTCTGCAGAGAACCCGCAAAGGGTTATTAGAGATTGATGACAAAGCCCCACTAGTTCTGGCTTATTTTGATGACCTACTATTATAGTTTGAATTTGTTCCCCCCCACATTCATATTTGGTAAATTTAATCTCCAAATTCATATGTCAATATATTTTGAGGCAAAGTCTTTGGGAGGTAATTTGGATTAGATGAAGTCATGTGGGGGTAGTCTCTATGATGGCATTGGTGCCTTGTAAGATGAACAGACTTTGATGAGCATATTTGTTCTGCCATGACATTTGAGAACTTCCCCACATTATGATGTAGTAAGAATATCCTCATCATACAGATCAGCAGATACCAATGCCATACTCAGACTTCTCACACTCCATAATCATATATTCTTTATAAATCATCTGACTGCAAGTGTTTTGTTATATCATGAGGAAATGGGCTGAGCCACAACATGGAAAAAATGAGACACAGAATGGAGAATGCAGAACAGTCAGAGTTTGGGTATTATATTGGGTACTAGTTATGTGTAAAAATTTGGATAAATCTACCTTATCTATCTGGATGCCTGTCTGGATTCTCATCTACTACAAGCCTTTCTGACCTTTGTTTTGATTTCTGTGAGTATGTTCACTGAGTAAGTTTGATTGACTCTGAAGAGCTTTGCCTTGGAGAGGTTTAGAGATAAGTAAAAGATAGACCAGGGACATACTATTTTTTAGATAGATAGATTAATTAATTGTATTAAATTCAATGCATTGAGGCCTGAGTATCAGACACAGAAATTATCTTCACCTGAGATAAGTGGAAACAATGTCTATCGATTCATGTCAATTATGTGCATGGTTCTCCTCATTTTTGCTAGAAACTTATTATACACAAAACCTAAAGCATCTTTGCTCAGTGGTGATTTGGTAAAAGATGCATTTCTTCATCTGCAATGTTTACCAGCAAACTTAGTTTCAGAGCTACAGACTATTCTTGATGATGAAATTTACAATGACCCACAAACTGTGATCCAACCAAAGGCACTATTGATAAGCATTTCCCAACAGAGCTAAGGAAAGCAAAGTACAAAAAAAAATAAGGCGTGACCCAGGTGAGAAATGAAACAGTAAGCTTATTCCTCATGCACTGAAGATTCTGCTCAATCCAGGCAGGAACCTCAGATGTTCTTAACTAGAAAGTTGATATTTTTGGATAATTTCCAATGAACGTTATCATCAAGATAAGTCTTATGCAAATCATGACACAATTACAAAGTAGGCAGATCCCTTATGCTAAATGAACTTTGAGGGCAAATGGGCTCATAAATTCCCAGGACATTTGGTGGTCTGAGGGAACAGCTGAGCTGTTATACAGGGGTACATATGGTCAGGCATACACAGGACACTTTACATTTAGAACCAAAACTAGGCTGAAAGGGTATACTAGGGCCAGAACTCATTCTGATGTTGTTAATCACCGCCTGGAGTGGCTTCAGCCTTTTTTTTAATATTTATATTCTTTCAGGATTTTGCACATATATTCAAGTCATCTTCATCCCTTGTTTTCTAATACTAGCCCCTTATTTTTTTCTTATTACAAATTTTCTTTTTTCTCTATAGCTCTTTTGTCCTTCTATGCACATACTAAATCTCATCTTTGTTACTGTTAATGACATGTGTCTGGATACTTGCTGGAGCAAGAACAGTATCAGTGGGCATATCATGGGAGAGGGTCGTTCTCCTTCTCTCTATCCAGCCTTAATTCTCACTTGCCTCTGAGGGAGGTGTGGTGCCTCTTGAGGTCTTCCTTCTTTCAAGTTGTAATGTAGATAGAGATCTGCACAAGATGTTATTTCTATTAAAAGTCAATGAATCAGTCTATTGGAACTTGGGGCTGTTTGAAACTTCTAGGAAGTCCATATTATAACTAGAATGTGCTCAAAATTTTGAAATACTTATTAAACCTACTATGTAAAAAATAGTGTGACACAAGACACTGAAAGAGATGATAAGATGTTTTTGTAAAGGATTTTTGAAGTGTTGAAATAATTATAAGCTCTTGAGATAGGGCCATCAAAGGAGAAAAATAGTTGTGGAGGTACTTGAAGAATGTCAATATTTGTATTTTGTTAAATTTCATTGAGACCTGGTATAGTGGCATATGTCTGTAATCCTAGCACTTGTGAGGCTGAGGCTGGAAGATCAAGAATTTGAGGCCAGCCTGGACTACATAGTGAGATACTAGCTCAAAAACAAATTAAAAAACCGTCAAACTATACCAAAAAATGAAGTCAACCCAAAAATCCAAAACAACAACAAATCAAACCAAATCAAACCAAACCAAAAAATCCTTAAACTAGAAGGAGAAGGCAGGATCCTTAATTCGTTTTTTTTTTTAAACCTTTTTTATTATCTCTGCTCATACAAGCTTAATAGGTACACCGGTTCCCTTCCTCCCTCTTCCTCCCCCTGACCCCTCTGCTCACCCTCCTCTCACCCCTCCCTCCCCATCCCCCCAGTGCCTCCCCTCCCCCAATCCCCGGAGAATCCTTTAATGTGCATGCCAAACTCTCCTCTGGGTCCTCCTCTCCGATGACGTACAAGGACCCAGCAGAGGATCCTTAATTTGATAGGAACATAGGGGACATTTTCTGTTTGGGGCCAATCTCTTCTATGTTCTTTCTTTTTTCTTTTCTTTTCTTTTTTCTCCCCTCCCCTCCCCTCCCCTCCCCTCCCCTCCCCTCCCCTCCCCTCCCCTCCCCTCCCCTCCCCTCCCCTCCCCTCTTCTCTTCTCTTCTCTTCTCTCTCTCTCTTCTTCTTTTTAAAAAGCTTCATCTATTATTTATTTTGTGTATTCATGTTCACGTCGTGTGTGTGTGTGTGTGTGTGTGTGTGTGTGTGTGTGTGTATCAGAAGGCACTGTATGTCCCCGGGGGGACCAAGGATGACTTTATAAATCATCCTGGATTGCTTCTATTTCCTTTTTGCATGGCTCTAGGATTTCCTAAGGTCTGCCAACCAGGGTTGGAAGTGCAGGTGGCTGAACGTTCTACCTGATTTTTTTTGTGTTTGTTTTCAAATTGGTGTAAGTTAGTTAGTATTGTTTGTTCAGTCATTCATAATGACTTATTCAGGAATAGACAAGTGACACTCCGTTGACTTAGTGTGACACAGAATAATTCTTTTAGTTTGTGGGAAGGGGAAGCAGGGCCCTCGTGGGATGGTCTCATGTTATATCTGAATAAGAAAATGTGTAGCCAAAAATTAACTTCAAGCAGTTCTAAGACTTAAGTGTAAGACTTAAACTCTGAAACTTACTCCAGTTAGAATGGTTATCAACAAGCAAACAAAGGACAAGTGCGGTGGAGAATGTGGAGAAAGGGTAACCCTCATTCACTGTTGGTGAAGATATAAAATCATGCAGCCATTATGAAAACCAATGTGGAGTTTTTTCAAAAAGTTAAAAATAGCACTACCACATGATCCAACTACACCATTTCTGGGCATATTCCCAAAGGACTACAGGGATAATTGTGTATCCTTATTTATTGTTACTCTATTCACAATAGCTTGGCAATGGAATTAACCTAAATGTCCATCTGCTGATGAATGGATAATGAAACTGTGGTACATGTGCACAAGGCAATCTTATTAAACTATGAAAAATAAAATCACAAAAATGCAAGAGAATGGATGAACCTATAAAAATATATCCAGTGATTCAAAAAGGTTCAGAGAAACAAATGCTACTTATTTTCTTTCTTATGTGGTTCTTAACTTCTAATTTGTGTGTGCATGTGTATATGAGGTGTGTTTATATGTAGGGGTATGTGTTGAGGATAGGAGTCTAGAAAAGTTCATGAGAGGACAAAAAGAGTACATGCAGTATGGACATAAAAGTGGAAAATAGTGAAGAAGGGAAAGTTTAAGCAAAAGTGGGGTCAGAGATATGGGAAAGAGGCAGGGGTAAGGGGGCAACATTCAAAACTAAAGATGTATAAAACTCCATAAGGAAAATCCTACTTTGTAAACCAATTAAAAAATGAAAGGAAAATGTTTGAGAAGAGATACCCTGTGTGAAAGCATAACCTATTTCCTGAAGCCATATGTTATTAAATAAAAATTCTAGAATTAGGCATGGGATACTGCTATGAGTAGTAGCGTCATGGAGGACGCCAAGACTTCTCAGATAGTACAGGCTATTGCCACTGTTGTGGATTGCTCACCAGAAATAGATGGTGAGATCCTACTTCTTAAAGATACCACATGTCAGTTGCAGGGTACAGAGACGTCAAGTTGGAACTGAGTTGGAAGTTTCCATCTTGCCAGGTATCTTTCATAGTGCTGACAAGGACCTAAGAAGTTTGCTGGGCAGGAAAATAATCATCGAAAGTCTTAGCCAGTTGTGTATAATATCACCTACAATAAAGACCTAAGGGGCAAGGTATGTCCTTTAGTGAAATAGTGGCATGACTGTTAATGGGGTAACTGATAGCTTTCTGATTGGGTTTGAGGTCCAGCATTCCTCCCAGGCCCAGGAGGAAAAATCATGTCTGTTACTGTATATGTGGCCAAAAGCTCATGGCTGAGGAGGTTATAAGCTTTAGTCAGGAAGCCACTTCCTCTGTTTTTCTAAATATTTTGTGCCTGTCAAACTGTCGTCTAAATATTTGTGCTTGTATCTGTAGAATAGTGCTATTCTCTGCTGCTTCAGAGAAGCTTCTGGCTGCAGTGGGTTGTTATTATTGCATAGATACACAACTGTCCCAAGTGTCGAGAATAAGTGACTGCTGGAGAGCTTATCTCACATTGTAGAAGAGGAGGCAAAAAGAATGTAAAAGCTGAAGAAAGGGCAGAAGTGCTGTGGAGTGCTGTCTTCTGGGCAAGATATAGCCATTGCAGTTACACATTCAGAGTGGCCGTGATTAACAGCACAAGACTGAACCTGTCAGCATTGCATCATAGATGGGGAGGAGCCCAAGTGCTCTACTCTTGTCTGAGCAGCCATTGGAAGCTAAAGGTTTCTAGTGGAGAGGAGACATTTTCTGGCCAGTGGTAAGTCTTGTAAATGAGTTCTCATTCATGCTCGTGTGACTCTAATTAAACTCATTGGATCACCAAAAAAGAGACACAAAAGCAAAGGGAGACGGGTTGGTAAGATGAAGTGTATCAGCAAGATTTGGAAGGAGGTAAAAGGGTAATAGGAGTGAATATAATCAAGTTGCCTTATATACCTGCATGAAAATATGATGATATTAATCCTAATAAAAGATTCAGTTACAGCACCAACTAGGTGGCAGTAGCTTATAGGAAGGTGGAAAGATTCTCCAGAAGGCTCTATATGCTTTGAACCAGTGTCAAATATTTGGTATGTTTTCTCACATAGTTAGGAATCCCAGGTCCAGGAATCAAGAGGAGGAAATGGAAATGGTACAACTCACCATTACCCTGTGATAGACTAGAAAAACTTTTACTTCCTTTTCCCATTCCCTTATTCTGTGATTACCTAAAAGCCTTGGTTTTAAAGTACGAAATGCTTCTATAGAGAGGCAGAAAAAACCAACCCATTGATCTGAAAGCTAAGATTTCTCCTACTTTGGGCTCCTGATGCTCTTGAGGAAACAGGCTAAAAAATGATTACAGTATTAGCAGAGATGATTGATCCAAATTACCAGGGAAAATTAAACTATCACTCCACAGTGGAGGAAAGAAAGAGTATGTCTGGAGTGCAAGAAATTTATGGGATGTGTGATAGTCAATCTCATTGTCAGTTTGACTACATCTGGGATTAACTAATAGATTAGCTGTTAGGCCACCTAAAGACATTATTTCAATTAAAATATTTGCAACATAAAGACCAATCTTAAATCAGGATGGAACCTTCCAGTAGCAGACCAGATAAAAGAAACCAGAAGATAGAACTCTGAGACTCTCTTGTCCTTTGCCAGCAAACTCATTTTCCCTCTTGTTGCCATCAGAGCCCATGTTCTTCAACCTTCCATGACAGATGTGACTTAAGAAGTGGGTGCGCTTCTGTTGCCTGCCATGCCCTCTCCACCATAATGGACTCTATCTCCCCTCTAGAACTATAAATAAGCCAAATAAATCTCCCCTTCTTCCCTCAAGCTGCTTAAGTCGAGTGTTGTCTTAGCAGCAGAAAGAGGAACTGCAACAGGGTGTATCTTAGGGTTACCATGCCCTGAGGTTAAAGTCAAGGGAAAAATTACAATTTACATGGGAGGAGAATTGCAGAGATCTTTCAGTAACAAAGCTGTGCTAACATCACAGTCAAGACTTTCTGAATGGCTTGCTAAGAATGAGGATAATATGGAATGGGAAGTAGAAGGTAATTGGCCATGTGACCAGCTATAGAAATGAGGATTGTGCCCTTCCCCACCCCGCTCCACTGAGCCGGGACGCACGTGGGGTCCAGCCGGGCCTCACCGCGATCCTAGGTAAGCTCCGCCCGCGCCCATCCCCCCCAGAACCCCAGGTCAGCCCAAGGAACCCAGCTCCTACCCCACCATCCAGCCGGAGCCGCACACAGGGCGGAGGGACCAGGAGGACCTACCCCTGCGCCCGGCCCCGCCCCAGCTCTCCTCGGGTTAAATAGCTCCACGCAGATGCCCCATCCTCCCTTCCCCACCCCGCTCCGCCAGCCGGGACACGCGCGCGTGGTCCAGCTGGGCTTCACCGTGATCCTAGGTAAGTTCCGTCCCTGCCCACCCCCAGAATCCCAGGCCAAATAATTTCAGTTTAATGAAATTGAAAGATCTTAAGAGTTAAAACGACAATGCCAAAATCAAAGTGCAAATCCATGAGAAGCAACACTCAAGTAAACAAATTTCCCACTGAAGGAATTAATCCCATAATGTTAGACTCCAACCAGAACAAACCCACGGAAAAAGGCCAAGAAAGCCTGACCCAGGATAACGACTTTCAAAATATGATCATTACCATGTTCAATACTATGAAAGAGGAAATCCGGGAGGAATTACATAATCGAATCAATCGCTTTGAAGAGGAACACAACAGACATTTAGAGGAGTTGAGAAAAACAGTGCAAGAAACAAAAAGTGGCATAGAGCAGTTAAAACAGACTCAATCAGAGTTTAAAACTGAGCTACAAGACAAGTTATCTTCAACCCAGAACTCTACAGAGAGTCTTATCAACAGAACTAAGGAAGCAGAAAACAGAATTTCAGACCTTGAAGATAAAGTGGGAGTACTAACCAGCTCAATGGAAGAGGTTGTTAAAGCCAAAAAGATACTTGAGAGAAATATCCAAGAGATATGGGACACCCTGAAGAAGCCTAACATGCGTATTCATGGAATACCGGAGCAAGAATCTCAAAATACCACCCCTGAGGAAATTTTTCAAACGATCATCAAGGAAAACTTTCCTCATATAAAAAAAGAGAGGCCCATCCATATACAAGAGGCATTCCGCACCCCAAACAGATACGACCAAAACAGAAGCACCCCACGGCAAATAATAGTTAAAACACTCCACATTCAAGATAAAGAACTGGTGCTGAGAGCTTCAAGGGAGAAAAAACAAGTCACTTTTAAAGGTAAACCTATTAAAATAACAAATGACTTCTCAATGGAAACACTAAAAGCAAGAAGAGCTTGGAGAGACATATTTCAAGTATTGAATGAGCAAAAATGTCAACCCAGGCTGATTTACCCTGCAAAACTATCAGTCATGATCGAGGGAGAAAGAAAAACTTTCTAGCACAAAGACAACTTGAAGGGATACATGTCCACCAAACCAGGCCTTCAAAAAATGCTAGAAATAATACTCAAGCGTGAAGAAAAAAAACAGGCATATCCAGGAGAACAGAAGGCAAATATAACACTATTAAAAGCGAAGCAATATACTTATAAAAGCTACTAAACATAATAAATGTCTGGAATTAACAATAGTTTCTCCATTATAACACTAAATGTTAATGGAATTAATTCACCGATCAAGAGACACAGATTACAAACTTGGATTAAAAAATCACAATCCATCAATCTGCTGCCTGCAGGAAACCCATCTCACCACAAAAGATAGGCACGCTCTAAAAATAAAAGGCTGGTCAACAATTCTACAAGCTAATGGAAGCAGAAAACAGGCAGGGGTAGCAATTATGTTATCAGACAAAGTGGACTTCAAACCAAAGAAAATTATAAGAGACACAGATGGATACTACATTTTAGTCACAGGTACAATTCACCAGGAAGTCTTCACAATACTGAACATATATGCACCCAATACGGGCCCCTCCACATTCATTAAGAAAACCCTACAGCATCTAAAGCAAGAAATCAACCCCCAAACGATAAATCTTGGGGACTTCAACACCGCCCTCTCTACATGGGATAGATCAACAGGTCAAAAGCTTAACAGAGACACTTTGGAACTTAATCAAACCCTGAAAGAAATGGACCTCACAGATCTCTATCGAACTTTTCACCCACGCACCAAAGAATACACATTTTTCTCAGCAGCACACGGAACTTTCTCCAAAATAGATCACATATTGGGCTACAAAATGAATCTACACATATACAAGAAAGTTGAAATTCTAACCTGTGCCCTATCAGACCACCACGGCCTAAAGCTGGACATCCACAACACATCAAACAAGAGAAAATACACTAACTCCTGGAAACTTAACAATATGATGCTGAATGAGAACTGGATTCAGGAAGAAATTAAAAAGGAAATTCAAGATTTCCTGAAAGTGAATGATAACAAAAATACAACTTACCAAAATCTCTGGGACACAATGAAAGCTGTTCTAAGAGGTAAGTTCATAGCTCTTAATGCCTACATCAAAAAAATGGAAACATCAGAAATAAACAACTTAACAATGCAGCTTAAAGCTTTAGAGAAACTAGAGCAATCTGATCCCAAAAGTAGTAGAAGAGAGGAGATTAGCAAAATAAGGGGAGAAATATCTGAAATCGAGATTAAGAAAACGATAGAAAAAATCAACCAGTCAAAATCTGGTTCTTTGAAAAAATCAATAAGATTGATACACCCCTAGCTAAATTAACCAAAACCAGGAGAGAGAAAACCCAAATTAACAAAATCAGAAATGAACATGGAGTTATCACTACTGATACCCAAGAAATCCAGAGAATTATAACATCATATTTCAAAAACTTATACTCTGTGAAGTTTGACAACACAAAAGAGATGGATGAATTTCTAAGTAAACACAACTTACCTAAATTGAATCAGGAAGTTGTGAATTATTTAAATAGTCCTATAACATGTAAGGAAATTGAGGAAGTAATCTTGAATCTTCCCACCAAAAAATGTCCTGGACCAGATGGATTCAGCATAGAGTTCTACCAGACATTTAAGGAGTTAATAACACCAATACTCCTTAAACTGTTCCATCAAATAGCAAAGGAAGGAACACTACCAAATACTTCTATGAAGCTAATATCGTTTTAATCCCAAAACCTAATAAAGACTCACTTAAAAAAGAAAACTATAGGCCGATCTCTCTGATGAACACAGACGCAAAGATTCTCAACAAAGTCTTAGCAAATCGGATTCAAAAACATATTAAAAAGATCATTCACGGGGACCAAGTAGGCTTCATCCCCGGCACACAAGGTTGGTTCAACATACGCAAATCAATAAATGTAATTCATCATGTAAACCAGTCCAAAGTCCAAGACCACATGATACTCTCGATAGATGCAGAAAAAGCTTTTGACAAGATCCAACAGCCCTTTATGATCAAAACCCTAGAGACAGTAGGAATGGAAGGAATCTTTATCAATATAATAAAAGCTGTATACAATAAGCCCACAGCAAGGATTATGCTCAATGGGGAACAATTGGAAGCATTCCCAGGAACTAGACAAGGCTGTCCACTCTCACCACTTCTATTCAATATTGTACTTGAAGTCTTAGCTGAAGCCATAAGACAAGAAAGGGACATAAGAGGGATTCAAATCGGCAAGGAAGAAGTCAAGCTATCCCTATTTGCAGATGACATGATCTTATACCTGAGGGATCCCAAAAACTCCACCAGGAAGCTCCTGGAACTAATTGAGAAGTTCAGCAGGGTGGCAGGATACAAAATAAATGTGCAAAAATCAGAGGCCTTCCTATATGCCCAGAATGAAAGAAGTGAAAAAGCCTTGAGAGAAACAATCCCACTTACTATAGCCCCTAAAAAAATGAAATACCTTGGTATAAACCTAACCAAGGAGGTAAAAGACCTTTACAATGAAAACTTTAAAACCCTAAAGAAAGAAATTGCAGAAGACACCAGAAGGTGGAAAGACCTCCCATGTTCCTGGATTGGCAGAATCAACATCGTAAAAATGACCATCCTACCAAAGGCAATATACAGATTCAATGCTATACCAATTAAAATCTCAAAGTAATTCTTTAAAGAAGTTGACCAAACAATCTCAAAATTCATATGGAGGCACAAAAGACCCAGGATAGCAAAGACAATCCTGAGTAACAAAAACACTGCTGGAGGTATTACCATACTGAACCTTAGTCTATATTACAAATCCATAGTTATAAAAACAGCCTGGTACTGGCTGCAAAATAGACACACAGATCAATGGATAAGGATTGAAGACCCAGATATAAGCCCACAAAGTTACAGCCATTTGGTCTTTGACAAAGGGGCCCAAAGAATCCAATGGAAAAAGAACAGCATCTTCAACAAATGGTGCTGGCAAAACTGGATCTCCACATGCAGAAGATTAAAGCTGGACCCATACTTGTCACCATGTACAAGACTTAATTCCAAATGGATCAAGGACCTTGATATCAGGCCAGAGACTATGAAAACCATAGTTGAAAGGATAGGGAACTCCCTTGAGCTGATTGGGCTGTCCCAACAGTTCCTAAACAGACATCCAATGGCACAGTCACTGCTACCAACTCTCAACAGTTGGGATCTTGTGAAATTAAAGAGCTTCTGTTCAGATAAAGAGATTGTAACACGAGCTCAAAGGCAGCCCACAGAATGGGAGAAAATCTTCACTAACCATATATCTGATAGAGCTCTACTGTCCAGAGTGCACAAAGAACTTAGAAAACTAAACACCAAGGAAACCAATGGCCCAATTAAAAAATGGGCCCTGGAACTTAAAAGAAACTTTACCAGGGATGAAATTAAAATGTCTAACAAATATCTTAAAAAATTCTCCACTTCCTTAGCCATCAGGGAAATGCAAATCAAAACTTCCCTGAGATATCATCTCACTCCGGTCAGGATGGCAAAAATCCACAATACAAACAACAACAAGTGCTGGAGAGGATGTGGAGAGAGGGGAACTGTCCTACATTGCTGGTGGGAATACAGGCCATACAGCTAGTCTGGCGAGCCGTCTGGAGATTCTTTAAGAAATTAAAGATTGAAATGCCATATGACCCTGCTATCCCACTTTTGGGAATAACCCCCCATACAGCAGAGGTTCACCTCGATAGCACAAGCACGACCATGTTCATAGCAGCACTGTTTACAATAGCAAAGACATGGAATCAACCCAAATGTCCAACAGTTGACGAGTGGATAAGGAAACTGTCGTGCATCTATACAATGGAGTACTACTCAGCCATCAAAAATGATGAATTACTGGAATTTGCCGGGAAATGGATGTCATTAGAAACAATTATATTAACTGAAGTATCCCAGACCCAGAAAATTAAGCGCCGTATGTACTCCCTAATAGGTGGCTCCTAGTACCAAAGCCACCCAGCCCACCTTGAGACACTCATAGGTAAATCTATGTATTACCTACAGTAATTGCAAGGATTATGAATAGGAGGGATGGGGTTGGAGGGCCACACCAGAAACAAGGAGAGAAGTGACCATGTTACAGCAGAGAAAATAGGCCTCCATCAAGGACTGCAAGTCAGTAATGTGACACCTGGTTAAGTTCACAGACATTTGTTCCTGATCATTTACAACTAAGGGGGTATGAACTCACCAGAAGGGGAAGGCATATAGTCCGGCAGATGAAAAAGTAACCATTTTGCAAATGGGTGATTGACCACTCCCATTGGCAAATGCCATATGACCCTGCGATCCCACTTTTGGGTATAAGTATTACATGTACCCTTGAATGTGCTCTTATAATAAGACTCCAGTTTAACAGCTTTTTGTCTCTGGCCAGGGGGTGACATACAGTGCCCATCATGATGGAATGAAGGGCATTACAGGAGCAACAAAACTGCAAAAGAAAATCAACAAACCACTATCCAGAACTGCAGAGACTCTATATCAACCACCTAGAACTAGGCCAGACTAATCTCTCCCCATCCTGAAGCTCAGGGACATTTGCGGAAGAGGGGGCGGTAAGAGTGTAAGAGCAAAAGGATGAGAGGAGCAATGATTTGCAAGATACTCCACACAAGTTAGGGCCGAAGCAATCATAATAGGACTTTGCATGCCCTGCGCAATGTCCAACACACTATTGACCTCACAAAGTCTAGCATCTGCTAAAGGCACCAAGATCCTTGGAGGCAAGGGATTGACAGCCACAGTAGTGTTCCTATGCTTAAGGGGAACACAGGAAAGGGTTCAGGGAAAGGACACTGGGTTCTTGTTTGTCATCGGAGAGGAGGGCCCAGAGGAAAGTCAGGCATGCACAAGAAAGGACGCTGGGAATCGGGGCGGGAGGCACGGGGGGATGGAGAGGGAGGGATGAGGGGAGGAGGTGCAGGGGGTTCAGGGGGAGGAGGAGGGAGGGAGGGAACTGGTGTACCTATTAAGTTTGTATGAGCTGAAATAATAATAAAAATGTATTATAAAAAAAAGAAATGAGGATTGTAATTGTCATAAGTATTTTTTGGGTTGGCAAGGACATATGTGTACATATGTATATATATATTAAGCAAATGTCTATATTTTCTTCAGTCTCGTATTCCTTTATCATGTAATGTATCATCAACTGAATTAATATTAATTCTGAAGTGCTGGGTCATCTGCCTTATGCTTAAATTGTGTGATACGAAGAGAATAAGCATTCCACAAGAGACTGCTATCTATATTTGGAGAAAAATTAATGTGCTTTCAGGTGTATGTGGGATAGTTATATCCTGTTGTGTGGAATTATGATCTGGTCATTGTCTTCCTTTGAGTTAAGTGTAACATAAGGAGATGGGGTTGAATGCTGATAACTGTCAACTTGATGAACTTTAGAATCATCCTGTGAGACATGTCCTTGGGTGTGTCTATGACAGTATTTCCAGAGAGGACCAGCTGAAGGGGAAAGATTTGCCTTCAAATTGGCATCTTCTAATAGCAGTCCAAGGAGAAAACAGTTTTGCCTGGACACCTGTCTTTTTCTTCCTGAATGTTTGTGTCTACAGTTGCTGTCCTCTGTTGAATGAAAACCCAGATTCTTTGGTCTTTCAACATGGACTACAGGCCAGTAGCTCTCCAGGGAGCTCCAGGCCTGCAGCTCCACCTTGGGGCTGTGGAGGTATCCAGCTCCATGGATGGAGAAGCTGCAGGTTTCTGTGACCTTTCAGTATGCAGATGGGCATTGTTGGAATACCCAGATCCTCTCATGTAAGCCACTCTAATAAATCATCATTTTACAATATAAAAAATGTACAATGCTAAGAATCCTCTTAGTAGCCATCTTGATATAAGGAGGGGAAGTGATTTTAGATATGGGTTGAGAAAACAGAAAATTAGTTGTATCAGGCTTGCCTTGAACCTACTGAGGGACTTCCAACTTACTTTATAAGCCAATTTGAATTTTATGTTACTGAAAAACAGCTGAGAAATTGCTAGCCAATTAAAATCCTAACCTTAAACTAGGAGGAAGTATCATTGTTAATGGAGAAGTATTGGAGACATCCTCATTAGAGTAAGAAATCAGAAGAGATTGCTATTATCTGATCTATAACTTCATATTGTTTTACACACCATAACCAATGAACTGTGACATAATGAAGAAAAAATTTTAGAAATGAAGTCTTACAGATATTATTTATAACTCCTGTTACTTTTCATTTGGAAGACAAAATAGTCAACTGAACTATAATGAGAGAATTTAGAAGTGTGACTGAAAGCCAGCTACAGTGAAAAGTCTACACTTTCTCCCTGTTACCAATAATCAGTTTTCAAATATGATGAATTAATTCTTCGGGCTGTAGTTACGTGTACGTGTGTGTGTATGTGCACATATGTGTGTTAATACGTGGAAGCAGAGGACAATCTCAAGTGTTGTTCTTCAGGGGCCATCTGCCTTGTTTTTTGACTTTCACTGGCTTGGACTTGATGGAGTAAGTTAGGCTGGCTGGTGAGCAACTCACAAGGATACACCTGTCCCCATCTGTTCATTGCTGGGATCACAAGCACACACCACCATGACTGGATTTTTTTTTTTAAACAAGGGTTCTGGGAATCAAGCTAAAGTCCTTATGCTCTCAAGAACTTTACTGACAGAACTATTTCTCTATCTCCATGATTTCCTTTTTAATTGAAATAAATAATATCAGAGTCATATTTTAAAATAAAAGCACTTAGTAAAGGGCAAACATTTCTGAACAATCTATGGTATTTGTAGGGATTCAGGTCCACTCAGATAACACAACCAATCATAACAAAAGTGATATAATTACTTTTGGTCCTCACTAAGGCAATGGACTACAAATATTTAATGGCTTAAAACTTCATTTCCTAGCCTTTTAAAAACTTTATTTAGCATTTTATAATTCTTTTACTGCTATATACACAAATACAGTAAATTTATATTTCACCCCCTAATTCCCAATCCCATCCCTACCCCTTTCCCCTACAACCCTTCTTCTCCTCTGCCAGTCTGTCTCCTATTTTCAAGTCTTTTCACATGTGACTCACTGGGTTTCATCTGGTTTGCCTTTGATGACATATGCCTGAGATCATGGATCTCATTGGATCATGAATTATATATCAGCAAATATACTATTAAGGAAGGCATTTTCTTTCTTTTCTTCATCAGTATTCGTCCTCATTAGTCTCTCAGGGAGGTGTAGAGCCTCTTCTGATCTTTCCTGTTTCGTGGTGAAAAGTTGACAGGACAAATCTGTACAAACCTTTATTTGTTCAGAAGTTCATCTCAATAGAATCGCTAAACACTTAGTTCCAAGGATATTCACGAAGTTATCTTTCATTCACTTATTCTGGGGAGGGAGGGAGGGGGAGAGAGAGAGAGACGGAGATTCTAGGGTTGGAGAGGTGGCTCAGGGTTAAGCCTCCGCCTTGCAGGCGGAAGGTCCTGAGTTCGGATCGCAGATCCCACGTATAGACGCCAGGCGGAAGCGGGGGGCGGCCTGCGTTTCTGGTCCTGGTAGGGCGGAGCCTGTGATTCCCGGGGCAGAGTAAACAAGAAGGAGGTGGAGGCATCCCTGGTGGTTCCCGAATTCGTCCGTGGTTCTACACACACACAGACACATACATACACACACACGCACAACTGAATAAATAATAATAAAAAAATTTAAAAAAAAGAAGTTAAGAAGACAGACAGACAACTCTACCCATTTTGAGCATACCTCCAGGTAGATATAATTTCCTTAAAACTGAGGAGTAGACTCTTGGCCAGATAATTGTCAAACCCAGCTGGATTCATTTCAAACTGCAATCTGAGATATTAATGTTATCAGGGAAACTGGCAGCAAGGTCCATCTGAATCCCTAACAATTCCTTTGCTTGGGTACAGTTCTGCTTCCCTCTTGTCCTCCTTTTTCACTTACTTTGACATTTTGAGACAGTCATTTGAGTAGCAGTGGTTCTAATGTGGTTCTCTTTCTAATAAAAGGCTCAGAGACCATTGGAGGATATTAACAGATCAATGCTTTAAAACCCAATTTGCTACATGGAAGAGCAGGTGCTTGCCTGTGAGTCACTGTGCTCCCCAGTGTCCGGCCAATTTCCTGAGAGATTATCTTGCAGGGACAGATCAATTAGCTTCTGAGGACACACCAGGAATCAGGGATATTTTCCCGGTGCCAATGAGTCGTAGTGATTGTTTGATTTTTTTCCTATTGTAGACCAAAACTTCCAGTGACTTTTCCATGTTATCTGGTTAGAAAGAAAAGATGGTAATTCTAGGTGGTTGGTGATTGCAGAGTTGTTTTAAAAGATATCTTTCCAGATGTGTTTTGGAATGTTGCTAGGATACATCTAATCAGGATCCCTGTGACTTGAGGCTGTGATGGAGATAATTTTCTTTTTTCTTTTAAATTCTTTAAGTGTTTCACACATGAATACCATGAACTAACATTTTCCTCCCTTAATTTCCAATCCCATCTCCCTTCCTCTTCCCATCACCACCCTTCCTCTCCCCACTCCAGACTCCCTCCCACCTTTAGGTCTTTCAATATTTCTGGCCCACTGAGTTTTCTCTGCCCCTGATGATCTGTGCCCAAGCACCTGCTAGAGCATGAATCCCCCACGTGATGGAGATTTTTGTATTATCTCAGCTTTCATTCTCACACCTGTGGCACCCACATCACAGGTATCCAGGTTTTCATGTATTTTTGTGTGACCTGAGAATCCTCCTGGTTCATCTTCCTCCCCCACCCCCATTTTCCAGCATCTCCCTCCTCCATGGTATTTAAGTCTCAGTTGAGAGTCTGGTAAGTCAGAGCAGAAGTTGATGGGAGAGTTAGAGGGCAAGGGTTCCCATGGCTAAAGTATTAGTTGCTTTCATCCAGCAGCCATCCTATGCTGATGTCCTCTGAGTGACCCTCATTGACAGATCTAAGTAGAGGAGTAAACCTGAAAGACAATGCCATAGTCTATAATGAGTGAGTTAGATTTAGGCAGCTGAAGCTTAAAGTTCTTTCTTATAAGGAGTTGAGATGGGAATACCAGAAGTCTATGTTACAGCTAGCTGGGTCTTCTCAATGTAGGCACTTCCTAAAACGTAGGAATTTTTAGAGCATTGTTTTGAATGATGACAGCCACACCATGGGATTAGATACACTGTTTGTATAAAATTACTAAATTAATTTATAGTTCTATACAGCATCATAACATGGAATTCTGAATGGTTCTTGTAGCCGTTCAACTGCATAACTGATGATAAAATCATCATTAAATGGCTTAAGGGACCAAGGGGTTTATTTTCTCTTATGATTTCAGGTTACAGTTGTTTGTACAGCCTACTGCAATTCCAAGGGCTGAGGGAATGGCCACACCATCTCCACATAATAGTTGAGAGAGGGACGCTCCTTCCTTACCAGACTAGCTTGTCTAGACAAATATACACAAAGATACTCCCTTTTCTTAAACAGTTCCCTTCATTTTATTCACCTGCCTGGCGACTAATCCCACCCACAATGGGCTGGGGCCTTTCCCATTCACTAAACAATCTCCTGAAGGTTGGCTTTGGGATTAACTCAACTACAAAATCTCTATAAATGTGCCCAGAGCTCAAACCCTCAACCATTAAGTAGACACCTGTGTCTAACTATGACAATCCAGAAAGGTATATAACTTACACTTACTTATAACTATTGCACTTACAATAAATTAAAAACAATATGGATACTTTTCACCCCACCCCGCTCCGCCGGTCGGGAGGCGTACGCGAGATCCAGCCGGGCCTCACCGCGCGCTCTAGGACCCCAGGTCAGCCCACAGGGACCCGGCTCCGACTCCCACCATCCAGCCGGAGCCGCGCGGGGGCCGAGGGTCGAGGAGGACCTCCCCCTGCGCCCGGGCCCCGCCCCAGCTGCCCTCGGATTAAATAGCTCCACGCCGACGCGCCCATCCTCCCTTTTCACCCCACCCTGCTCCGCCGGTCTGGACACGCGCGCGGTCCACCCGGGCCTCACCCCGCGCCCTAGGTAAGTCCCCGTTCGGCCCCGCCCACCAGTACCCCAGGCCAAATAATTCAGTTTAGTGAAATTGAGAGATCTTAATAGTTAAAATGACAATGCCAAAGTCAAAGTGCAAATCCATGAGAAGCAACACTCAAGTAAACAAATTTCCCACTGAAGAAATTAATCCCATAATGTTAGACTCCAACAAGAACAAACCCGCGGAAAAAGGCCAAGAAAGCCTGACCCAGGATAACGACTTTCAAAATATGATCATTACCATGTTCAATACTATGAAAGAGGAAATCCGGGAGGAATTACATAATCGAATCAATCGCTTTGAAGAGGAACACAACAGACATCTGGAGGAGTTGAGAAAAACAGTGCAAGAAACAAAAAGTGGCATAGAGCAGTTAAAACAAACTCAAGCAGAGTTTAAAACTGAGCTAAAAGACAAGTTATCTTCAACCCAGAACGCCACAGAGAGTCTTATCAACAGAACTAATGAAGCAGAAAACAGAATTTCAGACCTTGAAGATAAAGTGGGAGTACTAACCAGCTCAATGGAAGAGGCTGTTAAAGCCAAAAAGATACTTGAGAGAAATATCCAAGAGATATGGGACACTCTGAAGAAGCCTAACATGCGTATTCATGGAATACCGGAGCAAGAATCTCAAAATACCACCCCTGAGGAAATTTTTCAAACAATCATCAAGGAAAACTTTCCTCATCTAAAAAAAGAGAGGCCCATTCATATACAAGAGGCATTCCGCACCCCAAACAGATACGACCAAAATAGAAGCACACCGTGGCAAATAATAGTTAAAACACTCCACATTCAAGATAAAGAACTGGTGCTGAGAGCTTCAAGGGAGAAAAAACAAGTCACTTTTAAAGGCAAACCTACTAAAATAACAAATGACTTCTCAGTCGAAACAGTAAAAGCAAGAAGAGCTTGGAGAGACATACTTCAAGTATTGAATGAGCAAAAATGTCAACCCAGGCTGATTTACCCTGCAAAACTATCAGTCATGATCGAGGGAGAAAGAAAAATTTTCCAGCACAAAGACAACTTTAAGGGATACATGGCCACCAAACCAGGCCTTCAAAAACTGCTAGAAATGATACTCAAGCATGAAGAAAAAAACAGGCATATCCAGGAGAACAGAAGGCAAATATAACACCATTAAAAGCGAAGCAATATACTTATAAAAGCTACTAAACATAATAAATGTCTGGAATTAACAATAGTTTCTCCATTATAACACTAAATGTTAATGGACTTAATTCACCGATCAAGAGACACAGATTACAAACTTGGATTAAAAATCACAATCCATCAATCTGTTGCCTGCAGGAAACCCATCTCACCACAAAAGATAGGCACGCTCTAAAAATAAAAGGCTGGTCAACAATTCTACAAGCAAATGGAAGCAGAAAACAGGCAGGGGTAGCCATTATGCTATCAGACAAAGTGGATTTCAAACCAAAAAAAATTATAAGAGACACGGATGGATACTACATTTTAGTCACAGGTACAATTCACCAGGAAGATTTCACAATACTGAACATATATGCACCCAATACGGGCCCCTCCACATTCATTAAGAAAACCCTACAGCATCTAAAGCAAGAAATCAACCCCCAAACGATAAATCTTGGGGACTTCAACACCGCCCTCTCTACATGGGATAGATCAACAGGTCAAAAGCTTAACAGAGACACTTTGGAACTTAATCAAACCCTGAAAGAAATGGACCTCACAGATCTCTATCGAACTTTTCACCCACGCACCAAAGAATACACATTTTTCTCAGCAGCACACGGAACTTTCTCCAAAATAGATCACATATTGGGCTACAAAATGAATCTACACATATACAAGAAAGTTGAAATTCTAACCTGTGCCCTATCAGACCACCACGGCCTAAAGCTGGACATCCACAACACATCAAACAAGAGAAAATACACTAACTCCTGGAAACTTAACACTATGATGCTGAATGAGAACTGGATTCAGGAAGAAATTAAAAAGGAAATTCAAGATTTCCTGAAAGTGAATGATAACGAAAATACAACTTACCAAAATCTCTGGGACACAATGAAAGCTGTTCTAAGAGGTAAGTTCATAGCTCTTAATGCCCACGTCAAAAAAATGGAAACATCAGAAATAAACAACTTAACAATGCAGCTTAAAGCTTTAGAGAAACTAGAGCAATCTGATCCCAAAAGCAGTAGAAGAGAAGAGATTAGCAAAATAAGGGGCAGAAATATCTGAAATCGAGACTAAGAAAATGATAGAAAAAATCAACCAATCAAAAAGCTGGTTCTTTGAAAAAATCAACAAGATTGATACACGCTAGCTAAACTAACCAAAAGCAAGAGAGAGAAAACCCAAATTAACAAAATTAGAAATGAACATGGAGTTATCACTACTGATACCCAAGAAATCCAGAGAATTATAACATCATATTTCAAAAACTTATACTCTGTGAAGTTTGACAACACAAAAGAGATGGATGAATTTCTAAGTAAACACAACTTACCTAAATTGAATCAGGAAGTTGTGAATTATTTAAATAGTCCTATAACATATAAGGAAATTGAGGAAGTAATCTCGAATCTTCCCACCAAAAAATGTCCTGGACCAGATGGATTCAGCACAGAGTTCTACCAGACATTTAAGGAGTTAATAACACCAATACTCCTTAAACTGTTCCATCAAATAGCAAAGGAAGGAACACTACCAAATTCCTTCTATGAAGCTAATATCGTTTTAATCCCAAAACCTAATAAAGATTCACTTAAAAAAGAAAACTATAGGCCGATCTCCCTGATGAACACAGACACAAAGATTCTCAACAAAGTCTTAGCAAATCGGATTCAAAAACATATTAAAAAGATCATTCATGGGGACCAAGTAGGCTTCATCCCCGGCACACAAGGTTGGTTCAACATACGCAAATCAATAAATGTAATTCATCATGTAAACCAGTCCAAAGTCCAAGACCACATGATACTCTCGATAGATGCAGAAAAAGCTTTTGACAAGATCCAACAGCCCTTTATGATCAAAACCCTAGAGACAGTGGGAATGGAAGGACCCTTTATCAATATAATAAAAGCTGTATACAACAAGCCCACAGCAAGGATTATGCTCAATTGGAACAATTGGAAGCATTCCCACTTCGATCAGGAACTAGACAAGGCTGTCCACTCTCACCACTTCTATTCAATATTGTACTTGAAGTCTTAGCTGAAGCCATAAGACAAGAAAGGGACATAAGAGGGATTCAAATCGGCAAGGAAGAAGTCAAGCTATCCCTATTTGCAGATGACATGATCTTATACCTGAGGGATCCCAAAAACTCCACCAGGAAGCTCCTGGAACTAATTGAGAAGTTCAGCAGGGTGGCAGGATACAAAATAAATGTGCAAAAATCAGAGGCCTTCCTATATGCCCAGAATGAAAGAAGTGAAAAAGCCTTGAGAGAAACCATGCCATTTACTATAACCCCTAAAAAAATGAAATACCTTGGTATAAACCTAACTAAGGAGGTAAAAGACCTTTACAATGAAAACTTTAAAACCCTAAAGAAAGAAATTGCAGAAGACACCAGAAGGTGGAAAGACCTCCCTTGTTCCTGGATTGGCAGAATCAACATTGTAAAAATGACCATCCTACCAAAGGCAATATACAGATTCAATGCTATACCAATCAAAATCCCAAAGCAATTCTTCAAAGAAGTTGACCAAACAATCTCAAAGTTCATATGGAGGCACAAAAGACCCAGGATAGCAAAAACAATCCTGAGTAACAGAAACACAGCTGGAGGTATTACCATACCAAACCTAAGTCTATACTACAAATCCATAGTTATAAAGACAGCCTGGTACTGGCTCCAAAATAGACACACAGATCAATGGATAAGGATTGAAGACCCAGATATAAGCCCACAAAGTTACAGCCATTTGGTCTTTGACAAAGGGGCCCAAAGAATCCAATGGAAAAAGAATAGCATCTTCAACAAATGGTGCTGGCAAAACTGGATCTCCACATGCAGAAGATTAAAGCTGGACCCGTACTTGTCACCATGTACAAGACTTAATTCCAAATGGATCAAGGACCTTGATATCAGGCCAGAGACTTTAAAAACCATAGTTGAAAGGATAGGGAACTCCCTCGAGCTGATTGGGCTAGGCCAACACTTCCTAAACAGACATCCAATGGCACAGTCACTGCTACCAACTCTCAACAGTTGGGATCTTGTGAAATTAAAGAGCTTCTGTTCAGATAAAGAGATTGTAACACGAGCTCAAAGGCAACCCACAGAATGGGAGAAAATTTTCACTAACCACATATCTGACAGAGCTCTATTGTCCAGAGTGCACAAAGAACTTAGAAAATTAAACTCCAAGGAAAACACTGGCCCAATTAAAAAATGGGCCCTGGAACTTAAAAGAAACTTTACCAGGGATGAAATTAAAATGTCTAACAATTATCTTAAAAAATGCTCCACTTCCTTCGCCATCAGGGAAATGCAAATCAAAACTTCCCTGAGATATCATCTCACCCCGGTCAGGATGGCAAAAATCCACAATACAAACAACGACAAATGCTGGAGAGGATGTGGAGAGAGGGGAACTCTCCTACATTGTTGGTGGGAATGCAGGCTCATACAGCCACTCTGGCGAGCCGTCTGGAGATTCTTAAAGAAATTAAAGATTGAAATGCCATATGACCCTGCTATCCCACTTTTGGGAATAACCCCCCATGCAGCAGAGGTTCGCCTCGATAGCACAAGCTCGACCATGTTCATAGCAGCACTGTTTACAATAGCAAAGTTATGGAATCAACGTAAATGTCCAACAGTTGACGAGTGGATAAGGAAACTGTGGTACATCTATACAATGGAGTACTACTCAGCCATCAAAAATGATGAATTACTGGAATTTGCTGGGAAATGGATGTCATTAGAAAGAATTATATTAAGTGAAGTATCCCAAACCCAGAAAATTAAGCACCGTATGTACTCCCTAATAGGTGGCTCCTAGTACCAAACTCACCCAGCCCACATTGAGACACTCAAAAGTAAACCTATGTAACACAGTAATTGCAAGGATTATGAACAAGAGAGATGGGTTAGGAGGGCCACACCAGAAACAAGGAGAGAGGAGACCATGTTACAGCAGAGAAAATAGGCCTCCATCAAGGTCTGCAAGTAAGTAATGAGAAACCTGGTTAAGTTCTTTCCTGATCTCACCAGAAGGGGAGGGCATATAGTCTAGCAGATAAAAAGTAATCATTTTGCAAATGGGCGATGGACCCCTCCCTCAGTGAGGTTTCCTACTCTTATTACATCTACCCTTGAATGTGCTATTACAACAAGACTCCAGTTTAACAGCTTTTTGTCTCTGGCCAGGGGGTGACATACAGTGCCCAGCAGAATGGAGTGAAGGGAATTGCAGGAGCAGCAAAACTGCAAAAGAAAATCAACAAACCACAATCCAGAACTTCAGAGACTCTATATCAATCACATAGAAGTAGGACAGCCTAATCTCTCCCCATCCTGGAGCTCAGGGACATTTTTGGAAGAGGGGGCGGTAAGATTGTAAGAGCAAAAGGATGGGAGGAGCAACGATTTGCAAGATTCTCAACAATAGTTGGGGCCAAAGCAATCATAATGGGACTTTGCATGCCCTGCGCAATGTCTAGCGCACTGTTGCCCTCATAAAGTCTAGATCTGTTAAGGGCACCGAGACCCCTGGAGGCAAGTGATTGACAGCCATAGTAGTGATCTTATGCTTAAGGGGAACAAGAGAAAGGGCTTATGGAAATGCCACTGGGTCCTTATATGTCATCGGAGAGGAGGACCCAGTGGAGAGTTAGGCGTACACAATAAAGGACTCTCTGGGAATTGGGGGGGAGGCACTGGGGGAAGGGGAGGGGGAAGAGGGGGGAGGGAGGGAACTGGTAAAAAATTTTAAAATGTATAATTAAATTTTTAATAAAAAAACAATATGGATAAAGTTTCTTCTTAGAAATACATATGTATTAAATTATATGTAACATAAAGAAGTAATTGTTGGGGCTGGAGAGATGGCTCAGGGGTTAAGACTGTCTAAAAAATAGAAGGACCTAAGTTTGAATCCTGGATCCCATGTAATAAATCCCAGACAGAAATAGCAGGTGGAATCTGGGAAATTTCAGATCGAAGCAAGAAGGAGGTAGAAGCAACACAGGATGATTCCCAAAGTCACCCTTGGTCCTCCACAAGGACACACACACACACACACACACACACAGACACAGACACAGACACACACAGACACTGTCATAGTTAGGCACAAGTGTCAACTTGACATTGAGGGTTTAAGCTCTGGGCACATTTGTAGAGAATTAATGGTTGAGTTAGGCCCAGAGCGAACTTGCAAGAGATTGTCTAGCTGATGGGGAAGGTACAGCCTATGGTGCGTGGGACTAGGCCCTGAATAGAATATTGAGAGATGATTGAGAAAGTTGGCATTCTCATGTACACTTGGCCAGACATGCTGGTCTGGCAAGTAAGGATCATCCTTCTCAGCCATTACATAGAGATGGTGTGGCTAGTTCTCTCAGCCCTGGTGTTGGCGTGAGCTCTCCTGTCAAGCTGGACTGAGAACTGTAACCAAACACTGTAAGTGACAATAAAACCCTTGTTCCCTTAAGCCATTTGATGGTAACTTATCAGCAATCATGCAGGCAAACTGCAACAGAATTTGGTACCAGGAGTGGGATGTTGATGATGAATCTGTCATGTGGATTTTGAATGGTTTTGTTGGAGGAACTTTGAAATGTTTGAAGCTTTTAAGTTTGTGGATTACAAATACCATTCTGCAAAGTACAATGGGCCATTTGGATAATGAAAATGCTGAGAGAGTTGTGGATTGTTTGGGCCCAGTTTATGATAGGGGGAATGAGGACATTGGTAAAGTTGAATTTAAAGACGATGGACTGGTTTGCTTGGTAGAGGAGAGCTATATTGAGGCCATAAGCTCTGGATGTGGAAAGGGCAGGCAGCATAATAGAAATAAGTATTGATTGATGGAGGAAAACTAGTGACTTGCACTGGGCAGTGGAAAACATGAATACCATTGTATGGTAATTTTATGGTTTGAAAGCCTAAATTGTAGCCATTTCTTGCCCTTTGGAAGTTTCGGCTACTTAGAAAGAGGCTTTTCCAGAGTCAGCATGCTAAAGTTGGTACATCTGTAGCTAAAGTGGATCAAGCTATGTTTCAACGTTGCTTCGGAGTCTGGCAGCGTCCCCCAGGCGGTACTGGTTTTGGTGTACAATTACGGGGCTCATGGAGAGCAGTAGAAGCTTGGCACCAAATTGCAGGCATATAGTTCCTGCAAGGAAAGGCGAAGCTTATGGCTGTGGAGGTGAACCCAGAGTGGTGTTTGAGATGCCAGACCATGGGATGTATGTTAAGGACAGCTGTGAGTGGAGATTCAGCCTGGTTCAGAGGAACTCTGCTTCTACACTTGGAACTGCAAACAGGGCCTGGGATTGCCTAGAACCTTTGAGTTGGACTTGATTCTAATTTGGTATTTTCTTATTGTGTCAAGATGCTTGTATTTTGATGTTTTATCTGTTTTAGCATATTTAACTTTGTGAGGGTTGTCCAGCCTAAAGCCTGCTCTCTGAAGAATGACACATTAGCATCTAAAATGCACAGTTGTTAGGTAGATTCCTCCCTTGAAAGTTGAGTTTTTCTTCTTGTCTGCATAAACAATGGCAGGTAAATTCCTCCCTCTGGGAGTTGAGTTTACCTCCTGTCTGTTCTTAGATTGCTTTTGTTCTTCTCAGAACTGGTGAGGCTAAAACTTCTCCTTACAGTTCCTTCCCTATACATTTGAGATATATTAATGCATGGACCAGGTAACTTTGCTTTGAGACATACATTGTCCATTCCCTTTTAGCAACTAAGTGTCATGTCTGCTTTTAACTCTACCTGGAGACATCACATCTAGTCCCATACAACAAGTAGATATCACTCCTGCCTTTTCTTTGTTAGCTGGAATGTATACATTTTACATAATCCTGTAAAGAATTTGGTCCTGCTCTTCTTTGATTGTTTTCCCATAAATACTCATGTATGTTACAATAAAATTGACTTAGATGATAGAGTACATCCTAGACTCCCTCTGACATGATGCCTGATCAATTCCTACTGTTCCCACTTCTGTTTCCTGGATGTAAGTCTGGGTTTATGTTGGTTCCTGGGCTTGGACATAACTTATTTATTTATTTATTTTATTTCCACTCATACAAACTTAACAGGTACACCAGTTCCCTCCCTCCCTCCACCTCCCCCTGACTCCCCTGCTCCCCCCTCCCCTCCCTCCTCCCTCCCCATCTTCCAGTGCCTCCCCCCTAGTGGCTCCCCCCCAATCCCCAGAGAATCTTTTAATGTGCATGCCAAACTCTCCTCTGGGTCATCCTCTCCGATGAGGTGCAAGGACCCAGGGGCATTTCCCAGAACGCTTTCCTGTGTTCCTCTTAAGCTTAGGAACACTACTGTGACTATCAGTCCCTAGCCTTCAAGGATCCTAGTGCCTTTAGTCCATGCTAGACTTTGTGGGGTCAATAGTGTGTTAGACATTGTGCAGGTCATGCAAAGTCCTATTATGATTGCTTCGGCCCTAACTTGTGTGGAGTATCTTGCATATCATTACTCCTCCCATCCTTGTGCTCTTACAATCTTACTTCCCCCTCTTCCGCAAATTTCCCTGAGCTTCAGGATGGGGAGACATTAGGCTGGCCCAGTTCCCGGTGGTTGATACAGAGTCTCTGATGTTCTGAATTATGGTTTGTTGATTTTTTTTCAGTTTTGCTGCTCCTGCAATGCCCTTGACTCCATCCTGATGTGCATTAGATGACACCCCCTGGCCAGAGATAAAAACCTGTTAAATTAGAGTCTTGCTATAAGAGTATATTCAAAGGTAGATGGAATAAAAGTAGGAGACCACGGAGAGAGGGGGTCAATTACCCATTTGCACAATGGTTACTTTCTATCTGGCAGCCTATATGCCCTGCCCTTCTGGTGAGATCATACCCCATCAGTTGCAAATGATCAGAAAGGAAAGTCTGTGAACTTAACCAGACGGACATAACTTATTTTGACTTGATAGACTCCCATAGTTAAAAGATTTGGGATATTTAAAGAAGGACTTTCAGTTCTAACATTTTAATAATTGAACTTTTAATGATTAACATTTTAAATTGGATTATAGAAACTTTTAATTTTGGACTTTTAGAGTTAATAAAATTAAATGTAGTCATATTATAAATAAGATAACTTTTAACACCTATGGGGACAAGGATTGAAGGTTAAAGTTTAAAAGTTCTATATTTTTGTGGCAAGTTGACAAGGGGTAGAGTGTCATAGGTGCAGATATCAACTTGATGGTTGGGAGTTTGGGCTCTGGGCACATTTGTAGAGAATTAATGGTTGATCTAAGGCCAGAACAAACCTGCAAGAGATTGTCTAGCTGATGGGGGAAGTTGCAGCCCATGGTGGGTTGGACTAGTCACTGGAATAAAATACTGAGAACTGATTGATTGAGAAAGTTGGCATCCTTGTATACACTTGGCCAGACATGCTGGTCTGGCCAGTAAGGATCGTTCCTCTCAGCCATTACATAGAGATGGTGTGGCCAGTAAGAGATAATAAAACTCTTGTTCCCTTAAATCGTTTGATTGTAATTTATCAGCAATCATGCAGGTGAACTACAACACACACATACACACACACACACACACAAATCAAAAGAAGTATTTATTTTCTGTCAAATGCAGACAAGATGTATGTGGGATGTGAAAGGAGAGAGGAACTATGAGTAGGGGAAGGTGCCTAAGAGGCAAGGAGAACAGAGGAGGTTAATGATGGAAAAGAAAGACAAATCTCATATATTCTCTCTCATGGGAAGAAATTAGATTTATCCCTCTGTATATGACATAAATGTGCACCTACATATATGTGACATGAAGGCAGAGGGAACTATCATGAGGAGGAAGAGAGTCAGCAAGAATGGGGAGGGAAAGAAGGAATAAGAAAGAGGGGGTAAGTATGGGAAAACTATAATGCTATAAATTTATTAAATGTTATAATGAAACCTATTATTCTGTAAGCTAGCCAAAAATTGATAATAATGAAAATGAAAGTAATTGTTAAGCCCTAGTTACATAGATTACAGAATTACAGCTAGAGATTGGGGAGAAGAATAAGGATAGGTGTAAGCTGAATTTTATGTTGATAGTATTCATAGATACTTACATATTAGATTATTAGAATATATTATAATATGAAGTGTATTGGTCAGTTACAAAATTATGAGGCTAGTTAGCACTTACTCATATAATGTTCTAAGCACTGTAAATATTATCAACTCACTCAATTCTTTTTTCTTTCATGAGTGTATATGTGTGTGCGTGTATCAGAGGGTACTGTATGTGCCTATGGAGGCCCAAGGGTGACTTCAGGAATCATTCTGAATTGCTCTACCTCATTTTTGGTTTGCTCTGGGTTTTCACATCTTCTGTCTTCCAGGGTAGGTATTACAGGATGCCACCATTTCCATGTAGCATTTTTACATGGGATCTGGGTTCCTTCTGCTTTGAGACAGAAGTTACCTAAGCTCTTTTCAGCACCCAATTCACTATATTCTTAAAGGTCATATAAGGTGAGATTATTACTTTCATTTTCATTAAAAAATGGAGGTTCAAAAAGACAACTAACTAGCCTGGCCTCTCCCAACTGAATTGGGATTCAAGCCCAGCTTCTCACCTCAAGTCTTGGTTTGTTAATCACAAGTGTATAGATGATGCTTTTCTGTGAATCTAAGGTCTACAGAGAAAGAAGAGAAAACTTTCTAGTGGAGTTGAGGACGTGTGCAGGGAAGACAGCTGCCTGGTATTAGTCAGGGGGATGAGTTAGGTGGCTGTGTTTGGATGACTTTTCAGTGGACTAGTTACTCTTCAGTTTCTCAGACATAATGTTTACTCATAGCAGAGTCTTTCTGCATTGATTTTCATAAGAGAATTTTGAATGACTATTGACTATGCAGGTCTTCCCTTTTTGTTACAATGGTGAACTAGCTGTGGTTAGATGAAGTTCATGCCTCTTTGTATTGCCTCAAGATTTATCATCTATCGAGCAAATATTGACTTCTTGGATTAAATTGCAATGCCTCCTGCAATAGAAGCTCATATTTGTCTGAGGATGCATCTGTGGCATAGTGTAGGGAAGTGAATAGTGGTCTATTCATCAATAGGAAGGCCTGGGATGGATCCCTTTTTTTTTTTTAAGCGAGAGGTTGTCAGAGAGTGATCTGTGGAGTAGCAGGGCCAGAATCCTTGGGGAATTTTTAGAAATACAAATTCTTCAGTCTTTCCTCTGTTTCATGGAATCTGAATCTGAAGAGGGGCAGGCAAAGGTATGCTGTTAAGTGTTTAACAACCAGCTTCCTGGGAAAAAATCATGTATTTATGTATATATATTTATATAACTTTATTGATATCTAGGATGTGTAGTACATTTAGAAATAACAATAAAACACATAATAGTGTTTTATAATAGTGTTTACTACAAATTTCATGCAGCTGGCTCTTTTTCAGTCTGCCTTTATTGCCTTTTGCAAAACTCTTCTATTAGAGACAAGCTTAGATGCAATTGATAAATGAGTGTAGTTCCTATATGAGTGCTAGTTGATATTTTAGTTTACATTCCGGAGTGAGAGGAAAGTGAAAACAAAAGGAAGATGCATGCAGAATGTCACTTGAACATTAATGTTGAGCAGCTTCCTGACTGAATCAGATGATTTTTCAAATCTCCGAAGACCATTTCCTTAACTTCTTTTTAAAAAATTTCTTGCTACTTATAATGCAATAGCTCCAAGTAGACACACTTTTAAGCTTACTATCAACTTTTATCTGTGATTACTGAAATTTAAACAGTTGACAAAATAGTAAGTCAAGTCCAGATGTATAGGACTTGCCTGCTTCTTTGGTGTGAATATATCCAACATGGAGAATTTCCTGTTACATCATGAGCATCATTCATGTCCTGAATGAGACATGAGGAAAACATAGCTGACATGTACAGCCTGTATACTTCATGCCACCTGCAAACACAGTAGACATGAATATCCGTGACAGCAGGGTAATAAAAATGCATTAAAACCATAGGAAGTGCTTTTATTGTAACTATTTTTAAAGTGTGCATGCATGTATGTGTGCATATACATATCTCATGACGTGTGTGTGTGTGTGTGTGTGTATGTGTGTGTGTGTGTGTGTGTGTAGGTCAGAGGACACCTTTCTAGAAGTTGGTTCTCTCCTTTCGCCCTGGTTTCTGAGGAATCAAACTCATTTTTTCAGGCTTGTGTGGCAAGTGAATTTATCAACCAAATTATCCTTCAGCACCATAGTTTGTTTTTCTTTAGTCATACATTGTTATGGCATTTAAAATAAAAAGAAAATGATGGCTGGCTTTAGTAACTATCTGCAGAGTTCCTGAAAATTAGACAGTTATCTTTCTGAGCTGGTGCAAATTCTTTAGGGGCCTGAGAATTCCAGAAATCTGTTTTAACGGGCCTTTGAAAAGGATGGATCTGAGACAAAATTTTTCTTTTCTCACCATATCTTTGGTCAGGTTTTTATTCATATAAACTGTTTTATTTGGCCTTTCTGAAATAAAACAGATTTTGATAACTTAGGTTGGAAGTGTCTTTTAAAATTTTTTTTATTATTTATTCAATTGTGCGTGTGTGTATGTGTGTGTGTGTGTAAAACCACGGGCGCATTCGGGAACCACCATGGACCGCCTCCACCTCCTCTTTGTTTACTCTGTCCTGGGAATCACAGGCTCCGCCCTACCAGGACCAGAAACACAGACCACCCCCACTTCCGCCGGGCATCTATATGTGGGGTCTAGGATCCGAACTCAGGACCTTCTGCCTGCAAGGCAGAGTTTAACCCCTGAGCCACCTCTCCAGCCCTGGCAGCTTCTTCTTTTATGGTGGTTTCTTTTCAGCTGTTGGTTTCTTGGGAGCAGCAACCCTCCTCCACCCCCACCCAACATCTTCAGTTTCTTAACAGTGACAGCCTCTTTCCTTTCTTCCTCTCCAAAGCCTGGTGCCTGAAGACCCCATACCTGATTTCATTGAAGTGTCAATGATATCAGATTTTGATATTTTAAACATTCAGGGACTGCTACCTTCTTTGCCATGGTTTTGTGATTTCTGGCAGGAAAAAAATGGTGCTCCAGAACATGGTCTTGGGATGAAAGTTTGGCTTTAACATGATTTTTGAGTTCCTCGTGGGTTGTTCTGTGGTGAATCTTCCTGCATGTTGCTCAGAAGGCTCTTTGGATTTCTGATCTTTGTAAGACTCTGCTGAGGTTAGCATTTGTCATCTTATGCATGGAAGGGTTATAATTACTCTTTGGAGAAGCACCTTTATGCCAAGTTCCATATGGTTCATCCAATTCCAAACATGCCTACCAGAAAAAAGTTTCAATGTATGCAGTTTGTGAGCTGGAATGACGCAGTAGTTAAAACCTTTGCCTTGAAAACAAAGGGACTAGAGTTCTAATGCTAGATACCATGTAAAAATGTGGGGCTGAAATGGTGGTGACTTCCAGCCCTGGAAGGCAGAGTCTGGGAAACCATAGAACAAAGCTAAAAACAATCCAAGATGATTCCTGAATTAACCCTGGTGCCTTCACAGACACACACAGTGATCTCTAAACACACACACACACACACACATGCACACGCACACGCACACACACTCTCAATGCAGCATGCTTATATTAAGCAGAGTAATTCTAGACATGGTTTTGAAAGTCTTTGACATAGTTAATCTTGGGTGTCAACTTGAGCATATCTGGAATTAACTAAGATCAGCTAAGACCACCTGAAGAGATTATCTGGATCAATACATTTACAATACAAAGACCAGCCCTAGATCTGATTGGAACCTCTCAGTAGTGGACCAGAAAGAAGGAACCACAGAACAGAAGACTGAAAAGAAGAGAGATTCTCCATGAATCCTCCAGCCTTCAGCTATCACCCACTAGCCAAGTGGATATTTGCAGTGACTTATCCTGCCTCCGGCTTCAACCACCAGCCATGTCGCCTCCCCATGAAAGACTGTTTCTCCCCTCTGGAACTGTAAGCTGAATAAATTTCCTTTTCTCCCTTAAGTTTTTGACTTTGGGTGTTCTTTCACAGCAATAGATGTAACCATAAAAGTCTTCATTATAGATGATGCAGGGTTCTCTGAGCTAGATAAGATGATGGTTTCTTAGTTTACTTTTGCTCGCTCACAGTCCCTGAGCAACAAGGACTTTTTGATGCCATCCCAGGCTTTAAGTTTCTTAAGAAGCCAGAGAGACTCTTTGATCTTCTTTTTTTTTATTTATTCAATTGTGTGTGCATGCGTGTGTGCGTGTGTGTATATGTATGTATGTGTGTGTGTGTAGAACCATGGGCAAATTCAGGAACCACCATGGACCGCTTCTACCTCCTCCTTGTTTACTCTGCCCTGGGATTCACATGCTCCGCCTTACCAGGCCCAGAAGCACAGGCTGCCCCCGCTTCCACCCGGCGTCTATACGTGGGGTCTAGGATCCGAATTCAGGACCTTCTGCCTGCAAGGCAGAGGCTTAATCCCTGAGCCACCTGTCCAGCCCCTCTTTGATCTTCTTATAACCATCAACTGCATCTTCGATCATTGAAGGAAATTGGAGAACTTTCTTAGTGAAATGACCCTTGGACATGCTGGTCAGGCCAAAGCAACAAGAACCAAGAAGATGACACATACTCCTTTTAATTGTGTTCACTCTACAGTGCCAATGATGTCAAGATTTTGGTTGTTTTAAACATGCAGTCTCCTCAACA
The DNA here is from genome assembly GCA_023101885.1 of Typhlomys cinereus. Classification (NCBI taxonomy): domain Eukaryota; kingdom Metazoa; phylum Chordata; class Mammalia; order Rodentia; family Platacanthomyidae; genus Typhlomys; species Typhlomys cinereus. Next base: position 10,858,134 of record JALPQD010000012.1, read on the forward strand.
CACATTTCCAAAAGCACCCTGGCCATAATGGTGAGTCCTATTAACATGAATTTGGGGAATTTGAGCCATAGCTCTACCTGTATCCTGAGAATCAACACTTCTCTAATGACTTGCTAATTTACTGACTTCACAAGGTGGTCTGTTGTTTCTGTGAAAGTTGGTGTGAATAAATCCCTGAGCTGGTCAAACGGGAACCTTAAAAATAGCTGGCAAGTGTCATTTTTGTCCATGATTATTCCTTCCCAATAGGTATGGATATGAGGGGAGGAACACATGCCCTGGAGAGAGGAGGTCACACTCCTGCAACCTGACTGCTCCCATGGGAAAAGCACAATGATGCTAAATCTTGAGAACCACTGGTTAAGTAGATTCTGAAGATAAGACATGCATGGAACTATACTTAGCCTGGTGTTTCATATGCTGATTCTAGTCAACCACATAATCTAGGCAAGTATTTAAGCAATGACAGATTGTGTGTGTGTGTGTGTGTGTGTGTGTGTGTGTGTGTGTGTGTGAAGTAAATAAGAGTATCCTTAAAAGGGATGTAGCACATCTGGTTACTGTATGTTTCCCTTTCCCAAAATTTGTTTGTTGTCAAGGGAGGGCTCAGCAGGAAGTTATAGGGCCCCATGAGACCTTCACCCACACATTGCTGCTATTGTTGGGGCCAATCTCATGTAGGCCCTGAGCTGAGAACTATAGCTACTAAAATTTCATGATGTCCATGGCTTAGAATATGGTTTTTCACAGTTGTGTTCCCTACCCTTGTTCTTTACATTCCTTCTTTCCTTCTTCCACAATGATCCATAAACTTTAGGGAATAGTTTTCAAAAGAAGAAATGCAAATGACTAGGAGTAATTTAATAAAATGTTCAGCATACTTCTCCATCAGAGAAATACAATTAAAATGACTTTAAGATTCTACTTCACTTAGAACAGCCACCATCAAGGACACAAATAATAGTAAATGCTGGCATGGGTGTGGGGAAAGTCATACTCACTCATACACTGTTGGTGGGACTGTAGAAGAGTGTTCACTGTCTGTAAGTTTCTTGGAATCCAGCAAATTAAATAGTCATCCTCAGATTGACAACCACAAAGAAGACCCTGGCTAAACACAGTGTGACACACACAAAAAAAACAAAATCCATGAATATGGGAGAGAAATTTGCAGGGAGTAAGGAGGGCTAGCAGGGTAGGAGGAGATAAAGAAGATGGAGGGAGAACAATTGAAACATGTTATACACTTATCAATTCAAGCACTTGTTGCATGAGCCATTGGTCCTGGTTCATATAAACCCTCCTTAGCATCTGGAAACTCTGAAGAATTGGAAGTATAATCAGAAAAATAAATGTGAGAAGCCTTCTCGGCTATCCAGCAGAGGAAGAAATGTGGCTGGAACAAACTGCAAACACCCAGCATATGAAGTAAAACCCATGCCATGAGACCTATGGATGAGGCCTCACCACTCCTCCCCAATGTTAATTCGCGGAGGCTGACTGGATCCTGAGTCAACAGGTGCAGCTATAACATGCTGTGTGTTCTTCTGTGACTGTCTTTTGCACTACAGAGATTCTGGCTCCTATGGGAGGTTACATCATGGAATCTTCTTGAGGGCTTGTACCCTGTTGTGATGTGTAATAGCTGCATCACTCCAGAACTTTTGACAAAGAACATCTGCTGCTGACATGTACATGAAGAAATGATGTCTTCTGAAGAGTCAGTCCTGTCGATAAAAGGGCCTGCTCTGTCTGTTCCATGGTGGTCGCCTTTATCTTTAGCAGCCATTGAGCCCACTACATTGAAACTGCACAAACAGTAATGTTCCTTGTGACAGCCAGATACAAAATGTAGGTTGGGAAGTTCAAGGCTGCCCTTTGAAGCGACAGAAGAGAAATGAACAAGAATGTGTCCATGTTTTGTCTGCTGTTTGTTTCCTTCTATCGTGAATATTTGCAATTGCTTTGCATCTATTTATGCATAGATACAGGTAGTTTTTCTTCCTTTTTTTTTTCAAGAGAAAGGTCAAAGATTGTTGTTGTCCATGTCACTTCACACTGAAACATATCTGGCCCCTTCCTCTATTCTGTGATAATTGGCTTCCTGAGCTACAAAGACAACAGACATGCACTGAATGGAACAAAATAATCTGAATCAGTCTGAAGGCTCTCTTTCAGAGAAGAGGAAGGTAGCAGGCTGCTTCAGGTTGTCAGCTCTGGCTTGAAGAGAAGTTCATGGGCCAAAGGTTTTCCAAAGTTATGTGCCAAAGACTTGCCTTGTTTTTACTCCACCTGTCCTGCTTCTGGCAAAGTCTTTGAGTTGTGTAAATCATCAAACTGAACCTTCTCTGCTGTGGATGACAAAATCTACAAAACTTACAGCCTATAGCAAGTCAGAGCCTGTGATTGAACTGTGATTATGCTGGGCTCAGGGACCATAAGATCCATAAGGTCCAGTCTTCAAGGGACTTGCAGTTTGATTAAAATAAGAAGAAAAATCCATTAAACAAACAAACCAAATAAAAGCAAAACATGATTAAAAAAGATAAAGCCCCAATCAAAGAACAAAAATAACCAATAACCAGTGACTCAAGCAACCAAAATACAAACCAAAAGCAAACCCCAGACTAGCCACCATTCTACCAGCGATCCCCTTCCTTCTGCAACATAAACAGTTCATCTCATTGTCCATTGTATTCTTTCATGAGGGAGGGGCAAGAGAACATGTGAGTTCCTTGAATTGGAGACTATGAATTCCTTACAGTGTGTTGAGGTATGGAACGGTCTTATGTTTATAGATGCAGGGGCTTTTCACAAATCACAGCATGTAGCGGATGCTTTGCAAAGAGCCTTCTGAACATCACGCTTCACTTGTGGAAGGGAAAAATGCCTGTGTTTAACTTCTGCCTCCTAATCTTTGGTTGACAGAAACCAGGAAACTGCTCAATTTCATGTGTTTATTTCAAAATGTTCCATCTCAGCCAAGTGTCTGGCTGCTCCATTCTGTAAATGCAGGGCTCCACCATCGTGCCTCATATTTCTTTTTTCTCTTACTGTGTTGGCTGGTGTTCGTGTTCAAAATGCAGGCTTTCAACAAATTGCATTCTGATTGACTGACCTGAATTTCTGCTGGGGAACTGAAGTCTCAAACTAAATGCATTTGACCAAAGCTAGCATCGCTAGGTTCCTTCAGCTTCTTTCAGAAGTAGCCAAGACATACTTTATAATAGGGAGGATGAATATTTGTGAAAAATGGTACAGGTCAAATGACAGTGAAGAGGGCTTTAGAATTGGATAGAACCTTACTTTATTTACCTTCCTTTTAGCTATTTAACACAGGGATCTTCTCTGGAAAGCATTTGTTGAGCGCAAATTAACGTAGTTCATAAAATCATAGGCTTTAAATGATTTGTGCAGGTCCTTTGACTTTCTGTCCATTCTGATATTTTAGTATAATTTGGATTATACTCTGATATAATCCATCAGTTATATTATTCCCTTCTGGAATTCATATTGAAATTTGATGCTTTAAGAATCAAGGAACCACTGCAGGGAGATTTGTCTTTACCAGGCCTGCATAATGACTGGCATACCTACATGCCCCCATAGACTATTGAGGAACTCAAGAGAGACAAGAACATACAGTGGAAACCTTGGGACTAAAGCTGAATGAGTGAAGTGAAATGCCCCTATCAGTGGGGAGGCCCGAAGAGAGGCAACTTGATATGCCACAAGAGGCCTGAACCCCCATAAGAGGAGACAAGCCAGAGTCTATGGACCCTGAGGTCCATAGAAGCAGACAGGAAAGGAGGGCAGAAGGGAGTGGAATGGATTGATGAAGGGAAGGAAGGAAAATGGGAGGAAGAAGGGACAAAGAGAAGCATGGATAAGTACTCAATATGCTTATAAAACTAGAAAAATGAAATAATAATTAAAGAAGAAATGATTAGGTTGTGAAGGCTCTGTCCTTATGAATATGTGTCTTTATTATTGAGTATGCTAGGTGCTATGAGAATGAGCTTGTCATTAGATGGGCCTTAATGTTGCTCTTCCCCTCTGTCTTGCAAGTGCTTGCTTGTCCCTTAACTATGTTATTATACAGCATGGAGGCCCTGGCTGGGATCAGTACCATGTCCTTAGACTTTTCAGTCTCCAGAACTGTGAGAAATATAAAATTCTATGGTTTTAGTTACCCCCTCTGTGGTACCTGTTATAGCAGCAGGTGGTGGACTAAGATTCCATAAAAATGAGAATCCTAGTAGCCAAAGTGAACTTCGTAGACTTTGTAACCGTGTTTGGCAGTGCAATTTTACTAAAGGGATAGGCTGGTAAAACCCAGGACTTTATGAACTCTGGCTGTTCTAGTAGACCTTCTTCTAGGCCATTGTCATTTTAAATCCCCTGATCACAGTGGCTTCCTTAAAGTTCCTTCAAAGCATTTCCTCTTTCTAGGAATTTTATACACTTTCTCTAACATCACCACTTCAATACTGTCTCTATTTGGAAATAAATTTTTATTTATAATTATTAAAATATTTAAGGTGGGCTGAAGAAATGGCTCATGGTTAGAGCCTTTGCCTTGTAAGCAAAAGGACCTAAGTTCAGATTCCCAGATCCCATGTAAAAATGCTGGCGGAAATGGTAGTGGCCTATACTTCCAGCCCTGGAATACAGAGCCTGGAAAACCCCAGAGCAAAGCAATAAGGAGTTAGAATAATCCAGGATGAGTCCCTGTGTCACCCTTGGTCCTCAACAGGTATACACTCAAGTGTTCTTTTTTACCCGCAGTCACACACACACATTCCCCACCCCCACATGCATTCACACACATACAAAAAGTTCTGATAGGTACAAAGGTAAAATAGAGTTCCCAAATTTCCCAAACCCAGATTCTCCTGATGCTAATATTTAATATTAGTATGGGAACTAATATTAAATATTAGTTCAATACGTACATTGAGTCTATTACTTTCAAGTTTTTCCCTGCGGTATTTTTCTATCCCAGTATCTTACCTAGGATACTATAGCACATTTAAGAGTCATGTCTCCTTAGCTTTCCATGGCTCTAATGGTTTCCCAGACTTTGCTTTTGCTTATAGTTTGAGGAGTATCAATAGGATACTTTATAAATCTTTTTTAAAAATATATTTTTTTATTTAGTGTGTGTGTGTGTGTGTGTGTGTGTGTGTGTGTGTATATCTCAGAGAGTACTGTGTGTCCCTGTGGAAGACCAAGGGTGATTTCAAGAATAATCCTGGATTATTTCTACCTCCTTCTTGCTTCACTTTGGGATTTCCCAAGCTCCGTCTACCAGAGCCAGAAGTATAGGCTACTGCCATATCTGCCTGGCATTTATCAACTGAGAACTGGGATCCAAACTCAGGACCTTCTGCTTGCAAGGCAGAGTCTTAATTCCTGAGCCATCTGTCTGGATAGGGTACTTTATGGGATTCCTCTATTATGATTTGTTAAGCTTCTTACTATCATGATTAGACTGGAGTCTGGAGTTGTGTGTTCTTAGGAAGAACAGAGATAAGTGACATTGACCTCACATCCTGTCAAGGGTACATACTGCCAAAATTAGATCTCACTGTAATTACTGTCAATACTGCCAAAATTACATCACCATCACTTGAACAAGTGTTAGTCAAATCTCTCTACTGTAAAATAAGGCTTCTCATTTTCTTCTGTAAAAGGAAACTGCTCTCTTGAGAACTCTTGGAGATACACATACTCCATTTCCTTGATGTTGGACTAATATGTAAAAATTATTGTGATTCTTCCACACGGAGATTTGTCTCTTCTCACCTTAGTTTATTCTATCATTTATTTATATCACCATGGATTTATAGATATTTATTTTATGCTTTCAGCTGAAATTCAATTCTAGTTCATTTGGTATTTCAAATTGTTTCAACTTTCACTACTGGGAACGCTTTGGTTTGTGTTTGTATACTTTTAACACATCCCTATCATTGATGATTATTATTAATTTTTGAAGTAGTATAAGATACTATGGGTTTATCTTGTATATTTCCTACCACGATCTTATAAGCAACTATTTTTCTAAAAACCCTTGATTCCTACTTTTCTAGACCTACTAAGATGAGCACACATTCTTTTTTTATTATTATTATTTCTGCTCATACAAACTTAATCGGTACACTGGTTCCCTCCCTCCCTCCTCCTCCTCCCGACCCCCCTTCTCCCCCTCCCCTCACCCCTCCTTCCCCATTCCCCAGTGCCTCCCCCCAAATCCCCGGAGAATCCTTTAATGTGCATGCCTGACTCTCCTCTGGGCCTTCCTCTCTGATGACGTACAAAGACCCAGTTGCATTTCCCTGAACCCTTTTCTGTGTTCCCCTTAAGCATAGGAACATTACTGTGGCTGTCAATCCCTTGCCTCCAAGGATCTTGGTGCCTTTAGCAAATGCTAGACTTTGTGGGGTCAATAGTGTGTTGGACATTGTGCAGGGCATGCAAAGTCCAGTTATGATTGCTTCGGCCCTAACTTGTGTGGAGTATCTTGCATATCATTGCTCCTCCCATTCTTGTGCTCTTACAATCTCACCGCCCCCTCTTCTGCAAATTTTCCTGAGCTTCAGGATGGGGAGAGATTAGGCTGACCTAGTTCTAGGTGGTTGATATTGAGTCTCTGAAGTTCTGGATTATGGTTTGTTGATTTTCTTTTGCAATTTTGCTGCTCCTGCAATGCCCTTCACTCCATCCTGATGGGTATTGGATGTCACCCCCTGGTCAGAGATAAAAACATGTTAAACTAGAGTCTTGTTATAAGAGTATATTAAAAGGTAGATGTAATAAAAGTAGGAAACCATAGTGAGGGAGGGGTTAATCACCCATTTGCAAAATGGTTACTTTTTGTCTGTCAGACTATTTGCCCTCCCCTTCTGGTGAGATCATACCCCCTCAGTTGTAAATGATCAGGAATGAAAGTCTGTGAACTTAATCAGATGTCTCATTACCTACTTGCAGTCCTTGATAGAGGCCTATTTTCTCTGCTGTAACATGGTCCTCTCTCTCCTTGTTTCTGGTGTGGCCCTCCTACCCCATCCCTCCTGTTCATAATCCTTGCAATTACTGTAGGTATTACAGAGATTTATCCTTGAGTGTCTCTAGGTGGGCTGGGTGGGTTTGGTGGAGCCACCTATTAGGGAGTACATACGGCGCTTAATTTTCCGGGTCTGGGATACTTCACTCAATATAATTGTTTCTAATAACATCCATTTCTTGGCAAATTCCAGTAATTGATCATTTTTGATGGCTGAGTAGTAGTCCATTGTATAGATGTACCACATTTTTCTTATCCACTCATCAACAGTTGGACATTCGGGTTGATTCCATGACTTTGCTATTGTAAACAGTGCTGCTATGAACATGGTTGTGCTTGTGCTATCAAGGTGAATTTTTGCTGTATGTGGGTTTATTCCCAAAAGTGGAATAGCAGGGTCATATGGCATTTCAATCTTTAATTTCTTTAAGAATCTCCAGACGGCTCACCAGAGTGGCTGTATGAGCCTGCATTCCCACCAGCAATGTAGGAGAGTTCTCCCTCTCTCTACATTCTCTCCAGCATTTGGTGTTGGTTTTTTGTGGATTTTTGCCATCCTGACCCGGGTGAGATGATATTTCAGGGAAGTTTTGATTTGTATTTCCCTGATGGCTAAGGAAGTGGAGCATTTTTTCAGATATTTGTTAGACATTTTAATTCATCCCTAGTAAAATTTCTTTTAAGTTCCAGGGCCCATTTTTTTTATTCAATTGTGTGTGTGTGCGTATGTATGTACCCGGGCGCGCGTGTGTGTCTGTGTGTGTGTGTATGTGTGTGTAGAACCATGGACGAATTCGAGAACCACGGACGAATTCGGGAACCACCATGGACGCCTCCACCTCCTTCCTTCTGCCCCGGGATTCACAGGCTCCGCCCTACCAGGACCAGAAGCGCAGGCCGCCCCCCGCTTCCGCCTGGCGTCTATATGTGGGATCTGGGATCCGAACTCAGGACCTTCTGCCTACAAGGCGGAGGCTTAACCCCTGACCCACCTCTCCAGCTCCCCAGGGCCCATTTTTTAATTGGGCCATTAGTTTCCTTGGTGTTTGGTTTTCTAAGTTCTTTGTGCACTATGGACAGTAGAGCTCTCTCAGATATGTGGTTAGTGAAGATTTTCTCCCATTCTGTGAGTTGCCTTTGAGCTCCTGTTACAATCTCTTTATCTGAACAGAAGCTCTTTAATTTCACAGGATCCCAACTGTTGAGAGTTGGTAGCAGTGACTGTGCCATTGAATGTCTGCTTAGGAACTGTTGGCCTAGCCCAATCAGCTCGAGGGAGTTCCCTACCCTTTCACCTATGGTTTTTATAGTCTCTAGCCTTATGTCAAGGTCCTTGATCCATTTGGAATTAGGTCTTGTACATGGTGACAAGTACGGGTCCAGCTTTAATCTTCTGCATGGAGCCCACATTCTTTTATTAATACTGTTTTGTACATTGATATTATAGTTAGATTTTTAATCCATTATGCATTATGTGCTGTGGTCTTCTGACATTGGATTTTATTTTCAAAATTTGCATAATTCTTCACTCTTTTTTGCAAAGAATTGTAAAAATGCATAGCATGTGTATTTACTGTTATAGTACTCATGTAGTCATCTGAATAATAACTTTCCCAAAGATGCCCTTGTCCCATCTCTGGAACCTATGAGTATATTGCTTTACATGATGAAAGGGATGTTGCATACCTGATTAAGCTAAGGATCTTGAGATTGAAAATTATCCTGAATTACATGAGTGAATCTGATATAATTATAATGGTTCTTATAAAAAGAGACAGACAGTAACTGGAGATGTGATAGAAGAATGTGAGTAATGTGAGAATGTGATAGAGTAATGTGAGTTTGAGGCTATGATCCAAGGAATGTAAACAGTCTTAGTAGCTGGAAAAAGTCCAGAAAATGGATTCTACTCTGAAACCTCCAGAAGGAATATAGTTCTGCCAGTGCATTGATTTCAGACTTTTAACTACATGAATCAGAAGGAAGCAGATTTGTGTTGTTTTAAGCCACCAAGTTTGTAGCAATTTGTTGTGGAAGCAATGGGCTCTAGCATAGATTTGCAAAAAAGAGACATGACTATAACCAATGCCTGAAAATTGAGGAAGCAGCTTGAGAATCGGCTAATGAGTAAAGGCTGGAAGAATCTTGAGGATTATGACAGAAAGACACTAGATTTCTTTGCACAAGCTGTTGGTAAAAATACAGGTACTTATGAGTCTGCTTGTGATGACTAGGAGAAAGTGAAGAACATGTTTCAGAAAGGTTGTATCATATCAGGGAATACCTATATATCAACATAAGTAAGAAATGAGAAATATTTTATTTAAAATATACAATGTGTTTCTGGTGAGACTATGGAACGAAATGAAGACCATATTATTAGAAATTCGAATATAGGGGATATTTGCTATAATATAAATAGGTAGAAAACATAGTCAAGTTTTTTCTACACTGTGTGAAAAGCAAAACCTAGAGGTGATATTCTTTTGCATTTAGCTAAAGGTATTTCTGTCAAAGCATTGAAGGCGATGATTGGTTTCTTCTAGCTGCTTGTATAAAATTCAAGAATAAAGAGATAGATTTGAGAGGGGAACTGCTAGACAAAAATGAGTAAGTATTTAATAATTTGGGACATTCTCAACCTATTCAGATTGCAAAAGACACAAAAATTAGAGGATTTCTATTAGGAATTGTGCTTTCCACAGAAGCTGTAGGATGGTTGGATAATCTCTGCTTGTATTTCACAGGAAAGAAGAAGATCATAGTACAGTCATATACAAGAACTTCCTCAGAGATTAGGTCTTTGGACTCATGGATACCCTGTAATCATACCAACAGAAGCCAAAAATAGAGATGGGATTAACCAAATGGAGTGATAGTCCTGCTGATGAATTTCTTATCAAATGGAGTGAATCTCCATGACATGCATGGGAGGTGCTTTTTAGAAAATATGCTGCAGAAACAATACTGAGTCAATATGAGGTAAAGATGTCCAGAGTATTGAAATGCCATGTTTTTGTATTCATCAAAGTACTTTTCTGCTTTATTTAATTTTAACTTTTAAACTTTTTTTTTAACTTCATTTATTCAGTGTGTGTATGCGTGTGTGTGTATGTGGTGTGTGTGTGTGTGTGTGTGTGTGTGAGAGAGAGAGAGAGAGAGAGAGAGAGAGAGAGAGAAAGAGGACAAATGTGTCCCTGTGGAGGACCAAGGGTGACTTCAGGAATCATCCTGGATTGCTTTTACCTCTTTCTTGTTTCGCTTTGGGATTTCCCAAGCTCCATCCATCAAGGCTGGAAGTGCGGGCTGCTGCCATTTCTGCCTGGCATTTTTACATGGGACCTGGGATTCAAACTCAGGACCTCTGCTTGCGAGGCAGAGTCTTAACCCCTGAGTTATCGTTCCAGCCCCACTTTATATTTTAACAGCAGCAAGTATGCTAAGGTAGCTTTTCAAGTGTCCTTACAACTACATGTTATTATGTAAGTTCTGGTTAATACTTTAAAAAAGAATGTTCTTTCATAGAGTGAGGAAAACAGGGAAAAAAAGACACGAGCTGATTCACTTAGAACCCAGGGACAAATTTATATTAAAAGTAACAGGAATGTGTCACTTCCTGATAAAATGTTGTCAGAGAAGTCTTAAAGGCTCCCAGACATTACAGGCTTTTGCCATTGCTCTTGATTGCTCTCCAAAAACTGTCAGTAAGACCCCGTTCCTGAAGATGCAGTACAAATGGATCACAGAGCATGGACAAAATATGCCAATTGGAATTGGTCTGTGGAGTTTCTCCTTGTTGAATAGCTTACACAGTACCAAGGAATACTATAGAAGCTGCTGAGCAAGAGAAATAATCACAAACTCCATCAAAAACATGAGATCTGTAAGTTGCAATATAAATCACCATGGCAACATATGACTATCAGTAATAGTGACATGAGTATCAAGGAGACAACCAACAGCTCTCTGATTGGATTCAAGACCCACTTGTCAGAATGGTACACATCCCTGTTACTGGAAACTAGAACAAGAACCTTAAAAAAGAGAAGGAAAGATAATAGGGAAGACAGTCAATAAACCGATAGGTAGGAAGATAGTACATCAAAGTGCTCTGAAAGTAGCTGTTATTCTACCCAAAGAATGAGAACTTACAGTGGAAACCTTTGGGTCTAAAGCTGGATGAGTGAAGGGAAATGCACATATCATTGGGGTGGTGTGAAGAGAGGTAATTTGATATACCACAGAGGCCTGAGCTCCCACAGGAGTAGACAAGGCAGAGTGTACCCTGCAGTCCATATAAGCACACAAGTGCAAGGGTGGGAGTGCAAGGAAATGATGAAGGAAGGGGAAGGGATGGAGGGGAGGAAGCTGGGATGAATACTCAATATACTTGTAAAAGTGGAAAAATAAATAAAAGATATAAAAATAAAATAAAAATAAAATGAGAACAACCATAAAAAAAGAAAGAAATACTTACCTAAAGGTCAGGTCTTCCAGGAATTTGGCAAATGATTCAATTCTAATTTCATCCATGCTATATGTGTAATTTATTGAAATGTTATAAGAAATAAGTTAAATGAATGTTTAGGAGGGGAAAAAAGCAAATTCATTTTTAATAAGTAAAAATAAGTACTGTAGTATAAATGTAATCTGTCCCCTATAGATTCATGTGCTTGAACATTTGGTTTCCAGTTAGTGGCATTGTTTGAGGAAGCTGTGGGACCTTTAAGAGGTAGAGCCTATCTGCAGGAACGCTTGGAGTTAGGCCTTTATTTTCTGCCCCATTTCTTCTTCTTGACCCACCCAGATGGGAGTGGGCAGCTTCATCCTCCTGCTTCCACAGCTGAAAGCCACTCTTCCCACCATGCCTTCCTTCCCTGATGGACTATACTCCTCAAATTACAAATCAAAATAAATATTTCTTCACTGAAATAGCTTTATCAGTTATTTGTCAGAGCAGCAAGAAAGGAACTACTTAGAACAGTGACATTTCTGATGACTCAAAATTTTATTATTAGAAACTAGTATTACATGTTGTTTAGTTGTTAGAACATGAAAATATAACTATTCCTTGGCATATGCTACCTTGTAATCTAAATATCCAAATTTTGTAAGGTGTGAAATATTTCCCTTTCCAGCATGTTTAAATACTCATTACCTCTTGCTTGAACTAAAAAAATAAGAATGTTCTTTAAAATAAGTCAAATATAGCCAAGGTATTATGCATTGGACTTCCTTTCCTCCTTTTCCCCTTTGTCTTGAGTACAGCAAGGATGTCTGGAATTCAGTAACTCCTGTGGGCTATGCGGATAAGCTGTATGACAAAAGTCATTTAATAATGAAGGGCATAAAGAGACACATAAGAATGTTTATGGTCAATGATTTATACTTGTTGTAAACTAACAACCCCTGTGATCAGGCTAATGGATAGCTACAAACATAGCAAATTAGACCAACACGAGTTTATCATCAGTTTATCCATATCAGGTATCTGGGTATAGGCTACCTATGTCTTCTATTTATAGATGTGCTAGACTGAATCAAGGTGTTATCCCTGTTATCTGGGGTTACCTTGTTACTGAGTACTCCTCAAAGATCACAAATGGTCAGTTACCAACTATTTGCTAGTAGGAGGAAGATATCTATTAACCAGATGTTACAAAAAACTCTTTGTAGTAGATGGTTTGCAGCACAGATGTTTGCTTTCCTCTAGGACAGTTTCTCTTATGATAGTCTTATACAATCTGATTTAATCAAAGGACTGTTTCACCATATTTTTACTGAATGGGAGGATTTTATAAAGTTTGTACACTATAAAGTTTGCATCTAATAGGCAGGGAATCTCTGGCTCATTAGATTTCTCCACAGTTGACAGTCTTCACCAACTACCAGTAAATGGTTGCTGGTCGACTTGAAAGTTGTCTTGTTGATTCCAGACCTAATCTTTCTGGCCGGTTTTGGTTGCTCCCTTTGTTTTGGAACTGCTGCAACCTAACTCTACAGATACCCAGTCCAGAAGGTAGATTCAGAGTCATGGGAAGATTAAGAATTAGATTCTTTTTATATTTGTGCAAAATTCTAGAGAAATTAAAAATAACTATTAAAACAACAACTTTATTTTTCACTTAATGCTTTTAATTCTTATAGTGTTTTATACATAAATATAGTGAATTTATGATATTTTAAACTTCAATCTCAATCCCATCGCTCTTCCTCTTCCCACTACATCCCTACTTCTTCATTGCCAAACTCCCTCTTACTTTCAATTCTTTTTGGATGGGTAGCCCACTGGACTTCATCCAGTTTGTTTTTGATGACATGTATCTGAGTACTTGCTGGAGTATGCCATTGAGGAAAGCATCTTCCCTCTTCCTTTCAGCATTAACCCTTGTCAGTCTCTCATGGAGCTTTTTTTCCCCTTCCATGGTGACAATTCCCATGCAGGTTTTGTGGAAATATGCATAGCTTCAGTGAACTCATGGATACAATCACCATATCATGTCCAGTAGATACTGTCTGGCACACTCTTGCCTCGTTCAGGCCCTTACAATCTTTTTTTTTTTAATTTAAATTTTTTCTCCTAGTTTTACAAGCATATTGAGTAATTATCCCTGCCTCCTCCTTTCCCCCCTTCCTTCCTTTTCTAATTCCCTCCCTCTCTCTGCTCCCTTCCTCAATCCTTCCCACTCCCTTCCACTTTCCTGACTGTCTACTTCTACTTCAGGCCTCTGTGGCAGATCAGGTGGCCCTTTCTTGGCAGACTCACTCGCCTTTATCTGCCTAGCCCTACCTAGCCCTTAAGGTTTCCCATGCATGCAATTATTTCTCCTGAGATCCTTGCTAGTCTATGGGGGCATGTTGGTATGCCAGTCATTATGCAAGTCTGGTAAGGATAAATCTCATTGCAGCGAGTCCCGGGATGCAGCAGTCCTGCCTTGAGTGAAATATCTTGTCTAGCGGTGGACTTCTCCATCTTTAGGCTCTTACAATCTTACTGTCTCCTCTTCCACAATGTTCCTTGAACCTTAGAACGGGAAGAGCCCTTACAATATTATCCCTCCCTCTTCCAAGATGTTCCCTGAACCTTGGGAAGTAGCTTAATTGAGCAGTCCACAATCATTTATTTTGTGCACTTTGACCAGTTGTGTTTTTCTGTAATAAATACACTCCACTGCAGAAAGAAGCTTCCAGGTTGAGTGCTGAGTGCTCCTCTAATCTACGGGTATAATAACAATTGTTTCAAAGGCAGTTTGATAGAGTGTCTTTACAGCTAAACCTTCATAGCTTACACTTCCCATCTGGAACCTTACATAGGTTCTTGTTCTAGTTTACAGTACCAGGAATGTAATCCCTGTTGAAAAGTGGGCCGGAAAGCTGCTGTTTGCCCCCTTGGTATTCATGCCACTATTATACTGAGAGTCACATCTTTCCAGGTTGATTGTTATTGCAACTTGGAGCTTTCACAGACTGATGAGACTGTTGATTCCTTTTCTCTCTTAGTAGCCTGCATAGCACTTTCTGGTACTATGAAAAATGTCCAGCAAGGAGGAAGTTTCCAGACCAGTTTCTGTTGTTTTTGTCCATGTCCTGTGATTTGCATGTGTTGCAATCTTCAGTAATAGCTCAGTTTATGGAGCACATTCAAAAACAATGGCAAAAGCCCACAATGTTTGGGAGGCCTTTGAGACCTCTCTGATCATCAGCTTATCAGGAGGAATCACATGCCTTTTACTTTTCATATCATTTAATTGCCTATGGGTTCTCTTTGGAACATTGTAGTGCATTTTTTGGTTTGCCCTATTGTCCTATATTTGTGCTCACATGTGTAGGGAATGTCTGTTCTTGTTCTTTTTTAAAAGAAATTGTTTTCTGACATATTGATAATATAGGAGATTCATATCTGGTTGTATCCTTCATCCTATTTTTGTCATTCCCTCAGCCCTTCTAATACATTATCTCCTCATTTACCTGCTTAGGCATTTCCCCCATTATTCCCCTTAAAATCTTGCTTTCTGAGGCATTTTATAGCTTCTACTTTAAAGTCTTCACCCTAACCTTCCACTCCTATTCCCTGCTTAATGGATCCTTTAAAGTATTCTGGCTACAACAGAAACTTTAATTTACCACAATTCAAAGTAGTTTGCATGGATGAATGAATGTAATCTTCACAGTAAATCTATGCAATAAACACTATTGCTATTGTTATTTTGCCAGTATGAAAAAAAAAGCTATGAAAAATGGAAAAGCTGATGACCTATTTAGTTTCATAAACCAGGCTTCTAAACTAAGTAGTCTAATGTCAAAGCCTACATGGGATGTACTTTGCCTTATAGTGGGAAGATGTACTGACAAGCACATCATTAGTTGAAATGAGTAATTATATCTTTAAAACCCTTTTTTATTATTTATTCAATTGTGTGTCTGTGTCTGTGTATGTGTGTGTGTGTGTGTGTGTGTGTGTGTGTGTGTGTGTGTGTATGTGTGTGTAGAACCACTGGCAAATTCAGGAACCACCATGGACCGCCTCCACCTCCTTTTAGTTTACTCTGCCCCAGGATTCACAGGCTTTGCCCCACCAGGACCAGAAGCGCAAGCCGCCCCCGCTTCCGCCTGGCATCTATACGTGGGGTCTAGGATCTGAATTCAGGACCTTCCACCTGCAAGACAGAGGCTTAACCCCTGAGCCACCTCTCCAGCCCTAATTATATCTTTAATACATCAATCTATCGAGCATGATAGCCTAGTATCACATACCTTAAACATGCTCAGAACCCTTAATGTTAACATATGTTGGGACAAAATTACATAACGCAAACTTATCCTGTATCAGAATGCTGAATATCTCATAGGCATATGTGGGTACATTTTTGCATATGATGGGATGTAAAAACACACCCTCCTCAAAATACTACAGAGTACTAGTTGCCTCCCCTTACAACCATGTGGCTGATGGGAAGTTAAAGCTCACTGTTACTACCCACATACCATATTTTGGTTATTCAGGGATAATCTACAGTCAAAACTCAATGTATAGTTTCTATAGAGTGTGTTACTCCATTACCACCATTAAGTTGAAAACTTATGACTCATCACAAATTGGAAACTGCATTTAAATCAACACGGGCCACTTTGGAACTATAACAAGATGCAAATTATAATCCAGAAGGTTTTATATGGGTCCCATGATGCTGTATAGCTAACCAGCTCCAGCTGATAGGGAACTATAGGCTATACATGCTTTGAATAGCTTAAACATGAACCATTGGGCTGAGCTCCTTTAGTACCATTTGGTGGATATGGCAGCTCAATGTGAATGTAGGTGTAGAAAGTGTAAAGTCTATATCTATACAGATGTGTCCAAGTTCTACAGATGAGAAAAATTAGAAGTGACTGTTGGGGAACTAATTTAAAAAATTTAAAAAATTTAAAAAATTTAAAAAAATTTTAAATTCAAAATTTAAAAAAAATCATGAAGGGAATTTTCAGGTACTTGTTTGAGAAAGTGCCAGGGCTATGTTAGGTTGTTTTCATTTCATCGGGTGGTTTAACACTATCAGACACAGAGACTCCCTTGATCCTGGTCTATCATCGTCAATATTCCCAGAAAGGAACTCTTTCCATAGTCTTTGCCTGTGGCCTGAAAGGCAGCATGAGCAAGATAGGGAAATTCACCCAAAATATTGCTTGAATATTGACTGTAGCTCTCAGAGCCAAGAGATCATAAACCTCAGATGAAGTAAGATAAAGTAGGAGTGGCTTTCTAGGAACCATAACTGAAGAGGCTGGGTGACATCCTGCCATTATTCAAGTGCTATTTGTGAACCTTTTAGAAGCTCTGGGACAGATCAGGATAGGGAGAGAGAAAGAAAGCCAAACTATGTGGATAGATGGACTGGTTATTAGAAAGGCAAGCTGTGTAAGGAAAGAGTTGGAGGAAATGGTATTTCCCAAAGACAATGTAGTCTTCAGATAATTCTTTTTGGCTATGCTTCAGGGACCAATAGGAGATGGAATTTAGATGATTGCAACTTGACCAATGCAGAAAGGAAGCCATATATTTTTGACTATAGGAAGGGTTTTCCCAGCAGCATTTCCCTTGTTGAGATCTGTATGGCAAGCCAAAAGAGCAGAGCTTGACCGAACTGAGGATGATGTTAACTGAGTGTTTACCCAGTGGTTTTATGTGCCTCATTTTACCTAGGCCCTGCACAACTCTCATTTAATAGATGGGGAAACGAAACTGCTGCAAGGAATTCAAATAACAAAAAACCATAAAGTTGGGAAATATTAAATCTAGAATTTGAACTCGACCTTGTGTTCCAACAGTCTGTTGACTGAGTCACTGTGCCATACTTTCTCTGATAAATGGGGGCCAATGTTCTTGTTTTACCCAAGTGTGGAGATGGTAGCTTATTGTGTTTGGGGGACTTATCCCAGGGATGAAGGCAGTCACAGACTGGATGTCAGGCAAGATTTCCCAGTGCTTCCTAACTCTGACTGCACTTATTTTCTTATTTCTCACTTGCCTTTTTGGTCAAATGCCTTTATATAGAGGACAGACTCTTACTTTTGTGTGTGTGTGTGTGTGTGTGTGTGTGTGTGTGTGTGTGTGTGCACGCGCACTGTGAGTGAGACCAATATCAGAGTAAGTTTACACAGGAAATGCATATGCATGGTTAGTGACTATATCTATTCTGTGGGCCCTTGGAAGAAGACCCAGGAGCAGTGTTCAACTCATTCTATGCTGGTTAAGGAGAATAATGTGGCTCCCATGTGGAGTTGTAATGGCCTGCTGTTGCTATTCTTGTCTTTTGACTCAAATCTCCCCTTGCCTCATGTAGATTGCAGTCACCTCACCTTTCATCCTAAGTACTCACGGCTCCCTCATTTTTCAGCGTTAGCCAACAGAGCTTTCTGTAATGCAGTGCTATGCAACATGGCAGCTACTGGCCACACATGGCTTTTGAGCCCTGCAAATGTGACTGGGAAATTTCCTGCAATTTATATTAATTTAAATGATCACACACGATTTAGTGATCATCATATTGTATTTAGAAAATTTCTAGCTTCAACTCTCACACTGGTGTCTCCAGCTGAGCTCTCTGCTGTTTAGCCCCCAAATTGTCTGCCAATTAATTTTTAGTTCATCACTGAACTTTCTTGCCTAACTTCAGGGACCAAACAGGTTCCATCCAGAAATTCTTGCTAATCATATTGAAGCTTCTTTTTTTAAATTATTTTTATTCAATTGTGCATTTGTGTGTGTGTAGAACCACGGGCGAATTCGGGAACCACCATGGACGCCTCCACCTCCTCCTTGTTTACTCTGTCCCGGGATTCATAGGCTCCTCCCTACCAGGACCAGAAACTCAGGCCGCCCCTGCTTCCGCCCGGCGTCTATATGTGGGGTCTAGTATCCGAACTCAGGACCTTCCACCTGCAAGGCAGAGGCTTAACTCCTGAGCCACCTCTCAGCCCATATTGAAGCTTCTTTAGGCAAGGCTCAGGTCACCTGGCAATTGGTTGCTGAGTACGAAGCTTCAGTTCTGTGCCTACTGTCTGTCTCTCCTGAAGATTCTTCTTCCTGTTTGTTATCGTCCCTCTGGCCACTGGCTTTTCTCTGATGCTTATCACCTGCTGTCTGGACCTTTGTGATGATCTTCCCTTTGGATTTCCTTTGTTCCTGCTTTATCTGACTTCTGGTCCTACAGAAATGAGAGACATATGGGTCAGACTTAGACGCCTCTTACCAGTCTATCTAGTCCAACCAATCTAAGCCAAAATGTAACTGTAAGAACGGGGAATGAATGCTTATTGATCTATGTCAACAGAGTTTAAAATGTTATTCAATACAATACGAGTAAGATACAGTTCTAAACTAATATTCTCACTGTCATGGTCACTGTTGAGATATATTTAAATAGATGCGTGCATGTGCATGTACGTGTGTGTGTGTGTGCGTGCGTGCGTGGTGTGTGTGTGTGTGTGTGTGTATGCAGCCGCCAATGTCTATTCTGACATATAAGCCTTGCTTTGCCAGCTTCCCTTCCTTTCTCATCTTGTTACTCCATGAATTCATTTGACATCCTCTTAAAGATATCTAGTCTGCTTTATGTTCTTTTTCCTCTGCTTGGACTGTCAGCCCATCCCTGCTTTTTGTTTTGTTAATTCCCGTTTACTCTTTAAAGTCAGCGCAAAGGCCATCGACTGTGTGAAGCCTTCCTTTTCTCTCCTAAGAGCAGCCCACTTGTGTCTCCACAGCTTTGTAAATGATATCGTTAGAGTACATCTCATAAAACCACACTGGGTTGTTTCAGGTAAGTGACATTAATTTGTTGCATCTATATCTAACTCATTTCTTGGTACACAACCATACTCAAAACAGACGTATTGAATAATGTGAAGAGCTCCCATTTGGAAATGTGGCCTTTTAGACAATACAAGCTTGTGGGAAGCAGATAAGTTTGCAAGCACTATTGCAGCAGTACTCAGAGTAACTCTGTCAGAGTTAATGTTTGACAGACTGTATTGAAGACCTTGTTATACTTCAGAATAGATGGAGGCAAGTTTAGCTGGAGCAAGGGGCTAGGAGTCAAGACAGTCACCTTGCAGCAAGTATCAACTTTCCCCTTTCCTCTTTGGACATCTTGTTCTTTGTACAATGGTGATGGAGCTTTGGGGTTCTTCTCAGTCCCTACTCACAATGACACACTAGATGTACATTATTATGAATTTGGAAATAAGGAGCTCTCCAGATTTCTCCAAGCCCCCTACAGGTGAAGAGCCATGAAGGAAGGGATGGTGGGTTGAAAGAATCAGTCCCTTACTGTTTGGTCCTGCATCTGGTTGGTTCTGGCGAGGATATTTGTGTCAAAAGGCAAGCAAGCAGGTGGGGAAGACAGAGAAGGGTTGAATCATATCTGCAAGGTTAATCATATCTGCAAGAAAGATATTAGCCCATTTGTAAGGGCTCCACCTTCATGACTTAATCATTGCCCACTACATCCACATCCCAATGTGACCATATTGAGTACTTAAACCACAGTATGAATTGCGATGGGACAAGTCACATCCTCTACATAGCAGCAGAGCTGGAGGTCAAGGGAGAAAACTACATTTTCAAACAAAAACAAGCAAAACCCAAACCAATACATACAGTTGGCATCTTCGTTAACCTGCTGACTGGTCTGTATGCTTTTTTTGTTTCTTCTTAATTTGGTTTTCCACTTGCATCTATGTCTCTAGATATACTTGTAGCACTTGCCTCACTCCTCTGCTCTGGAGCATCATGGCCTGTAAAAGGTGCTAACAGATAGATAGCCCTTTCTGTAACAGTCCTTTAAGTAACAAGATTCTGTGAAGTTCTTCTCATTCTACCCACTTAGATGAAATTCCACTGAGGCTAGGACTGGGTTTTCCACACTTCTGTACTCTATTTGATGTTGTATTTTCTTTTTTTTTTTTTTCTGGCTACAAGTTTATTTAACACAAAATATTCCTCTCCAGCTTTACTGAGGTAACTGACCATGTCCATGATCAAATCCACCTCTGAACTAGAACTCGGTTGCAAACCCAATGCCAGCCTCAGCTTTCCTGTTGGCACCAGGGGGTGCAGCACTCCTTCTATAGGTGTCTCTTTCAGCCTTCCTCTTGTGAATCTTGCAGGCCATTTGCCCTCTGGACCTTTGGGCCAGGGCCTGCTGGTCTCTGGGCCTCTGCGTTGCAGGTGACAGGCACAAATTCCGGAGGCAGGTGGAGGTAATCACGGAGGTATGGGAGGCCCTCGTTAGTAAGGTACCAGTAAAAGTGTCTGCAGGCAAACTGTTCCTTTACATGGTCTTGAGATTTCAGAAACTGCATGGCTTTCATGGCATGGGCTTGGAGAGTCTTCTCAGACCCTACTCACAGTGACCTAGTAGATTCACATTATTTGAATTTGAAAATAAGAAGCTCTCCAGAATTCTCCAGGCCCCTTCAAGTGAAGAGCCATGAAGGAAGGGGTAGTGGGTTAACCTTACTCTTTAGTCTTGCATCTGGTTGGGTTCTGGTGAGGGTGACATGAAGGTTGGGCAAACTCTTGTCTGCCAGCATGGGATGTTTGGCCATGTGGATATCCTTTGCGACCACTATCACTGCCTCCTTAAAAAAGAGTCATAAATGACAATCTGGTTCTTCTTAGGCATTAACTTTGCTGCAGCTTCAAGGTATGAGGCTTTGGCTGGAAAGGGTGCTGGATTTTTATATAGAAGACTCACTCAGTAAGCATCAGGCCCGAGGTGAAGGAATTGAAGAGCTTCACATTATTCAGATGACACTTTCCTCGGAAATCCTTCCAGGAGTCTGAATTGAATGCTTTGAAGATGTTTTGTTCCTAAAAGGGAGAGGCTGTCTCTTTTCTTTTGATGGATTGGTAGCCACGCTACAGGGAGGAGAAGTGACTCACTGCAGAGGTCAGGGCAGACTGGGAGGGGAAGACGTCTTGGCTGGTCCTGTGCTGAGGGAACAGCTCCAAGACTGGGTTTGTCTTGCTGTTCCTTTGCTCTTAGACATGGGGGTCATTGAGTTGGGGCACATGGCTGACTCTCTCCCCTTAGAATCATAGAAAGGGAGGCCAGGGACAGTCCAGCTCCAAAACATGTCTTAAATTTGTCCTGATTCAGTTTCCATTTTTAGGTACTGCTCTGCATTATGTATATTTCATGTGTCTGATAGAGGCCTGGGAACTACATAACTTGGGGACTGTGGGCTGGCTGACTGCTCTTGGCTCCTCTAGGTATTAATGTCAGTGGAAAAAATGCAAAAAGCAATAAAGAGTCCCTGAGATAACAGTATTGACCCTGTATTCCCTGGAACTAGTGGTTAGTTCCTCTTTAAAGAGTGACCAAATTGAAGATTAGGGCACAAGGTCTGGGTTCAATCCGGAAGAAGGAGGACACTGGGAGAGACCTTTTTCTGAGGGATTGAGTTTGACAGCATTAACTTATTTTCTAATCTGAGATCACCCAAGGTCTTTCTTTTGAAGTAGGAAATACTTCAGGCCATTCCTATCCTTTCCTCCATCCCTTTTTGCTTTCCTTTTTACCCCTTGTATTCTTTCTCTCTCTCTCTCCTTTTCCATCCGTTCTCTTTTTTTTCATATTATTCAATCTTGTCTTTCTTTATGTCTTTTGCTGCATAATTTTTGTTTAATTAATCTCCAAACATACAAGAATTTTCAAGATTTCTTTTAATTATTAACTACTAGCTTATTTCTAGTTAGATGTATTTTGCATGTAGAACACATAATTTATATGAGTTGAATTATTTTGCATTTGCAATGATTTGCATATGGCCCAATCAATGGTCGTTTTGGTGAATATGCCCCGAAGAAGGGATCTCAGTGACAGGGTGAAATGGAACTGAACTGTGAAGATCTTGGCACAGATCGGATAAGGAAGACCTAAGAAGATGTTAGCAAACTAAAGCCCAGAGAGAGCAACCATGGACCCTAGAAACAGGATGTAATTGAGGTGAAATTTAAGGATTTAAGCTTGAGCATGTGTACGTATACACATGTGTGCATGTGTTTGTGTCTGTGTGTCTCCAAGGAAACAAATATTGCTCATACAACTGGAGGAATTTCCTCCATGCATGTGTGTGTATGTTCAAGAAAAAGTATTGTTTATATAATTGGAAGAGTTTCTTTGGCTATCATCCCTTCATCTTTGTCCTGCTTCTTAACTCCCTCTCTGCATTATCTACCTCAATTCTTTTTTTCTCTTTCATTGTCCTATACGAGTATGAACACTTGATTCACATTCTTCCAGTCCTTTTTGACTATGTCTGTTTATCTCTCTCCTTCTCTCTCTGTGACATGTAAACTTAAACCCTAAAATGATCACACTTTTTATGGAAATTTATGCAATTAGTTTTTATGTATATAGAGCATATTGCAATGTGTTTTACTTCAATCAGCATTCTTTCTATATACTTTTATATGTTAATATGTATCAAGGTTAGGTCATTTTTCTATTTTTGCATATATATATGTATATATATATTCTCATTCTATTAAATGCCACAACTTAATTTTAAATTTCTGTTTTTGTTATTGTTATATAAAGTACAACCATGATCTTTTTTGTTAAGATGTCAAGGTTTCTCTTGTTGAAAATTATAGTAAAATTCCTGGACTATAGAGCTTGAATAATCTTTTTCAGCAAACGAGTATGTCCTAACTTCCACCCTAAAATTCTTATATTCACATTTTCTCTTACATTATTTTGGTTTCATTAGGGTCCTTGATCTAGGAAGTGGGTTGGTAAGTATTTTATTAAAAGTTCAAAGTAGTGTTGTCTGACTGTGTGCTCTAAGCTGGATCTGTGGTGCCCAGCTCCTCAGAGAGCAACTCATAGCTGTTCTTTGGGTCTTCACCTATCTGCTTTCCTGCTTCCTAAGTCTGTCGTTCATCATCTGGTTGCCTTGCCCGCTCTGGTTCTTACAGAAGGGATGATTCACATATTATAATCATCAGCCAGTAGACGCAACCTGGCTGGCTTAGACACGGTAAGATGTTTCCTACATCCCAACTGCCTCTCTTCTACACTTTTCTCCAGGAACTGTCCTTATCCAACTCCCTACATTAGAATTGGCTGACTTATACCTGGTAAGTTAATTCTCCTACCCCAATCATCTCTAGTTCATTTCTCACCTCAGGAGCCTTTTCTTTTGGGCTTGTTACATGATATAATCCTTTTCCTTTTTCTTGAGTACACTTTTGCCACCCTCTTGCCCTGGGAGTTCTCGCCAGCTGACAAGATATGTGTGTACCATCTCACCCATCTCAGTCTGGACTGGTAAAGAATTTCTTCACTCCTTGCTTAAGAGTCCTCTCATTGACAGCCCTTTCTGACCAACCTGCCACATATAACCTGGCTCAGATCCAGTAAGACAGCTTCATGGTTGGACTGTCTCTAAGTTCTATATTCTCCCTGTTCACCACCCACCTCCAGGCTCTAATCTGGTGGACTGAAAATACACATTGAAAGACACAGTCAGCAACCTAACTCCAGATGGTCAAGTCTCATCAGAGAAACACAAGCAATACGAAGAAACCAAGACAACATACTCTCTGAAAATTATCACCAATGCAGTTGTAATGGTCCCCAAGAAGAATGACAAAAATAAAATTTAAGGCATGGATTTCAAAAGAATAATCACACACATGTCCACAGAATTTAAAGGGAACCTGAACAAACTGATGAAGACCTAGAATACACAAACAACTTTATGAAACAAAGGTCATAATTGAAGATATAAAAAACAGAACTCATTAAAGAGCTAGAATTACTGAAGAAAAACAAAACTGAAATAAATCTGGCAATGAAAGTTTCAAATAGTCAAATAAAAGATTCAATGGAAAACCTCACCAAGAGAGTGTATCATATGGAAGACAGAATATAAAAACTTGAAATAAGGGAGGAGAATTGGCTCTTTCATTCAGAGAATAATAAAGTTCTTAAAAGTTGCACCAACAGAACATTCAAAATCTTTGGGATACCATAAAAAGGTAAAAATCCATAAATCATAGGCAACAGAGAAGGAGAATTCCAAGTCACAGGCATAGATAATATCTTAAATAAGATCATCACAAAATTTCTTAACCCTCAAGGATATGTCTATGAAGTTACACTAAATAAATAGAACCAGAAAAAATCTCCCTATAACACATTATAGCTAAAATATTAAAAAACAGAATAAAGAAAAGATTTTGAAAGCTTCAAGAGAGAAAGCCCAAATCATATATGAAAGCAGGTCCATTAGAATAAACAGTCCTGTAAGATCATGACTGACATCAGAGAAATACAAATTAAAACTACTGTAAGATTTTACTACTCCCAGTTAGAATGGATATCATCAAGGATACAAATGACAACAAATGCTGGTGTGGATGAGAGGAAAGGATAATCTTTATATACTGCTGGTGGGAATGTTGAATTAGTATAGTCACTTTGGAAATCTATCCAAAGACTCTTCAAAGATATAGAATTAGTATATGACCCAGCCATACCAGTCTTAAACATACACGCAAAGAAATTTATATACTATTATAGAGAAATGGCACATCCATGTTACTTGATACTCTTTATAATAGCTAGGAAATGGAGTCAGTCTAGATGTCCATCAATGGTGACTAGATAATGAAAATGCAGTACTTATATGTGATGGAAGTCTATTCTGCTATAAAGAGAAATCAAATGATGACATTTTCAGGTAAATGGATGGAATTGGAAAAAATTATACTCAGACTCAGAAAGACAATGCTGTGCGTTCTCTCTCATATGTTGATTCTGACCTTGACTTCTTGGCTTTGTGTGTTTATCTTGGAGTACCTTTAAGATCTGGAAAACTAGAAATGAGACGGTGAGGGCAAAGAGTCACCTTATCAGAGGGGGAATGGTAGCACAAAAGTAAAATGAGGGAAGGAGGTGGAATATATGGATAGAAAAAGACCCAGAAGCCCACAAAACTGTGCAGCATGCTATCATTCCTTTTGGTTGTTTACCCTATATTTCTGCTGAATGCATCAGCTGCCATGGAAGCAAAATATAGAATCTCAAACTGGAACTGAGTTGGGAACTTTGTCCTCTGGGATAGCTTTCAGAGTGCTTGTAGGTGCCATGCAAGCTGCAGGGAGAGAAAAAGCTTCAATCCAGCAGTGAACCCTATGAACTACAATACCAACCTACCAAGCAAGATATGCCCAATGGTACATTGGTGGCACAACTGCTATGGGTGTAATTAATCACTCTCAAATGGATTTGAGGTTCATTCTACAAGAGGAGAGTCATGCTTGATACTATTTACCCCCGACTAAGGTCTTAACACTATGGGAGAGATTACTGTGACTAAAAGCTTAATTGACATAGCATCCAGTCTCTTCACAGGTCTTAACACTAAGGGAGAGCTTACTGTGAATAGAGGTTTAATTGACATAGCATCTAGTCTCTTCACAGAAGCCCCTCCTTTACAGTACAGTGACTGTAGAGACCCATGGCTTCACAAGAGTCTGAAAATAACTGATACTTGAAGACTCAGTCCTTGGCATGATATTTGAGCTACCTCTTTAAGGAGAGATGGACAACCAATGGGAAGGAGGGATGAACAACCAATGGGAAGTGGCCATCTAACCTGGACACCTAGTAAACAGCTAAATGTTGGTAGCTGCTCCCCCCTCCCCTGAGCAGAGGGGTGGCAACACCTGATTGGACTCCTGATCCTATAAAAGCCCAAACACTTCCTGAATAAAGCTGAGTCTGCAGCAAACTCATCCTCTGCCTGCTTGCTTCTCGCCTGACTCTTGGGTCTGGGTGGTGACCCCATCACCGGCTCACCCATTTGCCCCTGCGGTTTCCCCTCTTCCCCTAGCTGGCGGGGCGGGGATTAGGCAACAAGCATTGTTTATCAGTAAAGACAATGTCTTGCTAGAAAAGTGAATAGCTTGCTAAAAAAGAGAATAACTTACTAAAAAAAAAAAAAGAGAGAAAAAGAATGGGATTGGATTGTGCATTGGGTCTTAAAATTTTTTCCTGGAAGAGCCATACATTGTGTGTATACTTTCTTGGCCCAAAAAATCACATAGCAAGATCCACCTAAACAAGTTGTTGAGGGTCATTCTGCCTTTATATAGCAGAAGAGGAACTTGGATGTGTGGAAGTACTTCCCAGGACTCCAAACCTATGTGCTGGATTTCGGATCTCAGCCAAATGAAGTATATAGTAAGTTGGACTCTATTCTCCCTAACATTTTCCTTCTGAAGAAAGATCATTTGCCTGGATTGCTTTGGCTCCCTTAAGCCCTGGGATAGCTTTGGATATTGGAACATGGAAACTGGACAAGGGTGCCAGTTTTGAGGCAGAAGTTTTAAGAATCTAGGCCTGGAAGGTTGTGAGCAGGGCCTCTCCCTTCCTATTCTCCCAGCAGGAAATTTGAATTATAGTTCCTCAGATTGCATCACATTGCAGGCCAACCCCAGAAGGTGGTGACAGTTCTGCAGCTGGCCTCTGTTTGTGTTGACTGTGTTGCCAAGGCCTGGTATCTTAAGGTGACTGTGTGGGACTGTTAGCAAAGGTTCTGTGAACGAGGGAAGCGTGTGCTCTGCCCTGGCCCTCTTTAAAGGACAATACTTGAAGTCCGAATAGTTTTTTGACAGTGCAACCTATTGACCTTGCATCTAAAAGGCTGAAATTAGGTTGACTTATTCACCAAGTAAAAACACCCTTTAGTGCAGCCAGAGCTCATCTGGTTTCCTCTTCTGACTGAGCCCAGTTCCAGAAGCAGCCTCTGTTGATAAAATGAAAAAACAAAAACCAAACCAAACAAACCCAAATGAAATGGCCTTTCGAGCTCTTCATCCTGTGAACTGACAGTTTTCTGACCCTGGAACGATGTGCTGCATGCACATAATACATCTCTCCAGGAATACGTGATCCCTCCGAGATCGCAGAGACAACAACCCAAGTCCCGTACCCAGAGCCTGCCTGACTTTTGCATCTGCTTTACTATTAGAAGGCTGTAATATACCAGATAGCTGTCACCTTTGCGGTGGCGAGTCACAGCTACAAAGCCAGAATGTCCAGGTCAAGACCTGGAAAAGGAAATGCCCAGAAGAGCTGGGAATGAAAATGGAGTTTGAAGAGCCAGGCAAGACTCGGAAGAGGAGACCTCTCAGCAACAGGGTGAAATGCGAATTAACTGCGACGAGCCTGGCACAGGTCAAATAAGCAAAACCCCCAAAGAGGCTGCATCATGGAGCTGAAGCCCACAGAGAGTAACGACAGACTCAGGTATAGGGTGCAGCTGGGGAGAAGCCCGAGGTCAGTAGCAAAGGTTGCAAATGACCCTACTGTGCGATAGACGAAGGTGCTGATGAACAGCAAAAGCAAAATTGCTGCAGATTCCTGGAATGAGTTAAATACAATGACCAGGTGAGCTCGGTCTCTCTCAGTTCTCAAACAAAGTCAAAGGCTGTATGGAAGAGCAAAACCAGAGATTCAGAATAACTTCGATGTTGCAAAACAATACATAGTTATCACAGCAAGGAGATGTCTCTAACCAGTCCTCAGCAAAAAGAGACATTTATAGGAGAAAACTTAGAATGTACAGAAGATAGTTGGAATAAAATTTGAAAAAAAAATGAAGAGACAAGGGAACACCACTTGGAGCCTGACTTATGGGAAGGAACGTCAGCACCAATCAGACAATGGAAGCAATGGCTCAGTCTGGGATAAAACATCAGTACTTGTGGCTACAGTGAAGCCTGTTTCTGGCAATTGAAAGGGCTAAAGAATGTGTGATGTCCTTGACATGACAGAGGACATGGGAAAAGAAATCAAGGATACGTCAGGCCCTGGGCCAGGGGATGAGATCTTAAGCAGCATATTCAATTGCAAATTGCTCAAGGAGATATACAGGCACTGAATGACTCTCGGTGGCTCAGTGATGAGGTCATCAATTTTTATATGAATCTTCTGGAGGAAAGAAAGAAAACTCAAGGCTAACCAACTCTTCATGCACTCAGTACTTTCTTTTACCTCAACTTAATGTTAATGTCTGGGTGATAGAGTTCCGCTAAAAGATGGGCTATAGCAGTAGTCTCTGCAAAAGAGTACTCTTTGGAAGGTCCATTGGGGCCTGATGGCAGTGGACCTAAGGAAAAGGAGTTTTGTGTGCATGGATTCTGAGGATCAGCAAGGCCAGTGGGGCTGCAAAACCCTCTTTTGGTATTTACAGCAGGAAAACTGAACATGAAAGAAAACTGATCTGAATCTTTCTTAGTGGGATCAATACAGAATGACACCAGAGGAGACCCCTCAACAGTCAAATGAGAGTGACTGTGGAATGTTCATTTGTAGATAGGTAGTTTATATGGCTAGAGACCAGCCTGTCACCAGGCCAGAAGTGCAGGCCACTGCCATTCCGCCTAGTGTTTTTATGTGGGACCTGGGATCCGAACTCAGGACCATCTGCTTGTGAGGCAGAGTCTTAACTGTTGAGCCATCTCTCCAGTCCAGCTTCCACCTTCTTAACCCCTTATCATGGGGATTAAATTTCAATATGAACTCACAGGGGACGATTCATATTTACATCTTACTTATATATAGGCTGTTCCCAAGCCCTTGTGTCTGAGAGACATGCAACTTTAAACCAGTAAATTATAAGAAAGATGAGAGGGGATCCTGTGTGAAGACCTACATCAATGTACCAAGAAGAGCATTTTCATCTCAGCTACCCCATCCATCAGCATTAACACAAGGCAGCTGGGGCTCAGGAGGCTCTTCTTCCTCCAAATCTGAATCAAATCTCTGCTAAAACCCTCCCTTATTCATTCTCCTTTTCTCTCCATTTCTCACATTCTGATACAGGTTTTTCTGTTACTTTCCTGACTCTGTGCCATAGAATATTGTCCATTTAGTCTAATCCTGGAAGCTCAGACACACGGTGGACACTTGGGAATATTTCTTCAATGAATATGGCTCCCTTACCATCATTCTTCATCCTGAATCTTGAGATTAATATGGTACCAAGAAAGCTGTCAGTCTGACCTCTAGCATCTCTCTGAGTTTCCTGTGTTTTCTGTGTGGCTAGATCTGTGTTACTAGAAAGGAGTTTCTTTCCATGGTTTCCAATCTTTTCTCTCATTCTGCTTGCATTGCCAGAACTTTCTCTTGGGGAGTTTCAGAGATAGATGAAGTCTCACTTGGAAGTGGAAGTCGGAGGAGGGGGATATAAGGCCTGGCTGTAGGAAAATTATTGAAGATCTTTGTTCCAGAGCCCCAGCCCCTGGGTCTAGAATGTGGAGCATAGGAGTAGATGGATACTTGCTCTGACGCACAGCACACTGTAGAGGGGAAAGCAATGGTGGCGGAGCAGGTAGCTCAACACAGTACAGGATCCCACACGTGGGTGTATTTGGATTTGTTCTCCACATCTTTGGTCGAATAGGTAAAGCTCCAGAGATGTTATAAATCTGGCAATGCCCCAAAGTCCATATAAGACCCAACTTGCCCAAGTCATCTGAGATTCCACCACGCTATCCTGGCCTGTTTTTATCTCAAAGGCATGAGCAAAATAGAGTTTCTTCACCAAGCCAAAGTTTAACTGAACAAGTCCGATATAATAATCCATCCAGGCCTTAAAACACCTAGAAAAGGGAGGAAAGGACTTAAAATTTATGTGAGGACAAATGAAAGTTGCTGGGAGTCTGAGATTGCTCACGTGAGAACCAGATAAGCCTGTTTAAAATATAGGCTTGGAGGACCAAATGGCAGGACCTGCTAGCCTCGGGCAGACAAGAAAGCAAATGTGGCGGGAGATGGAGCGCCTGTGTAGACTTGGGGGTGACGATTCTGCAGCCCATATTTGGCAGTGCGCTGGTGCTCAGGCAAGACACATCCAACAGCTTGTTTTCCATCTCACTGGAGGCAGGCGGGAGCAGCCCAGGCTGTTTTGGATCACGGTTTACAGGCTGGAGATATGAAGTATGTCCAAGGGCCAAATGTTTGAGGCAGACGTGCTGTGTTCCTGTTCGGAAACATGGGGCTTTTTGGACGAGAGCAGTTCACATAAAACATTCAGTGGTTCCAAGGATCGGAGAAGTTACAGACCCAGGTTCTTTCTTGATATGCCTCAAAGCTCAACCAGATGTCCAGCTGGAAAAGGCGTGTGAATTTCTGATGCTAGGAGCTTGGCCTGGTCACCTCTACCAAGTCCAGATGGGGCTGGTGGTGTGTGTCACCATCAGGTCTGTATCTCCAAAGGGCTCAGCTACAGATGGCACTTCTTCAGAGAAGATGCTCTGGGGGCGATGAGCTCCCCCATCCCTCTCTGGGACCTGGCAGGAGGTGAGATTGACCCACTCTGCCAGAGTATCCCGGAATGTAACCAGATCTTTGGACTGGGCTCCTTGTTGCATAAGGACAGAGTGTCTGTTTAGCTTGTCTTCCTGAGTCTTTGACTCAAAGCTGAAAGCTTGAGGCTAAAGAGATCTTGATTCTCCTTAGGGGTTGGTTGAAAACCAAGATGCTTTTCACAGATACCTGATAGGTGTCCATGCCTCAGGAAGCAGCTACCAAGAGAAGAGGCTGGAGAGAGGTGACCATAAGCAAGGGCGAGACAGAAGTATGAGTGGAAGTTCAGTACTGAGCACTGGAAGCTGAGTAACTTGGAATCATTTGTCTGCTAAAGGAAACTTGCTGGGTCATCCAGAGATCAAGAAAGGGATATTACAGAGATGGCAGGAGGATTCACTGTCAACTCCAAAGACAACTGTCTAAGACAACTGATGATGTTCACCAGGGAGGGAGAGGTAATTGCCAATTGAATGGAGCTATTACCCCATTCATAAGCCTTGAGGCTATGCATCCCTCCCAGATCTCTCTCTGAATGCCAGGTCTATCCAATTGCTTACTTAAGCACTCTATTTCAATGTCCAACAAGCATTGTATTCTCCACATATATAAACACTAGCTCCAACCCTTCTCATCTGCACCCCTTTCCATGTCTTTTCCATCGTAGTCAGTGACAAATCAACCCTTCTAGGAGTTCATGGCATTCTAGACTTTTCTCTTTTGTTTTCACTCCATGTTATCTGTCAACAAATCCCAGTGACTTGAACCTTCAGGATGTACCAGGATTTGCTCATCACTCAAAGGAGCCATAGTTACCATCCGGGTCGAGCCAATGTCCTCTCTCACCAGCAGCATCGTATCAGTTTCCCATTTGGTCATCCAGCCCATACCTCCTTCCTTAGCATGGCGGCTGGAGTGATTCGCTGAGAAGCACAGGTCGGACTATCCATTCTGCTGCAACTTTGCAAAAATGGCTTCTCCTTTAATGCTGGGTAAAATCAAAGTCCTGGCCTTGGCCTAGAAGGCCTTGTATGCTTAGGTCTGCCACTCTCTCTCTGACTTTAGCTCTCAACCTGCATGCAAGCTCCTGGCTCAAGGTCTTTGTGCTTGTTTCATACTTCTAGTTCAACCAATTTCCCAGTCCAGTCATTCAATGCCTCTCATTAGCTTCGTGGTGGCAGAGAAACTTGACCCTTTGTCCAGTCTCACAGGGGCTCAGGCAGAAACTGTTGGAACCTACCCTCAGTCTTTACCTTTTAACCACATACTTACGGCTTTCTGCTGTAAGCACTTGCCCACTTTCTACTTGGTACGATCAAGCTTTCACATGGAATTTGTAGGCTACTTCAAGTTTCCTGTCCTCTGAATGGGACAATTCCCAGTCATATTTGACTTAGGCTCCCACAATTCCCCAGCAGGATCGAGTCCTAGTTGCTCATACTGGTTTAATTGCACATGGGTTATTTGCTACCTTTTGTGTTCCTGTTTCATTTCCTGACTTTCCTATGTGTTTATTGGGGCATCTTTTAAGCAAATTGCTTGCTCTCAAATCCTCATTTTAGAGTTGGCTTCTGGGACACCCAATGAAAGTAATAACATCAAGTCTCTGCCAGTGTGTGAGCCACCCAGGGAGATAGACCAATGGAAAAGACCTTATTACTTTGTGACCAGAGTACAGCGTGCAAAATCTCCCTTTCCCAGGGAGATCATTGCTCGTGTCTCCTACATGGTTAAGTAATTATGGTAGGTCTCAAGATGTGAAAGCAGATACTTATTGGAGGGCCTGTGCTATTCACATAATCTTTTTTGCTGCTTTTTATCCCTTCTAATGGGCCATCCTCATTAGAATTAATGATTCATGTATTGGTCACTCAGGATAAGAAAAAGTTGCCTTTTGTTCCCAAACAGCCATGGGATTTCTGAACCCAGTCTTTACAAATCATGCTGGTAACTACGGTGGAGATGGACTATCTTAAATTTAAGTGGCTCAACACACTGACATTTCTTTTGATTGTAATTCTGCAGTCTGGGCAGGCTTTACAAGGATGCCAATGTCACTTTCCAAGGCTAGGACAGGCACATCAAGGACAGAGAACTGGACTCCTTCCTTACCTTCATGCCCAGAAGTTAATGCAGGGAAGAGCTGAGCAGCTGTGGCTGGAAAACCAGCCTCTTCTCATATCTACCCATGTGGTCTCTGCAGCATGAGGACTTCAGGATGGGCAGACATCTTATATGGCAGCTCTCCACTCCAAAAGTGTCAGTGAGAGACAGCCTGATGGCAGCTGTCTGACTTTTTATGACTTGGCCTAGGCCTAGCATCATTTCTGTCACATGCTGCTGGAGGGTGTTACAAAGAGATGTGCCTCTTGTCCAAGGGCTTGTAGTCAGCTGACTAAAGAGACACTGTCTAAAGATGATGAAACAGGAAGAGGATCAGAGCCAGGGCACATGTTTTTCTTCCAGGAGGTTGGTAACTTCTCACACTCAGTGTTTTCATATATGCCTTGCTATTGTTGTTGCTGAAGGGACAAAAGTGGTACAGTTTGCATTGTCAATGACATCCTGAAGCTTGCACCATAGCCTGTGCTGCTATTGAGAGATGGGACAGTTAGAAGATGGGGACTAGTGGAAGGAAATTGGACCCTTGGAGCGTGTCCTTGAAAGAGATATTGGAATCCTGTACCCTCCTTTTTCCCCCCTCTCTTTGTTTCTTTATCACTATGGGACCAACAACTTCCTTGTCCCATATTCCTGACATGAGATGCTGGCTTGCCAAAGACCCCAAAGTAATAGGGTCAACAAACTCTGAGCCCAGATAAACTTTTCCTCACTGTAAGTTGGTTTTTCTCAGGCATCATATTACAGTAATAGAAAGTTAACCAACAAAGGAAGATTTAAATGTTAGGAAAGAAGCAAGATGAAAAGAGGAGAGAAGGAAGGATGGTTGGGTGTTGGGTCCCTGTTCTGCCTCTGGGACTATTTGGAGACACTAGCAATAGGTCCAGAGATAAAAGACAAAAGATCTTGTTTTCTCAAGGTCCTCATGAGCCAGGCTGAGTGTAAGCCAATAGGTTTCAGGGAAGAAGTTGGAGCTGGAAAGAGTCTGTGGTATGTGGTCCTCATCATGTTCAGTCATGGGTGTTTGGGAAAGGAATGTTAGGAAGGTTAATGTAGCCATAGTGTAGCCAGGATTGGTAAATCATGATGGCAGAGAGAGAGAGAGAGAGAGAGAGAGAGAGAGAGAGAGAGAGAGAGAGAGAAGCAAAAGCTGAGTGAACAAGATGAAGACTTTTATCAAGAACCCGAGTCCTTTTGAAGTAGTCTGTCTTGCATCCCACATGTTGCTATGATAAAGAAGACCCTCATTTATGGTGAGATTGCTTCATCAAGAAGCCCGTTATCTCTCTGGCTGTGTGTGAATCTCAGAAAAAGATATGGAAAGTTGGGGCTGAAAAGAAGCCATATGGCTTTGGTATTTAACTAAGGAAGATGTGACACTCTTAGAGACAATTTAGGGACATTGCTTCAGCCTTAGAACTCTCTGGAAGGCATTTACCATTTCATAGCATGTATTTTTAGCAACACACAGGGGAGTTTGTAATTCCTTCAGGGAAAGTGATTAGATTTCTAAAATGCTACAGAGTGCAATATGCTTTTTATCATTAAAAATGTTTTCTTGAGAGCTGCAGATGTGGTTCAGTGAGAGAGCACCAGCTTAGCATGTGTCAGGCCATAGGTTAACCGCAAGGATCACAAACAAAACCAAGCTTTCCTTATTTAAAAAAAATTCATGCTTTTCAAAAGCAAAGAAAAAATGTAAAAAAAAAGTTGTAATATCCCTAGTTCTTATCACCTAGAAATAGCTAATATTAATAACATATACAAGACATATGAATCATTAAATTATAAGTGCTTACATTTCCTCCCTCTTTGCATGAGAAAGATATTTGCCCTTTCGAGTGAAGAGGATGGCAAAAAAGAAATGTGGACCAGTTAAGGAATACCAAGCTGATGCACATAAGAAAGGCACTAGGAATTCCTCTCTATAGTAGAGATGTCCAGGTAGAGAAAGAAGGAGAGAAGAAAGCTAGTGAGGAAAAGAGTGAGAGATGAATGAAAGAAAGAAGGAAAGAAGGAAGGCTCAGAAATTAGAATACTGAGAAGATGGGAGATATCAGAAAGAAAGCAAAATAATTTTCAAGTATCTACAACATGGAGTAAAGTTTTGAGGAGAGGAAAGGTTGGCAGAAGATAATAATGGGAATATTTGTAACTCTAAATCATCAGAAAACTGTAAATACACGTGTGGCTCTTCAACTGTGGTTGGCATTGACAGCAGTTTTTTTAGCTTGAAGAGGACCTTGTTTTGTTTGAGCTATTTGTATTCATCTATATTATGAATATTATTATTTTATACAACTAAATGAAGATCTTATTCTATATATTGTTTATGACCTGACTTTTTTATTAATACATTTTTTTATTATTATTTCAGCTCATACAAACTTAATGGGTACACCAGTTCCCTCCCTCCTTCCTCCTCCCCCCGTACCCCCTCCTCCCCCTCCCCACCCCTCTCCCTCCCCATCCCCCAGTGCCTCCCGCTCCAATTCCCAGAGAGTCCTTTCTTGTGCATGCCTGATTTTCCTCTGGGCCCTCCTCCCCGATGACGTACAAGGACCCAGTGGCCTTTCCCTAAACCCTTTCCCGTGGTCCCCTTAGGTATAGGAACACTGCTGTGGCTGCCAATCCCTTGCCTCCAAGGATCTTGGTGCCTTTAGCAGATGCTAGACTTTGTGAGGTCAACAGTGTGTTGGACAATGCGCAGGGCATGCAAAGTCCAATTATGATTGCTTCAGCCCTAACTAGTATGGAGTATCTTACATATCATTGCTCCTCCCATCCTTATGCTCTTACACTCTTACCGCCCCCTCTTCCGCAACTTTCCCTGAGCTTCAAGATGGGGAGAGATTAAGCTGGCCTAGTTCTAGGTGGTTGATATAGAGTCTCTGAAGTTCTGGATTGTGGTTTGTTGATTTTCTTTTGCAATTTTGCTGCTCCTGCAATGCCCTTCACTCCATCCTGGTGGGCATTGTATGTTACCCCCTGGCCAGAGACA
Organism: Typhlomys cinereus; assembly: GCA_023101885.1. Classification (NCBI taxonomy): domain Eukaryota; kingdom Metazoa; phylum Chordata; class Mammalia; order Rodentia; family Platacanthomyidae; genus Typhlomys; species Typhlomys cinereus. The sequence goes on from JALPQD010000012.1 coordinate 10,894,213, forward strand.
AAAAGCTGTTAAACTAGAGTCTTGTGATAAAAGCACATTCAAAGGTAGATGTAATAAAAGTGGGAAACCACAGTGAGGGAGGGGTCTATCACCCATTTGCAAAATGGTTACTTTTTATCTGCCAGACTATATGGCCTCCTCTTCTGGTGAGATCATACCCCCTCAGTAGTAAATGATCAGGAACAAAAGTCTGTGAACTTAATCAGATGAATGACCTGACTTTTTTCACTTGGCATTATGTGTAGAACATGAACTTTACTGGACAGATAATATCCAATATTTTGCATAGCTTACTTCTCACTGGCCATTTGTATAATTTTCTACCCACTCCCTCCATCCCTCCATCCCTCCCCTTCTTTCTTCCTTCCCTCTCTCTTTTTTTCTTCCTTCCTTCTACTATTTTAAGCAGTTCAGAAACAAGTAACTTAACAGCAAATCTTTATGTACACATGTAGCTATATGTGGTGAATATTTATACAACAATTTTGTTCTGATGCATTTCTTGAAGTGGGTAACTTACTAGGCCAAAGGGAATAAAAACAGTTTTAATACACATTGCTGGGCTTCCAGAAAACTAACAAACTCCTTTTGTTAGTACCCATTCTGGCATATGGACTCCCAGGCGTTGTTTTTGCTTCTGCTACTATATCCTTACAGTTAGAAGTATATAGCTAGAAGGAAGGTTTCAGCCTCTTCAGGCTCTACATAGCATAGGTCTTGACATAAAACAGGAGCTCAATTAATATATCTGAATGAATGAATAGTTACATAGATAATTCACAAGATTTTACCTTGTCTAGTCTTTTAATATCTGACACACCATCAAGACCAAGGTAGGTGTCTAATAATACTAAATAGAAAAGTGGTCTTGGCCCATCCCTGTTGCTATCTGAAAGTTAAGTATTTCATTGCAATCAAAGAAAGTAATTTGTTCAATGGAAAGTACCTGATTTCAGAAGAGATCTATTATCCTGCGAATGGGTTATATTTCCAGAGGTATAGTTGTCAACATTCAACACATCCTGACGATAGGTTTCAATAATTTCTGAGGGTCTTTACATCAGACACTAATGTCTGTTGACAAATGTCTCTTTGAGTTGAGCTAATTTTAATAAATCTTTATCTTCTTCAGTTAATGAGGCAAAAAGCCATCTTTTTTCTTTGTATTTTTTATTTAATTTGCTTTATTTTTAATATTTATTTATTTATTTATTTATTTAATGTGTATGTGTGTATGTGTGTGTGTGTGTGTGAGAGAGAGAGAGAGAGAGAGAGGGAGAGAGAGAGAGAGAGAGAGAGAGAGAGAGAGAGAGAGAGAGAGAGAGAGAGGGCACTGTATGTCCCTATGGAGGACCAAGGGAGATTTCAGGAATCATCCTGAATTGCTTCTACCTCCACGCTTCACTTTGGGATTTCCCAGGCTCCCCCCATCAGGGCAGGAAGTTCAGGCCACAGTCTTTTCCACCTGGTGTTTTTTAAAGTGGGACCTGGGATCCGAACTCAGGACCTCTGCTTGTGAGACAGAGTCTTAACCCCTGAGTCATCTCTCCAGTCCAATCTTTATTTTTATTATTCCAGAGTTTCACACATGGATATAATGAACTTAAAATATTTCCACACCTTTATTCCTGATCCCATTTCCCCTCCTGTTCCCACTATGGATCTTCTTAGTCCCTATCAGTCTCCCTTCCATTTTTATGGCTTTTTGCATGTATGGCTTCGAGTTTCACCTGGATTGCCTTTGATGGTATGTGCTTGAATATTTAATGGTACATGAATCATACATCAGTGAGTATACTACTGACGAGAGTACCTACCCCTAACATCAAGCATTAGCCCTCAACAGACTCTCAGGGAGATGTGAAGCCTCTTGAAATCTTTTCTCTTCAGTGGTGAAGTGTTAATAGGCCAAATCCTGTACAGGTCTTGTGGAAATACACATAGCTGCAATGAGTTTGTGGTGCAATAGCCTTTTCATGTCCAGAGAAAGATACTATCTGGCCACAACCCTGCCCTCCTTTAAGATCTTACATTCTTACTTTGCCCTCCTCCATGATGCTCTCTGAGCCTTGGGTGGAGGTAGAAGCAAACAATCTTTTAGACTTTTCTTTAAAATGAAGGAGGGTGTGGATGGGAGCACTGGTGCAAAGACTTTCAGAATGATCGGATCCGTTCTCCATGTCCTCCACTCCAGAACAATGAGGAGCAACTGTCATTCCATTGGGTTTATGATTTAATCCTTTCTAACCATGGTACTTTGAATAATTCATCCAACTGTGAATTCTGGAAACTACAGAAATAACCATGTTGGCCAAAGGTGATCATTGGTGCAATATGTTTGGTACCCAGGGAACCAGGTGCTATCTGGATTTAAGGCCTGTTTTTCAGCAGGTAGCACATGCGTGGTATTATAGATCAAGCTATGTACCTATAGAAAGGGAACTATAGGTCCTAGGTGGGAACAAAATACAAGGCTTGGCTATTAAGTACTTGACAGCAAACTGCCATCTAAACACTTGTACCATAGAATACAGAAGCTCTCAGTCCTCAGCCAAGAAGCATTCTTCTGCAATGGAAGATGTTTAATGCAGAGATCCACATATAAGTAAAGTTCAGAGAATAAATGACTGTGGAGTGCTCAGAACTAAGTAAGGATATTAAAATTACACCCCATCCTAAGGTTCAAAGAATCTTTGAGAAGAAAGGGAGGAGGAAAGGAGAGATAGGAGCAACTATGGGAGATAGGAGGGACAGAGAGACTTATAGAAAAATTCTAAGAAGTTACCCCAAAGGAACATCCTATGCTAGAACAAGAATGGGAAGTCCTTACTCAGAGTAGCATAGAGTGAGAAAAACAGAGAAAAAAAAATACTTGAGCTGATCCACTTAGAACCCAGGGACAAAATTATACTAGAAGTAACAGGAACGTGACACTTACTAATAAAATGTTGGTCTGAGAGGTCCTAAAGAACCTGAAACATCATAGGCTTTTGTCATTGCTCTTGATAACTCTGCAAACACTCAGTAAGACCCTATTTCTGAAGCTGTAACACAAATGGATCATAGAACAGGACAAAATACATCAACTGGAACTGTTCCTTGAGGACTTTCTCCTTGCTGGTCGCTTACACAGTACCAAGGAATACTGTAGAAACTGCTGGAGGAGAGATATAATCACAAGCCCCATCAAAGGCATGAGATCTGTAAGTTACCATGTGAATCACAATGGAAACAGGTGAATACCAGTGTAATAGTTGCATGAGTATCAAGGAGACAACCAACGACTTTCTGATTGGATTCAAAATCCACTTGTCAGAATGGTACACATCCTTGTTACTGGAAACTAGAATAAGAACCTAAAAAAAAAGGAAGGAAAAAGATAATAGGTAAGACAGTCAATAAACCTATAGGTATGATGATTAGTACATCAAACTGCTCTATTGGTAGCTGTTATTATATTCATAGAACAGGCACTCACAGTGGGACCCTTGGGGTCTAATCAGTGAGGTGGTGTGAAGAGAGATAACTTGATATGCCATGGAGGCTTGAGCCCCTGGAGGAGTAGACAAGCCAGAGTGAACCCTGGGGTCCTTAAAAGAATGTAGGTAGAAGGGGGGGGGAGAGAATGGGAGGGAATGGTGAAGGGAAGGGAGGGGATGCAAAGAAGGGGTAAGAAGTGAAGCTGGGATGAATACTCAATATGCTTGTAAAAGTAGAAAAATAAAATAAATCATTGTATTAAATTTTTAAAAATGCCAGGCAAATATGGCATAAAAAAGAAGAAGAGGAAGGGGAGGTAAGAATGCAAGAGACAGGGCAGGGAGGGGTGCTAGTATTCTCTGGTCATGACAGGACTGCCGTACCCGAGAACTCACTGCAGCAATGCTCACTTCCAGAAGGCCTGGACAGTCTCAGGCCTATAAACATTTCGTTATGGGAGGGGGAAGATCCCAAAAGACACTACACTTCCCTGAGAGACTACTTAAGGCTAATTAATGCCAGACAGGAGCTGATAAGTCATCCTTGTTCCAATGGATACTCAGGTACTTGCCAACACAGGCATCCCAGATGAAACTAAGTGTGTCACAGACACAAAAAGATGTGAAAATAGGGGAGACTGGCTAGAAAAGAGAAAGTATAAAGTGGAACAAGAAGGAAGGATGATATTAGGTAGTAAGGGTTAAAGGCACAAAATTCATTGTTTATGTATGACTTTCAAAGAATAAAAAATAGAAACTCAAAAATATCTATAATTAAAAATTCAAACAACATTCTTGCCAACTCACAGCTCTGAGCTGCTCTCTTAGTTGGAGAGAGCGTGGCATTGGTTCTCATCTTTGGGGACACTGCACCTGAGCACAGCTGTATTTCTTTTCAATCATCAGAGATGAAGCACAGAGCTGCTTTGTCTCATGGATATCATCGATGGGGCTCCTGACATTCCTGGTAAAAGCCATTTAATCTCAGTTTTTATGACATCTAGGCAGGCAGATGCCAACTATGCTTAAGAAATGCCTCTAAAAGTCAGCTAGATGAGGTGTGATACTTCTGGTCAGATGCTGTTTATAAACACAGAGCTAGCTCCTGAAAATTCTTTCACAAATACATCTTGTAAAGCAAGGACAGTAGCCAAAACTGTTGTGTCAGGTTGGAAGTAAAGTGCTTATACTGAACAGCCTCCCATCTACCATCCAAACAGCACAGAATTCTCAAAGAAAATCCTAGAGATTATCTGATCCATTATCTGAAGAAGATAAAGTTTGCTCATGCTGACTCTCATCCAAGAGAAACTTATCAACAGAGGTCATCAGGATGGGAGATGTGCAAACATTAGGAACTGATCCTCCAAGAAGTGTAACTCATTCTCAGAACCACAGATGTGTTCTGGCTCAGAGACTTTCAAGTGAACAAGTACTCTCTTTGAAGCTGTTTGATTCTAGGTATGGATGCAGTAATTTGGTTTGGATCTATGTACAGTTCCCGATCAATGTCCATAAAGAATTGGTTCCAGAACAACTTGTGAACATCAATCTTAGCAGACACTCAAATCCTTTATATTAAATGATACAAGTATTTTCATACAACCCATACATTCTTCTGTATACTTTATCACTAGATTACTAAAGATACTTAATTTAATGTAAATGCCATGTAGACAATTGTTATACTTTATTATATATGAAACCATGAGAAGAAAACTATATCCTTTGATGATTTTAAAACACACACACACACACACACACACACACACACACACACACACACACACCAGAGTAATAGTTTTTTGATATTGGTTGAATTTGTGGAAGAAGAATCTGAAGATCTTGGGATCAGCTGTCATTCTTAGTCAGCTTCTGACCCAAAAAAATAAAGCAAGCTCCCCCTGACCAGGAATATGCATTTGTTCTGTCCTCTAAAACCCCTTTGCTTTGTTTGAGTCTCTTGCCCTTTTCCCCAGAAATGCTGGCAGCAGTAAAAAAGTGAATTAGCTCAAACTGATTGGTTTTTCCGTTGAATGTAAGAGTTTTTTGTTCTTGGGATCTTCCTTGCGATCCAGACCTCAAGTCTAAATAGCAGCTGCCTGTAGCTCAGTGTGAGGGATAACCGAGAATATTTGGGAGGGATCTTTTGCTTTATGAACTCAGTCGTTCTGGGGAGGGACTGTGTCTGGTGTTTACTGGCTTACTGGGAGACCACTAGGTGTACAGACAGAGCAGCTGGAGGAAACACGGCAGGCACATGCACACGGCTATGGAGCTCACGCACACACATGAGAACATTGTTCACTTTTATAAATGTTCAAGCCTGGTTTTTATGTGTGTTTAAGTAGATACTTGGATGATGACATCTGTGTGGCAGATACCATATTTGCAGCATCCCCAAAAGCATGGCAAGATGCCCGATGTTTTGACCAATTATGTGACTTTGAGTGAGTCATCCAATAGCATAGAACTGAATCTTTTTTCTAAATTAAAAATGGAGACCTGTGGCATTACAGGCTGCATTAACATGCCTGTATGTTCAGCACTTAGTGGGCATGCAGTACGTTTTCAGTTCCATCTTTACTTCTTCATAATTTGTTTCATTTTCTAACATGAATGCTCATGGGGCAGCAGATTCTAAGGACAGTCATTGCAACTTGCTCTGGTTTTGAGCTGTTGCCCTTTTCCCCAAGGCATCCAAGGTCATCTTCATAGGAAGTCTGAGAGACAGACCTCAGACTGTGTTCATTCTTTTCCAGATGGAAAATGGAAAAATGTGGCCAAGCATCCAAATGTTTGGTCTATAAAACACTCAAAGCATTCAGATGTTTGGTGTTGGGAGAACAAGGTGCCATCTAAGCATGTGACTGTCATAAAATCAACCAACCCAGGGGACTCTTGGTTTCAATCCAGTAATCTATGAGGAATAACTCAAGACATGCAGTTTAACTTATTTTTTCTCTTACACGGAAAATATTGAATTTTATTCTCACTCCAAAAGGTTAAAAAGATTGTTTTGAAATCAGTTGATTGCAATAGTTAGATGGGATTCTTAGAACTAAATATATAACTTCATAAGCACTCAACTTTTGGCTTCCTAATTTTGACTAAACTTAATCCAAGGGAAGTTAAGAATTTATTTTAGAGAAAAAAATTAGTTATCTGCTTTCAAAATGACATTTTTAAGTTATGTGGTGTTTAGCACTTTCATCTATGCATTAGCTCCAAATTATCTTCCTTATAATATGCTTGTTTTCAATACTATTCATAATTAGAAGCAATGGTATAAAAACCTACTGTGGGGGTTTGGAAGATAGCTCAGTGGTTAAATTTTTGCCTTGGATCACCAGATTCCATGTGAAAATGTCAGGTGGGTGTGGCAGCCTGGCTGTAATTCTAGCCCTGGAAGGCAGAGCCTGGGAATCCCCAGAGCAAGCTGGGTAGCCAGACTACCCTAATACTAACAGTGGGTTCTGGGTTTAATTAGAGACCAAGACACACAACAATAGGATGGAAGAGTAACTGAAGATGATTCCCAGTGTCATCCTTAGGCTTAAAAACAACCTCTAAGTTAAAAAAACCCTAAGTTTTAACTCTAAGTTAAAAAAAAAAAAAACGCTTTCATAGGGTTGGGGAGATGGGTAAAGCACTTGATGTACAAGTATGAGTTTTAGTTCAGATCTCCATATAAAGCCAGATGTGGCTACATCTGTAATCCCAACACCCTTACAGTGAGATGAGAGTCAGAGACAAGAGCATCTCTGTAAGCTCACAGGTTATATACAGCAGTAACCAAGACTCTTTGTTGAACAAAGTAAAAAGTGAGGACCAATACCTAAGGTTGTCCTTTGACCTTCACATACGCCCTGAGATATGTACATATCTGCACTCACACATAAACATGCCATGTACATCATACATGTAAGTGCACACAACACACACAGATATGCCTCTGTAACTTTATTCATGTGTAGAGAGTGTGTTCAGCATATGACCTACTTGTGGTGTGGTGGTCATATAATAGCCTCAGCTCTTCACTACCCCTACTAAGGACATGGTATTATACCCAGTCTTTGACTCCTGGCTCAACCATGTGACTTCATTTGGTCAATGGGATGTGTGATTCTGAATCTTAACTAATGCTTGTCCACTGCAGTTTGTTCTGCCATGAAGACACTACTAGACTAGCTTGCTGGGATGTTACACTTGGAACAGACTCATATATTCTGTGGTGTCAGCCAAGCTTGACAGACATGAGGCCAGCTAACTCACTGCAGACCAGCTTCAGGTACAGACATGATCAAGGTTACATGAAAGACTCTGATGATGCACAGCCTCAGGAACAATAATGAATAGTTGTCTATAGCTGCCGAATGTGGGAGTGTTTGATGTGAGCACAATAGTGACAACTGGTAGCTGATACATTTCTCTATATAGTATGTCATGCTCTAAAAGCAAATGAACCTGCTTCTCACTAGCTGTGTGACAAGGTGCATACTATCCAGTATTGGGAAAGTCATTTCTGCTTGGGAGAATGATTGGGTAAGTTGATAAAGATGGTCATTGGAGAGCCCAGATAACTCAGTTGGTGTCATAGTAGGCACAGGTGTCAACTTGATCGTTGAGGGTTTTAGCTCTGGGCACATTTGTAGAGAATTAATGGTTGAGTTAGGGCCAGAGCAAACCTGAAGGAATTGTTTAGTGTATGGGGAAGGCCCAGGCCATGGTGGGTAGGATTAGGTCCTGGAATAAATCACAGAGAGCTGGTTGAAAGAGTTGGCATCCTTTTGTAAACTTGGCCAGCCATGCTGGTCTGGCAAATAAGGATTGTCCCTCTCTCAGCCATTATGTCCAGATGGTGCGGCCGGTTCCCTCAGCCCTAGTGTTGGTGCATGCTCTCCCATCAAGCTGGAGTATATAGACTGTAACCAGACTATCAGTAAGAAAATATAGCCCTTTTACCTTAAGCTGTTTGATGGTCATTTATTAGGAACCATGCAGGCTGACTACAACAGTTGGTAAAGCATATGGTAGTCACTGGGCAATTAATATCTCCTTTGAAATTAGCCTGACTTCATGTTTATCAATAATAAAGGAACCAGTGTCACTTTTGTACAGATACTCTTGTTTAAAGTTTTTGAGTCTCAGAGACTTATCCAGCAAGAAATCTTGAAAATCATGCAATTTTACTACTAGGAAATAACCTTTCATTGAATTTTGGGCTTATTTTTCATTTTCTTTTATCTTTAAGTGAAGATAATTCAGTCAACAAAGAACTCTGGAGATAAGTTTTAAACTGAGTTAGTCTCTTTAACACTGAACTTTTGGATTCTGGAAGCACTGAGTGTGAACCTCGAGCTTTTCTAACTTTGACCTACTTCCTGTCTGCTCTCTGCTTTCTGACTGCAGTTACAATGTAACTAGGCAGCTTAAACTCCTGCCTGCACTATACCTTCCCCATCAAGAGGGACTGCTTCCTTTTCTAAAAAATGAGTCAAAATAAATTATTTCTTCATTCCTTACGTTGTTTTTTGTCAGGGATTTTTGTCGCACAAGAGAAAATTAACGTAGGCCATGGTGGGAATCAAGATCTTCCATCTTCCATACTATCATCTTTTCCATACTGACTTTACGATCCCTCACTCAACATTCCATTTCTGTGTGTTAACTTGAAAGGTGGTACAAACAGTAAACAGAATTGGTCTCCTGTTCCTAGCATTCTGATTTCAATGTGCATACTGTTTCCTCCAGAAAGTTCCTTACATTTTCCCTAAAGTCCTGAATTTCACAAGCATGTATGTATATTATTTATCAATGAAATATTCATATTATGTGATATAAATGAGCCTATTTATGTACAATGTAACTATAAAATAACTTTGTGTAGGAACAAATTAGGTCCTGTCTACCCATTGAAGCCTTACTGTCTCCATGGTAACTAACACATTGCAAAGTTGAGAGAAAAAGGAGAAATTTAGCAGATCTTTTTTAAAAAGAAGGCCAGATACTATACACAAGCATGAACAAGCAAAATGTGCCATTGAATGGAATATAAAAAGAACCAAAGCATTTTTAGCTGCTTAGGAAAACCTGCATATCTGACTGCAGGCTTATAGCATCCTTGGGCAGTAGAGCTCTTTTCGAAGCTACAGAGGGGTCCAGAAACACTCTGCTACCTGTTACTGGCAGAAGCACCAAACCAATATGTCAGGGTTTTCCAATTTTCCATTTGCCCAGAGACTTCAAAGATGACAAGGAAGTTTCAGCTTTCTCCTCTTGGCACTTGCCAGCTAAATCAACCATGCAAATTAGGGCTCTGCCCACATGCCTGGGGCTTGTTAGAGAGTTGGCTAGACTAACAGAGACATGAACTGGTGAACCATTGAGGACCTTAAGGAGCTGGGCTTCTGGCCCAACCAGAGCTTCTTAATCAGCCCTCCCACCTCTCCCTTCTGTCTCATTTGTTCTGTCTTCTCCTTTGGTCTATTTTCTTTTTCTCTTTTGTGTCTCCCTTCCTGGAGTTGAATTTTTTCTTTTTTGATTATGTGTCTATCACTCAACTTCCTGAGGTCCCATACTTTGGCCTGGATAGCCCACATGGTTAGTTCTCTTTAGGATTTTGTTGCTCTAGATACTTTAGATACTTCCCTTTACCCTTCTTACCACATCATAACATCTTGGAGGATAGAGAACAGCTGTGTCTCCTCTCAGTCCCCAGCACAGTGTGCAATACGTGCCTGTAAGTCAGGAAACATACTGCAGTTATTCTTCAGTTGCTGTGATAAACACTCCAACCCAAGCAACTTAAGGGAGAAAAGCCTTATTATTTGGCTTACAGTTCTAGAGGGGATATTGTCCATTATAGTGGGTGGCAGATGTGATGGCTGACATAGTATATTAGTTTACACTATGTCAGAATAGAGAAAGGGGTTGGAAGAGAGAAAGAGAGAGAAAGAGAGAGATAGACAGAAAGAGAACCTGGATTATCCAGATGCAACTCTAGCTCCATGACATACTTTCTTCAAGCCAGGCTCTACCTCTTCAAGTTTTCCTAACTTTCCCAGTGTCACCAGTTGGGGACCAACTGTTCAAACTCATGAGTGTAGGAGGGCAATTCACCTTGACTCCATGATGATCTCATATTTATAAAAAATTTTTAGAGTTTTGTTGCTATACTCTGGATGTTGCCAATAAATTCACAACCAAAGAACTTAAGGGAAGAAGGGGTTTTATTTTGGCTTATGATGATTGGGTTATAGTTCCTTGTATAGTTCTTACAGCTTGGCAGAAGAGTCCACACCAACACTAAGGCCCAAGGGAACTGGCCACACCAAATCCACAGAACTGCTGACAGGGACAATTCTCACTTTCCAGACCAACATGCCTGGCCAAGCATACAGAAGGATGCCAGCTTCCTTAATCAGTTCCTGCTATCTTCTTCTCCTGCCCAGGGACTAGTCCCACCCAATATGGACTGGGTCTTTCCCATTAATTAGACTATCTATAGACTTGTGTGAAGCTTAGCTCAACTAGCAATCTCTCACACCTGTGACCGGAGCTTAGAGCCTTCAGTTGCCAAGCTGACACCAGTAGCTAACTAGAACACGTTTCATACATGAATACAGTGAGTTATATATGATATTTTTCCATCTTTATCCCTAATTCCATCATCCTCCTATTTCTTTATAACTCTTCTTTTTCCTTTCCAATCTTTCTCATATTTTCGTGTCTTTTCACATGTGTGATCAGCTGAGTTTCATCTGGTCTGCCTTTGATGGTATGTGCCTGAGTACTTGCTGGACCTTGAATCATACATGAGTGGGTATAGTATTGAGGAAGCATCTGCTCTTTCCCATGTTGGTATTAACCATCATCAGTCTTTCAAGGGTATAGGGCCTCCTGAGATCTTTTTTCTTCCATGGTGAGATATTTATAGGTCAAGTTCCATGCGAAAGACCTCACATTCTAACATGCCTCAAAATTTCTTGGATTCTACTCCTGAAGTTTGTGAGTTGGTAAATACTGAAGACCAGATGGAGAGTGAATTTGTATTTATCGTTAGTTCCATGATGCTGCCGATGCTGCTGGACAAGGTATGGAGAAGTGGGAATTACACTCTTAGATCTTTAAGTGGTTTAAGTCAAGTATAGATCCCTGATGAAATGACATCAGTGATCTCTTCCCTGGCCCACCCCTTAGCATAACAGTATCATGCTACACAGTTGCATTTTCCCATAGTGGCTGTTCTTAATCCCCCAGGCAAACTAGTTCAGGAGAGTAACATTTTTTCTGAGGGCAATGCTTCTGGGGAGAGAATTTTATTTCCTCTGAACACAATGGAATGAGTCTGAACATTCTAGCTGGAAAAGCTCTGCTTGGTATTGTTGGCCACATGAACCTGAGCTCAGAAGTCATCCAGCCAAGACACAGCCCAGTTCTGGTTACATGCTTCCCTGTGGGGCCATCCCCCAGTGGCCATCAGGGACTTCTGTAATACACTTTTATTGTCCACTACTTCTCTCCATCATACTTACCTTGTTCTCTTGATTCTGTAGGATACTCTTTAGCAAATGACCTGTGCTAAGTCTTTACCCTAAAAGACCTTCCTTTGGTGGGACAGCCTATATGAAGGTTCGTTGTCTTCTGGGTAACCCTCTGCCAGTAAAGGGCTACAATGAAACATTCTATCGAGCAATCCTTAGCTCCCTAGACATCTTGGAACCTCATGAAAGTCAGAGTGGCAGAGAAGGCCACAGTCTTACTTTCACAGTCTTGTTGCTACAGTATGTACATGAGTCAAGCAATTTAGGGAAGCGAGGGAATTTTTATTCAGCTTATGATTTCAGGTTACAGTTTAATATTGGAGAGTTAACAGCAGGGCCCCGAGGGGTCTAACCATACCATCTCCATAAAAAGAAGACCGAAAGAGACATACCTAGTCTGTTAAATTCCAGCCAGATCTCTGTTATCAATCTGCCCGAGTAATGGTCCCTCTTGTTATGGGATTGGTCTTCCCTATCAATCAATAAAATAGTCTCCTGTAGACTTGATCAGAGGCATGCCTTAATTAAATAATTCTTCATAGGTATGCCTATAGGTTCAGTTCTCATTGTCAGGTAACACATAAAACTAATTGCTATAGCTACCAGAAGTTAGGGCAATGTCTTATGGAAGACCAAGTTACAAGAGATACATATTATATGCATTTGTACTGAGATGGAGTGGGAGGAATAGGCACAGAAAGATCTTTGGGATCAATTAGTGAAGGTCTTACCTATATGTAACAAAGGTGTGAAGTTCTCAGGCAAGAAACTTTAGAACATGATTCTACTGTCAACAAAGTTTTCAAGCTTTTGGCCTAAGATCTGATCTTTTCCCCAAAAGAAGGGCAAGAAACATAGTTCTTTTGTACAAGTTTATCCCTATTGACCAGAGGAACTGGGTTATGGTGTTCTTAGCATGCAGGTGAGATGTTGAAGTCCTTAGCTTCAAGGCATTCTCCCCTCTTTCTTATGGAGCTGGAGGGGAGGCTTAGACTCTAACAATAGCTGTGCATGGAGTCAGACAGCTCTGTTAGGTGAGGCTGGGAGAGAACCATATGATTTCTTCTCCACAGCATTGGTTCATCTAAAATCAGCTTAGAATAACCATGAAGGGCAAGAAGAAAGTGTGGCAGGAATCAGAAAATGGATTTTTCTGTCTAAGCTGGAGTTAGGTAAACTCTGAGTATAAGTAAGGAGGGATCAGTACTTTTCCACAATGTATCTTTGTTTGTTTGTTGTCTTGCTTATTTAAAATATATATATTGATTGTCATTGTAGACAATATGAATGAAGTTAAAAAAGATGAAGGAGGGAATAATTGGAGAAAATACTTAGTGGGGTGGGGTGGGGCATAGGAGAGGCTGAATAGAAAAATCCTGAGAACGTAAAATGCAACTGGATAGGAACTTCCCACAAAATAATTATGTCAAAAAAATTTTAGCTTAAAAAAAGGACATGAATGGACAGCACCTGTACAGAGGACCACAGTGAGAAGAATAATATCTTGGGCTGCTCCACCTAGAACCCAGAGACAACTAAACAGCACTAGAAGTAACAGGCATATGACACTTCCTAAGAAGTTATTGATCAGAGAGGTCTCAAAGGCCCCCAAACAGCAAAAGCTTTTACCAATGCTCTTGATTACCCTCCAGAAAGTGACAGTAAGACCCTATTACTGAAGATGCAATACATGTGGATCTTAGGACATGAACAAAAAACATCACCTGGAACTGGTCTGGAAGCTTCTTCTTACTGGATAGATTACAAAGTACCAGAGAGTATTACAGAAGCTACTATGGGAGAAAAGTAGTCAAAAGTCTCATCAATCTGTAAAATCTGTAAGTTGCAATAATAATCACTATAGCAACAGATAACCATCCATGTAATAGTGACATAAATATCAAGGAGGTAACTAACAACTCTCTGATTGGATTTAGGGCATGCTTTTTCAGAAGGGAACACATTCCTATTACTGTAATCTATAATAAGAACCTAATAAAGGGGAGGACATAGGTCCTAGGGGAAGGACACACAATGGAAGTTTAACTATGAAGACACTACACCAAAATATCTTTTAAACACTTACTGTTGTACCCACAAATTAGAGGAGCACTCAGCACTTATTCTTGAAGCTTCCTTCTGCAATAGAAGGTGTTTACAGAAAAGCATAGCTGGACAATTTGCAGAAAATAAGGGACTGTAGACTTCTTACCTGAGACAGGACATCTGTTCCTCACCCCAAGGCTCAGACAACATCAGAGGGGGCATCAGACTGTATCAGCCTAAAGTGGGAAAACGGTGGGTCAGCTATTATCAACTAGGCATGACATGACTGAGGTATACATGATTTCATGACAGATATGTGTACTTTCATAAGAACTGCATGGGAACTGTCCAACCAACATCTCACCAGGAGAAGCGAAAGGTCTCAAGAAGCTTCAAACCTCCCTAAAAAACTTAAGAGAACTAATACTGATAGGGAGGGCAAGAAGATACTATCCTTAATGGTGTACCACTGATCTATGATACTTTCTGTAGCATAAATCATGTCAGGCATATGACATTAAAGACAAACTAGTTGGAGCATAATGGGTAATACAAATGAAAAGACTTGGGAATAAGAGGGAGAATGATAGGAGAGATGAAGGTTGTCAGGAGAAAAGGAGTGGGAATGGGAATGGGGATTAAGGGAAGAAAAAAATATAAAAACAAAGCATCTCAAAAAAGAAAGCATAGGCCATTGGCCTCTCTGTGAATCAGGGTTAAATGCTTTGTCATTTCTAGATGCAAATCTTTTTTTTATTTCTGATCATGCAAACTTAACAGGTATACTGGTCCCCTCTCTTCTTCCACCCCCCCGCTCCCCCCTTTGCTCCCCCCTTCCCATCCCCCCAGTGCTCCCCCCCCCGCCCCCGTCCCTGGATCATCCTTTAATGTGCATGCCAAACTCTCCTCTGGGCCCTCCTTTCCGATGAGGTGCAAGGACCCAGGGGCATTTCCCAGAACCCTTTCCTGTGTTCCCCTTAAGCATAGGAACACTACTGTGGCTATAAATCCCTAGCCTCCAAGGATCCTAGTGCCTTTAGTCTATGCTAGACTTTGTGGGGTCAATAGTGTGTTGGACATAGCGCAGGTCATGCAGAGTCCAATTATGATTGCTTTGGCCCTAACTTGTGTGGAGTATCTTGCATATCATTGCTCCTCCCATTCTTGTGCTCTTACAATCTCACCACCCCCTCTTCGGCAAATTTCCCTGAGCTTCAGAATGGGGAGAGATTAGGCTGGCCCAGTTCCAGGTGGTTGATATAGAGTCTCTGATATTCTGAATTATGGTTTGTTGATTTTTTTTCAGTTTTGCTGCTCCTTCAATGCCCTTGGCTCCATCCTGATGGGTATTGGATGTCACCCCCTGGCCAGAGATAAAAACCTATTAAATTAGAGTCTTGTTATAAGAGTATATTCAAAGGTAGATGGAATAAAAGTAGGAGACCGTGGTGAGGGAGGGGTCAGTCTCCCATCTGCAAAATGGTTACTTTCTATCTGGTAGCCTATATGCCCTCCCCTTCTGGTGAGATCATACCCCATCAGTTGTAAGTGACCAGGAAGGAAAGTCTATGAACTTAACCAGATGTCTCATTACTTACTTATAGTCCTTGATGGTGGCCTATTTTCTCTGCTGTAACATGGTCCCCTCTCTCCTTGTTTCTGGTGTGGCCCTCCAACCCCATCCCTCCTGTTTATAATCTTTACAATTATTGTAGGTGTTACAGAGATTTATCTTTGAGTGTCTCTAAGTGGGTTTGGTACTAGGATCCACCTATTAGGGAGTGCATACGGCGCGTAATTTTCTGTGTCTGTGATACTTCACTCAATATAATTGTTTCTAATTCCATCTGTTTTCTGGCAAATTTCGTTAATTCATCATTTTTGATGGCTGAGTAGTATTCCATTGTATAAATGTACCACTTGTCCTTATTCACTTGTCAACCATTGGACATTTGGGTTGATTCCATGACTTTGCTATTGTAAACAATGCTGCTATGAACATGGTCGTGCTTGTGCTATCAAGGTGAATTTTTGCTGTATGGGGGGTTATTCCCAAAAGTGGAATAGGGTTATATGGCATTTCAATCTTTAATTTCTTTAAGAATCTCCAGACGGCTCGCCAGAGTGGCTGTATGAGCCTGCATTTCCACTAGCAATGTAGGAGAGTTCCCCTCTCTCCACATCCTCTCCAGTATTTGGTGTTTGTATTGTGGATTTTTGCCATCCTGACCGGGGTGAGATGATATCTCAGGGAAGTTTTGATTTGTAGATGCAAATCTTTTTTTTTTTTTTTTTGAGCATAAATATGTGTTGAATGTTTTTTTTTTTTTTTTTGTTTTTTTTATTAAAAATTTAATTATACATTTTAAAATTTTTTACCAGTTCCCTCCCTCCCCCCTCCCCTTCCCCCAGTGTCTCCCCCCCAATTCCCAGAGAGTCCTTTATTGTGTGCGCCTAACTCTCCACTGGGTCCTCCTCTCCGATGACATATAAGGACCCAGTGGCATTTCCATAAGCCCTTTCTCTTGTTCCCCTTAATCATAAGATTACTACTATGGCTGTCAATCCCTTGCCTCCAGGGGTCTCGGTGCCCTTAACAGATGCTAGACTTTATGAGGGCAACAGTGCGCTGGACATTGCGCAGGGCATGCAAAGTTCCATTATGATTGCTTTGGCCCCAACTATTGTTGAGAATCTTGCAAATCGTTGCTCCTCCCATCCTTTTGCTCTTACAATCTTACCGCCCCCTCTTCCGCAAATGTCCCTGAGCTCCAGGATGGGGAGAGATTAGGCTGTCCTAGTTCTATGTGATTGATATAGAGTCTCTGAAGTTCTGGATTGTGGTTTGTTGATTTTCTTTTGCAGTTTTGCTGCTCCTGCAATTCCCTTCACTCCATTCTGCTGGGCACTGTATGTCACCCCCTGGCCAGAGACAAAAAGCTGTTAAACTGGAGTCTTGTTGTAATAGCACATTCAAGGGTAGATGTAATAAGAGTAGGAAACCTCACTGAGGGCGGGGTCCATTACCCATTTGCACAATGATTACTTTTTATCTGCTAGACTATATGCCCTCCCCTTCTGGTGAGATCAGGAAAGAACGTCTGTGAACTTAACCAGGTTTCTCATTACTTACTTGCAGACCTTGATGGAGGCCTATTTTCTCTGCTGTAACATGGTCTCCTCTCTCCTTGTTTCTGGTGTGGCCCTCCTAACCCATCTCTCTTGTTCATAATCCTTGCAATTACTGTGTTACATAGGTTTACTTTTGAGTGTCCCAATGTGGGCTGGGCGAGTTTGGTACTAGGAGCCACCTATTAGGGAGTACATACGGCGCTTAATTTTCTGGGTTTGGGATACTTCACTTAATATAATTCTTTCTAATGACATCCATTTCCCAGCAAATTCCAGTAATTCATCATTTTTGATGGCTGAGTAGTACTCCATTGTATAGATGTACCACAGTTTCCTTATCCACTCGTCAACTGTTGGACATTTAGGTTGATTCCATGACTTTGCTATTGTAAACAGTGCTGCTATGAACATGGTCGAGCTTGTGCTATCGAGGCGAACCTCTGCTGCTTGGGGGGTTATTCCCAAAAGTGGGATAGCAGGGTCATACGGCATTTCAATCTTTAATTTCTTTAAGAATCTCCAGACGGCTCGCCAGAGTGGCTGTATGAGCCTGCATTCCCACCAACAATGTAGGAGAGTTCCCCTCTCCCCACATCCTCTCCAGCATTTGTCGTTGTTTGTACTGTGGATTTTTGCCATCCTGACCGGGGTGAGATGATATCTCAGGGAAGTTTTGATTTGCATTTCCCTGATGGCGAAGGAAGTGGAGCATTTTTTAAGATAATTGTTAGACATTTTAATTTCATCCCTGGTAAAGTTTCTTTGAAGTTCCAGGGCCCATTTTTTAATTGGGCCAGTGTTTTCCTTGGAGTTTAATTTTCTAAGTTCTTTGTGCACTCTGGACAGTAGAGCTCTGTCAGATATGTGGTTAGTGAAGATTTTCTCCCATTCTGTGGGTTGCCTTTGAGCTCGTGCGACAATCTCTTTATCTGAACAGAAGCTCTTTAATTTCACAAGATCCCAACTGTTGAGAGTTGGTAGCAGTGACTGTGCCATTGGATGTCTGTTTAGGAAGTGTTGGCCTAGCCCAATCAGCTCGAGGGAGTTCCCTATCCTTTCAACTATGGCTTTTAAAGTCTCTGGCCTGATATCAAGGTCCTTGATCCATTTGGAATTAAGTCTTGTACATGGTGACAAGTACGGGTCCAGCTTTAATCTTCTGCATGTGGAGATCCAGTTTTGCCAACACCATTTGTTGAAGATGCTGTTCTTTTTCCATTGGATTCTTTGGGCCCCTTTGTCAAAGACCAAGTGGCTGTAACTTTGTGGGCTTATATCTGGGTCTTCAATCCTTATCCATTGATCTGTGTGTCTATTTTGGAGCCAGTACCAGGCTGTCTTTATAACTATGGATTTGTAGTATAGACTTAGGTTTGGTATGGTAATACCTCCAGCTGTGTTTTTGTTACTCAGGATTGTTTTTGCTATCCTGGGTCTTTTGTGCCTCCATATGAACTTTGAGATTGTTTGGTCAACTTCTTTGAAGAATTGCTTTGGGATTTTGATTGGTATAGCATTGAATCTGTATATTGCCTTTGGTAGGATGGTCATTTTTACAATGTTGATTCTGCCAATCCAGGAACAAGGGAGGTCTTTCCACCTTCTGGTGTCTTCTGCAATTTCTTTCTTTAGGGTTTTAAAGTTTTCATTGTAAAGGTCTTTTACCTCCTTAGTTAGGTTTATACCAAGGTATTTCATTTTTTTAGGGGTTATAGTAAATGGCATGGTTTCTCTCAAGGCTTTTTCACTTCTTTCATTCTGGGCATATAGGAAGGCCTCTGATTTTTGCACATTTATTTTGTATCCTGCCACCCTGCTGAACTTCTCAATTAGTTCCAGGAGCTTCCTGGTGGAGTTTTTGGGATCACTCAGGTATAAGATCATGTCATCTGCAAATAGAGATAGCTTGACTTCTTCCTTGCCAATTTGAATCCCTCTTATGTCCCTTTCTTGTCTTATGGCTTCGGCTAAGACTTCAAGTACAATATTGAATAGAAGTGGTGAGAGTGGACAGCCTTGTCTTGTTCCTGATCGAAGTGGGAATGCTTCCAATTGTTCCCCATTGAGCATAATCCTTGCTGTGGGCTTGTTGTATACAGCTTTTATTATATTGATAAAGTTCCTTCCATTCCTACTGTCTCTAGCGTTTTGATCATAAAAGGCTGTTGGATCTTGTCAAAAGCTTTTTCTGCATCTATCGAGAGTATCATGTGGTCTTGGACTTTGGACTGGTTTACATGATGAATTACATTTATTGATTTGCGTATGTTGAACCAACCTTGTGTGCCGGGGATGAAGCCTACTTGGTCCCCATGAATGATCTTTTTAATATGTTTTTGAATCCGATTTGCTAAGACTTTGTTGAGAATCTTTGCATCTGTGTTCATCAGGGAGATCGGCCTATAGTTTTCTTTTTTAAGTGAATCTTTATTAGGTTTTGGGATTAAAACGATATTAGCTTCATAGAAGGAATTTGGTAGTGTTCCTTCCTTTGCTATTTGATGGAACAGTTTAAGGAGTATTGGTGTTATTAACTCCTTAAATGTCTTGTAGAACTCTGTGCTGAATCCATCTGGTCCAGGACATTTTTTGGTGGGAAGATTCGAGATTACTTCCTCAATTTCCTTATATGTTATAGGACTATTTAAGTAATTCACAACTTCCTGATTCAATTTAGGTAAGTTGTGTTTACTTAGAAATTCATCCATCTCTTTTGTGTTGTCAAACTTCACAGAGTATAAGTTTTTGAAATATGATGTTATAATTCTCTGGATTTCTTGGGTATCCGTAGTGATAACTCCATGTTCATTTCTAATTTTGTTAATTTGGGTTTTCTCTCTCTTGCTTTTGGTTAGTTTAGCTAGGGGTGTATCAATCTTGTTGATTTTTTCAAAGAACCAGCTTTTCGATTTGTTGATTTTTTCTATCGTTTTCTTAGTCTCGATTTCAGATATTTCTCCCCTTATTTTGCTAATCTCTTCTCTTCTACTGCTTTTGGGATCAGATTGCTCTAGTTTCTCTAAAGCTTTAAGCTGCATTGTTAAGTTGTTTATTTCTGATGTTTCCATTTTTTTGATGTGGGCATTAAGAGCTATGAACTTACCTCTTAGAACAGCTTTCATTGTGTCCCAGAGATTTTGGTAAGTTGTATTTTCGTTATCATTCACTTTCAGGAAATCTTGAATTTCCTTTTTAATTTCTTCCTGAATCCAGTTCTCATTCAGCATCATAGTGTTAAGTTTCCAGGAGTTAGTGTATTTTCTCTTGTTTGATGTGTTGTGGATGTCCAGCTTTAGGCCGTGGTGGTCTGATAGGGCACAGGTTAGAATTTCAACTTTCTTGTACATGTGTAGATTCATTTTGTGGCCTAATATGTGATCTATTTTGGAGAATGTTCCGTGTGCTGCTGAGAAAAATGTGTATTCTTTGGTGCGTGGGTGAAAAGTTCGATAGAGATCTGTGAGGTCCATTTCTTTCAGGGTTTGATTAAGTTCCAAAGTGTCTCTGTTAAGCTTTTGACCTGTTGATCTATCCCATGTAGAGAGGGCGGTGTTGAAGTCCCCAAGAATTATCGTTTGGGGGTTGATTTCTTGCTTTAGACGCTGTAGGGTTTTCTTAATGAATGTGGAGGGGCCCGTATTGGGTGCATATATGTTCAGTATTGTGAAGTCTTCCTGGTGAATTGTACCTCTGACTAAAATGTAGTATCCATCTGTGTCTCTTATAATTTTTTTTGGTTTGAAATCCACTTTGTCTGATAGCATAATGGCTACCCCTGCCTGTTTTCTGCTTCCATTTGCTTGTAGAATTGTTGACCAGCCTTTTATTTTTAGAGCGTGCCTATCTTTTGTGGTGAGATGGGTTTCCTGCAGGCAGCAGATTGATGGATTGTGATTTTTAATCCAAGTTTGTAATCTGTGTCTCTTGATCGGTGAATTAAGTCCATTAACATTTAGTGTTATAATGGAGAAACTATTGTTAATTCCAGACATTTATTATGTTTAGTAGCTTTTATAAGTATATTGCTTCGCTTTTAATGGTGTTATATTTGCCTTCTGTTCTCCTGGATATGCCTGTTTTTTTCTTCACGCTTGAGTATCATTTCTAGCAGTTTTTGAAGGCCTGGTTTGGTGGCCATGTATCCCTTAAAGTTGTCTTTGTGCTGGAAAATTTTTCTTTCTCCCTCGATCATGACTGATAGTTTTGCAGGGTAAATCAGCCTGGGTTGACATTTTTGCTCATTCAATACTTGAAGTATGTCTCTCCAAGCTCTTCTTGCTTTTACTGTTTCGACTGAGAAGTCATTTGTTATTTTAATAGGTTTGCCTTTAAAAGTGACTTGTTTTTTCTCCCTTGAAGCTCTCAGCACCAGTTCTTTATCTTGAATGTGGAGTGTTTTAACTATTATTTGCCGCGGTGTGCTTCTAGTTTGGTCGTATCTGTTTGGGGTGCAGAATGCCTCTTGTATATGAATGGGCCTCTCTTTCTTTAGATGAGGAAAGTTTTCCTTGATGATCGTTTGAAAAATTTCCTCAGGGGTGGTATTTTGAGATTCTTGCTCCGGTATTCCATGAATACGCATGTTAGGCTTCTTCAGGGTGTCCCATATCTCTTGGATATTTCTCTCAAGTATCTTTTTGGCTTTAACAACCTCTTCCATTGAGCTGGCTAGTACTCCCACTTTATCTTCAAGGTCTGAAATTCTGTTTTCTGCTTCATTAGTTCTGTTGATAAGACTCTCTGTGGCGTTCTGGGTTGAAGATAACTTGTCTTTTAGCTCAGTTTTAAACTCTGCTTGAGTTTGTTTTAACTGTTCTATGCCGCTTTTTGTTTCTTGCACTGTTTTTCTCAACTCCTCCAGATGTCTGTTGTGTTCCTCTTCAAAGCGATTGATTCGATTATGTAATTCCTCCCGGATTTCCTCTTTCATAGTATTGAACATGGTAATGATCATATTTTGAAAGTCGTTATCCTGGGTCAGGCTTTCTTGGCCTTTTTCCGCGGGTTTGTTCTTTTTGGAGTCTAACATTATGGGATTAATTTCTTCAGTGGGAGATTTGTTTACTTGAGTGTTGCTTCTCATGGATTTGCACTTTGACTTTGGCATTGTCATTTTAACTCTTAAGATCTCTCAATTTCACTAAACTGAATTATTTGGCCTGGGGTACTGGTGGGCGGGGCCTGAACGGGGACTTACCTAGGGAGCGGGGTGAGGCCCGGGTGGACCGCGTGCGTGTCCCGACTGGCGGAGCGGGGTGGGGCGAAAAGGGAGGATGGGCGCAGGGGGAGGTGCTCCTCGTTCCCTGGGCCCCCGCGCGGCTCCGGCTGGATGGCGGGAGTCGGAGCCGGGTCCCCGTGGGCTGACCTGGGGTCCTAGAGCGCGCGTTGAGGCCCGGCTGGATCTCGCCTACGCGTCCCGACCGGCGGAGCGGGGGTGGGGCGAAAGAGGGAGGCTGCGCGCGTCGGCGTGGAGCTATTTAACCCGAGGGCAGCTGGGGCGGGGCCCGGGCGCAGGGGGAGGTGCTCCTCGTTCCCTGGGCCCCCGCGCGGCTCCGGCTGGATGGCGGGAGTCGGAGCCGGAGCCGGGTCCCCGTGGGCTGACCTGGGGTCCTAGAGCGCGCGTTGAGGCCCGGCTGGATCTCGCCTACGCGTCCCGACCGGCGGAGCGGGGGGTGGGGCGAAAGAGGGAGGCTGCGCGCGTCGGCGTGGAGCTATTTAACCCGAGGGCAGCTGGGGCGGGGCCCGGGCGCAGGGGGAGGTGCTCCTCGTTCCCTGGGCCCCCGCGCGGCTCCGGCTGGATGGCGGGAGTCGGAGCCGGGTCCCCGTGGGCTGACCTGGGGTCCTAGAGCGCGCGTTGAGGCCCGGCTGGATCTCGCCTACGCGTCCCGACCGGCGGAGCGGGGGGTGGGGCGAAAGAGGGAGGCTGCGCGCGTCGGCGTGGAGCTATTTAACCCGAGGGCAGCTGGGGCGGGGCCCGGGCGCAGGGGGAGGTGCTCCTCGTTCCCTGGGCCCCCGCGCGGCTCCGGCTGGATGGCGGGAGTCGGAGCCGGGTCCCCGTGGGCTGACCTGGGGTCCTAGAGCGCGCGTTGAGGCCCGGCTGGATCTCGCCTACGCGTCCCGACCGGCGGAGCGGGGGGGTGGGTAGATGCAAATCTTTTAGAACACTCTTCTTCTGAGCATTGGGGAACATTTTTGAACTATTTTCTGGGTCATCATCTCTAGAGGTTCTAATTCAGTATGTCCAGGGTGAGTCTTGGAATCTGGTTACTTTTAAAATATTCTCTAATTTGCTTTGATGAGTTAGTCTTTGCTTCAACATTATTATCATGCTCAGCATGTTGGTCTCTATTGCAGGGCCTTTATAGCTAATTCTACCATCCCAAAAGCTAGGGAACAACCAGCCAAAGTGTTCTCTGAGTACACTTGAAAGATGAGCAATAGACATGCTTGCAATGTAGACAAGAGAGCAGAGTGCTGTAATGTGAGCTTCCCATGATGGAGGAAAGAAAGAAGGGGAGGGGGTTAAAGCTGGCTTTTGCTGAAATCCCCGCTGTGACCTTGCCTGAAGCTCTTTCACAAGCACTTGGAATGTCCCAAATTCTAAAGCTTCTCAGGAAAGTAATCAAGGCAACTGCTCTCCCTTCTGCCATGTGTCATCTGTGTCCTCCCTGATGAGATGTTCAAGGACATTCCTGTGCTTAGCTCTATTTCATCCTGAAGAAATAGAGACATAGATCTACGAAGGCATTGCTCAAAATGGAGGTGAGGTCCCAGGACAGGAAGAAAGGGAGGAGAGGATATGATGGGAAGAAAGAGGGATGTGAAAAATGTGAGGGAGAGGAAGTAGAAAGGACACAAAAGGAGCAGTAGTGAAGGAATGGAAGAGGATAGAACTCTGAGTACTTAAAGCTTACTCAAGATTCCACAGGCAGCTATTAGCAGAGCAGGGCTTTGGTTCTCCATCTGGGTGAGTGACAGTGTCCTTCCATCTCCTCCAATCCATGGGAGGCTGCTTTCCAGATATAACACATGTGCTCTGGGAGGCAACATAGGAGGAAAGATAGGGGAAAAGTTTGAAATGCAGCCACGGTTCAGAAGAATCCTTACTGTCGTTGCTGGGAGTCCAAGGGTGGCACTTCTACCCAGACAAAGCAGATCTGTGGCTAACTTCTCACTGTCTGGATTGTTATTTTGTATCTCCTTTGGGGATCCGGCTTTTCTCTCCACCATTGACTCATTTCAGGTGAAGAGATGTTTTGCTTGGTAATCCCAAGCCTTGGTATCCACATTCATCTTTGTAGTATACCCTTATTTTGGGTTGCTGAGCCACCATATGTTCGTTCCCCCACCCTGAATTATTATCAGCAGACTCTACCTAACTCAACAAGGTTTCTGTGATTACAATTCATTCACTCACTTGCTTTTTTTTCTTGAAACACACACACATACACACACACACAGACACATACACATGCACAGTGGGCCACATACTCTAGTATTGCTAAGAACACAGTGGCATATGTCCACATCTCTTCTCTGATATATTACATCAGAATCTTAAAACTGAGTAAAAGTCCAACTAATAGGAGATTCACCTGGGCTTGCAAACTACTGAAGGATGCTGTCAGAGAACCAGCATGTTTTAGATCATAATCCTGCCCCTAGTCTGTGATGGAGGCATGAAAAGCTGTAACGTGATTCCTAGCTGCTGCCTTCAACTGAATGAATGGAATTCTTTGGTTGGGGTTAGAAATTGTCAATTTCAGGAACTCTCTCCAAAAGTCAACTTGTATCCTGTCACATAAGCATGCAATATACACACAAAAGTATAATGCTCAGTTGGATCCCTTCTTTTTCTCCCTTCCTTCCCCAACTGAAATAAGCGTCCAATTAAGGAAACCAGAACCAAGGCCTATTTGAGATTCTTTATAGCTTCATAGTTTCTTTATCACTTTCCTATCATTTAAAAAGCCAGGGATACTCTTGTTTACTCTGAGTACTTTCTTTCTGTAAACTACACTGATATATAATCGTTATCAATTTTCCTTTATGTATTTGCTGCTTTTCAGCCAAGCTCCTTTGGGGATAAAAGCTGCCTTTCTCATAATTCTTAAGCACCTTTCTGCACACATCATAAGTGGCCAGTGACTACAGATTCATTTCAATTCCTCTTCCAGTAACAACGATGACCTCTCAAGTAGGGTTGAATAGTCAAGGTATATGCAGCCCAAAGTGGAAGCTTTCTCAGATACTCTGCCTGCAATTGTAACATCTACCATTTAAAGGTAGTATACTAATGGGAAATGCTATAAAAATTATTCTGACCCTCATCAGATATAGGGAAGTATTATAATACTATCTACTTGATCTAGTATAAAGGAAAAAGATCATTTGACAAAACTGCGCTGTAAAAAAACTAATCATCAATTACTAGCACAAGACTGTTTTCACAGATAAATTCATTGAAGATTGATGCAGTATAATAATTTTTAAGGGTAATATAGGATTATGTTCACCTGTAAAACATTTCTTTCCTAAGTGCAGTCTGAAAAATGGCATATTAGAAGGTGTGTATACATGCATTGTTGATTAAGTTTAAATGAAGAGGCAATGTCTGCTGACAGTGCATGTTCTTGAGCTCTTAGGTCTGAATCCCAGCATATTTCCTTCTTCCATGGAATATCATCTTTGAGAGAAGGAATAGAATCTATTCCCTATGCCTAAGAACACACATCACCCTTGGATGATGCGTAACAGAAAACTCTGGTTCTGAAGTGGTTTCTGGTGAAAGGAGACAAAGCTTATAAAAATAAGTACTAATAAGGAATGATGGTATCTTATGCCATCCTGTGGTAACTGGTCTGGGGCCTTCATATGTGTTATACTCTGGGGTATATCTGTGTATCTATTGCTGTGTAAAAGTCCATTCTGAAATGTAGCAGTTGAAAACACGAACCTGCTGTATTTCATGATTCTGTGTATCAGTTCAAATGGACTCAGCTAGACTAGACTTCTGAAGTCAATTCAGGTCACTTAGGCCTACTCAGCTCCTCCATGGGTTGGTCTGGAGCTTATGGCTTTATCCCACATCTCATGTCTTGGCAGGAATGGCTGGAAGGCAGGGATGACTGGTAAAACAGAGCCTCATGTGATCTCTCCAGCACGGCAGACTGGAAAGGTAAGGCTTGTCACATGGAACTTCTGTGGTCCTCGGAAGAGTGTTCCCACAGACCTAGTAGGAAGCCAAACATCTTCTGACCTGTCTTGAAATCACCAGAACATCACTTTGGTTTTTAAAGTGAGTCAAGAGGAACCTACTTACAAGGAGATGGGAGTTAGATCCTGCCTCTCTGTGAGAAGAGTGGGAAAAAGTATTGTGGCCATCCCTCCTCTCACTTCTTAGGCACTTTCCAGTGTCATTGCTTATTGATTTGCTTTCCCGTATGTGGTTAATCTAACTGTATCTGAACAGGAGCTCCACTGGGATAAACAACATTGTTTTCTTCACTCAGGACCCTAACCACCTAGAAATTATATGTGAAACATTCTAGGCACCTGACTAATAATTGTCAAAAGCATTATCTCGCTTAATCCTCTCACTTACTTTTGAAAAAAAGCTTCTTTTTCTCCATTTTAAAGAGAGAAACTAAGGCAAAGACAGGTTAAAACATTTATCTGGTGACACGATTAGTGAGTGGCAGAGATACGGTTTTTACACTCAGTTTTCTCTGATGTACTTTTAAAGGCTGTTGTCATAGTTTGAATGTGAGTTGTCCCCCACGGGTTCATGTGTTTAAATCTTTAGCTGATGTTACTGTCTGGGAAAGTTGCCGCACTTTAGAAGGTAGAGATTTGCTGGAGGAGGCAAACTGCAGGGGGCAGCCCTTGAGGATGGTAGCCTAGCCTTGTTTCTTTTTTTTCTCTCTGCCTCCATGATGGCTTGTGGTGACCTGAACCATCCCCAACTTTTGCCTTTAGCCATGTGTTCTGCTGTGAGAGTCCCACCATAGTGGACTCTATCCCCTCAGAAGCTACAAGTCAAATAGATCTCCCTTTCTCTCTTTATGTGTGAGAGTTGTCTCACAGCAACAAAGTAGACCAATGGCAACTGCCCTGATTAAACTTCATACCAAAAAGTAATTCTGTGCACAGCAGCACATTCTAAGAATGATAACTATGGTCTTGCCCAGATTCTCAACCCAAAGTGATGACTGACCATGGGAGAAAGGTTCCTGCAGTGGACTAGTCCCACACCCTGGTCTGCTGTTCCTTTTCTGCAGACAGATCGATGGGGAGAAAGCAAGTGTGAAGTGGAAAAGGTGGTGAAGGATGACCATGTTGCTGGGCACAGGTAATCAGTGCAGGTCTTGTGGACATGAGGAAGTTCTTCACCTGACTGTGAAATGAGGAAAAGAGAAGCAGCCTTCGGCACCACTGTTGAATAATTCCAGATAATCAGCTCCTGGCTATATTTAGACATGATCCATCGTCCCTGTGTTTGCTAAGTAGGATGACACAACCCAAGAGACTGTGTCTCTGAAGCCATCCACACAGGCACAGCTCCGAGTCTGCAATCACACCTGTCCAGAGCCTTCTGTCTCTCCTCTATTCCAAATGTCAAGCTCCCTGGACACTGACTTTGATTTTGTCATCCCTGCCAGCTCTTCGGTGAAATGACATCATGTGACCTTGGCAAATCTGATGAAGTCTTTCCTTTGTCTTTGGATTGCATGTGTTTCCCTTCAGGATGGAGAGCTGGGATCCCAACAACTGTCACCTGTAATCTGCTACTCCTTTTTCCTCTCCCACTTGTCTCCTCCACTACAGGGCAGTTGTATGGGGGGAACCAGCCTGAAAGTGACATTGATGACTGGTAATTCTGGAGCACTGATGGGGAAGTTTTGGCAAAGCACAGACAGGAGATGGCCACTGGCCAATGGAAGGTATTAGTTGTATGTTACATCCATGTCAAATTAAAGGAAGGAAGACTCATGGTTCAGATAATATAATCCATTATGGCAGGGGAGGCATAGCAGTGGGTGTAGCTGTACTTGGTAAACTGACCAGTGATTTTCTTGCAGACAGGCTAAAATCAAGTAGCACCCAGGCTAGTGGTAAGTAAGGAATCACCAATGGGCTGTGTAACAAGAGGCAGTCACTTGGGGAGGTGTTATGACTGGGGGAAAGAAAGAAACATTTGGTTAGGCCAAAAAGACAGCAAACGTTTGACATGTTTAAGAAACTGGACAAGGGTTTCTGGAAGAAAAAGCTTTATAAGAACTATGGGGGACCTAACGCAGCCATATTTCAGCATAATTCTGTACTTCCACAAAACTTGTTATATATGCCTGCCATGTAGCTTCTGACTATAGGGAAAAGGAACTGACATGCTTATACATTCCTATGTTTCTGGAAGTTTCTTCCAGAAAGTCTGTCCTAGGTTTCCTAATGGAACCATCCACGCTTCAGCAACCCTCTTCTGGTGTGTGGTATGACTGCTCCCTCATGGGATTCTGTCATTAAAGGCAGAATATGGATTTCCTCTATTTTTATATCCTCAGTGCCCAGAATAGAGCCTGGCACATCCTATGTGTGCAACAAATAGTCATGACTAAAAGGTGTTCTGGGTTCCATTGGTCATTAGGGAACTTAGCAGCCTTGTTAATCATCTCATAACACATACTCATTTTTGGGCTTGTGAACTCACACAGGCCATAGTGAAGATAACTTGCACCTGCCATGTGATAGTCCTTAGTCAGGAAGGGGTCTAGGGTTGGGGGTCTAGAATTATCTGGAAGATCTTCCCTTACCCCTTTGGCTGCTGATGTCATTTGTTGGATGAAATCTTTGCTAGAGATTTCAACCAGAGCATCCACGTGTACCTTCTCCTTGTAGCCTGTGCTTCCTCACAAGATGGTGAGCTCACACAGCTCAGTACTCCAAGGCCAAAGTATGTAATAATGAGACCTGCATGAGCTTTTCTTCCGGTGTTGCTCAATATCAATACTATCCACATGCTTTTGAATCTAATTGAGTCATAAGTACACTCTGATTGTCCACGGGGAAGTGGACACTCTGATTGTCCACGGGGAAGTGGGGTTTCTACGGATCCAGCATCCCTGGTGATTAGTCTGACTGGATCAGGTTAGTTGTGCCTAAATATGCTTTGTGAAGTGCTTGACCTCAAGCTGGCAGGAACAAGGAGGTCAGGCATCCCTATGATGGGCTTGCAGGTGCTAGAGGAAAAGCTGCCTTTCTGGGCTTGACTGACGTTAAGGAAGAGAAGACCAGGATCTAGCATCAGGGAAAGAGGAAGGTTTGTAAAGTTACAGAATCATACACCTAGAAAGGACAGTGCTAAAGCATCAGCTGTCCTTTTGTGAGAGTTGGGATTGATGTATTTTCTGCAACTAGCAGGGGCAGGGGGGATCTGAGCCCATGTGAGTTTTGCACAGCTGAGCTGAGAAGGAGCAGGAAGTCTCCGTGCCTGGGGTCCAGACCAGCCACTCACTTCCTGGCCTTGAACAAGAGCACTGACCTCATTGTGGCTGAGTCAATCTGAGAGAGGCGGCATCTGGCTGTGGGACCTGCAGAGGTCAGTTGGACTGATCGCCATCAACCCTGCCTCTCTGTTCAAGTTCCTGGGAGATGCCAGTCCAAGTAAGGGGCTGGACCTTCCCTGATGTGAACATACACTAAGTGCTGGGCCTAGGTAAGCATATAGCCTAGACCCTGGGGTGCAGTTTTCACCGAGTCTCTCAGCAGCACCTTTTTCACTTTATGGAGGCAAAATTCACATGATATAACATTCACCCTTGTCATAGTTTGCATGTGAATGGCTTACAGTAGGCTTATGTGTTTGAATCTTTAGCTGGTGGTTAATGCCTGGGACAAGTGGACTACCTTTAAGAGAGGATCCTTGCTGCACAAAGGCATATCACAGGGATTGGATCTTGAGGCTTGATGGCTCTGTCCTACTTCCACTAGTTCTTGCTGTCTCTGCCTCAAGGTGGTTGTGGTGGCCTGAGCTAGTCTCTTGCTTCTGTCATCTGCTCTGCAGTTCCAGCCACAAAAGACTATATCACTTCTGGAACTATAAGCCAAATAAATAGCCTCCTTTTGCTTTTCTGCTTTTCCTCATAGCAGAACAGCAACAAAAAAGTCACTGTAATCCAGAAGCTCTATGTTATTAACACTTATCTCTTCATAACCCCTTGCTTAGTCTTTGACTAGTGGTGACCATGGCCCGGGATGCCTCTACATTTTTCACACCTTGAGTATACCTGAGCCCTCACATGATTAAAGAAGGAGCCAGCTGCTCACTGAAGTGGCCAGCCCATAAATTGTCTTTGGATTGACGTTCTTCTTTGTCAGTTAGCCCTGCCAATTCTGTTTTGAGTCCAGATTTAGAGAACCATCGCATATCTCCCAAATAAAAGTTAGCAATTAACAATACAACTTACTGTAAATAAGGTCTTCTCAGATTCTGCCTGCCAGGAACATACATGGAAGGAGCTCTATGGGCTTTGCAAGTGGCTGGCTGGGTCAGTGTGGTCATGGGAGGGGAATGTAAAGGTCTGAGTTTGCTTCAAACCTGGCTCTGCCTTTCAATGACCTTCCCCAATACTTATCTTGTTTGTGTTTCAGTCTGCCTATTTGTAGATTGGAGATAATGCTATAATCCATTTACAAAGATGCTGTGAAAGATAAATAAATACAATGCATGGCCTTGATCATGGTCCAGGATGTAGCCAGATTCATTATAATAACTGTTGAGCTTAGAAGTTCCACCAAGTTGAGAGTTCTCCAGTCTGCTCTTTTCATGGTGTCTGGGAAAAAGTGCATTAACTCCTGTCCCCAGCATTGTACATGATGAAGCCCAAATCTAAAGTCAGAGGAGAGTGGGAAGGACTGTAAGGTATTAACTAAAACGGCTTATAAAACCAGTAACTGGCTTCATCCTTGTTAAGAAAGCTCACAATTCTGCACTGAACCTCTTCCTCTTACTAGGTGTCTAGGCTGCCAGGTCTTAGGCCTCTTGCAGCATCTGTGATTTATAAGGGGTCCTTTACACACACCTTCATCCCACACTTCCCGTGACACTGCCATCCAAGTTCAGTTTTAAGGAAAACATAATTGAAGTACAGCACTGAGAAAGAATACTAGGAATCCAGATAACTGAGCTCTTTACAAGCTAGACCAGAACCCTGCATCTTCTGATCAGTGATCTTTATAGAGGGTATTTAGGCAGTGTGAGAACTATTTTTGGAGCTCATTTTTCCTCATCTGTGTACATAAACAGGAGCTGGGCTAAGAATATTTCCTGTGTGAGTCATGACATATGTCTGTTGGAAGGAGCTCTGCTAGTGCCCTGGCGTAGGAGTTGGAAGTGGGATGAGAGCTGGCCCTTTTGTGGGTCTCCTTTTCACAAGTTTTTCCCTATCTCTGAGTCACAGTGTTCGTACGTACAGGCTCATGGTTCCTTTATCCCGGATGGCTCTGAGACCTTGTGGTCTGGAGACGTCCCTATTCTTTCTTGAAGCACTAGTTGGTTTTCAAGATGTGTTCTGCTTTCTGGTCAGTGTCTTTACAAACCTTCCCAACCTCTGATCTTGTGATGAGCCAGAGCACAATTGAATTCCAGATACTGAGAGAGAGGTTCTAGTTTTTTCCAGAAGGTATATCTTTAGAAACCTGCACATGGATTCAGCGATGCCCAACTTGGAATTTCACTGATCTATGCAAGGGGTGGGACTTACGCTAGAATATCAATGCCACCTTATCAACTCAAGTCAAATTTAGTCAGATCCTAATTATATTCCCTGGATAAATTCAGGATTACCTTACAGGTAACATTTGGAAATGTTGAAGCCTCTGATATTGGCTCCTGGAGCTTTTGCCCAACTCTACAACCACATGACTATTAGAACAATATGGACTTTATTTTCTGCAGAGAAAACCTGTGCTTTTCTCCCCCAGGAACTGAACTGACTAGCATTTATCCAGAATTATTTGCTGCTGTTTAGCAGCTCATGTTTGAAGATAAGGATTTTTTTTAAAGGCCCAGAAATAGCTAGAGCAAACAATCTGTTTGGTTGCTTGCCTGTAACAATAGAAGCAGGTGGAGTGATTCAGAGCTTGCAGGGAGACAGCTCTCTGCAGGATCCTGCCTGGGCAGCTTTTCTCTCTGAAAGTATTTGCCAGTCCAAAGTATCTGAAAAAAACAAAAGGCCAGGAGCTAGATGGG
The DNA here is from genome assembly GCA_023101885.1 of Typhlomys cinereus. Taxonomy (NCBI): domain Eukaryota; kingdom Metazoa; phylum Chordata; class Mammalia; order Rodentia; family Platacanthomyidae; genus Typhlomys; species Typhlomys cinereus. The sequence goes on from JALPQD010000012.1 coordinate 10,926,663, forward strand.
AGAAGAGTTGGAGAGAGAGAGAGAGAGAGAGAGAGAGAGAGAGAGAGAGAGAGAGAGAGAGATTGGAGAAGTAAATGGGGTAATGAAGGCTGCAGATGCAGGTGCACTGGCCAGGTAGTGGACAAAACTATAGTTGATCAATTTCAGACACAGAACCAAGGGAGAGGAAAGAAGACCTATACTGATGTCCCACTCCAGAGCTAGGGCTCTTGCAAATGAACCAAACCATAGGTTGTTGCTGATGACTCCTATTTTTTATAGATTCTGTGCCTGATATACCTACTAGGTGTGAGTGCTTGTGAGACTGTAGGAAATTGAAATGGATAGGACCTGATGCATCTAGATAATTCTTCAATGAGACTATTAGTTCAAGATGATGCAATTAGTGATCATACTGAAATGATCTCACAACATTCTGGTTGCTGCTGCTTCTCTCGCTGAAACCTTACAATTCTCATGTTATAGAGAAGGAAATTAAAATTAATGAAAGTCAAATGTTTTGCCTTAGGTTATAGCTAGTCAAGAATGACAGATTTTCTTTTCTCCACCCCCCACATTCAGAAGAAAGGTTTTGATTGCTGGTGACTGCCCTTCCCTGGAATGGACAGGCAGCACTTGCAAAGCCTGCCCTTAGTCACCCACCTCATTGGGACAGGGACTTAATGACTCATTCCCCTCTGTCCTTCACTCCACTCACAAGCCCAGGGATAAAACTCCGCTCCTACTTTGGAAACTGCTTCTTCACCTTTTGGAAAATTACCCTGTGCCTCCATGTAATCATGTAATCAATAAACTTTCCATTCCTTGTCTGTGGCATTGGGTCCAGGCTGGATTTTCTCCCAGCCTAGTGAGAACCATGAACTCACTGGTCTCAGAGGACTTGGAACATCTTCTATCAAGTCAAATTCTAAGGTTCTCTCTCTCTCTCTCTCTCTCTCTCTCTTATATCTGTGTCCTGGGTGGTGAGCCTATCCCATTCTCTTCTCAACATTTGCTAGAGTTTCTGTTGGAACCTGGTGGATTCCCCATTTTCCTGCTCTCCACCTATTGCTCTCAGCTTGCTACCAGGTTCACTGAGATTTCCCTGCACAGCCAGCCTCCTCTGGAGCGGTCATCCCGTCTTTTTCCTCACTAGCTGCACTGGTTCGCTGATTGCCCCACTGGGTCCCCATGTAGACAAATTCGACATGCAGACATGGCACGCCTCCTGGACTTGGAATTTCTCAACCTTTTTTTCTAGGCTTGCCACTGTGCTCTGCAGGATGCCCTTTGCACACCTGATAAGCCAGGGGCTCTTGTGGGTTTTTTTCCCCCTATAACATCTGTTCATCCTTCATGGACCTTTCTGCTCCATCATCTCCTTTACGGAAGCACCACTTGGATTTTCCAAGATGGTGGCTCTGGCTTCCAAGATGGCCTAAGTATATTCTGACCTAACCACTCTAATGCAATTTAAATTTTAAGTATATTGAAGCTCATGTGGTAAATTATAAGTTTTCTTTTATAAGAATTATTTTATAAAAATTGCTTGGTTTTGATTTTAATGCGACTGCAAATAAAGGTGTCATTGTAATCTTGTCAAGGTCCTAAAGACCCCTCTGGACTTCTGCCCTATTAACAGGGCTTCAATGCTCTCCTACTAGTCTTCTAGTGTCACTTTTGCAATTCCTTTAAAGATTTTCTGTGTGTTCCTAAAGTAGCAAAGCCACTGTGGATTTTGTTTAGTTAAGCTAGTTTATTCCTCTGACTTTTTTAATGGAATCTTGTTCCAGTAGGTCTAGCAATGGAAAAAATGCAAATGAATTATGAGGAATTCATTGGAATTTCCTCATTCTCCTTGTGGTAAGATAGGGGCTCCCTTTCTAGGATGAGACCATCAAATTCTTTACTCTGATCTTCTTCTCTAACTACATATCCTCCATGTGTACTCCTGAGTTCTGTTACAGCTATGTTAGCCTAATTCAGATGCAGTGATTTTTAAATGTTCTATAGCCATGTAATAAGGTTATTTTCCTAATTTTTAGATGTTGTTTTATATAATGTACCTACTGAGTTCTAAAGAAAACTTAAAAGATTATCCTTTAACTGTGTGATGCTTTTTCATTTGATATTTGATAGTGTCTACTTAGATATACACCCTCTAAAAGAGACAAAACAAAGTGAAAAGAATTTTTATTAATTTGTAGTATAACCCATCCGTACATTTGCTCTAAAAGAAATTTAAAGTACTACAATTGAATGTAAGCTTCTTATAAATGAAAAATGATGGCAAATAAGTTTTAGTTTATGTTAAAATTCTTTCAAAGTAGGGATTTAAAAGACTTAATCCTACCAATTAACATTGAAACTCAAGGTTCTTATCTTGACTAATTCAAACTAGAGGGAAAAAAGGGGAGAAAACTTTAAACTTCTGAATACTTGGTTCATCACAGTCATGTTACAAATGACAAGCTTCCATGAGACCTGCAAAATCTTGGATTTTGACTATGTATAGATGTATACTGATTCCAAACTAATTTGCAATTGCCAAATTAGATCCAACTCTGTTTTCTTTTAAAGATGAGGTCTATTGTTACTGCTCCTTTTAAAAAATGTTTTTCAAGTGTCTAATCTGATAAGCAGAAGGTAACCATCAAGTAGAGGGAAGGGGATTTAGAAGGTTAAAATATGTTGTAGGAAGTTTGCAATGTGATGGTCAAAGGACTTGTACATTATTTAAAAACATTTGAGCCTCAGAAACACAACTGCTAAAAACTGAGCTTTATATTTTAGAATGTATTCAAGCATTTTTCAACTGTCTATAAATTTTCTCCTTGTTAATCCCAGTAATATAGATAACAATAATCTGCATTTTTTTGTACATTAAGAATATATCTTGATTAGACAGAGATTTGGTTATGCCCATAAGACTCATAAAATCCTAATTTCTCAAGGGTCTAATGTCTTGCCTCTTGGGATAATACAATAATACTAAAAGGTTAAGACTTTTTGGCATGCTATGGATTTTAACTAATGTTAAGCTGGCCTAAAGGTAAATGCTGCAAATACAGTGCTTGTTTCCCTCACCATTGCCTTCACATCAGTGGGTCAGACAATACAATTTATTATATAATATCTTTAATCATAGTCATGTCAATGGTATGTCAGATACAAAGGACAGAAAAATTATCCTTTCTTTACTTAACAAGACCTGAAGCCAAAATTTATCCCCACCATCTGATGCAAACAAAGATTGGACATCTCTCCATGAGAGATCATTCACATGCCAGTCTGGCTATGCCCTGGGCAGGGCTGTTGAAAATGGTTTAGCTATAGTAGGTTCAGCTATTCATGACTTGTGATCAGATTCTAATCTGATCCCACCCTAGACCATATGCCATCACTATGGAACTGCAAAACTGGCCCATTTGAACCCTGTGGCTATGAAGAGATCCTAAGGACCTTTCTGTGGAGCTACAGATTCATACACTGAAGTGTTGCAGGTCTCTCACCTCAGGCAGGCATTCATTCACACATTTGCAGAATTTAAAACATTCCCTCTCCCAGAAGCTTATTCAGGGAGGTGAGCAGAGATAGACCCAGAGTTTCTTTTACCATAGCTGGTAGAATCTACCTCTCCTGCCTGTCTCCTGTCTATGGCTGTCAAATGTTGCAGATTGTGGGGGAGAATTTTGTGTGTCCCAGAGATTGAAGCAGAATTCTCCATGAGGATTCCACCTCAACACTAGGTGGGGACTTCACATATGTTTGTGTGCCCACCTCTCTGCTACTTTAGCCACTGCTATAAAAGCTCTCAGAAAGAAGAAAGCACAGGGACAAATCCAAATTAGGTCCTAAACAAGAGGGTTTACCTTATTATTGTGTTGCAAGTGTTTTTATGTCAAGATTTCTTGTGTTCTGGAGTCGAAAATTGAAAATCAGAACTCACTTAGAGGATTAAGGCAGAGTTTATTAGAGCAGAAAAAGAATGGAATTCATGGATGTAAAGCTCACGAGGGGCAAGAGAGTCTAAAGGAACTCATGGATTATAGACATGAAGTCCATGAGAAGCAAGGGAACCAAAGATGACTGACAGGGTCAGGGTTAGTCATAAACTTGGACAAGCTGGGAAAATAAGTTTTCCCTCCTTAATGAATTTTGGTTTCTGTAAACCTAATTGCAACCCTACATCTACTTGGTCTGCTATGGGCCCAGTTTGCAGCTCATTCCTCATGACCAAGTTGAGGAATTTAGTTCATTTATATTTGAGGAGCTCCTCTCCATTGGTAGTTGTGGAGTTCATATCCACAGTCCTTCATAAACAAGGGGTGGGAGGGGAGTTGAGACCTTATCTCCGCGTGGGTTGTCCCCAACTTCTGTAAAGTGAGACCTTCAAAAGACTTTCCCAGCAGCCTTTCTACTCTAAAACTGCCTAAAAGAATCCAGTTAAATATAAATCCTATTCTAAGCTACCTAACAATTTTTCCCCTCTCAATCAAAATAGATTAAGTCACCTTCCACCCATCACATGGTATGCGGCTCAAAATCATGACGAAATAAGGTTCAAGAAAGAAAATGTTCCAATGGAGCCCCTGAAGTTTGGACTTGAATGTGTCTGCACCTGTTGGTGCTCTTCCAGCCTCTAGAAACTCATAGTCAGTTCCAGAGGTTTCTGTAGTACTCTATCCAAAGAGCAGATAAAGTTTCAAGGTGACAGATTATGTGAGGAGGAGCATTTTATGTCCTATCACCAGAGGTATTTGTAGTTGTGCTAATTCTCTGCACATACATTCCTGAAAAACGTCTCCGCTCATGGTTATATTGAAAAAGAGCAGGAGATTAAACATCTCTTGAGCAAGTCCTACTATTCGATTCTTGTAATCAGTTTCTTTTTAAAAATTGTTTGTCTATCATCTCTATTTTAGTCCATAGATACTGTCCTTGGAAGCTTCCAACAGATCATAGGATTGAAGCAAGTTTGGCTGTTTCTCTGTGCTCAGTTTGGCTATTTTAGGATGATGCATTTTGGCTTTCCCATCTGATAAATAGCCTGGCTTAATTACTTACCTCCTCGTTGGTGGACTGCCTCACTCCTTTTCTGTTCTCTGAGTGTCTAGATCCTACCCAGACTCATGAAGTGGGGAGATGTTTAAGGCATTTAGGTCAATTGAATGGCTGTGGGTTTGAAGTTAGGATGAAAGAATCTTGTTTCAATTCCTGAATAGTCATCATGTATATTCCATATATATGACCTGACACTCATTGTCCAGATTAGCCTTCAGGTTTCTTTTTCAATGCGGGACTCTATTCACCATGTCTTCTGTACCACTGGTTTCTCTGGAGTACATTCTGAATGCTGTCCCTGGAGTCATGTGATATGCTTTCACTGGTTGTGAGGATCAGTGAGAGCATGCAGAAAGAACTACCAACCCCATGTCCATGAGCTCTGAGTTCCAAGATATCCCTGGATAGATTCTGGTCTGTGTGCAGTTGGGACCCAGGACCCATAGCTCCTGGGTGGTGGGATGACAGAGCTGAATCATACCAAATACTCTTGACTCTCATGGTGTTCTCCAGAGAGGTCTGTGGTCTTAAGGGTGGGAGGAGAGAAGGAAGGTTCTCAACTACAGAGTTGGATGATAGAATGATAGGGCTGGAGTTCAGGTAAGCTTCTCAGGCACTTTGGAAAGAAGACCTGTCATTCTCACTTCTGCAGACATGGAGAAGTGTGTCTGCACCTGTTGGTGCTCTTCCAGGTGTGACCTGTTCTGCACCCCTTTACAAGAGACACCACAGAAGTGATCTATCACTGTCCTTCTTTTGCTTGCTCAGTATTCACTCTGAGATAGTTTGGAGCACTAGGTTCTCCAGTCTTTACTTTTTAAAAATTCTTTACTTATTAGTCATATGCAATATGACTTTCTTATGCAAAGATTTGCTATGTTGGTCATGGAATGAAAGATGCTGAGCCATCTCTAGATCTTCCCTGCAGGATGATGTGGCTCAAATGATTCAGGATCTAGTTGGGATTCAGTAAGATGGACTGGGGGTTATGGCAGACATGGGGACTAGAATGCCAGTGACTTTTAGTGATGCAACTTTTTCTACCACTGGAAAGCCAATTTCTAGTCCCAACATCTGTATTCTATATTTTCTTCAGGGTCTGTCTATGCCTCTAATTATTCAAGTCTCCTTCAGAATACATATCTCTTCATAGCTATTCTCTGAGCTTAGTACTAATTTCTTTACATTGAATTATCTCTTTCTTGTGTTTGTTTGTCTATCTGTGTTTTCTCTATTTCCAAAACATTGCACCACTGCTTCTACTTATAAATAATTTATTTTGCTTTTCTTAAGGCTATTTGGATATATTTAGATATATCTGCCTCCCTCTGGATCACATGCACTATTTGGTAATAAGGTCATAGCCTTTATCAACCTCCCAGTATCAAGAATACCTCACAAATACTGGTTAACTAGATATATGGCATGCATCTTTAGGCCCTTGGTTATAAAAATGATTAAGGACCCAACATAATTATTGAGTTTTTATTCCTGTTTGTGGCAGACATGGCGATACATGTCCAATCCAAGTCCAGATGTGTAGAGTGTAATCTACAGGCAGGCTTTACCTCAGCCCCCTCAGACATTGTGTTCAACTTCACAGAGCTGTTTTCCAGGGATAGCCTATGTCAACTAGTCATCTGATAGTATTGAGGGCAATATTTAGTCCAGAACTAAATAGATCTGCCTTTTGGCTTGACATTTTATGTCCAATTCTGCATCTTACTCTTCTGCTTACAATATTTGTTCCTGATAACAATGTAACTTCCCAACTTCCACCTAGGTTTACTCCATAATATTAAACTTATTGAAGTGTCTGCCAGTAGAAGAAGGTGGATAGAAACTAACTCCAAGCCATTTGTGAGTAAATATTTTCAGGAGCACATAGGTCTACCAGGTAAATAATAGATAGTAGTTCTGAGTTAAGAGTGTAGACATTAAGAGAATCCTCTTATAGCCTCCTTCATCCTTTTCTACAAGAGAGGGGGGATGCTTGAGAAGACAAGACTCAGTGTATCTCTCCCTTGGAGATTTCTTTTGTACCTCAGGTATTGTCTTTTCTGTATGCTTTTGTATCTATAACAGCTTGATATTGGTGAGTAATGAATCACCCCAAACTCAGTCTTCAAATTGCAAGCCTTCAAGTCTCAGGTATTTGTCCATATTTTTTCAGGATTGGTAAGTGGCATGACTGGTCTTGGTAGAATACTCCCATTTACTTGCTATTAAATCTTGAATATGAAACATCAAGTAATTGTCTCTGCTTTTAATTGTTCTTCTGGGTATTTCAGTCACAGTTGCATGAAAGTAATGCATTCACTTGGGGTTAGCAGGCTGCTTGCTGGTCCAGCATAGCTTGGGGGTACCTCTTCATTCTCTCTCATGTTATACAGGGCTTGTTAAGATGGCAGCGACAGGATTCAAGAAAGAAGAAAAGTTGCAGGGCCTCTGTCGCTTAATTTCAGAGCTTCCTGTTGCTTTTGCCACCTTCTGTTGGCCAAAGAAAGTCATAAAGTCAGTCCACATTTAAGAGAAAAGAATGTGCACTGTAGCTTGTGATGGAAGGGGCAGCAAAGTCACATTAAAAAAATAAACAAGGCATGGAAGATTTTAAGGCAGAGAAAGTATTGGATCTGATACTGCAGCGGTGGATGATATATGCCACTGTACATCTGCCAAAACTCACAGCATGTGCCACACTGAAAGTGACCCATATAAACTGTGAATGCCTGAGATGGTGCAGCTGCATCTTCATGGATTCTGTGTAATAAGCTTCTGTTCGGCGGGATGTCAATACTGAGAGGCTGTGTGATATACTGGAACTACATTCTCCACTTTCTTTTTGTTATGAAATAAAAATAGTGTGCGACCAAACCCCAACCAAATAAATCAAGAAGGAAAATGCCTATGCCTTTATTGGGACCACTGTTGCAATCCAAGGATCTGATCTGCTTGGACCTCACACAGGAGTATTGTGGAGAAAAGTGTCTTAGTTCATAACCATTCAGATGCTCTTAGATTTGTTTACTTTCTGCTCCTCTTTATCTGATTGTGACACACACTGGGGGGCCAAGAGAAAGCCTTCCTTCCTGCTCTCCCCTAAAACACTGTGGGACTAGGAGGAGGACCGTGGACATAGAGTCCAGGAGCCTCTTCTACCATTCCACCAGCCGCAGTGGAATGTAGCTACAACCATGACCACAGCCACCACTTTCTGTCTAGTTTCCAGTTGGTTGGAGCAGTCTTGAGCTTTTAGGGAACAGTGGCCCACTGTTTATTCCTGTATTCTGTTAACCACCAGGCCTACTGTATGTTTTACTGGTAGCACCTTATGTGTTCCTTGCAGAGCAAATCTGTGTGCTTCATGTAAATTTCACTTGCAAGGTTTCTTTGCATTCCCTGCAGGACTGCTGACTCTTGATATGAATTCTCTTTCCGTTCTTTTTTGTCCTGAGTTCTCTTCTGTTCTCTTCTTTTCCCTTTGTATGCTTTCATTGAAAAATCTGGATTTGGAGTTTTAATTTTTAAATTAGTATAATGATTTACTTTTTGGGGGCACAGAATTTGATTTTTTTTTTCCCAGAACCACTTTTGAAGATTGTTTTTCCAATCTTGAGTGATAATAATATCTTTGTCACAAATTGATTTGCCATAGATATACTGGTTCATTTCTGGACTCACAATTCCGCCCCATTAATCAGTGTGTTTGATGTCATGCCAATACCATTTTATTTTTATTAGCCAAGTTTGTACTAAGTTTTGCAAAGGGAGAATAGTACCAATTTATTTTTCTTTTTCAGGATTGTTTTGCTAGTCCAGACTGCTTGCAATCCCATGTGAATTTGAGAATCACGGCTTTCATTGTTTCAGAATAAAAATTGAAATTTTTATATAGATAACATTAATTTATGTATAGCTGTGGGAAATACTTGTTTTGGTTTCTTGAGAAAGGATCTTCATATATATATATATATATATATATATATATATATACACCCCTTGCTATCCCTGGTTCTTGCTATATAGCTAAGGCTGGCTTTGAACACAAAAGTCCTCCTGTTTCAATCCCTCAGATGCTGGGATTAAAGGCATGCACAGTTATATTTTAATTTAAAATTTCGTATTTGTGAATGCAATATGTATTTCCATTTATTTAGATCTTTAATTTATTTAGCAATGTTTTTTAGATTTTTCATGGTTTGCAAGTCTTGAATCTCCTTAGTTAATTTTTTTATTTTTAAAGTTTTATGTGTGTGACTATCTTTCTCTCTTGCTTCTCTCTCTCTCTCTTTCTCTGTATGTATTAATCAGAGGGCACTGGATATGCCTATGGAGGCACAAAGATGACCTTGGGATTGACTACCTTTTCTTTGCTTTGCTCTGGAGTTTCCCAGGCTTCACTTTCCAGGACCAGAAGTTCAGGCAGGCTGCCCTCTGTTTTCACATGGATCTAGGATCTGAACCCCTGAGCCATCTCTTCAGCCCCTTTTGGTTAAGTTTATTCTTAAATTTTTTTATTCTTATTTTAACTAAAAAGTACGTTTAGTGCATCAGACATATTTATTATTAAATGTTTTGTATTTTGCAGTCTAGTTATTGTGAATGACACTATTCTGCATTTTAGATTGTCATTGTTAGTACAGAGATATTATTTATTTTTTATATTGACTTTTATTTTTTATGCTGCAATTTTGATGAATTCATTGATCACTTCTAATAATATCTGATAATAATGTCCTTTAGGTCTTACATAGAGATAGTTCTACTTTCTCTGGATGCCTTTTTTTCTCCCACATTTTAATTTTTTCCTAATCATACAAGCTCAATAGGTACCCCATTCTCTCCCTCCCCCTTCCCTCTGTTGATGCCCATTCCATTCACACCCCCACTCCTCTCCTGGTGCTTCCCCCTTCCTCCCTTCCATCCCCTAGAGCATCTGTTTATGTGGGCACCAATCCTTCCTCTGAGTCCTCCACATTAGTGAAGGTTCAGGATTCAGTAGCATAGCTGGGGCCACTTCTTCGACTCCTTATTAGCATGGGAACTCTATTATAACTGTTAATCCCTTGCCTCTAAGGATCCTACTGCCTGAAGCTTTATCCCCTGTGATCTGTGCTAGACTTTGGGGGGTTGTCGACATGTCAGCCATTGTGTAGGTCAGGCAAAGTCCAATCCTGGCTGCTGGCGCCCTAACTTGTGAGGAGTATCTTGCACATTGTTGGTTCTCCACATCTTTAGGCTCTTACAATCTTGCTGCCCCCTCTTCTGCAAGGTTCCCTGAGCTTTAGTATGGGAGAGATTTGGCTGGTCTGGTTCCAGGTGATCAATGCAGGGTCTTTGGTGTTCTGAATTATGGTTTGTTGTTGTTTTCGGTCTTGCTGTTCCTGCACCACCCTTGGCTCCACCCTGGTTGGTATTGGAGGTCACCTCCTAACCAAAGATAAAAGGCTGTTTAAATGAAGATCTTACTATAAGAGGAGATTCAAAGGTAGATGGAACAGGAGTAGGACACAGCAGTGAGGGGAGGGGTTCAGTGTCCCATTTGCAGGATGGTTACCATCTGTCTGCCAGTCCTAATACTCTCCCTAAGTGGTGAGATCAAACCTGTTCAGTCCCAAGTGACCAGGAAGGGAAGTGAGAGGGAGCTGCACCAGATGTCTCGCTACTTACATGCAATACATGACTGTGGTCTATTTTCTTTCCTGAAGCATGATCCCCTATCTCCTTTCTTTTGAGGTCCTCGTTCCCCTTTGCTCCTGTTTATAATTCTCTGGATGCCTTTTATTCATTTTTCTTACCTCATTGTTCTGGCTAGAATTTCTAATAAAATATTCAATAGCAGTTGTGAAAGTGAGCATTCTTCTCTTGCTGTGGTTTAGAGATGGCTTGAGCGTGTTTAGGAAAGGTTCATGTTCTGAGGGATTATTCCCTAGTGTGGAAATGTTGGGAAGAGAGAATTTTCTAAGAGATGGAATCTTATGTATGTGGCACCGTCCTTGGAAAGGATTAATGAAGTTATTTTGGGAACTTTATTAGTTTCCATAGGAATGAGCTGCTGTGAGAGAGTAAGTCTGACCCCTTATATCTCTGGCCTCCCATTTTCCGTGTGATCCTTCTTGCATTGTGATGTCACCTGCCATAAGGCCCTCACCAGAGGCCCTCTAATCTTAATCTTTCGGCCTCTAAAAATGTGAGCTGAATAAACTTGTTTCCTTGTATAATGTTTCAGCCCTAAGTATTTTGTTATAGCAGTAGTAATAGTTATAGTATAGTATAGTACAGTATAGTATAGTTATAGTATTTTGTTACAGACTAGCTATCAAGTAGGGTAAAGGCTTTTACTCTTTCACATCTGAGCAAAACTGTGTGTTTTACTTAAGTAGCTCACCATATTGAGTAAGTTTATTTCTATTTTTAGTTTATTGAGAAATTTTGTCATGATAAAGTTAGATTGTAAGATGCAACCAGATAAAAACTTTCTATAGTATTAATATATAAAAAATTTTGTTTTAAAAAAAGTGAGAACAGTCATAACCTTATACAGGGGAATAGAGAGAGGAAGTTAGGGGAAAACAAAAAAAAAATGCCCTGTGTTGGACTGCCTAGAACCCGTAAGCAATTAAACAAAATTCCAAGTAACAGGTATGTAATACTTCCTAATAAGTTGTTGGTTAGAGAGGTCTTAAAGACCCCTGAAATACTGTAAGCTTTTGTCAGTGCCTTCTAGAAATTGACAGTAAGACCCTATGATTAAAGATGCAACTCATGTGGGTTACAGAACATAGACCAAAAAATGCCATTCGAAACTATTCTGGACACTTCCTCCTCACTGGATGGCTTTCATAGTACCAAAAATACAGTGGAAATTACTGGGGGAGAAAAGCAATCAACAGTCTCATCATCCATGAAAGTTTCAAGCTGCATTAACAATATACCTACAAGAGAAGATCATCAGTATCATATTGAAATGAATGTGCAGGAGGCATCCAACAGCTTTCTGATCAAATTTAAGGCCCACTTTTCAATAGAGATCACGTTCTTTCTATTGTAAACTAGAACAAAAAAATGATGAGGGGAAGACATAGGCCCTACAGGGCTGTTTAAGCTACTGCAGTTTAGGTATAAAGAACTCAATATAGAAGTTTCCTTCTACAGTGGAAGGTGTCTATTACAAAATCATAACTGGCCAAAGTACAGAAAAGAAGTGACTGCTCAGTCCTAACTAAAAGGACATCTAAGCTACCATGTCACCCCAAGGTTCAGGGAGCGCGGAAAAAGGAGTAGGTTGTGGAAGTAGAACTGTAAGAGCCTGAAGTGGGGCAGAGGTGCACCCAGCCATTGTCTTCTGGACATGACAGGGATGTTGTAGCCATGAATTCACTGCAACTATGTGTGTTTCCACAAAACCTACATGGGATTTGGCCTATCAACATTTTACCATGTAGGGGAAAGTTCTCAAGAGGCCCCACAACTCCCTGAGAGACTGATAAAAGTCTGATGAAAATATTGATGGAGGGTAGCGGGGGAATAGAAGATGCTTTCTTCAAGGGTATATACACTGATCTAGGATTCATGCTCCAGTAAGTATTCAGGTGCATGCTATCAAAGGCAGCCTAGATGAAACTCATGTGAAAAGACAAGAAGAAAGGAGGGAGATTGACAGGGATGAAGAAGGGTTGTAATGGGAAAAGGTGGGGAGATGGGATTGGGGACGGAGATGTGCAAATATCACAAACCCACTATAGCCTTGAATGAAACACTAAAAGAATGAAAAAAAAAAAAACAAAATTACTCAGAAAAAGTTCTTCAAAAGTTTTTTTCTGTGCTAACTGAGATAAAAAAAATTCATTCTACCAATGTGAATTGTATGGATTGAGTTTCTCAGTTGAACACTATTGTGTTCCTAAGATAACCCCTTAGTAATGGCATATAATCCTTTCAACATGCTTTTGATTTGGCTGGCTACTTGTTGGAATTACTGTGTCTACATTCATAAACAACATTTGTAGTTTTTTGTGCAATCTTTATCTGGCTTTGGTATCAGGTTTATTCTGTCTTCACAGAAGAGGCTAGAAAGTCTTTTTTATGCTTTTCTGAAAGGATCAGAGAAGTATTGCTTTAATTTTTCTTAACTGTTCTAAGCAGTCACTGAAGAAACTATCTGGCTTGGGTCCTCTCTTTGCTGGGACGATTTTTTTTTCCATTTTTCCATCACTTTTAAACTTCTTTAGATTTTCTATTTCTTCTTAAGACAATTTTAATAATTTTTATTTTTTTTTCTGGGGAGTTTTTTGTTTCATCTGGTTTTCTCATTTGTTGGTAAGCAATTGTTCACATTTTTTTTTATATTTCTTTACTTATGTACAATGGCTAGGGCCACTCTCACTTTTCATTCTTTATTTGAATAACCCAAGCCTTTTCTCTTCTTGTTAAGTCTAAGGAATGTTTTGTCAATTTTGTTGGTGGTCTTTTTTAAAAGAAATAACTTTTCTCATTACTGATTTTCTCTGTTGTGTTTCTGTTCTTCATTTCACTTATCTACACATGATTACTTTCCTTTCTACTTTTACCATGCGATTAATTTACTCTATTAGCTTATTGAATTTATTCTTTCTTCTTTTTAAAATATGATAGTTTGCATAGCTATCAATCTCCCTCATGTGACAGTTTCATTGGATTCTATAAATGATCATTTTATTATTTGTGTTTGAGTCAAGTTCTCAAGACTAGCCTTGAATTAGCTGTGTAAGTGAGATGACCTTTAGCTCCTGGTTTCCCTGCTTCTATTTTTTCATGGTTTGAATGTGAGCTGTCTCCCATAGGCTCATGTGTTTGAATCCTTGATTGCTGTCAGTGTTTGGGAAGATCATGGCACCTTTGTGCCGGTCGGCAAACCAGCGAGAACCTGTGCGAATTGGGAAACAGAACTGGGAGCGTTAGGAATTAAAAAAATCAGGTTGGGTCAGAGGGGACAAAGATGTCCATCATCCAAATCATCCAATCTGATGGCACAAGTATTTAAACTAAGGAAAAACCAGGGACTAGCACAATCAAGTTCTTTACAGGATTATGTTAAGCATACACATTGTAATGCTTATTTAGGCTAGCAAGAAAAAGCAGATGTTACTCCTAGTTGCTATATAGGGACAGGCATGGTGTCTCCAGGTAGAATTACCTGGTTACTTTGATTTTATGTAGATTAACATACTTCAATAGTTTCAGAATACACAGGGGAGGAATTTGCAGAAAGAACACCTTGGCAGATCTGATCTCAGGCTGTTCAACTCTCAGTAATGGGAGGGGACCTGCCTGCAACTGTATGTCAGACATGCACCCATGCATCATACTCAAGGGAGCAGGCTTAGGCCTTGGTGCCTCCCACACCTTTAGGAGGTGAAATCTTGTTGGAGGAAGGAATATCACAGGGGGTGGTATTGAAGTTGATTAGCTCACCTTGCTTCTGTTAGTGGTCTGCCCTTCCCATCTGCAGTTTACTCTCTCAGCCACCAAGATGGACCTAGCCTGAGCCTCCTCCATTTTCTGCAGCTTGTCATGCCTTTCCCATCATAAGAGACCTTATTTCCCTTTAGAACCATAAGCCAAATAGATCCTTCTTTTTCCCTTAAGTTGCTTGACCCTGAGTGGTGTCTCACAGCCACAAAAAGAGCAATTTGGACATACATCTCCAGTCCTGAGATTATGAGTGTGCACTCTACTGGCTACATCTTTAAGTTATGTGTACATTTTGCATTACATTCAATGCTGGTATTGAACTTGGGCAAGAACTCTACCACTTATTGGTATTCTCAGCCACATTATCAATGTTCTTCTTATTATTATTATCAAAGAAGGAGGATCTTGTTAAGTTGCCCAGCCTGTCCTTGAATACAAGTAAGCCTTGATCTTGTGCTCTTCTTCTCCCTGCTTGGTGTTTGTTTAAAAAGCTGCCTGAGTTTGTTTAAAAAGCTTTTTATTGTAATTCATGCGGTGATTTTTTTCTTTCATGTGTTGTGTATGCACATATGTGGGATTGTGTGTGTGCCATGCCTGTGTGGGCATGTGTGGAGGCCAGAGGTTGAGATAAAGATGTCTTCTCTACCTTATCATTTGAGACAGGGTCTGTCACTGAATCTGGGGCTTATGGCTTTGATTAAACTGAAAGACCACTGAACCTCAGGTGAATATCTGCACTACCTCCCAACCACAGTGCTGGGGTTATAGACTCCTGATACTACACCCAGCATTTTTTTAAAATACGGTTTTAGAGACGTAAACTTGGGTTCTTGTGCTTGAGCAGCAAGCATTTTATCACTGAGCATCTTCTTAACTTTATACTGAGATTTTTTTCCCTTAGATTCACTGTTTTTTTAAGAGTAAGTTGTGCAATTTGTACTTGTTTGTGAATTTAGCAGTCTTCCTTCTGTTACTGATTTCTAGTTTTGTTGTATTGTAGAAAAAGAAGAAACACTGAATAATTCCAAGTTCTAAAATTTATTTGGATTTGCTTTGTGGCCTAACATATGGTCTGTCTTGGAAAATATTCTAAGTTCATTTGAGGAGTCAGCATATTCTACTATTTTTGTATGGCATATTCTGTGTATATATTCAAGTATTTTTCCATATTCATCTTTTCTATGGTTGTTCTATCCATTGTTGAAAGCAAGGTATTAAAGTTTTCAACTTTTGTAAAATGACCTGTCTTTTCTTTCAATTTTGTTGATTTTTGCTCTATGTCTTTGTGACTCTGAGGTTAAGTGTGTTAAAATATTCTTGATGAATTGATGCTCTTACCAGTATATAACTTTCTTCTTTGTTCTCTATAACAATTTTTTACTGGAAGTCTCTTTTCTGCTGTTAATATATCCACTTTTACTCTTTGGGTTATTATTTGCATGGAATATCTTTTCCATCTTATAACTTTCAACATATTGTGAGTCTTTATAGACAGCATATGTTTGGATTATATTTTATTAAATTCATCCTGCCAATTTATATCTTATTGGTTGACTTATCTATTTACAAAGTATTGACAAGGGGGGAGTTATTACATTTTTTTGGCTTTCTCCTTCCATATTATCTGATTTCTTTTGAAGCAAGTGTCATTTTATTTTACTTTTAATTGATGCTTTAAGTTAGCATGCAGAGTTTCCTTTTTTTTTTTTTTTTAACTTTTGGCCCTGAAGTGGATTAAATTTTATAGTATGTTATTTTTATTTGCTTTTTATATTTTCAAATGTTACTTCTTTGGTGGTTGCTTCTAGAATTTCAAATGATATCTTGAATTTATGATCAACTAATAAAAACCAATTTGAACAGAAACCAATTTACCTCTGATAATATACAAATCTGCTCATACAGTGCCATTCTCCAAAGATTCTGAAGAAATCCTGGTAGCCAAATAAACTAAAAATTTTCATTAGATGAAAATATGTTTCTTTTTCTCTTTTCAGGACTCTTCTTTGCCTCTGACTTTGACAGTTTGATTATATGTGAAAAGCTATAGATCTTTCTGTAGTTAATTGACATTACATATGTTGAGATTCTTGAAAGTGTACATTCATGTTTTCCACCAAATATGGGATATTTTCAGCAATTATTTTCTCAAATATTTTTCTTTTTTTTAATTAAAAATTTAATTATACATTTTAAAATTTTTTACCAGTTCCCTCCCTCCCCCTCTTCCCCCTCCCCTTCCCCCAGTGCCTCCCTCCCAATTCCCAGAGAGTCCTTTATTGTGTACGCCTAACTCTCCACTGGGTCCTCCTCTCCGATGACATATAAGGACCCAGTGGCATTTCCATAAGCCCTTTCTCTTGTTCCCCTTAAGCATAAGATCACTACTATGGCTGTCAATCCCTTGCCTCCAGGGTCTCGGTGCCCTTAACAGATGCTAGACTTTATGAGGGCAACAGTGCGCTGGACATTGCGCAGGGCATGCAAAGTTCCATTATGATTGCTTTGGCCCCAACTATTGTTGAGAATCTTGCAAATCGTTGCTCCTCCCATCCTTTTGCTCTTACAATCTTACCGCCCCCTCTTCCGCAAATGTCCCTGAGCTCCAGGATGGGGAGAGATTAGGCTGTCCTAGTTCTATGTGATTGATATAGAGTCTCTGAAGTTCTGGATTGTGGTTTGTTGATTTTCTTTTGCAGTTTTGCTGCTCCTGCAATGCCCTTCACTCCATTCTGCTGGGCACTGTATGTCACCCCCTGGCCAGAGACAAAAAGCTGTTAAACTGGAGTCTTGTTGTAATAGCACATTCAAGGGTAGATGTAATAAGAGTAGGAAACCTCACTGAGGGAGGGGTCCATCACCCATTTGCAAAATGATTACTTTTTATCTGCTAGACTATATGCCCTCCCCTTCTGGTGAGATCAGGAAAGAACGTCTGTGAACTTAACCAGGTTTCTCATTACTTACTTGCAGACCTTGATGGAGGCCTATTTTCTCTGCTGTAACATGGTCTCCTCTCTCCTTGTTTCTGGTGTGGCCCTCCTAACCCATCTCTCTTGTTCATAATCCTTGCAATTACTGTGTTACATAGGTTTACTTTTGAGTGTCTCAATGTGGGCTGGGTGAGTTTGGTACTAGGAGCCACCTATTAGGGAGTACATATGGCGCTTAATTTTCTGGGTTTGGGATACTTCACTTAATAGAATTCTTTCTAATGACATCCATTTCCCAGCAAATTCCAGTAATTCATCATTTTTGATGGCTGAGTAGTACTCCATTGTATAGATGTACCACAGTTTCCTTATCCACTCGTCAACTGTTGGACATTTAGGTTGATTCCATGTCTTTGCTATTGTAAACAGTGCTGCTATGAACATGGTCGAGCTTGTGCTATCGAGGCGAACCTCTGCTGCATGGGGGGTTACAGGGTCATATGGCATTTCAATCTTTAATTTCTTTAAGAATCTCCAGACGGCTCGCCAGAGTGGCTGTATGAGCCTGCATTCCCACCAACAATGTAGGAGAGTTCCCCTCTCTCCACATCCTCTCCAGCATTTGTCATTGTTTGTATTGTGGATTTTTGCCATCCTGACCGGGGTGAGATGATATCTCAGGGAAGTTTTGATTTGCATTTCCCTGATGGCGAAGGAAGTGGAGCATTTTTTAAGATAATTGTTAGACATTTTAATTTCATCCCTGGTAAAGTTTCTTTGAAGTTTCAGGGCCCATTTTTTAATTGGGCCAGTGTTTTCCTTGGAGTTTAGTTTTCTAAGTTCTTTGTGCACTCTGGACAGTAGAGCTCTGTCAGATATGTGGTTAGTGAAGATTTTCTCCCATTCTGTGGGTTGCCTTTGAGTTCGTGTGACAATCTCTTTATCTGAACAGAAGCTCTTTAATTTCACAAGATCCCAACTGTTGAGAGTTGGTAGCAGTGACTGTGCCATTGGATGTCTGTTTAGGAAGTGTTGGCCTAGCCCACTCAGCTCGAGGGAGTTTCCTATCCTTTCAACTATGGTTTTTAAAGTCTCTGGCCTGATATCAAGGTCCTCGATCCATTTGGAATTAAGTCTTGTACATGGTGACAAGTACGGGTCCAGCTTTAATCTTCTGCATGTGGAGATCCAGTTTTTCCAGCACCATTTGTTGAAGATGCTGTTCTTTTTCCATTGGATTCTTTGGGCCCCTTTGTCAAAGACCAAATGGCTGTAACTTTGTGGGCTTATATCTGGGTCTTCAATCCTTATCCATTGATCTGTGTGTCTATTTTGGAGCCAGTACCAGACTGTCTTTATAACTATGGATTTGTAGTATAGACTTAGGTTTGGTATGGTAATATCTCCAGCTGTGTTTTTGTTACTCAGGATTGTTTTTGCTATCCTGGGTCTTTTGTGCCTCCATATGAACTTTGAGATTGTTTGGTCAACTTCTTTGAAGAATTGCTTTGGGATTTTGATTGGTATAGCATTGAATCTGTATATTGCCTTTGGTAAGATGGTCATTTTTACAATGTTGATTCTGCCAATCCAGGAACAAGGGAGGTCTTTCCACCTTCTGGTGTCTTCTGCAATTTCTTTCTTTAGGGTTTTAAAGTTTTCATTGTAAAGGTCTTTTACCTCCTTAGTTAGGTTTATACCAAGGTATTTCATTTTTTTAGGGGTTATAGTAAATGGTATGGTTTCTCTCAAGGCTTTTTCACTTCTTTCATTCTGGGCATATAAAAGGCCTCTGATTTTTGCACATTTATTTTGTATCCTGCCACCCTGCTGAACTTCTCAATTAGTTCCAGGAGCTTCCTGGTGGAGTTTTTGGGATCCCTCAGGTATACGATCATGTCATCTGCAAATAGGGATAGCTTGACTTCTTCCTTGCCGATTTGAATCCCTCTTATGTCCCTTTCTTGTCTTATGGCTTCAGCTAAGACTTCAAGTACAATATTGAATAGAAGTGGTGAGAGTGGACAGCCTTGTCTAGTTCCTGATCGAAGTGGGAATGATTCCAATTGTTCCCCATTGAGCATAATCCTTGCTGTGGGCTTGTTGTATATAGCTTTTATTATATTGATTAAGGTTCCTTCCATTCCCACTGTCTCTAGCGTTTTGATCATAAAAGGCTGTTGGATCTTGTCAAAAGCTTTTTCTGCATCTATCGAGAGTATCATGTGGTCTTGGACTTTGGACTGGTTTACATGATGAATTACATTTATTGATTTGCGTATGTTGAACCAACCTTGTGTGCCGGGAATGAAGCCTACTTGGTCCCCATGAATGATCTTTTTAATATGTTTTTGAATCCGATTTGCTAAGACTTTGTTGAGAATCTTTGCGTCTGTGTTCATCAGGGAGATCGGCCTATAGTTTTCTTTTTTAAGTGAATCTTTATTAGGTTTTGGGATTAAAATGATATTAGCTGCATAGAAGGCATTTGGTAGTGTTCCTTCCTTTGCTATTTGATGGAACAGTTTAAGGAGTATTGGTGTTATTAACTCCTTAAATGTCTGGTAGAACTCTGTGCTGAATCCATCTGGTCCAGGACATTTTTTGGTGGGAAGATTCGAGATTACTTCCTCAATTTCCTTATATGTTATAGGACTATTTAAATAATTCACCACTTCCTGATTCAATTTAGGTAAGTTGTGTTTACTTAGAAATTCATCCATCTCTTTTGTGTTGTCAAACTTCACAGAGTATAAGTTTTTGAAATATGATGTTATAATTCTCTGGATTTCTTGGGTATCAGTAGTGATAACTCCATGTTCATTTCTAATTTTGTTAATTTGGGTTTTCTCTCTCTTGCTTTTGGTTAGTTTAGCTAGGGGTGTATCAATCTTATTGATTTTTTCAAAGAACCAGCTTTTTGATTGGTTGATTTTTTCTATCGTTTTCTTAGTCTCGATTTCAGATATTTCTGCCCTTATTTTGCTAATCTCTTCTCTTCTACTGCTTTTGGGATCAGATTGCTCTAGTTTCTCTAAAGCTTTAAGCTGCATTGTTAAGTTGTTTATTTCTGATGTTTCCATTTTTTTGACGTAGGCATTAAGAGCTATGAACTTACCTCTTAGAACAGCTTTCATTGTGTCCCAGAGATTTTGGTAAGTTGTATTTTCGTTATCATTCACTTTCAGGAAATCTTGAATTTCCTTTTTAATTTCTTCCTGAATCCAGTTCTCATTCAGCATCATAGTGTTAAGTTTCCAGGAGTTAGTGTATTTTCTCTTGTTTGATGTGTTGTGGATGTCCAGCTTTAGGCCGTGGTGGTCTGATAGGGCACAGGTTAGAATTTCAACTTTCTTGTATATGTGTAGATTCATTTTGTAGCCCAATATGTGATCTATTTTGGAGAAAGTTCCGTGTGCTGCTGAGAAAAATGTGTATTCTTTGGTGCGTGGGTGAAAAGTTCGATAGAGATCTGTGTGGTCCATTTCTTTCAGGGTTTGATTAAGTTCCAAAGTGTCTCTGTTAAGCTTTTGACCTGTTGATCTATCCCATGTAGAGAGGGCGGTGTTGAAGTCCCCAAGAATTATCGTTTGGGGGTTGATTTCTTGCTTTAGACGCTGTAGGGTTTTCTTAATGAATGTGGAGGGGCCCGTATTGGGTGCATATATGTTCAGTATTGTGAAATCTTCCTGGTGAATTGTACCTCTGACTAAAATGTAGTATCCATCCGTGTCTCTTATAATTTTTTTTGGTTTGAAATCCACTTTGTCTGATAGCATAATGGCTACCCCTGCCTGTTTTCTGCTTCCATTTGCTTGTAGAATTGTTGACCAGCCTTTTATTTTTAGAGCGTGCCTATCTTTTGTGGTGAGATGGGTTTCCTGCAGGTAACAGATTGATGGATTGTGATTTTTAATCCAAGTTTGTAATCTGTGTCTCTTGATCGGTGAATTAAGTCCATTAACATTTAGTGTTATAATGGAGAAACTATTGTTAATTCCAGACATTTATTATGTTTAGTAGCTTTTATAAGTATATTGCTTCGCTTTTAATGGTGTTATATTTGCCTTCTGTTCTCCTGGATATGCCTGTTTTTTTCTTCACGTTTGAGTATCATTTCTAGCAGTTTTTGAAGGCCTGGTTTGGTGGCCATGTATCTCTTAAAGTTGTCTTTGTGCTGGAAAATTTTTCTTTCTACCTCGATCATGACTGATAGTTTTGCAGGGTAAATCAGCCTGGGTTGACATTTTTGCTCATTCAATACTTGAAGTATGTCTCTCCAAGCTCTTCTTGCTTTTACTGTTTCGACTGAGAAGTCATTTGTTATTTTAATAGGTTTACCTTTAAAAGTGACTTGTTTTTTCTCCCTTGAAGCTCTCAGCACCAGTTCTTTATCTTGAATGTGGAGTGTTTTAACTATTATTTGCCGCGGCGTGCTTCTATTTTGGTCGTATCTGTTTGGGGTGCAGAATGCCTCTTGTATTTGAATGGGCCTCTCTTTTTTTAGATGAGGAAAGTTTTCCTTGATGATCGTTTGAAAAATTTCCTCAGGGGTGGTATTTTGAGATTCTTGCTCCGGTATTCCATGAATACGCATGTTAGGCTTCTTCAGGGTGTCCCATATCTTTTGGATATTTCTCTCAAGTATCTTTTTGGCTTTAACAACCTCTTCCATTGAGCTGGTTAGTACTCCCACTTTATCTTCAAGGTCTGAAATTCTGTTTTCTGCTTCATTAGTTCTGTTGATAAGACTCTCTGTGGCGTTCTGGGTTGAAGATAACTTGTCGTTTAGCTCAGTTTTAAATTCTGCTTGAGTTTGTTTTAACTGCTCTATGCCACTTTTTGTTTCTTGCACTGTTTTTCTCAACTCCTCCAGATGTCTGTTGTGTTCCTCTTCAAAGCGATTGATTCGATTATGTAATTCCTCCCGGGTTTGATCATATTTTGGAAGACCTTATCCTGGGTGAGGCTTTCTTGGCCTTTTTCCACGGGTTTGTTCTTGTTGGAGTCTAACATGGGATTAATTTCTTCAGTGGGAAATTTGTTTACTTGAGTGTTGCTTCTCATGGATTTGCACTTTGACTTTGGCATTGTTATTTTAACTCTTAAGATCTCTCAATTTCACTAAACTGAATTATTTGGTCTGGGGTACTGGTGGGCGGGGCCCGAACGGGGACTTACCTAGGGCGCGGGGTGAGGCCCGGCTGGGCCACGCGCGTGTCCTGACCGGCGGAGCCGGGTGGGGTGAAAAGGGATCAAAAATTTTTCTGCATTGCTCTTTCCTAATTTCTTTTTGGGACTTTGAATGATATAAATATTGCACTTTTGAATATTTTCACAAAAGTTCCTGGCTTGTCTTCTTCCTTCCTTCCTTCCTTCCTTCCTTCCTTCCTTCCTTCCTTCCTTCCTTCCTTCCTTCCTTCCTTCCTTCCTTCCTTCCTTTCTTTCTTTCTTTCTTTCTTTCTTCTTTCTTTCTTTCTTTCTTTCTTTCTTTCTTTCTCTTTTTCCTGTTTATACAGTGTTTATTTCATTTCAACAGCATGAAATTATACTTTCATTTTGCTTTCTTACTTTTTATTTTTTATTCTTTTTTGTTTCTCAAACATGAATTCAATGAACACACAATGTTTTCATGCCCTCAATCCCCAATTCCATTATCCCTTACTCATTCCATTAAACCTCTTTCTCTCACCTACCAGATTTTCTCCTATTTTCAAGTCTTTTCACAATGCTTTCTTTTTTGAGACAAGGCCTGTAGCCCAGGTTTGCCACACAGATAAGACTGTCTTTTTTTTTTTTCCACTCATACAAATTTGATAGGTACCCCATTCCCCTCCTTTCCTCTACCTCTCCCTGGATCCCCTTGCTCCCTCCCCCCCTTTTTTTTTCTTTTCCCCCCTCCCTCCCTTTCTCCCAGTGCGCCCCCCCCATTTCTGGAGCATCCTTTAGTGTGCATGTCAAACTTCCCTCTGGGTCCTCCTCTCTGATGAGGTGTAAGGACTCAGTAGCATTGCCTAGAGTTCTTTTTTGTGTTCCCCTTTAGTATAGGGATACTGTCGTGGCTGTTAATCCCTTGCCTCTATGGATCTCAGAGCCTGTGATCCATGCTAGACTATGGGTGGTCAATGTCATGTTGGTCATTGAGCAGGTCATACAAAGTCCTATTATGATTACTTCGGCCCTAACTTGTGTGGCGTATTTTGCATATCGTCACTCCTCCCCATCTTTGGGCTCTTACAATCTTACCGCCTCCTCTTCAGCAAATTTCCCTGAGCTTTGGGATGGGGAGAGATTAGGCTGGCCTGGTTCCTGGTGATTAATATAGGGTCTCTCATTTTCTGAATTGTAGTTTGTTTTCTTTCTTTTTTCTTCTTCCAGTTTTGCTGTTCCTGCACCACCCTTGGCTCCATCCTGATGGGTATTGGATGTCACCTCCTGGGAAGGAGGACCATGCAAGCGACCGTCCCTTCCCGGGTAGGTGGGAGGGGCAGAGAGTTTTTCTTTCTTATTGTAGTTAAGCTTGTAAAAATATTTTCTGTTGTTTTGCTCTCAAGGTTATTGACTCTTTTGCCATCTCCATTTATTTGTTTAGCCTACCCAATAAATTTTTAAAATTGATTATTTTATTTTTCAATTACAAAATTTTTCTTTTCTCCTTTATAATATTTTGAGATTTCCAGCTTCCTATTTATTTATATAGGGTTCAAACTTCTTGTAATTGCTTTATGATGGCCTTTAAGGATTTTGTAGATTTTAACTTTTATATAATCTCTTGAATTTTAATCCCAGTACCCACATAAAAAACATCTCTGGTGACATCTATATGTCACTCCAGAGTTGGTGGAGGGAGGAAAGACCGGAGGACACTGGTTCTTCCTGGCCAGCCAGTCTAGCTGAAATAGTAGGTTATAGATTTACTGAGAGACCTTTCCTCAAAAATAATGTGCAGCAGTGTAGTAGTGGCATGAGTATCAAAGAGACAATCAACAGCTATCTAATTGGACTCAAGACCAATCTGCTTATCAGAATGGAACACATTCCTGTTACTGCTAACTAGAACAAGAACCTAAAAAAAAAGTAAAGAAATAGATTAATATGGAAAAACAGCCAATGAACCTATAGGTAGAAGAAGACAGTACACCTAACTGCCCTGTAAATATTTGAAGAACACTTAGCAGTCAGCTTAGCAATCTTCTATAAGATTTAGAGAATCTCAACACCCTGACAGGATGCAGTCTAAGGCAGTAGAAGAGCAATTAAATAGCTGGCCATAATGCAGAGTACCAGTGACTCAGCAGGGCTCACCCAAAATCAGATCAACACACAATCCCCATCCTAAGCTTCGGGAACCTCACAGAAGAGGAGGCAGTGATAGTGTAAGAACCTAAAGATGGGAAGGTTACCTTTGGACAAGATGTTCCATTCAAGGCAGGACTGCTGCATTTCAAAACTTACTACAGTGAGACTTGTCCTTACCAGACCTGCATAATGACTGACATACCAACATGCCCCCATAGAATACTAAGGAACTCAAAAGAGATAAGAATATACAGTGGAAACCTTGGAAACTGAAGCTGGCTAAGTGAAGGGAAATGCCCCTATCAGTGGAGTGGCCGAGGAGAGGCAACCCAGTGTGCCACAGAGGCCTGAATTCCCACAGGAATAGACCCGCCAGGGGCAACCCTGGGATCCATACAAGCAGATAGGCAGGAGTGTGGGATGGATGGAGGGATGGGAGGGAGAGACAATGGAGTGAAGCAGGGATAAATACTCAATATGCTTGTAAAAGTAGAAAAAAATTTAAAAAGGAGTAGATAGGCCAGAGGGGGAAGCCCTGGGGAGTCTATGATGGGAGGGTGGGGGGGAAATGGATTGAAAAAGGAAGGGGAAGGGGGATAGTTGGAAGGAGGGTTATAGAGGGAAGCAAGGATGAAAAATCAACATGCTTGTTAAACTAGAAAAATAAAATAACTTAAATAAAAAAATATGATGCAGAATGATAGACAATGCCAGTAAGACACTTAACATTAACTTCTGATCTCCAAGTATTACATATATATTTGCATACACGTGCATGTGCCACATATAGACAGGTACACAAAGAATTACTATATCCTTGGTTCTTCCTATCACAAGGAATTTTGAATTGTATACCAATCACTGAATTTTTGTATTTGGAAACTCTGGGTTGATATTTTTATTGTAGTGGGCAATCTCTTCATGCTTTGATGTCTATTACATTTTAAAATCTTTAGAGTGCTATTTGTATTTGTCCCAAATGTTTCCCACTCATCTGGCATCTGAGTGGTAGTCCATCTCACAGTTGAGTTTTCCAAGTCAATGGTATACTAGTTAGGGTCTATCTATGCATGACAGGTTGTGGCTGAACCCAAGAGTCAAAACCCACTAACTTACATCAAACAGGACTGAGCCTGGGTCCTTCATGCCTTTTAAGGGCTATTTTCACATCTCTCTCATCCCTGAGGAACATACTTGGCCTTCCTCCCTTGTACTGCTCCTTTATCTGCTCCTAAGACATCTTCTAACAACTGTTAAATTCCAGCACAAAATGGAATGTGGCTAAGTTCAACAAAAGTGTGGTTTGCTGTAGAATCTTCTCTTTTCAGGAGAACAAAGTATCTGGGCCCTTTCGCCCTTAGTCTATTTGTCAGGCAAGTTTTTAAACCAAACATTCACTGAACAAGATTTATATAACTGACACGATACAAGAATTAGAGGTATTGTTAGTTACTGGGTATCTTCCAACTCGAGATAGATAATAGGAACAAAATAGAGATGATGATGAAATATAGTTGTAATAATCTGCCCAATCAGAATAAGAGGAAAGAAATATTCAACCAACATTTGTCTATTTAATAGCAGCATAAATTAGTTCTACCTTCTTGGAAAAACATTTGGAGGAAAAGTGCTCAAGAAATACTAGTGTTTATACATATTTTAGAATGTGGGTTAAGACAGCAACTTTAAAAATGAAACTATATATTCAATCATCCTTATTAAGGGATTATCTTTAGTAGCCAGAATTGAGCATGAGCCTGATATACCCAAACTAAGGAGCAGTTTATTAAATTATCGCACATAAATATTATGTTATTGGGTATAGTAATTTAAAATGACTCTCTAACTATGTGGAGGAACACAAAAATATTTCCAACATGATAGATTATTTCTGTATTGTTGGGCAATTGTAGCAAACAGAATGCTACCCAAATGAAACATTCAAAAGCATTTTAAAAATGTTTTTCTTCCTTCCTTCCTTCCTTCCTTCCTTCCTTCCTTCCTTCCTTCCTTCCTTCCTTCCTTCCTTCCTTCCTTCCTTCCTTTTTTCTTTATTCTACTGTTTATTTACACACACACACACACACACACACACACACACACACACACACACACAGAGAGAGAGAGAGAGAGAGAGAGAGAAAGAATTTGGACGATAGCAGGTGAATGGAGGTCAGAAGACAACTTTCAGAAGCCAAGATTTTGGTTCTCTTCTTTCACCATGGGAATGAATTCAGTTCATCAGGTTTGTATCAGGTTTCACTCAAATTTCACTTAGTATGTTAAAAAAAAAGCTCTCTATAGCAGTTAGTTTGTATGTTGCTATTAAATGTATGGCCAAATAGCTTAAGGGGAAATAAGAGGTTTTATTCTCTCTTAGGATTCTTGGTTACAGTTCCTTGTCCAGCTTGGAAGGAGAACTCATACCAACACAAGAAGCCCAGGGAGGGAAGTGGCCACACTATATCCATAGATCCACAGGACTTCTGATAGAGGGATAATCCTTACTTACCAGACCAACATGTCTGGGCAACTATATCAAAGGATGCCAACTTCTATTTTATTTTATTTATCTGCCCAGGGACTAGTCCACCCACTATGGGCAAGCTTTTCCCCACCAATTGGACAATCTCCTATAGATTTGCTTGGGATGAAATTCAACCATAGACTCTTACAAATGTAACCAGAGTTTGAACCTTCAACTGTCAAGGTGACAACTATATCCAGCTACAATAGTACTTGTGGTACTATGCTGACCAAAAAAGAGAAAACTTTGAGATCATTTCCAGCTTGTTTCTTCCATATCTTGTGATCAATGTGCATGAACTTTAAGGTCCTACTCTCAGTTTCTAGGGAGCAATCAAAAGCAATGACACCCTCTATTAATAACATGAATATATCTTTTGCATTACTGCATTTTTAATTCTCTTAATTTCTCTTTTTCTCAAATAAGTAAAATATTTTAAAAGCAGTAATTAAATATGCACATATATCTTGAAATTGAGGCATCTTTTTTGACAAACTTTCTCTAGTCATAGAATTTGATATTCTTATTATTCCATTTGCTAATATTTTTAATAATCATTTGCATCTGTATTGATATGTAGAGTTAGCATAGAGCAGTGGCCTTTGTTTGCTTTTAGTATTTTTGCATAATCTATCTTCAGATTTTCCAGTATGGTAAATTACCTTCATTCATTGCATGAATTTGAAACATTGTTCATCTATTTCTGTCATCTGGACTAGTTTAATATAAGAATTACCTGTATATTTCTACCCACTTTCTGAGTCTCTGCATATCTAAAAATATCTTCCTTTGCCTTGACAGATGATTGGCATGGCTAAGTATAGAATTCTTGGAATACTGTTTTCATTCGCTCATCTTTAAACATTTATCTTACCTCCAGAATTAACCACCTATTTCTTTGTTGTACATATTCTGCCATTTTCTATATGTGCATAATACTTTCCATTTCAAAATTAGAATTCAGAAATTTCACCAGGAAATGCAGCTATTATGTATGTATATATACATACATATATATATATATATTAAAAACTATGATTAATTTTACTTAGGTTTTGTTGCTTTTTTAAACATGAAGATGAATATTTTGCCTACGTCCAGAGAGATAGTTCAGCAAGTAAGGTGTCTGCTTGCAAATCTGGTGACTTGAGTTCGAACCCTGGAAACGCACATGGTGGGAAGACGAGAACTGACTTCTGAAAGTTGTCCTCTGACTTCCACCTTGTGGCATGTATATATTCTCTCTCCCTGTCTCTGTCTGTCTGTCTATCTCTATCAGATGAGTAAACAAAATATTTTGAAAACTTTGTTCTAATAAAAAAGTTTTCTTTTGTAAATTCCTTATTTATTACTTGATCTGTTCCCCTTTCTCACTTTCCTAAACTTTTGTTGTTGACATTCAGATATCCTAGCTCTGTCTTGAGTCTTTTATTAAATTCTTTCTGAATTCACATCATTTGTGAAATGCTTCTTCTTGACCTTCAGAATAGAGGTTCAGTTCTTAGCAAAGAATAGTCTCTTTCCACTTGATCTGTTGACTTTGTCATTTCAGATATAAGAAGATATTTCTAAGTTTTAGAAATCTTGTGTTCTGTGTTAAATTGAAGGCCCCTTGGGAGCTCCCATTTGTTTTTCGTGTAAGTTCATCTGTCTATTCCATTAGCTCTGTTTTCATAAGTCATCTGCTCCCTTGTTAAATTCATTCTTCTCCCTTGAATTGCTGAATTTCCCTAATTCAGAGGTTCTCAATCCTGGCCACACATGAGAAACCCACTGGGGATGTTTTCAAAAGTTTAATGTCTTGGACACAGTGAAGCCAATTAGTGAGGAATTTCTGATAGTGGAACTCAGGCATCAAGTGGCTTTTAAAACTCCCTAGATAATTCCAATGAATCAGTCAAAAGTAAGCACTGCTTTCTTAAATGGGCCTCATTTTATTTGTCTACTCACAGGTGTGTGTTTTCTTAGAATTCGTGCAGGTTGCAATTTTGATATTTTAATTGTAGGTTGTAGAACGTTTCACATTTAGGAGGTGTGATGAAAATAGGGAAAGCGGTGTTCTTTTTGTTGAAGTATGCAAGGAGCCTCTGTCTACAGGGCCATATGGGGCATAGGATAGCACTCTCCCAAGCATAGGGGCTGATGTCAATGCATGCCAGTGTGCAGCACCCCTCCAGGTCACAGTGGTGAGAATGAGGCAGGCCTCCTAGCGAACATATGCTGAAAAAGAACAAGGAAACGCAGGGACTTTATTTTTAAGAGTGATTTTGCCTTGTAAGTTGTGTTATTAAAATGGAGAGAAACTGTGATAGTTAATCCTGGGTATCAACTTGACACACCTGGCATTACCTAAGATCAGCTGACACCACCTGAAGAGATTATCGGTATCAATAGGTTTATAATACAAAGACTAGCCCTAGATCCCATTGGGACCTCTTTAGATCTGATTGCAACCTCCCAGTAGTGAACCAGGTAAAAGGAACCACAAACAGAAGGCTGGGAAGAAGAGAGACTCTCCAGGAATCGTCCAGCCGTCAGTCATCATTGACTAGCTTACTGGTTAGACATCTGCCTCAACTTAGCCTGTCTCCAGCTTCAGCCACCAGCCATGTTGCCTCCATCATGAAAGTCTGTTTCTCCCCTCTGGAACTGTTAAGTTGAATAAATCTCCCTTTTCCTCTTAACTTGTTTGACTTTGAGTGATCTCTCACAGCAATAGTTAGGAGAAACCATTAACAGTAGCAAATGGGAAGTTAGCAGGCATATATGTGAAGCAGTCCTCTCTGAGACTCTTGGCAAATAAATATACTCACTTGGGATTTTTAAAAATCAGATTACTATTATAAATGTAAAGTGACCATAGTTGTAAGCAAAGTGCATTGAAAAATCTCAGATATATTCACATGTTGGCATGGATGAATCTCAAATTCAGAATAGCTCTATTTATGTGTTACCCTGGGATATACATTATAGGGACAGAAAACAGATCAGTGATTATCTGAGCTTCAAGTCAGAGGAAGGGATTATCAACAAAGGGTGCTACAAGAAGTGGATGGTACGGAATTATGCATTTTTACTGTGGTAGTGGCTATGTTATATGTGTCTGTCCTAACTCAAGACCATACATTAAAATGATACATTTTATTGCATGTGAATTGTACCTTAAACTCTCTCAGGGTAAAAGTAAAGCAAAACAAAACAAAACAAAACACCTCATGTATTTCCTTCATTGAACTGTACCATGTAGTTTCCCTAAAGCCTCTCAGTCTTTGTCCAGTGTATTTCCTGAGAAATTCTCATTTGGCATTCATGATTCAGATTAGATGCCACCTCTCCTGGAAAGCCTTCCGTTTCCTCATAAGACCTCATTTATGCTTCTCTTACACAGAATGGTCTCTTGCTCCCTCACCTCTCCTTGCGTAGTTGTTTATGCATTTGGATTCCTTATTAGACTATACAATCACATCCACCTGTCTACAAGGAACTTGTGTTCTCACAAATAGTCATGGGAAACTCGTCTAAAGCAACCTGCAAATGGACTAGGAATGTCGTTCTGTGGTGGAACACTTGCCTGGCATGTAGGAGGCCTGGGTTCTACCTCAAGCAGCACACGTATGTGTACACACACACACACACACACACACACACACACACACACACACACACACACAAAATCATGAACCGTACTTGGGGTTATTTGAGAAATCCCTGCACTAAAGCATACTACAGGCTGGAGAGCTCACAAAGCAGACTGGGTTTGCAAAGCTAAATGTGGATGTCTAGAGAGAGAGAGATTTTGAGAAGACAGAAGTGAGTTCTATAGTCCATAGCGCCTTGTCCATTTTATAAGCACAATCAACAAGACTGTTCCCTCTATTTGCTTTCTTTGCTTGACAATATAATTTCAGAGACCGATGAAAAATGTTTTTGGTTTAGAATCAATACTTCTGATTATGGGGGCTTTGTGCTTGTCTCTTCCCAGTAGAAACACTGCCAGGGAAGATGGGAAGATGTATGGAAGCCCCATGTCTCCTGATATTTGAATTCTTGAATATCTGTCTGTTTTAATTGAAAGCTACATTTATCATGAAGAATTGAAGGCTGGGGTATGGGGTAAGAGAAGAGTAATGATAGTTTTGAGGCATTTGTTGTAAAGATGTTGTTCCTGAACAAATAAGGAGCCTTCTATTTACTTCTGCTTCAGAATTATGCCTGCTTTCCTTCAATCCCAAAACAAGTCTATCTTGTAGAAAAGCTCTTTGTATAGTTGGGAAATGCCTTGTGTACTCTCAATTTATACAAATTACCAAGAAAGTCTCCTTCAGTATTAAGGATGGGTCTCTTCCTTTGGAAGAAGGCTTCCACTACCTCTGATAACAGATGTCTATACCCTTAGGTGAGTAGGAAGGCCCTCCCACCCCATCTCTGTCCTCATTTAGTTTCTGTCTTATTTGACTGGGCAATAGAAACTTTTTATCATTTCAGCCTTTTTCCTCATTTTAATACTTGAGGCTGCATCTAAGTCCAGGGAAGCTGTAGAGGGCCAAAGTGTCTAATATTTACAGTAAGAGAGACTATCTCATTACTAATTGTTTTTATTTTTTTATTTTTCTGTTTTTACAAGCATATTGTGTATTCATCCCAGTTTCCCTCCCTCCCCTCTCCCTTTTATGCCCTCCCTTTCCTTCGCCATTCCCTCTCACTCACTCCCACCCTTCTGCCTATGTATTTTTATGGATCTCTGGGTTGTCTACTCCTGTGGGGACTCAGGCCTCTGTGGTATATGAAGTTACCTCTCTTCAGACCACCTCACTGATTTGTGTGTGTCTTCACTCATCCAGTTTTAGACCCAAAGGTTTCCACTGTACGTGCCCATTCTATGGGTGTAATAACAGTTACCTACAGAACAGTTTGATGTACTGTTTTCCTACCTATATGTTTATTGGCCGTCTTTCCTATTGATCTTTTTCCTTCTCTTTTTTTCAGGTTCTATTCTAGTTTCCAGTAACAAGGATGTGTACCATTCTGACAAGCAGGTCTTGAATCCAATCAGAAAACTGTTGGTTGTCTCCTTGATACTCATGCCACTATTACACTGGTGGTCATCTGTTGTCATGGTGATTTATATTGAAACTTACAGATCTCATGTCATTAATGGAGCTTGTTTATTTCTCTTTCCCAGCAACTTCCACCATATTCCTTGGCACCGTGTAAGCTATCCAGCAAGAAGAAAGTCCTCAGACCAGTTCTAGTTGATATATTTTGTCATGTTCTGTGATCCTTTTGTGTTGCATCTTCAGTAATAGGGTCTTACTGACAGTTTTTGGAAAGCTATCAAGAGCAAAGGCAAAAGCCTATGATGTTTAGGGGGCCTTTAACACCTTTTTGATCAACATTTTATCAGTAAGTCCACATTCCTATTACTTCTAATATGATTTTCTCCCTGGGTTCTAAGTGGATCAGCTCAAGGCTTTTTTCCCTCTGTTTTCCTCACTCTATGCTCCTCTGCATAGGGACTACCCATTCTTGTTCCTTTCTTTAAAAGACATTTTTAATACATATTACTAGCATAGGATGTTCCTTTGAGGTTAGTTCCCACAATTTTAGGGTTTTTCTATAAGTCCCTCTGTCCCTCCTATCTCCCATGACCCTCCTGTCTCCCATCCCCCTCATTCCCCACTATGTATATTCCCCCAATTATTCCCTCTCTCACTCTTGTCCTGGTATCCTAAACCTCCCCATTAAAAGGTTTTATCCTAACCATCCCTTCACACCTTCCCACTCATTTTTGACCCCATACCTTTCGACCGCATCCTTTTCAGACCTGGTCCGAGAGATTATTTCTTCCCAGACTGATGAGTGATTATATTGTTATGTACTTCTTCACTACAATTGCTAGAATTCTCTCCCCCTTTCTTTATCACTCAAACATTTTTTTTGGTTCTTCCTGTCATTGTGCAAGGGAAGTTGTCTGAAGTTGTCTTGGACAATCCACTTAGAAACCCTTCACAGTGTCTCTTCTGTTTTAGATCCCAGAGGCATGGAATAAACCTTTGTGACTTTGGGGCCATTACAAGTGAGTTTCTCAGCCCTGAAACTCTGGTTACTCCTTCAAAATTCTTCAATTTGTTGAGAGAAGATAGATGAAATGTGTAGTGCAGATCCCTTTCTCATAGAAGCCTAGTCTATGCTGTTAGAGATGTGTTGGCTAATAGTGATTGCTAACTTGATTGAAATAATTTATGTGTCTAGGTGTTTACTACAGTGCCCTTCTGGGTATAACTCTGATAATGTTTCCAGAGACAGTAAGTTTCTGGGGCTTTTCATAATCAGTGATTTGTCCCTTGCTGGATTCATGATGTAATGACATCATTGGAAGTTGGTGAAATATAGTCCTAGGGGGCCATGTACTTTGGTTCCTTCTTATATCCCCTCTTTCTCTATTTCTTGTGATAGATGAGGTAAAGATAGTCCTCTGAACAGCCTCCCCTCAACTTGATGTTGTGTCCCAGTGCATAGGGTCACGTGACTGTGGACTAAGCCAGTTGTAACCATGACTTAAATTTTTCTCTTATGTTGCCTAGCTCATGGGTTTTGGTCACTATTGAAAAATAATATACATGAAATCACATGAAGTTGCCAATGTTACTGGCTAAAACTGGTTTAAGAGTAGCAATTTTGTACTAAATTGGTTATACATAATATAATGTTTATTTTATATATACAAAATTATTAAATTTATTTATTTATTTATTTGTGTGTGTATGTGTGTATATCAGAGGGCACTGTGTGTCCTTGTGGAGGACCAAGGGTGACTTCGGAAATCATCTTGGATTGCTTCTACCTCCTTGTTGCTTCACTTTGGGATTTCCCAGGCTCTGCCCTCCAGGGCTGGAAGTGCAAGCCGCTGCCATTTTTGCCTAGCATTTTTACATGGGGCCTCTGATCTGAACCCAGGATATTCTGCTTGCTAGACACAGTCTTAACCCCTGATCCATCTCTCTAGCCCTAATATATACAAGTTTGTGTAAAAAATACATATATATATACATATATATTTATATACACATATACACACACATATGTTCACATTAAGTTGGTACACACACATGTATATATAACAAGTTGATGCCTATACACACACACATATATATCAAATCATGATATATATTTCTCAGTCTATCAACTTAGCAAAGGTTTTTTTTTATTAAAAATTTAATTATACATTTTAAAATTTTTTACCAGTTCCCTCCCTCCCCCCTCCTCCCCCCGAACCCCCTCCTCTCCCTCCCCTTCCCCCAGTGCCTCCCCCCCAATTCCCAGAGAGTCCTTTATTGTGTACGCCTAACTCTCCACTGGGTCCTCCTCTCCGATGACATATAAGGACCCAGTGGCATTTCCATAAGCCCTTTCTCTTGTTCCCCTTAAGCATAAGATCACTACTATGGCTGTCAATCCCTTGCCTCCAGGGGTCTCGGTGCCCTTAACAGATGCTAGACTTTATGAGGGCAACAGTGCGCTGGACATTGCGCAGGGCATGCAAAGTCCCATTATGATTGCTTTGGCCCCAACTATTGTTGAGAATCTTGCAAATCGTTGCTCCTCCCATCCTTTTGCTCTTACAATTTTACCGCCCCCTCTTCCGCAAATGTCCCTGAGCTCCAGGATGGGGAGAGATTAGGCTGGCCTAGTTCTATGTGATTGATATAGAGTCTCTGAAGTTCTGGATTGTGGTTTGTTGATTTTCTAGCAAAGTTTTTTTTTTATAGGAACTTTTCCAGCAAATTTTATCCCTTCTTGATGACCTTTATTAACATTTTAAAAACTACTCAGAAGACTTCATGCTTGAATATTTTTCAACAATCATTTTTAAAATACTCAAGCTCTTCATTTTGAAGAGTGTTTAGCAGGTTATAAAATGTTCTCAAATTTTTAATGGGTAAAAATAGAGCTTCATAGATAGCACATTTCATTTGGGGGAATAGTACATATACATCAGGAGCATATCTCTTTTTAAAACACGTCTCTCTTCTGGGTTGGAGGCATACCTCAGTGGTAGAGTGTTTGCTTAGTATGTTCAAAGCTCCAAGTGCCCAGACTGAAAGCTAAAAGTTCTCTTTCCAGCACACATTCATTTGAAACAACATTCTTTTTACTTTTTATTTAAATACCACCTTTACCTTCAATGGACAAGTAAGACACTTCTCAAAAGAAAATATTTATTAAATAGCAAAGTGATGACAGCCACTTGCCATTACAAGAAAGGACAACAAATTTAATACACTTGTTTTTCTGGAAAATAAAAGTGTGCAAACAATCTTTAAATCTGAAATATACCTTAAGTAGTTTGCTGTGAGACAACCCACATGTCTTTATGTAAAACGGAGACTTTTCAAAGTCAGCCCTCTTCTGTTATGAAATATTGCATGGGATCTGTTTAATCGGAATGGTGTTCATTTAATAAATTTCTAACACCGTTGACATCCTATAGTCTTTGGTGAATTTCAGGATGTGAAGTATTTGTTACAAATATTTGTCTATGAGTGATGCCGTGTGTGTTAGCCTTACCCCAGAATTCCTTTTTAATCCCATAAGTCTTTGTATTTAATAAATAAATCAATTGTTAAGATTATCTTTCCATGCACATCCTTACAGCAGTGACTCACCAAAAGTGCTTCTTTGTGGATTTCATTTCTGAAACCAATCTGGCAAATCTCATAAGCTAAAACTTGTTAGCAACATCTGTATTTGATCTACTTATAATCTCCCACACTGAGTGCCTGCTCTGATGCATGCCTTTTTCATGTTTTTTTTCTATGAGAGTTCCAGTAAAATTTGCTGACCAAGGATGCATTTTAATTTGTTGTCGTTTTGTTTTTTGTACATTCTTCTGGCCACTTTTGTTGTTTTGTCAGAGGAAGACAAGTGATATTCTAAGCCAAGAGATTTTTTGCTCATTTATATAATACATATTATACATATATTATATATATATGTATATTGTGAATAATTAGACTGGATAAAAACTTAAAATATCAATTAGGAGGAAATCCTTAAAGCTTATTTCATCTTTTGGATGCTTTCCCCAAAAATGTCTTGTTAAACTTGATGGTTTCATCCAGCTATTCTCAACAGAATTAAGTCCTATCAAAAGTGCTTTGAATAGCTTTCTTGTATTCCTCCAAGGGAAACAAAGAACTAGTAAAATAATTCTGAAAGCATAGGAAGCTTAAAACATTTACTTCTAGTGGGTGGTGTTTTAGGTCATTAGGACTTCATATTCTGAAATTCTGATTAAGAGAAGGGTTTATGAAAACCATTTTCCTAATATAATTCTTGTTTTTCCTTCAGTTACCTAGGCAGTGCATCTAAAAATGGATCCATTGGCACCCCAGTGCCATTCCATTCAGTAGCTATGAGAAGGCTGATTTTTTTCTGCATTATGTATATTTGAGTCAGTCCTTAAATATGTTATAGATTTCCATTCAGAACTCTAGGATTAAAAATAGATACATCTGAAGTTGGTCAGAGAACACAGCCACAAAATATGCTATAGAAGTAAGGGGTTTCATATATAAATTGGAACTCCATGACTATGGACATCTTTGAAGACTATCACAAAATATCACAGTTCTTAATCTTTTAGAATTTTCATGCCTATAAATGTTTACATTGAGTATTGAGGATATGTGGAGGTTTGGAATGATTATGAAGTCTACTTTTTCTAATGAGAAAGACTTTGATGCAAATGGAATTCAGTGACTGGAGTAGCTTGTTCTCTTTGTTACACTCTATTATTGTAGTATAGCCTGACTAATTCTGAGGCCTGCTCCTGATAGCTA
Organism: Typhlomys cinereus; assembly: GCA_023101885.1. Taxonomy (NCBI): domain Eukaryota; kingdom Metazoa; phylum Chordata; class Mammalia; order Rodentia; family Platacanthomyidae; genus Typhlomys; species Typhlomys cinereus. Next base: position 10,963,760 of record JALPQD010000012.1, read on the forward strand.
TAGCTCCTTTGTCCTAGGTTATAGAGCAGCTTAACCTACATCCTGGAGCCAAGTCCAGCAGAATCCAACAGCACTATGATGACCTGCAGAATCACGAATGGCAGTATAACAAACTAGTGGCACATGAAAAACTTTGCATGTGGCCATGTGAATTCATCATTAGTTCCAGACTTAAGTGCCTCTGTGTTCTCTGATTCTAAACTCAATAGACAGGAATGCACACTCAAATATGCATAAACATTCTCTGAGCAATTTTGCCCAGAATCACCATACTATGACTTTGTTCTTAAAATATGTTGTCATAATACAATTATGTATGTTTTCTGAGTCAGTCATCAAATATATGATAGGTTTCCATTTAGAACTTTGGAATAAAAGTAGATGCATTTAAGGTTGATCAGAGAACACAGCCACAAAATATGCTATAAGAAGTAAGGGGTTTTGTATATAAATGGGAGCTCCATAAGTATGGAGGGGACTAGGGAATCAGTAGTCTGGAATTTGTAGCCAAAGGATTGCAGAAACAGTTACAACTCATGAGTGGAAAGACTGGATCTCACAAGGTGGTCCGACAGGTTGCCATACCTCATGTCTAATTCAACTCTGGGAGAGGTTCACTCAACTTCCACGTTTAACAACACAGTTGCAGATGACTTCTTAAGAATTATTATAACAAGAATTATTATAACCCCAATTTTCCCCAATAGCCTTTTAGCCTCTAAAAGACAAATACCAATTTCCCTTTGGTTGTAAAGCCTGATTAAAAGTTAAGAGAGATTCTAATCCTGTTTATCTCATCCCATGGCCTATGGGAAAGGGACTGGGAGGATCCCTTAATCTGCACTCTCTGTTTAGCTCCACTTACCTGCTTCTATAATTACTCGCTGTGTTGCAATCTACCTTCCTGGCCTCTGTCTGTAACCATCACACTTCAACCAATGAGTTTCTGTAGCCTTGTGATCCATCAGACATTGCTAAAATTCTCTGCAAATCACCTTGACATTAAGGAGTATGAAATCCAGGTCTTAACCAAGCAGGGTGTTTGGACTTTGGACCATAGTCTTCCTGAGTCCTGGCCAGAAAAAATAAATTTCACTTTTTGAGGTCTGGGTGTCCTGCTGCTTTGATCTAGTCACATCCCCACAGCAGTGTGACCTCTCTTTTATTTCTGCCTTCTCATCCATGTTCTTCTCATTGGTCATGAGAGCTTATCACAAAACCCTGGAGGCTCTCAGGGAAAGACATTAGGAAATGAGGACCTAAGGCTTTTATTCCTGGTAATGTTAAGAAGACAATGTATGGTTCAGTAAAGGTACTGAAAGTGCTATGTGTTTAGCCTTATGCTTGCTACTAATACTTTATGGACTTGAGTCTGTTTGGTTTCTTGAGGGATAGTCCTCCAGCTACTCAGATGCTAAGTGACCAGACACAGGGGCTCTCCCGAGCCCTGTGTTCGTGGCTCGCAGCTGACAGCCATTCTTGGAGTCCCTCCTTAGCATGTAGTGCTGTCATGGGTCTCGTATCTATTTTCTCAATTTGACTTCAGTTCTCTTTTACCAATCTTTGCTTCTTTAATGAACTAAAATTTTTGTGTACTTTAATATAGTACATAGAAGAATTAAAAAAAAATTGAATAGTGGGCTGGCTCAATGGGTAAAGTGCTTGCCATATAAGCATGAAGACCCTAGTTCAAATCTGCAGAACCCACATGAAGTCAGGAGAAGTAGCACACATTTGTAATCCATCATCCTTTAGCAAGCTGGAAAGTGGAGACTGGAAGCTCATAGGCTGGCTAGCCTGATGTATGTGTTGCATCAGTAAAGAGCAAAGAAGTTCATCTCAAAATAAGACAGAAGGCAAGGATACATGAGGAGGTACTCTGACCTCCACATGTACACCTTGGTATGCATACATCCACTCACATATATATTCTCACATTTATTGCTTATATCACACACACACACACACACATGTTTACATATATCACATCCATGTGCATCATCCACAGAGAACACTTTTAAAAAATACTAAAAAAATATAGATTGCTTTGATCCAGAAACAAGAAGTTGAAAAGGTATTTACTAAATTAAGTTAAACTAATAAGCATCATTCTCCCTCCCTGGCATTCAGGGCATGCAGATTTTGCAATGGGAATTCCTGCCATACTCATCAAAGCTGTTTCCTTGAGCAGCATGGGTCTGGTTTGTCTCTTTCATTCCAGACAAGGCTTCAGTCTAACCAGATGGAAGATCATCTTTCGTTAGTTATTTATTTAAATTGAAGATTTTTCACTCTTTCACTTAAATTTGCTTGGAGATTTGAAGAAAAGAAAAGAGACAATGGCTCAACACTGGTGTTGAGGTCTAATCTGAAATAACTCACAACTTCCTTATGATCTGGTGGAATATTTGCATTTAAGAGAAGCATCTGTTAAGCTGGTTGCTGGAATTTGTTTTTACTCTCAACCCTATTCCAGTCTGTCTCTCCCAGCTTCTAAAAATACAATATTTTTGCTCTCCTTTCCACTTGAAACGGACATAGAATGCAGACATCTCATACTATTTATGCTTAGTATTCTGTCAGCAGAGACACTGGGGAAGAGCCTGTGTTTAATCATGAGGGGGAAATAGAATGTATACACACTAAGCAGAACGAAACATTTACACTGTATCTGGTACCCACTGCCCCTACATGTGGCAGCAGCTATAAAGACATGGCTATGAATCTCAATTGTTGTCAGAGAGCCCTATTGACTGCACAGTCGCTAATGTTTTTCTTCTCCATAAATTCCAAGCCAAGCCAAGCTGGCCAATCATATCAGACTGCCTGGTCAATTTTGTTTGCTGACTTCACTACTGGGAGGCTACTATTTCCTACAAGTTCACAGGAGGAAGAAAATAAAATACAACTGACTACACTGTCTGTTGGCTCCATGCCTTTAATGTCCTACTTTGGCAGTTTGGCAGTACTTATGTGGTGATCATGGAAAAAGGGTTCTCTATAGAACATTGCAGATGCAACTGGATTTTTCTTCAAACATTTTTCCCCCAGAAAACTCATTGGCAACCTTGAGGGCAGAGGTGCATTCTGTCATGGGTCAGGGTGTTGAATAAATTCATGAAGCAGGATAGTCCCCCCAAAATTAGTGCAACCCCTACTAGATAGGTCTATAGGTCTTATAGCAAGAGACTGTGCAGGTACTTTTCTCTCATAGCCTTCAAGAAAGGACACATCTTATATTACATTCAATTAATGGCTCTAGTGAACTAGGAGGGAATAAAGACCATTTGTATGGACATAAATTAGTAGTTCCCTTCCACCTACTCTCTTTCCTATGATATGTGGCTTAAAAACTAAAATTTCTGTGGACTTTAGTATGTAGTTAGAATACAAACTCTTCAAAGTCCAGTGGCAAAGCTCAAATTTGGGTATCAAAAGATATATTCCGGAATGGTTTTAGTAGCACTGTTCATAACCATCCTGTCATTGTTTGGATCTTGAATGTCTTCCTATAGCCCATGTTTTAAAGCTTTGATCTTTATTTTTTTAACAGTTTTATTTATTTATTTAGTGTTTTATATATTTATTTATTTACTTAGTTATATATTGGTTTTTTTTAAATTTATTTTTCTACTCATACAAACATAATAGGTACCCCTCTCCCCTCCCTCCCTTCACCCCTCCCTGGATCTCTCTGCTCCCTCCCCCCTTTCTTCTTCCTTTCCCCCCTCCCTCCCTTTCTCCCAGTGCCCCCTTCCCCCATCTCTGAAACATCCTTTAATGTGTATATCAAATTTTTCCTCTGGGTCCTCCTCTCTGATGAGGTGTAAGGACTCAGTGGTATTTCCTAGAACTCTTTCTTGTGTTCCCCTTAAGTATAGGAACACTATTGTGACTGTTAATCCCTTGCTTCTAAGGATCCTAGTGCCTTTAGTCCATGCTAGATTTTGAGGGGTCAATGATATGTTGGTCATTACACAGATCATGCAGAGTCCTGTTATAATTGCTTCGGCCCTAACTTGTGTGGAGTATCTTGCATATCATGGTACTATTGGGAAACTATTGGGGCCTGGAACCCTTAGAAGATGGGGCTTAGTAGAAGGAAATTGGGTCTTCAGAGGTGAGCATTGAAAGGAATTGCCATGCTTTGAATGTGAGTTACCCCCGTGGGCTCATGTGTTGCATCCTTAGCTGTTGCTAATATTTTGGAAAGTCAGAAGAACTTCGGGAAGTGCAGCCTTGCTGGAGGAAAGTATGTCACAGTGGGTGGACCTTGAGGTTTGGTAGCCTGGTCTTGCTCTTGTTCTCTCTGCCTTTCTGATGGCTGTGGTGAACTGGATCAACCTCCTGCTTCTGCCTCCAAGCCATGCTTTCTACTATGAGGTTCTTGCTAAGATCGACTATATCTCCTCTAAAGCCATAAATCAAATAAATCTCACCTTTTTCAACTTGTGTGTAAGAACTATCTCAAAGTAGCAGAGAAGGAAACTGCAACAAGGATGTTGAGACTCCAGGTTCTTCCGCCATGTTTATCTGTCTTATAGCTATATGCTATATTCTGCCATGTGCTATAGCTTCAACAACAATGGAACTAATGGGTCATGGACTGAAATCTCCCAAACTGAGACATAATAAACTCTTCTTCCTTTTATAGATTACCTCCAGTATTTTGTTACTTAATGTAAAGCTGACTAACACATACTTCCATTATAAATTTGATTAACATTCCTCAACAGTAAAACTGATGAATTATCTGAGCTGTTCTTACACAATGTTCTTAGAATAGTGAGAATGAATAAAATTCAACTACATGTCACAACCAATTTCTTAAACATATTGAATTCAGAAACCAGGCATACATACAAGGGTGTATTTTTGGGCTTGACTCCATTACAACAAGTTTTAGAATAGGAAACATTAGTGTAGAAAGTTGGGAGGAAGGGAATGGAGTGGCTGGGTCATGAAGAGGCTTCAGAATGGGGCCTGGTAACGTCTTACTTCTTGTAGTACTGTCTACACTTTCTTTCTTGTACATGGTCCTGTAAGACTTTCATACTCCAATAACAATAAAATACGAACAATGAAAATACAAACTCCATGACAGCTTTCTGCTTTGTTTTACAGATTAGCTGTTGGCTGACAGAAAAGTTGTTGACAAGCACACCATTTGTTTGTGATATTTGAAAGGTCCTCTAGCTAACAGGTCCTCTAGAATCCCCAAATCTTAATCCTAAACAAAATCTTGCACTTCCCCCTTTTCTTTAATCCTATCATTGAAGATACACACCTAGCCCCCACTCCAATTTGCCCATTCTGCCAGAATCTTAACTCTTTATGCCCATAGTTGCAACTGCTCTCCCCTGCAGACAGGACTTAACAGAACTGGTCTTAGGTCTCTTAAGGCCTGGCTTATATTTTGACCCTCTAAGCAAAAGTATCTCCTCTCCATCTTTCTATCGTTTTTGAAATCTCCACAGTTTAATAACTTTAGGATAGGCATTGAACATTTTTACTGAAATGCTAAATTTCAAGTGATATACAAATGCTACTTTATCGACTAACCATCAATCAGCTTCATTTAATAACCTCTTGAGAATAGTCTTTGTATTTGACCTTAAAGCTTTGAAGAATAGGCTGCACATTTGCTGTTTAATAGTCATAAAAATTCTCTCCTTTCTTGATATAAAATTGTGGAATGAGAGATTTATTTAGTTCCAGGTATTTTTAAAACTTTTTTTGATCTGCCAAAGTCCCAGAGACTAAATTACTTGAATAAGTATTTAAGAGAGATTAGAATAGTTGCTGAGAAAATAGGAATATAGGACTTCCAAAGCCCATGAAGCTTCCCCAAATAGTCTATATGCAAATAAGTATGGGGTTCTGAGGAGCTTATGTTAGAGAGGTGAGTGTTTTATCCAATATTCCCATTTTACAGTCTTAATTTAAGCTCGCTCTGGTTGTATTGCTAGAGGCAGAGTTTTAACTAGCTTCCTGTTACCGTTGCTAAATTTCTTGGTAAAAAGCCAAGGTAGGAAGAGGTTATTTTAGCTCACAGCTGGAGATACAGTCCATCATAGTGGAGACTTCAAGTCTCCACTAGCTTGAAGCATCTGGTCACATTGCTCCACAGACAGGAAGAAAACAACGTAAATGCATGTGCTCAGCTCACGTTCTCCTTTTTTTAAAAATAGTCCAGGATCCCAGCCAGGGAATGGTGCCACTCACAGAGGTTGTGTCCCCCCACTTCAATTAGTCTAATGAAGATAATTCCCCACAGGAATGCTCAGGGGCTAACCTAAACTAGTTAATCCCTTCCAGGTGAGCTTGGACCTTTGTCTCCTAGGTGATTCTACATTATGTCAAGTTGACAACTGACACTAAACATCATAGTCATATGGAAATTCTTCTTCCCCAATGAGAGAGAGCTCTTTCTCGTCTCTTGGAATTCCGATTTGCAACTCAGTATTTTCTTTTTTTTTCAACTTCTTTTTTTTTAAATTGTTATTTCTGCTCATACAGACTTAACAGGTACACCAGTCCCCTCCCTCCCTCCATCTCCCCCCGACACCTCTACTCCCCCATCCCCTTCCCCCTCCCTCCCCAGCCCCCAGTTCCTTCCCCCACCAATCCCCAGAGCATCAAGTATTTTCTTTTACTTTTAAAAATATATTTTATTTTAATTTTAATTTGTGTGTGTGTGTGTGTGTGTGTGTGTGTGTGTGTGTGTGTGTGTGTGTATCAGAGAGCACTAAATATTCCTGTGGAGGGCCAAGGGTGACTTTGGGAATCGTCCTGGGTTGCTTCTACCTCCTCCTTGCTTAGCTCTGGGATTTCCCAGGCTCCACCCACCAGCAATGGATGTGCAGACCACCTCAGTTTCCACTTGGGGCTTTTATGTGGGACTTGGGATCAGAACTCAGAACCTTCAGCTTGTGAGACAGAGTCAAACCCTGAGCCATCTCTTTAGCCCTCTCCTCAGTATTTTCAATCCACGCAGCCTTTTCTTTTTCCCTCTGGAAGTTCGCCATGCATCATGTACATTTTGATCAGGGTATACACTTACATTTTGAACACTTGAAGCCCAACTTCTTAGACATTTGTCATCACTGGTTTATATGCAGAAGTCAGTGTCAAAGCAAGTTGCAGAAAAATTAGTCGTTGTCTATATCCTGGATTTTCTCCAAAGAAATTGAGTCATAGCGTCAAGGACCATGCCATGGAGTCTGGTATAGGTTCTGCTCAGATGAAAAGTGAGGACCAACTCAGCTTGAAATCTAGGAGGGTAATACAATGACCTATTTTCTGGATTAAGTGAATGAGCCTGGTGAGTTTGATGGACATGTGTTTCATTGTCAGGCACATTAGCACAAATGACATGTATCACCTGGGTCTGGTGTGTTAGACTTATACTCCTAGCTACTTGAGAATCCAAGTTAGAAGAGTTATAAGTTCAAGTCTTGCCAAGGATACTGAGTATGTTCAAGGCCAATCTGAGGCCCTGGGTCCAGTTGTGTGTGTGTGTGTGTGTGTGTGTGTGTGTGTGTGTGTGTGTGTGTGTGGTATGTGTACACATGTTGTAAAAATTTTACTAGTCAAGGATTCTAGGTATATACCTGGAATCAAACAAGATTAGAGTGATATTTTTCTGTAGAAGTGCACACATAGGGGAATTGAGTCTCAGAAAGAGGACATGAGCATGAGTTCTCAGAATGTGGGTTTATTGAATAATCTTAACACGGTGGAAACATGTCTGGATGTATCTGTGAGGGTGCTTCCCTAAAAATTTATTTGAGGAAGTTTCACCATCCCATGAGTTGGAGGTTTAGGCTGGATAGGAAGGAAAAAGCAAGCTGAGTAATAGTATCATCTGTTTCTGCTTCCTGACTACAGACCAGCTGCCTCAATGTTCTCTCATGACTTCCCCACCTTGGTGGACTGTACCTCAAACTATGAGGCAAAATAAACTCTCTTCCTTTGGTTGCTTTTGCTAACTATTTTGCATGACGGAAAGAAAAAGGACTAATACAGAATTTTGGGAGGCAAGAAGGCTAGTTCTGGGTTGGTTGTTATAAGGAATTAGGAACAATTCTGATACTAGGTATATATGACTGATTGTTATTCAGGTAGAAGGAGTAATAAAATGGCAAAGGAGGGCTGGAGAGATGGCTCCGGGTTTAGGATTCTGCCTCATAAGCTAAGGTCCTGAGTTCATTTCTGCTAGGCAGAAATGGTGGCAGCCTGCATTCTGTCTCTGGTGGGTGGAGCCTAGGAAATCACAGAGCAAAGCAAGATCACCCTTGGTCCTCCACAGGAACACACAGTGCCCCTCCTCACATGTGCACTCCAATGAAGTGTAAGGACTCAGTGGCATTGCCCAGAGGGCCCCCTCTCCCGGACCTCCTTAGTATGGGAACACTATTATGATTATTAATCCCTTGCCTCTAAGGATCCTACTGCCTTCGATCCATGCTAGACCCTGGTGGGGGGTCATCGACATGTCAGTCATTGTTCAAGTTATGCAAAGTCCCACTACCGCTATTGCAGCCCTAACGTGTGGAGCATCTTGTATATCATTGGTCCTCCTCATCTTTAGGCTCTTACAATCTTGCCACCCCCTCTTCTGCAAGGTTCCCTGAGTTTTAGTCTGGTTCCAGGTGATTAATGCAGTGTCTTTGGTGTTCTGAACTATGGCTTGTTGTTGTTTTCAGTCTTGCTGTTCCTGCACCACCCTTGGCTCCATCCTGATTGGTATTGGAGGTCACCTCCTAACCAAAGATAAAAGGATGTTTCATGAAGATCCTAATATAAAAGGAGATTCAAAAGTATATGAAATAGGAGGAGGATATCGCAGTGAGGGGGAGGGGGTCAGTGTGCCATTTGCAGAATGGTTACCATCTATCTGCCAGTAGGACAGCTGTTTTTGCAGACATTTTTGTCAGAGAAGCCTGGTTCCTGAGCCCCACTCTGACAGCTGTTCTTTACTTCTTGGTCCTTGGTATACACTCTGATGGTCAGTGAGCATGTACCACTCAGGAAAGCTTGCAAGGAAATGTCTCATCAAAGCCACTTACAACTAAAAGACAGGAAGAAGTCAGGATAATTACTGTCAGTGTTCCTCAGATCTGAAGGGCGAGTGAGCCTGACTTACTGACAGATAGTGAAGAACATGAGTCTAAGATTGAGACAAGAATGCTGCTCACCCATTAGCCTGTCCCTGACTTTCTAGAGAGCATGTTCCAATGTAGCTGGATGACCTAAGCTGCCCAATCAGATTTTCTTTCTAAAGAACCTGGATTTCATTAGTCTCTGTTAGATATTATATCAATTACTCTTCTCATTGCTGTGATGAAACATCCTGATAAAAGCAACCTAAAGGAGGAAAGCTTTATTTTGACTTACAGTTTGAGGATACAGTCCATCATGGTAAAGACATGACAGAAGGAGCTTAGGGTGGCTGTTCATATTGCATCCACAGTTAGGAAGCAGAGAGTGAGGAATGCTGGTGCTCATCTCACGTTTTCCATTTTATTTAGTTCATGATCACATTACATGTAATAGTGCTGCCCACAGTTAAATTGTATCTTTCCACCTCAATGAACTCAAACTAGATAATACCTTATAGTATGCGAAGACACTAACTCAATTTAATAATACCTCACAGGCTCCGGCAAAAGCATTGCATATTTTAAATGAAGATGCCTTGAAGAAGAGGCTAAACTTCTACCCCACATGCTGATAGAAGGCGAGGCCAGTTCTCAGTGGAAACAGAAGGAAGTTACGCAACCTCTAGAAGAACTTCAAAGATTAAGGGATAAATTCATCCCTTTGATTACAAAAAAAAAAAAAAAACCGGGAAAGAAGATTGTGATTGGCTATTATTTAGGTCTCATGAATTAACAGGCTGATTAAAAAGAAGGAACCAGTGTGTCCACCACTGGTAGTTCTCAGGAGGTGGCCACAGACAGTTATAAGAGCATTCCCACATCTCATCTGACAGGGAATCCAAAATTCCAGGAGGAGAGCTCAGAAATCTGAGGCACAAGTACCCTAAGTATTCTTATACCCCTAAAGTTTGAGAAGCACCACTGTAATGCTCAGGGCAAGTCTGGAGGAGTTCTTCTGAGCATATGTGCATCCTATACATGCATCGCTTTAGAATATGGCTGACAGTCACAGTGTTGATTCTCTCTTCTTTTCTCAAGTGGGAAAAGCCATGACAAATATTCCTGAAGAAACCTGAGGACATACCAGAGGACTTTCTGATGGGTCTTCTATTATACGTGGTTTCTTTGTGGGTCAAATCCAAATGAAGGCAGAGGCAATTGATTACAATCTAATGTGGAGATCAGAATGACATCTAGTATGTCTGAAGAATAAAGGAGAGTAGGCTTGGGATATAGGGTGGAGGGAACTCCATAGTCTATTTTGAAATCAAGTTTATCCACTTTTTCATTGCTTTACATAATTGGTGAGCTTTGAATGGCAATTTGGGGGCTGCTATTGAGTAGTTAGTCTTAATTTCATGGTGGGCAGTGTCCTTGTCAGTTGCTAGGCAAAGTTAGCTTTCTTAAAAGTCACAGCAGATCTTTTCATTGTCTTGACCTAGAGGTAGTTCCCGAAACAATCTTTGCAACCTGAACATTTTTATTCATGGTTTCCTAGCTCTGTTTTAGACAGACATGACAAGAATTTATTGGTTTCTGTGCTCAATTTGAAATGTAGTTATTCCAGTCTGATCCCAAATTCTCAGAGACGTGTGAGGGTACCATGCCTTTAGGTTCCTGACAGAATCCGAGCTCTTTTTTTTTTTTTGCTCAAGTTAATCCTTCTTTCAAGTCCACCAACTCAGAGAGTGAATCATCCGTGGGAAGGCTGAGGGAGCCTGTGACTTGGTTTTAGTTAGTTTTCAGTCATTAGAAGATATTTTGCAAAGTACTTCTTTGCTTCTCTGATCGTTCATGACATTGACCTGGAAATAGGAAACTGATACAGCAAGATATTAAGTTAATTTTTTGTTGGGGGAAAGTGAGTTGCTAAGTGGCCTTGGGAAAAATTTTTGTTAGTAAGAAAATGGTTTTTGTGCCTTTTTCTGATCAAATTTCTCAATGACTTTAATTAATTAGCCAATTAATCAAGTAATATTGGTGTAAATTCAGTGTATGAAGTGGATTTCATAATGCTATTCTTTTTTTAATTGACTTACACTTCTTTTAATTTTTTTATTTATTTTGTGTGTGTATGTGCGTGTGTGTGTGTGTGTGTGTGTGTGTGCGCGCGTGTGTGTATCAGAGAGCACTGTATGTTGAAGACCAAGGGCGAGTTCCAAAATCATCCTGGATTATTTTTACCTTGTTCTTTCTTTGCTCTGGAATTTCCCAGGCTCCACCCACTAGGGCCAGAACTGCAGACTGCCTCCATTTCTGCCTTGCGTTCTTACATGGGACCTGGGATCTGAACTCGGGACCTTCTGTTTACAAGACAGAGTCTTTTTTTTTTTTATTTCAGCTCATACAAACTTATTAGGTACACTAGTTCCCTCCCTCCCTCCTCCTCCCCCCTCACCCCTCTCCCTCCCCATCCCCCAGTGCCTCCCGCCCCAATTCCCAGAGAGTCCTTTCTTGTGCATGTCTGATTTTCCTCTGGGCCCTCCTCTCCGATGACGTACAAGGACCCAGTGGCCTTTCCCTGAACTCTTTCCCGTGTTCCCCTTAGGTATAGGAACACTACTGTGACTGTTAGTCCCTAGCCTCCAAGGATCCTAGTGCCTTTAGTCCATGCTAGACTTTGTGGGGTCAATAATGTGTTGGACATAGCACAGGTCATGCAAAGTCCTATTATGATTGCTTCAGCCTTAACTTGTGTGGAGTATCTTGCATATCATTACTCCTCCCATCCTTGTGCTCTTACAATCTTACTTCCCCCTCTTCCGCAAATTTCTCTGAGCTTCACGATGGGGAGAGATTAGGCTGGTCTAGTTCTAGGTGGTTGATATAGAGTCTCTGATGTTCTGAATTATGGTTTGTTGATTTTTTTTTTCAGTTTTGCTGCTTCTGCAATGCCCTTCACTCCATCCTGATGGGTATTGGATGTCACCCCCTGGCCAGAGATAAAAACCTGTTAAATTAGAGTCTTGTTATAAGAGTATATTCAAAGGCAGATGGAATAAAAGTAGGAGACCACAGTGAGGGAGGGGTCAATCACCCATTTGCAAAATGGTTACTTTTTATCTTCCAGACTATATGCCCTCCCCTTCTGGTGAGATCATACCCCATCAGTTGCAAGTGATCAGGAAGGAAAGTCTATGAACTTAACCAGATGTCTCATTACTTACTTGCAGTCCTTGATGGTGGCCTATTTTCTCTGTTGTAACATGGTCCCTTCTCTCCTTGTTTCTGGTGTGGCCCTCCTTCCCCATCCCTCCTGTTTATAATCTTTACAATTACTGTAGGTATTACAGAGATTTGTCTTTGAGTGTCTCTAAGTGGGTTTGGTACTGGGATCCACCTATTAGGGAGTACATACAGCACTTAACTTTCCATGCCTGCGATACTTCACTCAATATAATGGTTTCTAATTCCATAGATTTCCCGGCAAATTTCGTTAATTCATCATTTTTTATGGCTGAGTAGTATTCCATTGTATAAATGTACCACATTTTCCTTATCCACTTGTCAACCGTTGGACATTTGGGCTGATTCAATGACTTTGCTATTGTAAACAGTGCTGCTATGAACATGGTCATGCTTGTGCTGTCGAGGTGAATTTTTGCTGTATGGGGGGTTATTCCTAAAAATGGAATAGCAGGGTCATATGGCATTTCAATCCTTAACTTCTTTAAGAATCGCTAGACGGCTTGCCAGAATGGTGTATGAGCCTGCATTCCCACCAGTAATGTAGGAGAGTTCCCCTCTCTCCACATCCTCTCCAGCATTTGGTATCGTTTATATTGTGGATTTTTGCCATCCTGACCCAGGGTGAGATGATATCTCAGGGAAGTTTTGATTTGTATTTCCCTGATGGCTAAGAAAGTGGAGCATTTTTTAAGATATTTGTTAGACATTTTAATTTTGTCCTTGGTAAAGTTTCTTTTAAGTTCCAAGGCCCATTTTTTTAATTGGCCCATTTGTTTCCTTGGTGTTTAGTTTTCTAAGCTCTTTGTGTACTCTGGATAATAGAGCTCTATCAGATATGTGGTTAGTGAAGTTTTTCTCCCATTCTGTGGGTTGCCTTTGTGCTTGAGTTACAATCTCTTTATCTGAACAGAAGCTCTTTAATTTCACAAGATCCCATCTGTTGAGTGTTGGTTGTAGTGACTATGCTATTGGATATCCATTTAGGAACTGTTAGCCTAGCCCAATCAGCTCAAGGGAGTTCCCTATCCTTTCAACTATGGTTTTTATAGTCTCTGGCCTTATATCGAAGTCCTTGATCCATTTGAAATTAATTCTTGTACATGGTGACAAGTATGGGTCCAGTTTTAATCTTCTGCATGTGGAGATCCAGTTTTGCGAGCACCATTTGTTGAAGATACTGTTCTTTTTCCATTGGATTTTTTTGGGGCCCTTTTGTCAAAGATCAAATGGCTGTAGTTGTGTGGGCTTATATCTGGGTCTTCAACCCTTATCCATTGATCTGTGTGTCTATTTTAGAGCCAATACCAGCCTGTTTTTACAACTATCGATTTGTAGTATAGACTAAGGTTTGGTATGGTAATACCTCCAGCAGTGTTTTTGTTATCCAGGATTGTTTTTGCTATCCTGGGTCTTTTGTGTCTCCATGTGAATTTTGAGATTGTTTGGTCAACTTCTTTAAAGAATTGCTTTGAGATTTTAATTGGTATAGCATTGAATCTGTATATTGCCTTGGTAGGATGGTCATTTTTACGATGTTGATTCTGCCAATCCAGGAACATGGGAGGTCTTTCCACCTTCTGGTGTCTTCTGCAATTTCTTTCTTTAGGATTTTAAAGTTTTCATTGTAAAGGTCTCTTACTTCCTTCATTAGGTTTATAGCAAGGTATTTCGTTTTTTTAGGTGCTATAGTAAATGGGATTGTTTCTCTCAGGGCTTTTTCACTTCTTTCATTCTGGGCATATAGAAAGACCACTGATTTTTGCACATTTATTTTGTATCCTGCCACCCTGCTGAACTTCTGTATTAGTGGAGATTCCTAGTGGAGTTTTGGGATCACTCAGGTATAAGATCATGTTATCTGCAAATGGAGATAACTTGACTTCTTCCTCGCCAATTTGAATCCCTTTTATGTCTCTTTCTTGTCTTATGGCTTCAGCTAAGACTTCAAGTACAATATTGAATAGAAGTGGTGAGAGTGGACAGCCTTGTCGAGTTCCTGATCAAAGCGGGAATGCTTCAAGTTTTTCCCCATTAAGTATAATCCTTGTTATTGGCTTGTTGTATACAGCTTTTATTATATTGATAAAGGTTCCTTCCATTCCAACCTTCTCTAGGGTTTTGATCATAAAGGGGTGTTGGATCTTGTCAAAAGCTTTTTCTGCATCTATCGAGAGTATCATGTGGTCTTGAACTTTGGACTGATTTATATGGTAAATTACATTTATTGATTTGCGTATGTTGAACCAACCTTGTGTGCCTGGGATAAAGCCTACTTGATCCCTGTGGATGATCTTTTTGATATGTTTTTGAATCCGATTTGCTAAGACTTTGTTGAGAATCTTTACATCTGTGTTCATCAGAGAGTGGCCTATAGTTTTCTTTTTTAAGTGTATCTTTTTCAGGTTTTGGGATTAAGACAATATTAGCTTCATAGAAGTATTTGGTAGTGTTCCTTCCTTTGTTATTTGATGGAACAGTTTAAGGAGTATTGGTGTTATTAACTCCTTAAATGTGTGGTAGAACTCTGTGCTGAATCCATCTGGTCCAGGACATTTTTTGGTGGGAAGATTCGAGATTACTTTCTCAATTTCCTCATATGTTATAGGACTACTTAAATAATTCACAACTTCCTGATTCAGTTTAGGTAAGTTGTGTTTACTTAGGAATTCATCCATCTCTTTTTTGTTGTCAAACTTCACAGAGTATAAGTTTTTGAAATATGATGTTATAATTCTCTGGATTTCTTGGGTAACAGTAGTGATAACTCCATTTTTATTTCTAATTTTGTTAATTTGGGCTTTCTCTCTCTTGCATTTGGTTAATTTAGCTAGGGATGTATCAATCTTATTGATTTTTTCAAAGAACCAGCTTTTTGACTAGTTGATTCTCTGTATCATTTTCCTAATCTCAATTGCGGATATTTCTTCCCTTATTTTGCTAATCTCCTCTCTTCCACTGCTTTTGGGATCAGATTACTCTAGGGTCTCCAAAGCTTTAAGCTGCATTGTTAAGTTATTTATTTCTGATGTTTCTGTTTTTTTGAGAAGGCATTAAGAGCTAGGGACTTACCTCTTAGGACAACTTTCATTGTGTCCCAGAGATTTTGGTAAGTTGTATTTTCATTATCGTTCATTTTCAGGAAATTTTGAATTTCCTTTTTAATTTCTTCCTGAATCCAATTCTCATTCAGCATCATAGTGTTAATTTTCCAGGAGTTAGTGTATTTTCTGTTGCTTGTTGTGTTGTGGATGTCAAACTTTAAGCCGTGGTGGTCTGATAAGGTGCAGGCTAGAATTTCAACATTCCTGTATATGTGGAGATTTGTTTTGTGGCCCAATATGTGATCTATTTTGGAGAAAGTTCCGTGTTCTGCTGAGAAAAATGTGTATTCTTTGGTGCGTGGATGAAAAGTTCAATAGAGATCTGTAAGGTCCATTTCAGTAAGGGTTTGATTAAGCTCCAAAGTGTCTCTGTTAAGTTTTTTACCTGTTGATCTATCCCATGTTGAGAGGGTGGTACTGAAATCCCCAGGAATTATCATTTTGAGATTGATTTCTCGCTTTAGACATTGTAGGGTTTGCTTAATGAATGTGGGGGACCCATATTGGATGCATATGTATTTAGTATTGTGAAGTCTTCCTGGTGAATTGTACCTGTGATTAAAATGTAGTATCCATCTTTGTCTCTTATGATTATTTTTGGTTTGAAGTCCACTTTATCCGATAACATAATGGCTACCCCTGCCTGTTTTCTGGATCCATTAGCTTGCAGAATTTTGGACCAGACTTTTATTTTTAGGATGTGCCTATCTTTTGTGGTGAGATGGTGTTGCAGTCCATCTGCATGGTTGCTGATAAATGACCATCAAAGGGCTTAAGGAACAAGGGGTTTATTCTCTTACGATTTCTGGTTACAGTTCTTAGTCCAGCTTGACGGGAGAGCATGCACCAACACCAGGGCTGAGGGAACTGACCACCATAACGGTTGAGAGATGGACAATCCTTACTTGCCAGACCAGCATGTCTGGCCAAGTATACAGAAGGATGCCAACTCTCTCAACCAGCTCTCTGTGATTTATCCAGGGCCTAATCCCACCCACCATGGGCTGGGTCTTCCCCACCAGCTAGACAATCTCCTTCAGGTTTGCTCTGGGGTCAACTCAACCATTAACTCTCCACAACTGTGCCCAGAGCCCAAACCCTCAAGAGTCAAATTGACACCTGTGCTTAACTATGACACTCCAACCCTTGTCAACTTGACACAAAAGCAATAGCACTTTTAAACTGTAACCTTTCCTTGTCCCAACAGATGTTAAAATATAAATACATTCCATGGACAAATTTAAAATGTTCTCATTAAAACTTCAGTTCCAACATTTTAAAAGTTCAAAGTTTAAGTTCTTTAAAACAAAACATTAAAACAGAAGGATCTACAATAAGAAACATTTAAATTAAAATTAAAGTCCAGCAAATTACCGCATCCTGTACTTCAATGTCCATCTTCTGTTGCTCATCATGTAGTCAAGGAGGCTCAAAGATTCTAGGCACTCCCTGTCCCTGTTTGCAGCTTAAGTTGTAAGAGCAGAGTTCCTCTGAACCAGGCTGAATCTCCACTTGCAGTCGTCCTCAGCAGCAGTCCCACAGTTCTGGCATCTCAAACACAACTCTGGGTTCTCCTCTGCAGCTTCAAGCTTCACCATTTGTTGCAGGAACTCTACGCCTGTCACTTGGTGCCAATCTTTTGCTGCTCTCCATGAACCCTTCAGTAGTACACGAAAACCAGTATCACCTGAGGAACGCTGCCTGATTCCGAAGGGAGGTTGAAATGCAGCTTAGTCCACTGGAGCCACAGCTGCACCAACTTCAATGCTCTGACGCTGGAAAAGCCTCTCTTCTAGGCAACTAAACTTGCAAAGGGCAAGAAACAGCTTTAACTTGGGCTTTTGCCCCCTGAAGGAATTTAAGCTTCCAAACCACGAACTTGCCATACGGTGGTTTCCACATCCTGAACCGTCTCAGTGCAAGTCACTAGGTTTTCCTTCACTGATACTCATTTGTCCAACAGCCTGCCTTTTGCACATCCAAACCTCCAAGGTTGCCAACACAGCTCTCCTCTGTCAAGCAAACCAGTCCATCATCTTTATATTCAGCTTTACCAAAGTCCTTGTTTCCCTCATCACAAATTGGGCCCAAACAATGTCTGTCAGCACTAAACGCTGAGGAACGGTATTTGTAAATCCACGAAGTGAAAATTTTTAAGAATTTCCAACTTTGTCCAGCAAAACCGTTCAAAAGCCACAAAACCCACATAGTCAGATTTATCAGCAACACCCCACTCCCGGTACCAAATTCTGTTGCAGTCCATCTGCATGGTTGCTGATAAATGACCATCAAATGGCTTAAGGAACAAGGGGTTTATTCTCTTACAATTTCTGGTTACAGTTCTTAGTCCAGCTTGACGGGAGAGCACACACCAACACCAGGGCCGAGGGAACTGGCCACCATAACGGTTGAGAGATGGACAATCCTTACTTGCCAGACCAGCATGTCTGGCCAAGTATACAGAAGGATGCCAACTCTCTCAACCGGCTCTCTGTGATTTATCCAGGGCCTAATCCCACCCACCATGGGCTGGGTCTTCCCCACCAGCTAGACAATCTCCTTCAGGTTTGCTCTGGGATCAACTCAACCATTAACTCTCCACAACTGTGCCCAGAGCCCAAACCCTCAAGAGTCAAGTTGACACCTGTGCTTAACTATGACAGATGGGTTTCCTGCAGACAGCAGATTGATGGGTTGTGATTTTTAATCCAAGTTTGTAATCTGTGTCTCTTGATTGGTGAGTTAATTCCATTAACTTTTAACATTATAATGGAGAAACTATTTTTAATTTCGGACATTTATTATGTTTAATGGCTTTTGTAAGTGTATTGTTTCACTTTTAGGTTTCGGTGGTATTATACTTCCCTTCTGTTCTGGATATGCCTGTTTTTTTCTTCAAGTTTGAGTATCATTTCTAGCATTTTTTGAAGGCCTGGTTTAGTGGACATGTATCCCTTCAAGTTGTCTTTGTGCTGGAAGATTTTTCTTTCTCCTTTGATCATGACGGATAGTTTTGCAGGGTATATCAGACTGGGTTGACATTTTTGCTCATTCAATACTTGAAGTTTGTGTCTCCAAGCTCTTCTTGCTTTTACCGTTTCCATTGAGAAGTCATTTGTTATTTTAATAGGTTTACCTTCATAAGTGACTTGTTTTTTCCCTTGAAGCTCTCAGCACCAGTTCTTTATCTTGAATGTGGAGTGTTTTAACTATTATTTGCCGTGGCGAGTTTCTATTTTGGTCATATCTGTTTGGGGTGCGGAATGCCTCTTGTATATGGATGGGCCTCTCTTTTTTTAGATGAGGAAAGTTTTCCTTGATGATAGTGAAAAATTTCCTCAGGTGTGGTATTTTGGTATTCTCATTCTGGTATTCCATGAATACGCATGTTAGGCTTCTTCAGGGTGTCCCATAACTCTTGAATATTTCTTTCGAATATCTTTTTGGCTTTAATAACCTCTTCCATTGAGCTGGTTAATACTCCCACTTTATCTTCAAGGTCTGAAATTCTATTTTCTGCTTCATTAGTTCTGCTGATAAGACTCTCTGTTGAGTTTTGGGTTGAAGATAACTTGTCTTTTAGTTCAATTTTAAACTCTGCTTGAGTCTATTAATTTTAAACTCTGCTTGAGTCTGTTTAACTGCTCTATGCCTGTTTTTCTTTCTTGAACTGTTTTTCTCAACTCCTCCAAGTGTCTGTTGTGTTCCTCTTCAAAGTGATTAATGCGATTATTTAATTCCTCCCGGATTTCCTCTTTAATAGTATTGATCATGGTTATGATCATGTTTTGAAAGTCGTTAACCTGGGTCAGGCTTTCTTGGCTATTTTCCGTGGTTTGTTCTGGTTGGAGTATCATTATGGGATTAATTCCTTCAGTGGAAGATTTGTTTTCTTGGGTGTTGTTTCTCATGGATTTGCACTTTGATTTGGGCATTGTCGTTTTAACTCTTAAGACCTTCTTTCAATTTCTGTGCATTTTTCACTGAACTGAATTATTTGGCCTGGAGCAGCTCCTGCTCCCGCTGGCTGGTGGGAGGATCTGGGTCCAGTGGGCTGCCTGGGGTTTAGGGGTTGGCAGGGGGAGCTTACCTAGGTTGCCGTGAGTTCCGGCTGGACTGCATGCGTCCCAGGCGGGGTGGGGAAAGGTTGTTTAATGTTTTTTTGTAAAGACATATGTCATAATTTCAAACAAAAATGAAAAACAAAACCTATGTTAAAAATTTCACAAACTGGGGCTGGAGAGGTGGCTCAGGGGTTAAGCTTCTGCCTTGCAGGCAGAAGGTCCCGAGTTCGGATCCCAGATCCCACGTATAGACGCCAGGCGGAAGCAGGGGCGGCCTGCGTTTCCGGCCCTGGTAGGGCGGAGCCTGTGAATCCCGGGGCAGAAGGAGGTGGAGGCGTCCATGGTGGTTCCCGATTCGTCCGTGGTTCTACACACACACATACACACATGCGCGCGCACATACATACACACACGCACAATTGAATAAATAATAATAAAAAAAATTTTTTTAAAAATTTCACAAACTATATTCACGCTCATATATAGACAACTACAAAGCACCATTGAAAGAAAACTATCAAAAGTCTAATATTATAATGGAGAAATATTTTGTGTTCATAGATTATAAAATTTAATATTAAGATGTATACTTTTTGAAGTGTTGGGATTGCATTGATTCTGCATTAATACATACATAAATAAAAATTTTGAAAAGCTACTTAATGATTGTTAACAAATTGATCCTAAAGTTTGCATGGGAATTAAAAAATAAAGGAACGAACAGCATAGACAACCCAATATTGAAAGAGAAAATCTTGACAGTATCTGCCTTTGAGGATTACTACAAATAAAGGTACAGCAATCCAGAAAATGTAGTGTTGATTGAAGAAAAGACATGTAGATCAATGGAAAAGAATAAGAAGTCTAGAGCTAGACCATACAAATGTATTCAAGTGAAATTTGACAGTAGAACAAATGCAATACAATGGAGCGAAGAGACTTTTTGAAAAGCATGAACGGAATTATTGAAATCCTAAGACAAGAAATCATATCACAAATTAACAAACAAGTGAATTTATCCAAAGGCATTAAATATTTCCCTCCAATTAATATAAAACAAATCACATCCCTAATGTAAAACATAGAGTTCCTGGAAGAACATAAAAGCAATTTAACTTTGTGTTTGGATAAGACAACAAAAGTGTGGGTCTATAAATTGGACTTAATAAAAATTAAAAAATTCTATCTGTAAAAGAATTGTTAAAAGAATGAAAAGATAAGTTACAGACTGGGGGAAAATCTTTGCAAAACAAATGACTTGTTTCTAAGATGTAAAAAAAGACTTTCAAAGCTTAATCATAAAAATAAACAGTCTTAAATAAAATGAACAAAAGATTTGGACATTTCACTGGGAAGATAAATAGATGCAAAAGTGGTATTTGAAAATATGTCCAACACCATACATCATTAAAGTATTGAAAATTAAGATGGCAGTGAACTATAATTATGTAAAAAGAATTGGTGATTGTAGGAGTTACAAGGTATAGGCTTAGGAGAAAAGTTTTATCATACAGAAACGAGACTTTTGTATTTGATCCACGTAAGAATCAAGGAGTAGATAGAATAAAATATTTGAAGACATTTTATAGTTTACATTTGTTGAGTATTTGCGAATCAAGTTCTTCTGGAAAATAAGATTTAACCAAGGGGTGTTGGATTCAACATTTCTTGCCTATTGGTCCAAATGTGTCCCTTAGACATACTTTTGATCTCCAGTATGACATGGTTGGGAAATGGAGTCTTTTGGAAAATGATTAGGTAATAAGGTGTCAAACCTTGTAAACCATTAATGCCTCTCTAGACAAATGGGCTTGTGGGAACCAGTTCATGGTCCTCTGCTCTTTTGCCATGAAGATGCAGTGTGATACAGTGCTTGTTCTTTTTTTAACTTTATTTATTTATTTGTGGTGTGTGTGTATCAGAAGGCACAGTGTGTTCCTGAGGAGGACCAAGGGTACTTCTTTTTACTTCATGCTAGGATTTCCCAAACCCATTGGACATGGCCGGAAGTAAAGGTCCTCCCATTTTTTCCTGACTTTTTTTAGGCGGGACCTTGGGGCCTAAATTCAGGACCTTCTTTTTGGGAGGCAGAATCTTAGCCCCTGTAATAGTTACTCTTAACTGTGGTTGTGAGAGAGCATTTAAAATCAAGCAACTTAAGGGAGAAAGGGAGATTTATTCAGCTTACAGTTCCAGAGGGGAGAAACAGTCATTCATGACAAGAGACAACATGTTTGGTGGCTGAAGATGGAGACAAGATCAGTCACTGCAAACATCCTGGAGTCTCTCTTCAAAGTCTTCTGTTCTATGGTTCCTTTTATCTGGTCTGCTAGAGGGAAGTTCCAATCAGATCTAGGGCTGGTCTTTGTACTGTAATGTGTTGATCTGGATAGTTTCTTCAGGTAGTCCGACAGCTGATCTTAGTTAATACCAGGTGTGGTCAAATTGAGACCCAAAATTAGCTATCACAAGTATCTCTTCAGGTAGTCTGACAGCTGACTATCAGGTGTGGTGAAGTTGACACCCAACATTAACTGTCAGAGCCCCTGAGACGTCTTTCCAACTCTATTTGTTCTTTTTCAGCCTGCATGAGGATTCAGCCAGACCTTCATCAAGCATCAGCAAATTGATGCTGAACATCCAAGACTTCAGAACTATAAAGAAAGAAATTTCAGTTCTGACAATGTTCATAGCTGGTGGTAGTTTGTTATTGTAGCAGCCAGCGCACGGTGGACACACAAAACTTTCTCATGAATATTTATTGCAGCTTTATCACTGACAAACTTTGAAAGCAACCCAGATTACCTTTCAATAGTTACAAAGACCATATAAGGAATTATTTTTAGAGTTATGTAAAGAGATAGCAGAGCCTTAAATTCATATGATAAGGAAAAATGGGATAGTCTTAAAAGGCTATATACTATTGGTAATATATGCCATTTTGGGAAATCCAAAATTATGGGATCAGAGGCATTGCTTAAGTCCAGTTTATTTGTATACTTCAGAGAGTCTCCAGACTGTAAGCCCAGCAAAGTTTTCACTAAGCATGAGTTGCCTTTAAGCAGGTGAAGGGGCTATAGGCAACCAGGACACTGCAGCTTGAGAACTTCATTCTAAGTATGGGAAAACCAGATCCAAATCATTCTGAATGCACTTCCATTAGCAGATAGTCCAAAGCCCTCTCCCCTTTTTTTGTTTAGTGTTTTAAGCTCTCCATGATTTTCCTGAAGTTTTTCTTGCAATATATCTTTAGTTACTTATTTTTAACTGAAATCTGGAATGCTTGTCACTATTGATGACTTAGTTTTCAGTTCAGTAGGACTGTCTTGCATTTCTGGAGAAATCATCCCTCATTAGTGCTTCTAAACCAGAGTGTATAAAAATATGGTGGAAAGAAGTGCAAGTTCTTCATGAGGATTGTCAAAAGTAGCAGTAAGATGGAACATTTGTGTATTTTTGCATTCTGGGTGTGGGAGAAGAAGCATTGTGTTTGGATTCTGCTTTAAAACATATCATGTAGAACAATATTTCAATGTCATATGATATAGGCTCCAAGATGGTCTGTACCTGAGCTTTCATTTTCATTTCATTTCATTATTTCATTTCATTTCATTTCATCACCTACCGAAAGGCCCTTGCCACTGCTCTTGCAATGAAACACATCTTCTGAGCATGAACCTATGAAGGAACCCATGGTAATAGATAATGAATTTCCTAAATTTGATATCTAGAAGATAGATTGCTAAAAAGGAAGGTGCATTCTTGTCTGTCATGTGTGTCACTATGAGAACAGAACATTGTTTCCACTATGATGTGATCTTTCAATGTAATTAGTTTGCCAATAACAGCTGGTTGCAGCTGTACTTAGCATTGGTTGAAGTCAAGTGGCAGACAGAGGGTAAAGAAGCTGTAATAATGCTGCCCATATATGCCATGCTTCTAATGGGGAACTTGTTGGAGAATGGAGGAAAGTTGAATATTGGTTTAAAACCCCCAAATCTAGGGCTTCTGGTCTGAGCCACTTAAATTCTGTAAGTTTCTGTACTTCTAGGTTCTGGTTGCCTTTTCTCTCCCTGTCAAACTGAACTCTCCTGAGGACCTCTTTCATCTTAGCAGGAATGCAAAGCACCCCTTGCCTTTTCTGAGTGTTTGCATTCAACAGTAAATACTTCAGCTGTAGTGTTTCCTTTCGAATGTTTCAAAAATGACAAGTAACTTCTACTCATGTACCAAGAATAAAGGTGAGCTCAGGAAGAAAGACATTAAAGATTCAGTTGCATAGGAAAAAAATAAAACTTAAGAAAGTAGGATAATACAATATAGAGTTTCTTCTGGGTGGTTCAAAATGAAGTGTATAGTAGTCAACATTAAGTGTGGGGATCTTCAACAACTTCAGAAGTAGGGACCAAGGCTCAAGACAAAGAGAAAGCATCAGACAAATATGCATTGTATGTTCAGTACAAGAAAATTCAGAGAGAAGAACAGGAGTAGGTATAGAGGAAGGGATAGACATTGGAAGTGAGAGAGGCAGTACAAGGGACAAACACTATGAGTGGGTGGAAATCAAAGGCAGGAAATAGAGCAATACAGAAAACACAATATACACTGGGCTCATCACTGAGTAGCTTTATAGTCCAGTCAGGAATCCCTAGGTCTATTTAACACAGATGCCAGGAAAATCTGGCCTTGTCATATCATTGCACAGTATCAGGTGGCAAAATACTACTTTAGAAATACCACTACTGAGTTGTTGGCCGTAGAGGCAAAGGTCTTTTCCTATAAGAGAAAGTGTCAGGCGATTCTATTTTGAAAGCTGGCTTGAAAATTCCGTATAGCTAGAGAGGAAAAACTTGACTCAGAACTGTGGAGAGTTCCCTTTGGCATAAATACAATCTAGACATAGACTGTAATGAGAATCACTTCTTTGTTTGGACAACAAGCCCTCCCCTAAGAAGATGGAGGAAAATGCATATGTAAGTGAAGTATCAGAGCTACCATGCCCTTCTACAAGCCCAGACTCTTAAAGTACAAGACAGTGTTTAAAGCTTGTGTGATAATTAAATACAGCTGTTAACAATTGAAGACTTGCGCTCTAGGCACAGTTGTAAAGAATTAGTTGAGTTAAGCTTTGAGCAAGCCTGAAAGAGATTATCTAATTGTGGAGGAAGACCCAGCCCATGGTAGGTGGTACTTTTCCCTGGGCAAATGGAAAAGACAGAAAGAGCTGATTCAGGGAATTGGCAATCTTCAGCATACTTGGACAAACATGCTGTTTGGAAAGTGAGGTTTGCTCCTGTCTCAGCAGTTCTGTGGTTATGGTGTGGCTAGTTCCCTTGGCCCTTGGTGTTGGTTATGAGCTCTGCTGCCAAGCTGGACCAAACAATACAACTGGGCAATTGTAAGCCAGAATAAAACCCCTTATGCACCATACACTGTTTGGTTGCAAATTTATGGGCAACATACAGGCAAACTGTGACAGCTTGCTAATGAAAAGCTTACCAACAGCCCTGTCCGGCACCTATACAAAAAGACTATTACAGTAATAGTAGCTATTGTACAGCTCATGAATCAAATCTTCCAGTTGTGGAACAAGGACATAAAGTTTAACACAGGAAATAAAATATAGATAAAATGCTACTTTCATCAGAAGACACCAAATAGCTAGAAATAGAAAGCAAGATGACACAGAAAGATTGCATACCTACCAAGACAAAATGGTACTCAGAGTGGTAGTAGAGACTATGCCAATTCCTGAAGAATATAGACTGAATATTCAGCTAATAAGCTGTATCCCTAGTATAATAGGAATAAAATATATGTAAATTCTAACACACACTGATCACACTTGAACACTGCAAATAATTTAATTGAAAGAATACATATAAGTTAAAAAATTCAATGATCTAAACACAGATACATGACTGTCAATACTGAACTACAAGAAACATGAAAAATCAAGGCAATATGACTCTTTCAAAAGCAAATAGTTCAACATAACAGATCCTGATGACTATAAATTAGATGAAATCATAAGGCAAAGATAAAGAAAATGATTACAAGACTGCCCAACAAAATCAAAGAGGGCACAGAAAAACCTCTAAATAAACACATGGAAAATAAAAATAAATAGTTGAATAAAATAAGAAAGACAACATGGGATATGAAAGACAAATTAAATTAAAAAAGTATTTGAAGAAGTATCAAATTGAGTTTTGGAAATGAAAGTTCAATAAGTTAAATAAAAAAAAACAGTGGAAAGCTTCACCAATAAATGAGGTAGACACATTAGAACATTCTGACAAAATAAAGACAAAATGGGGAGAAAGTAAGAACAGAATGTTTTAGATCTTTATAATATCATTTAAAGTGCAAACTTATGAATCATGATGATAGAAGGAGAAATATAAGCTAAAGTTATAGAAAACACATTCAATGAAACCACAGAGATTTTCCAGAGCTAGGAAAAGATTTGGGTACAGGGAACATTTACAATGCTGATCTGATAAGACTAGAAGAGAACTTCTCCATGTGACAGTATAGTTAAGACTCTAAGTATTCAGAATAAAGAAAGAATATTGAAAGCTACAAGTGAGAAGCCCAAGACATACATAAATGCAAACTCATCAAAATAACAGCAAATTCATAAATAGAAACTCTAAATCTCAAGAGGGTAGGTGTTTCAAAACTTGAAAGAAATCTGCCACTCCATATTTCTACATTCAGCAACAATATCTTTCATAATAAGGAAAGAAAATTATCCTTTGATAATTAATACAAGCTAAAAGAATAATGATCACATCAACACTAAGAAGATACTTGAATGAATCTAGACACCAAAGAGAAAGATATACATATCTATGAGTCACAGGAAAGAAAAATAAATCTATGCAAGAGCAGTTGATAAGCAAGTGAGGATTGGGGAGTATCAAATACTACAGAAACAAAAAAAATACTTTAATAAGAACTGAATGTTAATGCTCTTAATTCTCCAATAAAAAAGCAGACCAGCAGATTAGATTAGCCTTTTACAAAAATGAATTCCGAGCAGATCAACAATCAACAATCAAAAGGGAAACCTAAAACTTTAAAACTAGGAGAGGAAAAAATGGGAAAAAAAACTAAAATTTAGGCATGATCCTTTCTGGAAAGGACTCCAAGAGCTCATGTGGTAATTCTCAGAAATGACAAATAGTATTTGGAAGTAAGGTTGAGCACACTGGTTAGATCACATCAGAGACAGACAAGGATTTGGTAGAGAGTGATATTGTACATAGTTAGGTGATGGGTTCTG
The DNA here is from genome assembly GCA_023101885.1 of Typhlomys cinereus. Lineage (NCBI taxonomy): Eukaryota > Metazoa > Chordata > Mammalia > Rodentia > Platacanthomyidae > Typhlomys > Typhlomys cinereus. The sequence goes on from JALPQD010000012.1 coordinate 10,990,569, forward strand.
TCTATTGTGTAGTGAGATTTGTGTGGTTATGTGCTCCTCATAGCTGGGAACTGTGGATTTGGTTGGGTTTTCAGATGGAGTGGGGTACCTTTGAATTTCGGTCTTCATGTGTTATGGAATGCACTGTGATGCTGCGTTTCTGTTTATGGTTTGGGAATTCTGATTCCTATACTATGTTGTGAAGTCTACTCCTATTTTAAATTTTCCTTTGAAATAATAAAGTTAAAAAAAATGACAAATGGGATTGCATGAGATTGAAAAAGGTTTATATAGAAAACAAACAGTTCAGTGAAGAGAAACATCCCACATAGTGGGATAAAATTGGGTTGGAGAGTTGGTTTAGGCATTAAGACTCTGTCTCATAAGTAGAAGAACCTGAGTTCTGATCCCAGATTCCATGCAAAAATGTCAGGTGGAAGTAGCAGTAGCCTGCACTTCCAGCTCTGGAAGACAGAGCCTGGGAAATCCCAGAGCAAAGAAAAAGGAGGTAGAAGCAATCCAGGGTGATTCCCAAAATCACCCTTGAGTTTCTACAGGGGCATACAGAGCCCTCTGATACACACACACACACACACACACACACACACACACACACACACACACAGCCCAAAATAAATAAAAAATTTTAAAAAGAATCGGATAAACTCTTTGGCAGCTATACATATGACAGAAGATCATTATCTTCTAGACTACCTAAGGATCTAAAAATAAACCAAACTAAATACCCAAAGCCAAATATTCCCATCAATAAATGGGCTAATGGAATGAAATGGTCAATGTCCATAGCTTAGAAAAATGCTCAACATGCTTAGCTATCGGGGGAAATGCAAATTAAAACTAGGCTGAGATTTTTTTTTTCTTACTCTAGTTAGAATAGAAGTCATTATGCACTGCTGGTGGGAATGCAAAGTACTAAAGTCACTATGGAAATCAGCATGGAGGTTCCTCAAGAAACTAAAAATAGAACAACCACCTATATCACTCCTGAAAATGTGCCCAAAGCTATCTAAACTAGCAAACTATGGAAATAGCTGCGTATCTGTGCTTATTCCTGTACTCTTCACAGTAGGCAAGTTATCAATCAAAATAAATCATTAAAGGGATATACATAACACAGAGAACTCTTATTCAGTTTAAAGAACAAAATCATGCCATTTGCAGGAAAACGGATGGAACTAAAGATCATACTACGTGAAATGAGGCTGATTCAGAAAGACAAATGTCATATGTTTTCTTTCATATTTAAACCCTACAGTTTTTGAATAAAAGACAAACACACATATATACATTCATATATATGACAAAATTAAATATATACACAGCATGAAAGTAGAACCTGAATAAAGAAAGGGGACTATTGGCATAGTAGTGGGAAGGGATTGAAGGATTAATATGACAATATGCATAATATATATGAATAAAAACACCTTTACCAAACCTGCCACAGGGTCCAATGAATATATCAATGAAAAACGAAAACAATGTTCACTTTCATTAAAGTCCAACTCATTCCTTAGACCATAAAGTTAAACTCTTGAGCACTCAGAGTGTTATTTGACTTCTTGTTTCTTTTTTTAAATTTTTAAAACTTTTTTAATTATTATTTATTCAACTGTGCGCATGTGCATGTGTTCATGCGCGCTCATGTGTGTGTGTGTGTGTGTGTGTGTGTGTGTGTGTAGAACCACGGACGAATTCGTGAACCACCATGGACGCCTCCACCTCCTTCTGCCCCGGGATTCACAGGCTCCGCCCTACCAGGACCAGAAGCGCAGGCCGCCCCCGCCTCCACTTGGCGTCTATACGTGGGATCTGGGATCTGAACTCAGGACCTTCCGCCTGCAAGGCGGAGGCTTAACCCCTGAGCCACCTCTCCAGCCCGACTTCTTGTTTCTTGGTTGGGGGAGGGGGAAAAATAAAAAAAAAAAAGAAAAAAAAAGAATTCTATCTGGAATAGCTGATCATGGAGAAATTTATGAATCAGATTTGTACAAATTTTCAGCTATTTTCTATAAAATGAACAAAGGAGAAAGATTAGGCTTCTAGGATCAGAAAATCTATTGTTTAAAGTTAGGCTCTCCCAAGTCTTAAAGGGTATGACTTTGGGCAAGTAGCAAACTCTAAAGAAGATATGATTTTCTTCTGTAAGAAAGGAAGAAGAGTGATTGTCCTTTGGAACTGTAGGAAGTCAAATGGTCTAGAGCATTAATTATGTCTTAATGAGATCCAGTGAATGATAATAGCTCTCTCTCTGTGTCTCTCCATTTTTCTCCACCTCTTTATCTATTCTCTCTCTCTCATACACACACATGATTGTGTGTGATATGTGCATGCATGTGTATACATGATATATGTGTGTGTGTGCATGCCATGATGTGTATGTGAAGGTTAGAAGACAACCTTGTTTGAGACAGGATTGCTTTATTGTTTTTCTGCTTTATGTACTAGCCACTGGCCTGCAAGCTTCAGGGAATTCTTCCGTCTCTTCCTCCTGAGTGTAGGAGGATTATTAGAATTGCAGATGTTCTTGCTACCTGTCTGATTTTTAAATTTTTTTATGGTTTCTTAAACTTTATTTATTTAGCGCACGTGTGTGTGTGTGTGTGTGTGTGTGTGTGTGTGTGTGTGTGTGTATGTGTGTGTGTGTGTGTGTGTTGGAGGGTACTGTGTGTCCTTGTGGGGGATGAAGGGTGACTTCAGGAATGATCCTGGATTGCTTCTACTTCCTTTTTGTTTCACTCTGGGATTTCCCAGGCTTTGCTCATCAGGGCCGGACTTCTGCCTGGCATTTTTATGTGGGACCTTGGATCCAAACTCAGGACCTTCTGCTTGTGGTGCAGAGTCTTAACTTCTGAGCCATCTTTCCAGGCCTGATTGTTTTTTATGAGTTCTGAGGATTCAAACTCAGGTTCTTCATACATGCATGGAAAGTGCTTTTGTCCAATGAGCCATTTCCTAGCCCTTTCTATGTCATCTCTTGTCCCTTCACTGACCTACAGAGCTGATATTTGTGTGTTTCACTAGGGATTCCAAAGTCTTGTCCTCAAAGAGGAAGTTAAGTATAAGAAATATTAGATAAAGCTGAAAGCTGCGTGGTTCTCCCCCACCCCCCAGTGAAAACTACCACCTAATTCTGTGAAGATGTGGCTCATTAGTCTCAGGATGCTGCAATTAGTCATAATGACCTGGTAAGAACTTCTGAGCAATGATTCTTAGCAAAGCTTCAGGACTAAGGTCAAAACCACCCACTGTATAGAGCTATTCATCTCCTTAAACTCAGCTAAGCATATCTAGTCTATACATGTGGTTCTTAAAACTAGCTTAAAGGGATTTCTTTGACAATTTGCTATCATGAACATTCTTTCTTATCATGATAGATAGGCCCATGATAGGCCTGCCTCATTCATTAAGAGAAAGAGGCTACTGTGGAGAGAAGATAAGAGGCAAGGAGCTGGTATGTCTTAAGGATCTTGGATGGACCGATATTTTAAGATGGCTGAAACTGAATGAGTAATCTCCTCTTCATTCACACAGTTCAACAGGTCCCAAGAGGATTCATCATGTGACTATACACTTGGCTTTTTCCATGAGGCTTCCTCTGAATGGCATAGTCTCATAAAGAGCTATCTTTCCTGAATATGAATGGTACTTATAGTAGCTTACTAATTACTAGTTCCAGAACCATGTCTTCCTTGTCTTTCTTCTGAATGGTACAGGGATACTAGAAAGTATACTGAAAAGCTGCTAAGACTTTGACATGCAGTTGATCTTGACTTTTGGAATCATCAGTGTTGTGGAGTCATTTAAGAGCTTGTGGGAAGGATTTGCAATTTTAAAAGAGTGACACGGGGAGAGATATTCTATGTATTTGTACAATATATGTGAGGGTGCAATGTCAACTATCTAATGACCATAAAACATAGAGAAACACAGAAGCCACAACAGAATCCTGGACAAATAGTCACAGTCTGAATAAAAATATGCAGCCAATGGTGGACTACATATCCAGCCGTAGGATTATAGAGGGGAAATTCTCATCTACAGATGTCACAGGCACAATAGTGCCAAGGCACAACACATCATACATATATTTATAGTGATAAAGGTGAGGACAAATCAAAGGTGCTGCTTTTTATAAAAAAAAGTTTCTTTTTTTCCTTTATAACGAAATTCTCTAGAAGCGGCTATGATATTTTTGCTATTTTATATATGTAGCATACTCTATACTGTAATAATATTTTAGAGCATACTCCTACTTACAAAACAGCACACTACATTAGTGTCTGAATTTTGTGTTTCATTTCTGTGGCAAAATACCTGACAAAAGCAACTTTAGGAAGGAACATTTGATTCAGACTCATAGTCCGAGGGTATAGTTCACCATGGCAGAGGCAGCATCACAGCAGGACTTGAGAATGTGTCTCTGTGATTAACTATGACTGTAGTTTAGTCGGTCAGTTATCCAATCCTGACGCTGTTTGCCTTCAAACTTCTTATGTGAGATAATCAATGCTCTTTGTTGCAAGCATTTTTATTTGATTATTGCAGCACTTGTTTAATGATAATTTCAAGACATTACTCCACATTCTTTATTAAAGGAGCATGTGTCCTTAATAAAGGAGCATGTGTCCTTACTAAAGGAGCATGGTCCACTTTCTTTGGAAGAAGTTCCTCTGCCCACATGGGCCCAGGCCCAGTGCTAAGCAGGAGTACATAAGCCATCTCAGACAACAGGATATGAAGTGAAGACTTCTGGGTAGCTTCTAATAAATGAGAACCAGATAGACAGAAGAGTTCTAGTCCACTCTTTCCTCTTGAAAACAGTCAATCAGATGCGTTTCTGAGTAGGTAATGCTCTCTGAGGAAATATAGAGGAGGCATCATTGAGCTGCTGAGCTGAATCCTGAACTGTCCATCCATATAGTGTTTATAATAAAAGTCTTTTAATACTGCTTTATTTGTAGACACAGGTTGGGCCTTACAGGCATCCCAGATGAAACCCTGCTAAAGAGCTTCTTAGAAATACACTTAGTCCAGGGCCCAGGTGGATTGTGGGGTCAAGAAGACTTTCAGAGTGATGCTGACTAAGTTTCCATTTCAGATTCTTAGACACGGGGGAACTGGAATGAACTAAAATACCTGCCCAAGTGACAGACTAGTCCTTGCTCAAGGCAACATGGGACTGTGGTCTGTCCATGATGTGGCACAGAATGGGAGAGATGACCAGAAGATTGTGGGAAAAAAAGGAGAGAAGGATAGTGATTTCAACCCTGACAGGGTTGGGCTTGCGTTACCTTGTGACCTGCTGCCTGTGTGGTGAATGACAAGGGAGGGGATTCATGGCTCGTGTGTCTGAGAGGATGGGCAGGGCCATCTTTGGAAAATGGAAGAAAGAAAAGTGGAGATTGGTGAGGTCAGCCAGGGTTTGTGCTATCACCAGGTTCGTTAGGTTGGTATAGCGGATTCTGTGAGTTTACTCTTGTCTCTCCAGCCACTTTGTCTGTACCAGGAAGGGAGAAACTCTCCCTTACATTTCTCTCATTTCTGTTTGTGCTCATCAAATATTTGTTTCTAAAATTGAATTTGGTTGCTATTTGTTGGTCCCATCCTCTGACCCCAGGCACCATGCTAGGTATTGGATATTGGCAATGAATGTTGCTGAAAGGAGACTTGGACTAGTCAGTGCAAGCTACCTGATCACACTTGCAGGTAGGTTATTGAGCTTCTACCCACAGGGGTTTCTTTTTTTTTTTTTTTTTTTTGTTTTTTTTTTTTATTAAAAATTTAATTATACATTTTAAAATTTTTTACCAGTTCCCTCCCTCCCCCCTCCCCTTCCCCCAGTGTCTCCCCCCCAATTCCCAGAGAGTCCTTTATTGTGTGCGCCTAACTCTCCACTGGGTCCTCCTCTCCGATGACATATAAGGACCCAGTGGCATTTCCATAAGCCCTTTCTCTTGTTCCCCTTAATCATAAGATTACTACTATGGCTGTCAATCCCTTGCCTCCAGGGGTCTCGGTGCCCTTAACAGATGCTAGACTTTATGAGGGCAACAGTGCGCTGGACATTGCGCAGGGCATGCAAAGTTCCATTATGATTGCTTTGGCCCCAACTATTGTTGAGAATCTTGCAAATCGTTGCTCCTCCCATCCTTTTGCTCTTACAATCTTACCGCCCCCTCTTCCGCAAATGTCCCTGAGCTCCAGGATGGGGAGAGATTAGGCTGTCCTAGTTCTATGTGATTGATATAGAGTCTCTGAAGTTCTGGATTGTGGTTTGTTGATTTTCTTTTGCAGTTTTTCTGCTCCTGCAATTCCCTTCACTCCATTCTGCTGGGCACTGTATGTCACCCCCTGGCCAGAGACAAAAAGCTGTTAAACTGGAGTCTTGTTGTAATAGCACATTCAAGGGTAGATGTAATAAGAGTAGGAAACCTCACTGAGGGCGGGGTCCATTACCCATTTGCACAATGATTACTTTTTATCTGCTAGACTATATGCCCTCCCCTTCTGGTGAGATCAGGAAAGAACGTCTGTGAACTTAACCAGGTTTCTCATTACTTACTTGCAGACCTTGATGGAGGCCTATTTTCTCCCACAGGGGTTTCTTGTTGAGCTGTTTCTTCCACTAGAGGGCAGAAGAGGAGAGACTCTTTCTGCAGGAACTTGTACTATCAGAGCCACTTCCTAAAGTGCCAGGGACCTGAGATCTAGGAGGGAGCAGTTATGGGAACAAGACTCGTTGTGACTGTTTCTGTGCTGTGCTTCTTTTGTTCTGCTTCCCAAAGCATCGCACAAGTTGGAAAAAAAATCACTCAGTCATGTTAATTATGATATCATGAGACCCCTGTCAAATTAACACAGTACCTGTAGTATGGGGAAACACAGACCTTTAAGCTGTAAAATGTCTTCTGTTACAGTAATGAATAACTTTTAAAATAAAACCAAATAATCCAAGGATTCCCAGGAAGATGGAATGATAGGTTTCTTACAGGTTGCTCTTTCTCCTCGGTCCCAATTTATTTTATGATAAATATAAATTGATAGATTTCCCCAAAAAGGGTTAGAGAGCTGAAATCTACTCAACACAGAAGTTATAGCAGTAGATAATATCATTTTCTCAGTCCTTTGGCAGTAATGGTTGAGTAATTAAATGGCTCTGGTTATCAATAAATGACCTTTGCCTTTATCTCATTGTCAATTTTATCATCCTTTATATATATATATATATATATATATATATATATATATATATATATATGTGAATATATATATTAGCCTCTAAGGATGCTGGCTCCATACTGAAGAGAGATATTTTTCCACTTGGGTGAATGGCTCAAAGCGATTCCCATTGTTGGGGCTGGAGAAGTGACTCAGGGGTTAAGCCTCTGCCTTGCAGACAGAAGGTCCTGAGTTCGGATCCTAGACCCCACGTATAGACACCGGGTGGAAGCGGGGGCAGCCTGCGTTTCTGGTCCTGGTAGGGCGGAGCCTGTGAATCCCGGGGCAGAGTAAACAAGGAGGAGGTGGAGGTGGTCCATGGTGGCTCCTGAATTCGTCCGTGGTTCTACATACACACACACACACACACACACACGCACACACACACACACACACACACACACATGCACAATTGAGTAAATAATAAATAATAATAATAAATTTTAAAAAAAGAAAAAAAAGTGATTCCCATTGTTGTTGGACTTATTCCAAGTTGGCTATGGGTAGAGAGTCCTGGAATACCTGAACGTTATAGGGGACTTAGTATATAAAACGGATGATAAGGGAGCTCTCAGAGAATAAAAATAATCCTGATGTTCATTAATGTGAGGACTAGCAACTAGTGTGCTATTCAAATAGCCTGTTGGTTTGCATGCATGAATGATTTGCTACATTATTTTGGAATTATATTCTATTTTAGAAAGAGGCCAGAATGACACCTGTAATATAATTGATGGTTATTTATCTGCAAGCACCAGTTGCTCAGTTACCAAGTCTTGGTCCTTGCATAGATCCTGAGAGAAGCTGTCAGTAGTTAAGAACATAGGGCTGAAGAGTTATTTGGTTATGTATCTATGGAGGGCATAGGCAGTGTGATTATGTAGGTATAACCTAAGCTTGTTTCTGTCAGAAATGTGCTTTGCAGTTAGAAATCACTTTATTTTTTTAGAGGAAGGTGAGAGACGTGGAAAGTGCAGATGGATAATTTTGTGATTGCTCTTTCTCTTAGAAAGCTATTTCAGGTAGAAAGTGATGGTCAGGTTGGGACAAGGAAAACATAATACACTGCTGGCCAAGATAAAAGTCAACCCATGGAGAACAAAGAAGAGTTACATTTATTGGGAGAATTATCAAGACTGCAATTTAAGGGATAAAATTTCAGGCCATCTTGAAAATGTGCTTCAGGTTTTACAAGATGAAGTCTGTGTTTATACCTCAAATTGCAATGGGAGTTGTTAATTACATCTATTGTTTGTCAAGAAATTGGATTGCTGTGCAGAGGCCAGGCTGTCTTGTAGGATAGGGAGCAGACCTTACAGTCTCAGAAAATGGGGATGCTTTTAGACTTTGTACAGACTGGTGAATTTCACCCTGAAAAGTTGCAGTTCTGAATGTTCACAAAGTCAGCATGCATCCAGGTGTATGACCGTTGACAGCACAGGTCAAAAGTCCAGCTGTGGAAGAGCAGCCCTCTCCACTGACTATTTTGAACAAAGCTGCCCCTGTTTAATTTTCTGCCCCCCCCAATATCAGGGATAGGAAGTACAGAACAAGAAAGACCAGTCCTAATTCTTTGAAGGAAAAAAAGAGTTCTGTAAATGTCCCATTGTATTATTTTGTCTTTGGTGCTAACTTGCTCCCCTCTCTGCTTCCTCATCTCTTGGATTTGTGCAACTGAGAAGCTCTTAGATAGATTGTTGGCCTCTGATAGGGCCTCTCCTTTCCAATAGTGGGGAGAGGCACCCTACAGTTCTGGCCAGCCCCTGAGCTGCCCCTTAGAGCAATAACCTATCTTCATAAAGTATGGGAACTGGGGCAGTTGTCTCTAAATGCTTGAAGGTAAAAGCTAGCCTGGTACAAAGCACAGAGAGAATCTTCTGCCTTCCTCTGTTCTGCCCTTCAACCTGGACAACTCCTTTCTTCTACATCGTGAGGTCAACGTCAGGCCAGCTGACTCTCAGCAGTGGAATTCCCTGCTTATGTGGTCACCTAGTTCCCCTAGAAAACCAGCTCAGGCCAGTCCTGCTGCCACTTTATACGGAAGCTGCCATCGAGTGCAGGTACAGAGAGCCACTTGAGATGTCGACTGCTTGTTCGGTCCACGTGCTTCTCCTTTGAGACATCTTCTGCTGGGATATAAAATACAAGAAATGCCTAAAACACACTTGGCACATTAACTCACAAAATTTCACGTATATATCCACTGGCATCATCAGCCAGGTACAGATCTGCAGTTTTCTGAGACGCCTGTGACATCCCCCTACTTTTCTTTCTTTGTCAACCAGCCGCAAGGCCTCCACTATGCTGCCTCTGTCATTTAGGGTTTTTTTTTTTTCATCTGATGTACAAGTGGAATCACATTCCATATATGCTTTCTTGTGTGTAGTGCTGGGGTATTCTACCACTGAGCTACATCTCCAGTCCTAGTTCTATTTTGAGACAGTCTTGGTAAGTTGCCCAGACTTCCTTTAAATTCTATAGCTCAGACTAGCCTTGAACTTGTGATCCTCCTGTCTTATGCCTCGCAAGTAACAAGAATTACAAGGGCTATGCCACCAGACCCAGTTATGTGCAAACTTTTGCATTTGACTTTTTTGCTGCTACAAATACCCTTTTCTGTGTCTTTGGTTGTGTATGTTATTTTCTCATCACTGAAACATAAGCTTGAAGAATTTAATTTAGTTGAGTTGGCACAACAAAATCATTTAGCTGTGAATGAGATAAGTTGTTCCAAGTGTCAGACAAGGGCAGATTCATTCATGTCAAGGATAAGTGATCTGAAGACTGGCTTTGAACCTTTGTTCTGCCGTTTCTCAGCACCATCATGAGTCAGACTACATAAACACACCTATTCTCTCCTGTTTCCTCTTTAAATATTGAGAGTGATAAGTCCTTACATTCTATCTGAAGGTGTATCTACCCAACACCTACAGCTTGTTTTCTCAACCTTCCTGTACTTAACAAGCAATTTAATATTATTCATTTAACTAATGATAAAAGTGATCTCATCACTTAATTTGTTCCGTAATGTTAAAGCAATTACAAATTTAACAAGAATAATTAAAATAAGTTTAAAATGTATTATTCAAATGTATTAGAGTAATTCATGTATGAACTTCAAGGTTCACTTATCAGACAATGTGAGTAGGCCTTGTATTTTGCATTCAGTTTCACTGCTTAATATTTTTGAGACAAAAACTTCAAAGGGTCAGAGATTTGAAGTGACTCAGGGTCTTCAGAATTGCTAAGTTTACCTTGCTTATTTTGATGGAAAAAATTTAAGGGGGGATTGATTAGAGAGAAAAGAGCAGGCATATGAGTGGAAGTCAGAACACAGTTTTCAGGAGTCTATTCTCTTCTTCTACCGTATGGACCCTAAGAATTGACTCTAGGTTGCCAAGTTTGTGCATAAAAGCCTTTATACACTGAGCCATCTTGCCGGCAGATCTTGTTTATTTTGGATATTCTGGCTCCATCTTGGCATTACAAGTACAAGCTAAGCTCCAAGGTCCAAGCATGAAGGATTTCAAATTAGCATGAACTTAGTGTAGTCTGGTAGTATGCATATTACTGCTGAATCTGCAAGTGATGGAGCCAACTCTATTACTAAAAATCTTCCAAATTAACTTTTACACAGCATATAATATTTACTAAAGGCAAGTCATGAAAATGTGCCAATTCAGAGCTTGATTATATATTACCAAAAGACTGCATGAACACAATTGTTTTTTTTAAATTTTTTTTATTTATTCAATTGTGCGTGTGTGTATGTATGTGCATGTGTGTGTGTGTGTGTGTGTGTAGAACCACGGGTAAATTCAGGAACTACCATGGCCCACCTCCACCTCCTCCTTGTTTACTCTGCCCCCGGATTCACAGGCTCCGCCCTACCAGGACCAGAAGCGTAGGCCGCCCCCGCTTCCGTCCCGTGTCTATACGTGGGATCTGGGATCCGAACTCAGGACTTCTGCCTGCAAGGTAGAGGCTTAACCCCTGAGCCACTTCTCCAGCCCCAGACAATTGTTTTTGAATATAGTCCAAAGTTTGTGGAAAATTATTTTCATCAGACTTTCTGGGTTATGGTAATAATAATGATGCAGTTGGCATTATCATTGTACTGAAACCCTCTCCTGGTCCTGCACCTACTCATTTTCTTCATCTGAGGCAGGAGTACTTCCATGTCTTCCCGGTCTGAGTCATTAACACAACAACAACAACGGTTAGATGGGACACCTGGGGAGGGGTTCAGGTATAGGAATACAGTAGTCTCCAAATTTATAGAGCTGATGTTTCAAGGAGAGAGGCAGAGATTAGATTATAAAATAAAATATTAGCCAATAAAAAATGAGGAAATTAAGGTAGAGCTGGTTGGATTTGCTGGATAGAATGGGAAAAGAGAGGGAGGGGAATGTTATGGCTAAAATGTGAAATGTCCCCACAGGCTGATGCGTTTGTTCAAACACTGCATTATTAGCTGGTGTCATTGTTTTGGGAGCTGTGAAAGCTTTAGGACATGAACTGTAGCTGGCAACAGTGGGTCAGGCAGTTATTAAGATTATACCCACCTCTGATTCTGACCGCCCTGAAGATCTTTGGCTTCACAGCCAGAATGAGGTTGACTACACTGAAGATAGTGGAAAGGAGTAGGTTTGCAAAATCTTGATTTGAAGTGTCTACTAGACATCTAATTGGAGAAAAAAGCCTAGGTTAGAGGTAAGATTTAGATGTTGTCAGTTTGCATATCATAATTAAACCCCAAGTCTGGCTGAGGTTATCTTGAGAGTGAGGAGGAGGAGCCTGGAGCTGATGAGAAATGATGCACTGAGTGCTTGTGACTTAGCTGATTCTTATTTTGAAATCCTGTTTCCCTCCCAGTGTCAGGGATGAGGCGAGGTGATCAGCGCCTGACAGTAAAGCACTCAGAAAGGAGGTTTTAATGTCTTTACACAGAAGCTCAGAGTTGTTCCCTTCCTCTCTGTTTACATTGAGGGGATACAGCTGAGCCAGCAATCTGCACCCCAGGAACCAGCCCTCAGCAGAACCTGATCAGGCAGGCACCCTAGTCTTGAACTTCCAGCATGCACAAGTGTGAGCGATAGAGTTCTTCTGTTTAAGCCACTGGGGCTCTGGTACTTTGTCACAGCAGCATGAAACAGAGACAAGAGGTGTTTAGAGGACTGAGAAAGTACCGAGAATTAACTAGCGATAAACTTAGGTGGAACAGACAAAAGCCAGCACTGACTTGGAGAGTTCTGGAAGCCAGAGGAAAATAATACTTCCTCCAGGAAGAAGGGCTGATCCTTTGGTCTGGGATGTGCTTCAGAAGGATGGAGGAGGGTGGGGTGTTGCTTGTGGTATTCCTGAAGATTAAATAAATTGATGTACTTAAGGTTTGACCTCTGATGTGAGTAATAATCACAATCATCAGTATTCATATATTTTATCATTAATATTTTAATAAGTATGAATATGAAACTGTTATTCTAGTACCTAGAAACCTTGGGACATCTGACAGGTGCTGATTCTCAGACACTTAGTTGAAAACCGCACAGTTTGAGCAATAGAGAAGCATTTCAATCCCTCTTCATGATGAATATCTCCATTGCTACTTTGTACACTCTCGCCATCCCAAGTATGCAAATGGTCCTCAAAGACATTGTTCTGTGTTTCTAAGAGATATGGTTCTTTAATCCTTCCTTGTCCTCTCTTGTGAATACATCTTATGACACATTCCAATGCAGTGAAGGGAGTGATGATATTCCCATCTTGATAAGCAGCAGAATCCACCTGTTTCTTTCCTCTTTTTTCTGGCCATTTCTCAACTCTGATGAGTAAATTTATTTAGTGTAACCATAGCACACAATGTCACATGTCCATGACTGCATCAGTCAAGTGTGACAGGAGCAATGCCCTTGTGGAGTCCAGGCCCCTTACTTAAACAAGTGAGAAGTTGATCTTGAGTATCACACCTTGTCTCTTAGTAAGGGTAAAATCAGACATTGTTGCTCTTTTGTTCCTGACAGTTCAAGTCAAGACTCTCTGCATGTCCCCAACTGGTTCTGAGCCACTTCATGGCAACATTTCCTCTAGTTCACCTTCAAGACAAAGAACATAGATAAGACTCATATTTGGGATAACTTGATGGCCAGGGCTCTTGAATATAACCACCCAAGATGATCATGGATTTGCCTAGTTAGTTATAGGTTGGCTGTGATTGGTCTTTGTTATCTGAGACAGAAAGACAGAAAAATTCGGCTATTCTGAATCCAATGTACAACAAGGAGAAACTTTAAGTTATCCACTCGTACCTCCTGCACATGAAATGGAGCTTCAAGCAGCTCAGATCTCTTCTGCTTGTAACTCAGTATTTAAGTACCTGTTCAGATGTTAAATAACCATTTTATAGAAAACAAGTCTGGCTTATTATGTTGGACTTCTGGAAGAGAATATCATAGACTGTGTGGTTTATAGCAACAGAAATTTATTTCTCAGAGTTTTGGAGGTTTAAAAGTTCAGCACCAAAATGTTGCCAGATTCGCCTTCTGCTGAGAACTCTATTCCTGGTTAGCAGTGGCCATTGTCTCCTGTTTCCTTCTCTTCCTCCTCCTCCTCCTCCTCCTCCTCATTTTCATCTTCCTCCTCCTCCTCTTCCTCCTCCTCTTCCTCTTCCTCCTCCTCATTTTTATCTTCCTCCTCCTTCTCTTCCTTCTTTTCTGTAGTACAGACTAACCTAGAACTCATAAGGAAATCCAGGTTGGTCTTGAACTCATGACGATTTTCAGTCTCTCTAGGACTGGAAGTACAAGTGTGAGCCGCTACACCGTGCTCTGCTGTGTCTTCTCATGGAGGAGAGTGAAGGAATTCTTTGGAGTCTCTTATTGATGAGAGATTCAGTCTTATGACCTATCCCACCTCCATGGATCATCACCTGGGGATTGGGTTTCAGATAGGAACTGGGGAGGAAGCATGTGCCAGTTGGATAGAGGTCTCAACTTGACAATTGAAGAACCATCAAGTTGGTAATGAAGGTAATCTTCAAGCAAGCTTCCAGGAGATTATCTTGTTGATGTGATATGACCCAGCCTATGGTAGGTGGGACCATCTTAGGGCAGGTGGGTAAGATGGAGAGAGTTGTTTCTGCATTTTGGCACAAGGCATACTGGCAAGCTGACAAAAGAAAGTATGTTTCTCTCTTAGCAATTCCTATGGATCTGGTGTGGCTGGCTCTCCTGGTTCCTGATGTTGGTGTGAACTCTGTCCTACCATGCTGAAGACTCTAACTGAGAATCATCAGCAACAGTAAAAGTCCTTGTTCCTTGAGCTGCGTTGGTCAAGCAGTCACATCAGCAACACGAAGACAGGGCACAAATGCTTAGTTAATAGGAGAATTCAAAACCCAACCTCTGCCCTCCCCACCCCATAAATTCTTTTCCTATAACTTTCTCAGTCTCAGCAAATAATTTCACACTTCCACTGGTTCATGCTTTAAACCTTGGCAATTAAATATTTTTTATTAAAAATGTAATTATACATTTTAAAATTTTTTACCAGTTCCCTCCCTCCCCCCTCCTCCCTCTCCTCTCCCTCCCCATCCCCCAGTGCCTCCCCCCCAATTCCCAGAGAGTCCTTTATTGTGTACGCTTGACAATTAAATATTGACTCCACTTTCTTCATGCGTGACATTAAATCTGGAATTCAACTATTTCTTAAATCCTTTACTTTGTTTCTTTTCTAGAATTTCCAATAGCTTTATAAGTGGTCTCAGAGAGTGCTGTCTCCATTTCCAGTTACCTGTTTCTCATGGTCAATTCTCTACCCAGCAACCAGGGGAATCCATGTCAGTGTAGCAGATCATATCCATTTTCTGTTTAAAACCCACTGACTACCCCTACATCATTCAGACAGCATCCAAAACCCTCACCCTGGCCTAAGCCCTGTGAGGACCGACCCCTCTAGGCTGCATCCCCTTCCCCTTGACAACACTGCTTTGGCCCTCTGGCTAGCCTGCTGTTAATGAACATGTCAGCCCAGCCTCAGTGTCTTTTTCAATAAGACTTTGTCATTGATGATTTCCCTTTGTGGGGGGAAGGGAAGAGGAAGAAGGGAGGGATGGAGGGAGAGAAGGACAGAGAGTAAGATGCTAAAAACAATGATATTTATTTGAGAATAATCAAGTGCATGGCCATGTTAACACACATGTCAAAGAGCTATGGGTGTGTTCAAGGGAGATGGGATAAAGGGAAACTTTTGAAACAAAATGAGTAGGATTACATAAGTTATTTCACACAATGACCCTTGGCCATAAAGATCAATAACCTAGTACTAGTCCAAGGTTGAACAAATTTATTGGGTGGGCATCTTCATAAAAGTGTTCTTTCTGCAGAGTTGTTCTGGAAAAGCCTTTTGCAATAGTCCTTGTTTCCAGCAAAAGGGCATGAGATACCCTTCTTTGAAACCTCCTGGTTTATCTTATTTTAGCATTAGCACAGTTTGACACAAGTGACTCCATGTTTGTTTTTGACAGCTTTTCTATTGCTCAGGGTAAAGCTCACCTCCCTGATCCATTCTTCACCATCTGTTCTCCTTCAAACTCTGCTTGGGTTTTTTTTTTCTGTAACACAGAACAAAACCCTATTCAGTAAGGACATTGAAGGTTGATTGGATTTATGGAGAGATTGATTTCTTTATAGAGTCATTGAGCGATGACCTTGGAAAAGGTATGTACCTCTTTGACCAATATGCTACCTCCTCAGCCTTAATAATTGCTTGATTAAAACACACATGATATATGACCCAAAATGGGCCAAAGAATTCATCTTTAGGATATATTGGCAAAGGGAAACCTATTTTTCATTTGAATTATTGATAGTTGAGATGCAAGTGGAGCTACTGGTAACTACTTGGCTACTTTATGACAAGACGGCTTTGGCCCTCTGGCTAGCCTGCTGTCTCCAGAGGACAAATAGGCATCACAAGATGGTGGCCAAGCCCTGGAGCTATAATATCATACCTTGGGAAGCTTGCATTCTCTAACAGCAGCAATGCTAAAACAGCAGGAATGGTTTGATTAGAAATTCTGAAACTTTTTATGAAAGCCAAGCCAGTTTAAACAATGACAGATTCAGTGAGAGAGCTGAAGGAAAAAAAGAAAAAGAAAATAAAAAATGCAGGCATAGATACTGCATCATTGTTTTAACAGCAAAACTTGGTGAAATATAGATATCCAATGGTAGTCGAATGTGGGGTGAGTTATGGCATGTCCACATATGAGCATGCCATGTAGCCTTTAAAAACTTTATTTCAAACAACTTTTAGTGACAATGGAAAATGCTCACAACACAATGTTGATACAAGCTTACATAAACAATATAATTCTAATGCTATTTTTAAAGCCTTTCTTTGCAGATGAAAGAGTTTGTAATGAAATACACCAACATACCATGATGCTTTTCTCTGGATGGTGAGGTTGTGAATAATTTTTTATCCTCTCTGTATTTTTCCAAAGAACTTTTACTTCCGTGATCAAAAGAAAGTGTGGCTTTGTTAAAGACTGGGAAATAGGAGCACAGTGTCTTGCTATAGTTTGGATCTGAACTGTTCCCCAACCACCTAAGTTTTGCAGGTCTGGTCCTCAGAGTTGCACTTCTAACAGGTGATGGATCCTTGAAGGCATGGGGCCTATAGTCAGAGGCATTTTGATCTTTAAGGGGTCTTCCTTCAGCTGGGATAGTAGGATCCTGGCTCCTTTTCTGTTCTTTTGATATCTGGCCATAAGGTGAATGAGTGTTTTTTTTTTTTTTTTCTGCCAAGTGTTTCTACTGTGATCTGTCATTTCACCATCAATCCAAAACTACGAAGATGCTATGGTTTGAATGTGAAACGACCCTGTCATGCACAATGTGTTTGGAGGCACAGTTTGGGAAGGTTGAGGAACTTTTAGAGGTGGGCCTTGAGGTTTGATAGCCCAGCGCCAATTCCTGTTCTCTCTCTCTCTCTCTCTCTCTCTCTCTCTCTCTCTC
Organism: Typhlomys cinereus; assembly: GCA_023101885.1. Taxonomy (NCBI): domain Eukaryota; kingdom Metazoa; phylum Chordata; class Mammalia; order Rodentia; family Platacanthomyidae; genus Typhlomys; species Typhlomys cinereus. The sequence goes on from JALPQD010000012.1 coordinate 11,007,809, forward strand.
TCTCTCTCTCTTTCTTTCTCTCTCTGTCTCTCTCTCTCTCCTTCCCGCATGTGGATTCAGCACGACCTATTGGCTTTCTGTTACCATACCTTCCCTGCCTGCCACCATGCCTTACTCACCAGGATGGACTCAATCCCTCTTGGAACTGTAAGTCAAAAAAAACCTCTGTCTTCCATAAGAAACTTAAGTCACAGTATTTATTACAGCATTGAGAAAGTAAATCAGGGGTCAAGTGATTATGGATTGAAAACTCTAAAGCTGAGCCCAAATAAACTTTACGTTTTTATAAGTTGATTATTTTGATATTTTGTCTTAGTAGCAGAAAGCTAATGAATATATTTTTAATTATTATTTTGATCTTCCCACTTTAAAATTAAACTATCCTTCTCTTATCATGGTCTTCAGGGAATTCCACTGTGCATTAGAATTAACCTTTATCCAGATTCATCTTCATGGCTAGATTTGGCCTCCTGATGGTAAAGCCCAAGTCTTGCTTCTTTCATAGCTGGAATTTCATCTATACTTCAACAACTGAATTTCAAACATGAGGTTCAGGTCTGACATTAGGGGACATAGTAAAAAGAAATATAGAGGCCAGAAAGTTATCCAAAAGAAGGTGACTCTCCAATAGAACATGAGGATTTTTTTATTTCACCCATGTGCATCATATCTTGTTCACCTTTGAAGTGAGAATAACTTGGGCTCCTGCTCAAAACACAGAAGCAAGGTACTGCAGTGGCAGTGGGCAGGTAGAAAGTTCTGGAGAAACTTTTGTTCTTACTGGTAGAGGGTCTGACTCAAATGCTGCCCCTTCTGGAATCCTTGCCAGTCCCCAGGGGAACTGTGCACCGTTCTCCTTGACTGCAATGGAGGGATCTCAGACTCCTTCCCTGTGCTTTACCTTTCGTCTGTTTGTTTGCAAATTTCTTTACCCTCCGAGGTCATAAAACCCTCAAAATGGGAGATTTATTAAAGTCTATATTCCCTTCGATGCATCCCTCTTGGCAGGTACTAAATAAAACATATTTAATTAACTTTAAAGCAGTGTTCCTATTCTCCTCCCATACACCCCGATCCTTTTCTTTTTAAAGCACAACATCCCTTAAACTCCAATGTAAATGTCTTCTGCTTACTAAAAGTCACTTTCCCAGCTGTTTGCATGTCAGGGCACAAACTGAACTTCCGGCTTCATTCCCAGGGAAAAATTTGGGGGCTATTCACACTTGGGTGGTGCTGAAGACCCCTTGGGCCCTGTAGGACCCTTCATCATTGTCCTCAAAGGCTAATCTTCTATTTTGGGAGAAAGGGGTACGCTCCTTGCCTCATTTCCAGTCAGTCGCGGGCTGCTGACCTTTGTGTGCGCACAGCTCCTGGCATCCAATAAATGTTTAAGTATGTATTTATCATAAAATTCATCCACAGCTCCAGGCTGCTGGGTTGCTCTCACCTTAGTTTTTTGGCAGTTATGGAGGGCACAGAAGCCAATTTTTCAGTTATTCATGGTTCTCAGGTTCTCGTCAAGGACACATGAATAACAGGAGTCTTATTCTTGCTTCATTGCAGAGCCTTAGAGAAACAGGGCTTATACTTTTAGTTCTGGAACTGGACTTTAAAATCAAGCAAGCAAAGCCCACTCTTGAGGTAACCATGAAGTATGGAATCAGCTCCAAATTCCAGTTCTGATTTTCCAAGTCCCTTGCATGTTCCTATATTTCATGAAGCAACCCCACCCTGGGAGAAGCTGAGGGGTTGCAACCTTACTCTCCTGGAGGAGCAAGGTGAGAATGCACATGTTTGTAAATTATCCCCTGTACTTTCTAGCATGAATGCTAATTGGTAATAACCAGTTGATACCTCTGTTGATTTAGGGTCCTTTGGAGAAAGCTTTCTGTTTAATCTGAAAATAAAGCATCCCACATTGACGGCAGGGCGGCTTGTCGTTTCATAATGGTGTGGGACCATGTGTCTTGCTGGAGCATGACTCACACAGGATGGGTCTGCCTGCCACCGGATGTCACAAATAATGCTGCTATTTAAAAGAGGAGGGATGCTGGTGGTAGGGCTCAGAAGCGATTTTTTTTTAAATTCTTTATTTCTGTGTGCTCCAGAATATTCCAAGCTCCTCCAGGAGGAGATACAATGTTCTCTGTTTAGCCGGTGAAGCAAAAGGCAACAAAAACCCCATTATGTATAATGCCCCTGAAGCCAAATTACAATATTTACCTCTGCATGTGGAGTTGACGTGCATAATTATCTGTGCTCAGAACAGAAAATGGAAGAAAAGGTTCAATGAACAGCCACCTGTGTGTGGTGAATAATGTTGTTCCAACAGAAACAAAAGTTATGGGGGAGGATTCAGGGAGGAGGCAGGAAGCTCTGTACATGAATATCCCCAGGAGAGAAAGGAACAAAAGGGAGTCTCTGGGTGTGTGAGCCCTACTTAAGACACATGGCCAATCTGGAGCAAAAGGGTCTCTTTTCTCTACCCATCACTAGTGAAGGGATTGATATTCTTCAGTAGTCACACTGTGTTCTTCACTTCTAAGCCATCCATAAACATCCCAAGAGTTATTCCAGTCAAGACCAGAACCAAGCAGCCAGGAGAGCTCAGCTAAGCATGTAGAACCCTATCTGTATGAACCAACAGACCTTCAGCGAAGAGCCAGGACATGTACCCATGAGCAGGAACACTGCCCCTGTTGCTCTGGTTACAATCGATGTGACTCAGGATGTGACTGTAGCTCAGAGGAATCAATAAAATAACCCATAGGAAAGATCTGCTCAATAGTTTTGATGTTTTGACCTTATATAGCCATCATTTCTTGTCTTGGTCAGTTCAAATTTAAAGTAGTCTGTGATTCCAAGGAAAGCAAAAGCAACAGAAGAGAGTGTCATCACCCCCAAATGGAGAAGCATTTCACTAATGAGCCATTGGTCAATGGAACAAAAACCAGACATTGCAAAGTGTGAAACTATATTACTTCATACAGCTGTAGAAGCTGAAATCACCTGTCCTCCCTTTGTATATCTTTGTATAACACCTCCTCTCCCATCCTGCCAACCAACATGATTGTATTAGTCATATTTGCTTATTATTATGTCACTAGGATTACATGTCCCAGGTATAAATATCTTATAAAGAGAAAATCAGGGAAGTAAAGGGGTCCTGTAGGAAGAATGAATGCTCTTTGTACACCTGGCCATTGCTGGATATTCCATATAGCCTGTTGGCTAATGCTCCTCATGGAACGTTACTGCTGGGTCTTCACTCCTAGAACTCCCCCCTGTTAGTCCAGCCACAAGTGGGCATTCAACCTTGTTAATAACTTCATCTTCCCTGTTAGTAAGCTTTGGTGTTTTCTTGGATCTCTCAGCAATCCATGCTACTTTCCTAGCAGAGTTTGGCTGTAGATTCTACACACACTTACAGCTCAACTGTTACTGACCAGTTAGCTGAGGTTGTTTTGATTTACACATGTGAAAATCGTAAGTAGATAAGAAGCTCTTCCAATGCTGGTAGTCCAAGTCCTGTGAGTGCCCAAAGTCCAGGGACCCTCTCTCTCCTCTCTTTCTTCCATCGAGCTGTCTTGGCAGCTCTCTCCCTGCCACCACTTCTGTTCTAATGCTCTCCCACATTAAGGCTAAACGATGGTTCCCTTGGCCACTAAGCCTACACCTCTAAATAAATTCCTATTTCTTAAGTCTCGTGTAAGTTTTTTCTTTATTCATGGCTCTCCATGTGTTGCTCACACCTCTCCAGGTCCTCTGCCCACTGGCTTGACGATTGTTACTGCCAATACTACTGGAATTGCATCTGTTGTTACCCCCACTGCTGCCGCTATGGGGTCACTGCCTCATCACTGTTTTGCCACTGTCTGTCTTCATGGTATCAGCTCAACTTGGTAAAGATCAAAAACAGGCAAGAAAAGATCACCCAAAAGAAACTTTTTTTAAATAAGAGGGACAACACATGAGAGTGTCTCCCAGGCAGCTTGAAAATTCAATTGAACTTCTTGCTCTTACAGCCAAAAGTAGGGAGTGGCAAAAATCTAAGCAACAATTAAGACAGGTTTTCATGCAAATAAAGGGCTGTGCTTATGCCAAAGTACATGAAGGACCTTGCTTGCACCAGTCACAAGACTTGTACAGGGATACCAAGGAAGTGGTTCCCAAGAGAGCCTGGGAAGACATGACTGCAGGGGGATCTACATCTCTGAAGCTCAGAAAGGTCCATTGTCCGGTATAAGCTGTTTAAAATAGTGGTGGCTGGGACCATACTTTCTGGTACTGTGCATTGGCAGCAAGCAGCTTCCTTAGTGTGTCTGTGGAATGGTCAAGTGACTAGTGCTAGAGTACAATCTGGCTGAATGCTTGGCTTTGCTCTTTGCTTAAGTCAAATGGGACATCAGTGAAAAGGTTTAAAAATTGTTCACTCCCAACACTTAGCTTATTTAAAGGACCAAATAAATATAAAAGGGAGGCTTCCATTAAAGCCTTATCATTGGCAGCGATTTAGCAGTGACATACCAGTGCCACAGGAGACATAGATGTTTCAATATCAAGACAGGTGATCTGTCTTGCTATCAAAGCTCCCACACTATCATTTCCCAACAAAAACCACATAAGCTTTTTGTGTGTGTCTCCAGTCTTTGGTGAACCAAAAACAAGATCTGGACACATTTCAAACTTCTCCAGTAAAATAAATAATATTATAAAAACCCCACTGAGTAAGGCACTTTAGTTGTAAAGAGATGGTTGTTGACTTTGAGAAAGAGGCTGGCCAGGGTGACCTGATGAGAAAGCACCATGGGCATTGTCCTTTAGTTATGCAGGACACCAGGGACCATCACTGGAGTCTCAAAGAGCTCAGACTTCAAATGACCACTGAAAAGTTGCTCCGTAAGCCTGAGCCTTGGATATCTTGTCATGAAAGCTGAATGTGCAATTTAATCATGGGAAAATTTTTTTCAGTCACAGTGCTAAACACAGAGCCAACGAGATGTCTCATGAGTAGTCAAAAAAAAGTACTTGAATGAATGCATGAGCGGAAGTTCAGAAGTTCTAAGTGCCTTTCCCAGGATCTCACAAAAGAACAGGGAAGTGTTCTCTTTCTTCCTTCTTACGTTCCCTACCAGTGTTTAACTGGAGGATGGTCTCATTGCAGTGCTGGCCACTTCCTCCCTAGCAGCTCCTGTTCTTTCCACTGAGTAGGTGTGTGCTATAATACTACCTAGAAAACTGAGCTGAGGGCCTTGCACACAGTAGGAAGGCAATGACAGTGAGTCTATAGTGTGTATTCCCTTTGCCGTGGCATGCCTGGCTTTTTGAGTTGGTAGACAAGGTTCTGTGTGACTCTTCTCATTGTGTTGCTATAAGGTGCTAATTTTTGTTTTGGTTGGTGCCTTCTAATTTGTGGCTTTTAACCTTCCATAGGCAAGATATCAACACAGATGCCAGATACACACAGAAAGAAAAGAATGTTGTCTCTCCTATTCACTTCACTTATGCTCTCTGAAAGCATTGAATTAGTTCTAAACAATAAGCCTGTGGCCAGGACTCAGAGCTATTCAGATTCGGGTTCAGCCCAAACAGGGTCTGAGCTCTGACAATCCAATCTAATACAATGCTGATCTACTCTCATGGTTTGAATGTGAGTTGTCCTTGACAGACTCATGTATTTGTACCCTTAGCTGATGCTAATGTTTGGGAAGGTTGTGGCAGCTTTAGAAGATGGAACCTTGCAGGAGGAAGGCACCTCACAATGTAGATCTTGAGGTTAGGTAGCCCAATCTCCTTCTGCTAGCAGTCTGGTTCTTGCAGTTTGCTGCTTGTTCTTTCTGCCTCAATGATGGTTACAGTCACCCCTATGCCTTTCCCACCATAATGAGCTAAATCCCCTCTGAAACATCAAAGACATCTTGTCTTACTTCCCAAAAGTTGTGTTTGAGTGTTGTCTCACTGTAACAGGAAGAGTAACTGCAACATCTACCCTTGAATATTTTGAATTTGTAAGCAAGCACATCAAGCCAATTTGAGCCACCTTTCTTATTGCTATTTCTATGCAAATGATTCCTGATTAATTTATCCATTTAGTGAAAGTGCCTTTTTACTATATTACAGAGATAAAATGTAACTGACGATACTTTATTTCCAATCACAGGACACTCTCCACCTAATGAGGCATTTTACAAAAGAGTGCTTTTATGAAAACAGCTCTCCTGATATACAGACACACATTTGTTGAGCATCGGTTGTATCCAAGGCACTGGAAGGGTCTTTGGAGAAGACCAAATGAACCCCACAGTATAAAAATTCAAATCTTCATGGTTGAAACATTGCTTCAATGTTTAAGAAATCCTTCCTAATGACAAGGTAAGTATTTTTCTTTTTACTGTTTGATTCAATTAGCTTTTGTTATAATAAATGCTGCACACAGTAGCAATTTGCATAAGAACTGGCTTGGATTTGATGGTCTGAAATGATCTCCTGTCTGGACAGGCTAGGATTTGGCCAGTCTAGACTGAGCATGGCTTGGGCTTCTTGTTTCATGCATACAGGGTGGCTGGGATACCTCAGTGTCCAGCAAGGTCTTTGGACCATATTATCTTGCTCACTCAGGAGCCCGGTAGGTTAGCTAAACCTATGTTCACAGTGATAGCAGAGCTACAATGTGAAAAGGGGGGGAAAGTGAGGCCTCCAAAGGATTGGCACATTCTCATTCTATTGATGGAAATAAATTACATGATTCATTCTCAAATCAAGGATATACAAAGTGATCATCTGTTTAGGAGAAGACATTACAAAGGACGTAAATGCAGAATGGGTCAAAAATTAGAGCAAGTCATGCAGCTTGCTACAATATTGCTCTCAGTGAGGTCTCTAGAAATCCATTCTAGCTGAACATAAGTGAGAAGCGCTTGAAGAATGGTGCTCTTTCTGCTTCTTTGTTTGGTTGCTTAGCTAGACTTGACCAACTTGACATGACTTCTCCCACTCTGGACCTTGCTTTTCTTAAGTGAGGCACTTTGGCAGGCCTAATCAGTCCATGGCAAGGCCTGGATAGCTGGAGCTTGTTTCTTTGTGATGCACTTTTATCATAAGCTCTGTGGAAGCACAGCTTGCATCAATCCAACTTGCACTCTATAGATTGCTAAATTCCAGAAAAGTGAATATTAATGGAAATGCATTAAGTAGGAGGTTATCTTGAATTTGTGCACTTGTTCCTACAACTACCCTGAGAAACTGTTTGCATAAGGTTAATTCTGTTCATTCTTTTGGTAGGACGATGTTCTGGTAATAGGATTTGAGTAGGCTTCCTTATTTCCTTTAAGGCCTTGCTAGAGAGAGAGAGAGAGAGATTGATTTTTCTTGATGTAAAGTACAATGCATCTCTTCCATTAAACAAATTAAACTGCTTAGGTCAGGAAGGGTACAAAAAGAAGCATCAGTGTGTTGATAAATGTTTAACAACCAGCTCTCTGCAAGAAAAAGCCTCGATTTGTAGGATTTGCCAATTTCCATGGTATAAATCTCTTGTCATGGCTGATTTAAGGTTGCCAACTTGCTAATGGCTCTGAATGGAGAACGGTGAAGAGACATACCCACATGAGCCTGTCTACCACGGCTGCTTCTGGTGCTGTAATGAGATAGATGGTAAAGAGTGGGATCATTTGCTGGGCGGTCCTGGTGGCAAAAGGAGATAGCATATAGGCCCCATGTAGACTTCCTTGCAGGTAAAGTCAGGATAAATCTGCAGTGCTCATGGAAAGAGTTTTTGCCAGTATGGCACTGTTAAAAAGTAATAATTTCTCCAAAATAAAGACAAGATTTTCACCATTCTTTCTTCTGAAGTAATTTTACTATGATCTGTTTGGGGGTATTATATGCATCCATGACTTCTATTTAGTGAAGGCATGTGTATGAAACTGGCCATTGCATAGCTTTCAAATCCATGAGCACTGACATTACTGGGATGGTTTGAAGTCATCCAGCACAGGAATATTTGCACCATGGAAAGCAGCAAACGGTGCCAAACTGAGCTCAGTTTATTACTATGTCGTTTGGCGAGGCTTGAAAAGGTGATAGAGAAAATGTTGCTAACACAGATTAAAATGCAAAGAAAGCCATGTATGTGGCAGTCACACTTCACATCGGACAAAATGGAAGTATTCCCAATTTTTTAGTAAGTCCCTCACATCATCAGTGAGTAAGGGGCTTGCCGCAGGCTGTGTTCTCTTTTGTAATGTTGGTGATGGAACAGCACGCAAATATCAATGGTCCAAAGCATCAGTGAGGAATTGCACTTAGGTGTCAATTGCAACGTAGATTGGCCTACAGACACAAGAATCTGACCTAAGTCAAGGAAAGAAATTTTCATTTGCAGCCAAGACAGTGGGATCAGATTTATCCTTAACTAAAAACAACTGTAGAATATATAAAACTGGATTCTAAGGCTGGAGAGGTGGCTCAGGGTTTAAGCCTCTGTATTGCAAGCAGAAAAGTCCTGATTTTGGATCCTGGATCCCACATAAAAAATGCCAGGCAGAAAGCATGGTGGCCTATATTTCTGGTCCTGGAACAGGGAGCCTGGGAAACTCTAGAGCAAAACAAATAGAAGGTAGAAGCAATCCAGGGTGATTCCCGAAATTACCCTTGGGCTTCTATAGGCACATACACGGTGCCCCTCTGATACACAGACACACATACAAAAATAAATAATTAAATACGTAAACAAATAAATAAAAAAGAAAGCAAAAAGAAAAACAAAAAAGGCAAAAAAAAAAAAAACCCACCCAAAACTGGATTCTTGAGACATGAAAGAAATGAAAGAAAGTGAGACCCTTGACACACTCCCGGGATGATGTGAATCCTGCCCCAGACTGCTGCCTGGAGAAAGTTTCAGGACAACCAAACAGGAAGAAATGACAGTGGTAAGAACAGAAAGAACCTGACAAATTTCTTGCATTGAGAAGATAAAGATAGTAGTGCAGAGATCAAAGTGATTGCAGCATCACTAAATGTCAGAGAGGCTCGGGCTGCTCTCCCACAGGTGTTCCCCAGTATTCATCAGAGTATTTGCTGGCACAGCAGCTATACTGACTGATCCAACAGGTTAAAGCCTGCAGGACTATGCAGGGCTATGCACAAATTATTGTTACCCTCTGTACATTGGCAAATATACCAATAGGTAGCTAAAATAGAGAAACGTAGTTTGAAATGCATTTTTGCACACTGTAAAAATAGAATAGTAGCTCAGTTGACATTCCTTAAACTAACCTTAAACCAGACAGTGAAAGAGCCCAACTTGATTGATTCATAAGGGGTGCAGAATGGTTAGAGAGGCAGTTTGAATTGCAGTGCAACAGAGGAGTCTGTAGTGGGCTCTAGCTGCGGGTCCAACTCCCCTTTTCTCTGCCTTGCTTGCATGAGTTTCTATGGATCTGAAATGGCTGGCAATAAGGCTGGAAAGGACTCCAGAAAGGCCAAGACAAGGCAGTTTCCTGTTCTTAGAGAGCCGGCTGGCAGTTCCCTATGGGCCGTATACATCAGCACCTTAAATTTAGGACAACTGCTCAAGGACTTGTGGGCGCAACTGCACAGCCATCCTGGAGTATCTCACCACAGAGGTACTTGAATTGTCAGGAAATGCATCAAAAGACTTAAAGATAAAGTGTGTTACCCCACGTCATTTTCAATTTGCTATTTGACGAGATGAAGAATTGGATTCTCTCATTAAGGCTAAAATAGCTGGTGATGTTGTCATCCCACACATCCGCCAATCTCTGATTGGGAAGAAAGGACAACAGAAGACTGTTGAAGGATGCCTGGATTCCTTATTATCTCAGGACTCTAAATATTCGTAACAGTTGTCCAGTGTTGTTGATTCCAGTGGACTGTATCTCTGTGAAAAACACAATTTTGCCTTTTTGTAATTCTATTTGAGCAAGTTGGAAGCTTAATTTAGCTTTCCAACCAACCACATTTTTGCATTTGAGTCTTAAACATATTAAGTGTTACTGTGGCTTCAAAGAAGGTATTGATTCTAAAGTAGTGGGTTTTGATTCAGCTGACTGTTTTGGATTTTAATTTTGATGCAGAAGTTATAGTAACAAACATTTGGTTTTGTACAGACATTATTTCCACCCTGGGGGATAAGCTCAATAAAGGTCATGCCCCCTCCTCTAAAAAAATGTTTAGAGAGAAGAAGACAGAAGGGCATGCAATGTTTGACAATGTATCAACAGATAATAAGAGATATAAGCCTACGTAAGTGTCATCCTGGACCAGGTGGCTGGAGCTGAAAGTGCTATGTCCTCTAGATTCAGTGATGTGGGCAAGCTGAACAGAACTAGTATTCCTTGGCTGGGTAATTATTTAGAAGCATTTACTGAGAACTGTAATAGGAAGCTGATGTGTCAGTCAGTGAATAGGATGTCAGAGTGGACTGGACAGGGATGGATATCATCACTCAGGTCGGAAGCATGGAATTTCGGTACTGTAACAGGTGAGCATTGGAAGGAGATGGTGGGCCCTTTTCATTTCACTTGGGAATCACTGTGTGTTTAGGCTGCTATTATAGAAATGATGCTCATTTAATGCATCTAAATGCAGGTGTCAAAGCTATACTATGGAGACACTCCTGGCATGGAGTGATACTGCTGTGTGACAACTGCATTGCAAGCTTTTGCATGCAATAGGGACTATGGATTGCTTTATATGAAAATATGGGCTCAGAAATGGTCCTTTGCCAAGATCAGCAATACCTGCCTGACTCTGAAGCTTGCATGTTTTACTTTAGTGTTATGAGATGGTTCTTAAGGGACAATGCTGCAAGCCATCAGCATCCACATAATGCTGGACAGGTCACAATTATATGGCTTGACGTAACCATTTCTGTGTTTGAAATTACTCTGCTGCATGGGCATCTTCAATCCCATTTTATGGCTGGGGAAGCTGAGCTATAGGCAGGTTGCTTATCTTCCTCTTTGGGAGCACTCAGGTTAAGGAAGTGCTGAAATAAAAACCTTGGTGTTTTTGCCACAAATTCTAATCCTTTTTCATTCAACCGCAAAAGTGTTTTCTTACAGTGAAGACTAGACTGTATCGTTATGCTTTATTCAGCAGAATGTTGATATACAGCATTTTTATTAACAGCAGGAGAAACAGGTGTGTGTGTGTGTGTGTGTGTGTGTGCAAGTGTTGCATGTATGCATGCATGCACGTGTGCATGTGAGGTGCTATGCATTGAGAGAGATTATTTAGAACTGCATGCTCTGTGGGGTTGAAACACCTGGCTGGTGGTTCAATCACAGCTTTTTTTCTTCAGTCACGGCTTTTTTTCTTCAGCCACTGCTTTCTTAAGGTTCTACATCAAGTCTAAAAGACTGTTATCTCAATCATCAGATCTGGGTCTCCAGAATCACATGATCTGTTCTACAATTCTTGCATTGTCCCTGTGGGCAAAATGAATTGAGTCAACTTATTTAACTTTTATGAACCCCAGTTTTCCATCTTTCCATTGGGAAGATGGGAGAATCAGCCTTGTAGGGTGTTTTAGTTTCATTACATGTTGCTGCAACAGAATATGTGAACCAAGGAACTTAGGGGACTAATCAACTTATACTTACAGATTGTAGTCCATCATTGTGGGCGGGGGGAGGAGAAGGGTTACAACTGCAGGTGCTTGAAACAGCTGGTCACAGCATATCCTCAGCAAGAGCAGAGGGCAAGTGTTCTCATCCTTATACAGCTATGGATCCTCTGCCCAGAAAATATCTAAACCACAATGAGTTGAGTTTTCCCACATCAATCAATGCAATCTCCCATGGCATAGCCAGAGGCCATCCTGAATGCAGGGATTTCTAGAGGCCCTCATCCCAAGTGCCAAGTTGACAGCTAAGACCATCATACATGGGTTTAGCTGAAGTGACCCATGCAGTCAGTCATAGTGTATACACATTATTCTTCTAGACTCTTGTTTCCTCAGTATCTTTTCTCAGATTGAGCCGACCTCGGGCCAATCAGCAGGGGCACTGGGCAGAACGGTCTGCTGCCATGGGTGTGTAAGGAAAGGTAAGTGGAGAAGGGAACATGCCAGGGTGCTGGCAGCGCCTTCTACAGCAGCTTTCTCCACCTGTCATGTGATGTCAGGAGCATATGTGGACACCTTTGGAGTCTCAGAAACTCCATAGAGGGAAATCCTGGGAGAAAGCTTGACGCAGGGGGGTGTCAAACTTTATACTTTGCCTCATGGCGTGTCAGTATCAGCATGTTGTAACCATGCCCCTGAGGGCTGAGCCTGTAAGGCTCATGCAAGCCCTCCCTGAGGGTGTGCCTCCCTACCTTAGCAAACAGGACAGCAGCAGCTCCCATACTTTGGACTTTACCTTGTTTTCTGCTTTTTTTCCTCTGCCACATCTGAGGTTGATGATTCATTTAGATTTTGTGTAAAGAAATTTGCAACTCTGAGGTGTTAAAAAAAAACCTAGATGGGAATCCCAACTATTTCCAAGCAAAAGCGATAAAACTTTAAGTGCTAAAAATACATTGTAAGCACTTTTTACTTTAATTGGCCTTCTACCATAATACGAGGACACTACAAACATTTGAATTTGCCCTGGGACCCCACACATAATCATGTAGCATTTTAGGAGTTTGTGTCCTTGAGTTTTTTTTTTTAACATTTTTTATTATTATTTCCGCTCATACAAACTTAATAGGTAGACCAGTTCCCTCCTCCCTCCTCCTCCCCACGAACCCCCTGCTCCCCCTCCCTCCCTCCCCATCTCCCAGTGCCTCCCCCCCAATTCCCAGAGAGTCCTTTATTGTGTATGCCTAACTCTCCTCTTGGTTCTCCTTTCTGATGACATAAAAGGACCCAGTGGCATTTCCCTGAACCCTTTCTCGTGTTCCCCTTAAGCATAGGAACACTTCTGTGGCCATCAATCCCTTGCCTCCAAGGATCTTAGTGCCTTTAGCCGATGTTAGACTTTGTGAGGTCAATAGTGTGACGGACATGGCTCAGGGCATGCAAAGTCCATTATGATTGCTTTCAGCCCTATCTAGTGTGGAGACTCTTCAAATCATTGCTCCCCCCATCCTTTTGCTCTTACAATCTTACCGCCCCCTCTTCCGCAGATGTCCCTGAGTTTCAGGATGGGGGGAGATTAGGCTGGCTTAGTTCTATGTGGATGATATAGAGTCTCTGAAGTTCTGGATTGTGGTTTGTTGATTTTCTTTTGCAGTTTTGCTGCTCCTGCAATGCCCTTCACTCCATCCTGATGGGCACTGTATGTCATCCCCTGGTCAGAGACAAAAAACTGTTAAACTGGAGTCTCGTTATAATAGCACATTCAAGGGTAGATGTAATAAAAGCAGGAAACCTCGGTGAGGGAGGGATCAGTCACCCATTTGCAAAATGATCTCTTTTCATCTGCCAGACTATATGCCCTCCCCTTCTGGTGAGATCATACCCCCTCAGTTGTACATGATCAGGAACGAACGTCTGTGAACTTAACCAGGTGTCACATTACTTACTTGCATTCCTTGGAGGTCGATTTTCTCTGCTGTAACATGGTCCCCTCTCTCCTTGTGTCTGGTGTGGCCCTCCAACCCCATCCCTCCTGTTCACAATCCTTGCAATTACCGTATTACATAGGTTTACCCTTGAGTGTCTCAATGTGGGCTGGGTGAGTTTGGTACTAGGAGCCACCTATTAGGGAGCACATACGGCGCTTAACTTTCTGGGATTGGGATACTTCACTTAATATAATTGTTTCTAATGACATCCATTTCCCAGCAAATTCTAGTAATTCATCATTTTTGATGGCTGAGTAGTACTCCATTGTATAGATGTACCACCGTTTCCTTATCCACTCGTCAACTGTTGGACATTTAGGTTGATTCCATGACTTTGCTATTGTAAACAGTGCTGCTATGAACATAGTCGTGCTGGTGCTATCGAGGCTAAACTCTGCTGCATGGGGGGTTATTCCCAAAAGTGGAATAGCAGGGTCATATGGCATTTCAATCTTTAATTTCTTTAAGAATCTCCAGACGGCTCGCCAGAGTGGCTGTATGAGCCTGCATTCCCACCAGAAATGTAGGAGAGTTACCCTCTCTCCACATCCTCTCCAGCACTTGTTGTTGTTTGTATTGTGGATTTTTGCCATTCTGACCGGGGTGAGATGATATCTCAGGGAGGTTTTGATTTGCATTTCCGTGATGGCTAAAGAAGTGGAGCATTTTTTAAGATATTTGTTAGACATTTTAATTTCATCTCTGGTAAAATTTCTTTTAAGTTCCAGGGCCCATTTTTTAATTGGGCCATTGGTTTCCTTGGTGTTTAATTTTCTAAGTTCTTTGTGCACTCTGGACAATAGAGCTCTATCAGATATGTGGTTAGTGAAAATTTTCTCCCATTCTGTGGGTTGCCTTTGAGCTCGTGTGACAATCTCTTTATCTGAACAGAAGCTCTTTAATTTCACAAGATCCCAACTGTTGAGAGTTGGTAGCAGTGACTGTGCCATTGGATGTCTGTTTAGGAAATGTTGGCCTAGCCCAATCAGCTCAAGGGAGTTCCCTATCCGTTCAGTTATGATTTTTTTAGTCTCTGGCCTGATATCAAGGTCCTTGATCCATTTGGAATTAAATCTTGTACATGGTGACAAGTATGGGTCCAGCTTTAATCTTCTGCATGTGGAGATCCAGTTTTGCCAGCACCATTTGTTGAAGATGCTGTTCTTTTTCCATTGGATTCTTTGGGCCCCTTTGTCGAAGACCAAATGGCTGTAACTTTGTGGGCTTATATCTGGGTCCTCAACCCTTATCCATTGATCTGTGTGTCTATTTTGGAGCCAGTACCAGGCTGTTTTTATAACTATGGATTTGTAGTATAGACTAAGGTTCGGTATGGTAATACCTCCAGCAGTGTTTTTGTTATCCAGGATTGTCTTTGCTATCCTAGGTCTTTTGTGCCTTCATATGAATTTTGAGATTAATTGGTCAACTTCTTTAAAGAATTGCTTTGGGATTTTAATTGGTATAGCATTGAATTTGTATATTGCCTTTGGTAGGATGGTCATTTTTACGATTATGATTCTGCCAATCCAGGAGCATGGGAGGTCTTTCCACCTTCTGATGTCTTCAGCAATTTCTTTCTTTAGGGTTTTAAAGTTTTCATTGTAAAGGTCTTTTACCTCCTTGGTTAGGTTTATACCAAGGTATTTCATTTTTTTAGGGGCTATAGTAAATGGGATTGTTTCTCTCAGGGCTTTTTCACTTCTTTCATTCTGGGCATATAGGAAGGCCTCTGATTTTTGCACATTTATTTTGTATCCTGCCACCCTGCTGAACTTCTCAATTAGTTCCAGGAGCTTCCTGGTGGAGTTTTTGGGATCCCTCAGGTATAAGATCTGCAAATAGGGAGAGCTTGACTTCTTCCTTGCCGATTTGAATCCCTTTTATGTCCCTTTCTTGTCTTATGGCTTCAGCTAAGACTTCAAGTACAATATTGAATAGAAGTGGTAAGAGTGGACAGCCTTGTCTAGTTCCTGATCGAAGTGGGAATGCTTCCAATTGTTCCCCATTGAGCATAATCCTTGCTGTGGGCTTGTTGTATACAGCTTTTATTATATTGATAAAGGTTCCTTCCATTCCTACTGTCTCTAGCGTTTTGATCATAAAAGGCTGTTGGATCTTGTCAAAGGCTTTTTCTGCGTCTATCGAGAGTATCATGTGGTCTTGGACTTTGGACTGGTTTACATGATGAATTACATTTATTGATTTTCGTATGTTGAACCAACCTTGCGTGCCGGGGATGAAGCCTACTTGGTCCCTGTGAATGATCTTTTTGATATGTTTTTGAATCCAATTTGCTAAGACTTTGTTGAGAATCTTTGCGCCTGTGTTCATCAGGGAGATCGGCCTATAGTTTTCTTTTTTAAGTGAATCTTTATTAGGTTTTGGGATTAAGACGATATTAGCTTCATAGAAGGAATTTGGTAGTGTTCCTTCCTTTGCTATTTGTTGGAACAGTTTAAGGAGTATTGGTGTTATTGACTCCTTAAATGTCTGGTAGAATTCTGTGCTGAATCCATCTGGTCCAGGACATTTATTGGTGGGAAGATTCGAGATTACTTCTTCAATTTCCTTATATGTTATAGGGCCATTTAAGTAATTCACAACTTCCTGATCCAATTTAGGTAAGATGTGTTTACTTAGAAATTCATCCATCTCTTGTGTGTTGTCAAACTTCACAGAGTATAAGTTTTTGAAATATGATGTTATAATTCTCTGGATTTCTTGGGTATCAGTAGTGATAACTCCATGTTCATTTCTAATTTTGTTAATTTGGGTTTTCTCTCTCTTGCTTTTGGTTAATTTAGCTAGGGGTGTATCTATCTTATTGATTTTTTCAAAGAACCAGCTTTTTGACTGGTTGATTTTTTCTATCATTTTCTTAGTCTCGATTTCAGATATTTCTCCCCTTATTTTGCTAATTTCCTCTCTTCTACTACTTTTGGGATCAGATTGCTCAAGTTTCTCTAAAGCTTAAGCTGCATCATTAAGTTATTTATTTCTGATGTTTCCATTTTTTTGATGTAGGCATTAAGAGCTATGAACTTACCTCTTAGAACAGCTTTCATTGTGTCCCAGAGATTTTGGTAAGTTGTATTTTCGTTATTGTTCACTTTCAGGAAATCTTGAATTTCCTTTTTAATTTCTTCCTGAATCCAGTTCTCATTCAGCATCATAGTGTTAATTTTCCAGGAGTTAGTGTATTTTCTGTCTTTTGTTGTGTTGTGAATGTCCAGCTTTAGGCCGTGGTAGTCTAATAGGGCACAGGTTAGAATTTCAACTTTCTTGTATATGTGTAGATTCATTTTGTGGCCCAATATGTGATCTATTTTGGAGAAAGTTCCGTGTGCTGCTGAGAAAAATGTGTATTCTTTTGTGCGTGGGTGAAAAGTTCGATAGAGATCTGTAAGGCCCATTTCTTTAAGGTTTTGATTAAGTTCCAAAGTGTCTCTGTTAAGCTTTTGACCTGTTGATCTATCTCATGTTGAGAGGGCGGTGTTGAAGTCCCCAAAAATTATTGTTTGGGGGTTGATTTCTTGCTTTAGACGCTGTAGGGTTTTCTTAATGAATGTGGAGGGGCCTGTATTGGGTGCATAAATGTTCAGGATTGTGAAGTCTTCCTGGTGAATTGTACCTGTGACTAAAATGTAGTATCCATCTGTGTCTCTTATGATTTTCTTTGGTTTGAAGTCCACTTTGTCTGAAAGCATAATTGCTACCCCTGCCTGTTTCCTGGTTCCATTAGCTTGTAAGATTTTGGACCAGCCTTTCATTCTTAGGATGTGCCTATCTTTTGTGGTGAGATGAGTTTCCTGAAGGCAGCAGATTGTTGGATTGTGGTTTTTAATCCAAGTTTGTAATCTGTGTCTCTTAATCAGCGAGTTAATACCATTGACATTTAATGTTATAATGGAGAAATTATTTTTAATTCTGGACATTTTTTATGTTTAGTAGATTTTGTAAGCATGTTGTTTGATATTTATGTTTTGGTGGTATTATACTTCCCTTCTGTCCTCCTGGATACGCTTGTTCTTTTCTTCAAGCTTGAGTATCAGTTCTAGGATTTTTTGAAGGCCTGGTTTGGTAGACATGTATCCCTTCATGTTGTCTTTGTGCTGGAAAACTTTTCTTTCTCCCTCGATCATGACAGATAGTTTTGCCGGGTATATCAGTCTGGGTTGGCATTTTTGCTCATTTAATACTTGAAGCATGTCTCTCCAAGCTCTTCTTGCTTTTACGTTTCCATTGAGTAGTCATTTGTTATTCTAATAGGTTTACCTTTAAAAGTGAGTTGCTTTTTTTCTCTTGAAGCTCTCAGCACCTTTTCTTTGTCTTAAATGTGGAGTGTTTTGACTATTATTTGCCGTGGCGATTTTCTATTTTGGTCGTATCTGTTTGGAGTGCGAAATGCCTCTTGTATTTGGATAGGCTTCTTATTCTTTAATTGTGGGAAGTTTTCATTTATGATGAATTGAAATATTTCCTCAGGTGTGGTATTTTGGGATTCTTGTTCTGGTATTCCATGAATGCGCATGTTAGGCTTCTTCAGGGTGTCCCATATCTCTTGAATGTTCCTCTCCAGTATCTTTTTGGCTTTAACAATCTCTTCCATTGAGCTGGTTAATTCTCTCACTTTGTCTTCAAGATTTGAAATTCTATTTTCTGCCTCATTTGTTCTGCTGATAAGACTCTCTGTTGAGTTTTGGGTTGAAGATAAGTTGTCTTTTAGTTCAATTTTAAACTCTGCCTGAGACTGTTTTAATTGCTCCATACCTATTTTTGTTTCTTGAACTGTTTTTCTCAACTCCTCCAAGTGCCTGTTGTGTTCCTGTTCGAAGTGGTTGATACGGTTGTTTAACTCTTCTTGGATTTCCTCTTTCATAGTATTAATCATGGTAAGGATCATACTCTGAAAGTCATTATGTTGGGTCTGGCTTCCATGGCTATTTTCTGTGGATTTGTTCTGGTCGGAATCCCTCATTATGGGATTGATTCTTTCGGCAGGAGATTGGTCTTCTTGGGTTTTGTTTCTCGTGGATCTGCACTTTGACTTGTACATTGTTGTTTTGTTTTTTAGGACCTTTCAGTTTCTGTGTTTTTCACTGAATTGACGTAGTTAGTATTGTTACGCTTGCCAGTTATTACTAGTGCTTACCTTGGATTGGGTATGTTTGTGTATTGTTATTATTATATCCTAGATGAGGCCACTAGGCTGTTAGTATGTCAGTTAAGTCAGGTTATGTTACCAGATGGTGAATATTAGTTTGGTAGTGCACTTTTACGATTTAGTTTCTTGGTGAAATGTGGGGGTGAGTGGTGTACTCCCTGGAGTTGTATGTTGTGGGGTTGCTGTATGAGAAAGTTGATCTACAACATTGATACTTTAAAGGATCAGTAAGGTGAAAAGAAAAAGTTTACTTATCTTTGGGCTGGATGAGAAAAACTCGCCCACGTGATATAATGATTGTAGTGGAGTCCAGATGTATGGCCTGTGCTCCCTTTGTTCCTTAGAATTTTGCTTGAGTTTCCTTTGGGCTCTATTGAATTCTGAGTAGCAGTGTGTCTTCCGTGGACCACGTGCGTAGGTCCCCGGTGGGCCAAAGAGGCAGAGGGTCTGATGTTGATGGCAGAATTCTTCACCTGCGACCTTGGGCGAGGGCGGGGCGGTGCGGAGGGGGCTGGGGTCGGTCCGGGCCGGGGGGAGCAGGCCAAGCGGCAGTCGGCTTGGGTGCTTGCCGCCGCCGGGACGCGTGGGGCTCCGGGTTGGTTGGAGGCTGGGCTGTGCTCTCTGTGTCCTTGAGTTTTGACTGTTGCATATTCCCTAGATGAGAAGTTAGAGCTCTGTGCCTGGTAAGAGGATTATACTGTTCTCCAGGGTCAAGTTCTTTCTTAATTTTTAAAATTTAAAATTAGATATGTACAAATTAATTTTCCTTTTTATGGAATATTACTTTTTTTAACACTTATCTGGGGTGAAATGCATGCCACCACACATGTCGAGACCAGAGGACAGTTTAAAGGAGTTGGTTCTCTCTTCCCATCATATGAGATCTGGGGATTGAACTGAAGTCATCAGACTTGGCAGCAGTCTATCCCTCTGTTGGTGACTGCTATGGTGAATTTATCTTTGGATTGCTTTTTCCTACATAGAAATTACAATTTCTTTTTCATTTTTAAATGAGAATTTTGACAGTTGCATATACACATAGACTGTATTCTGGGGCTAGGGAGGTGGCTTGTGGGGTTAGAGACTTTGCCTAGCAAGCAAAGGGACTTTAGTTCAGATCTCCAGATGCCACATTAAACATTCCAGGCAAATATGGCCATGGCTAGCAATTCTAGTCCTGGAAGGTGGAGCCTGGGAAACCCCAGAACAAAATAATAAGGAAGTGAAACAATACAGGACAATTCCAGGTGCTACCCTTGGACCTCCCCAGCAACACACACATACACAAGTAAACACACACACACACACACACACACACACACACACACACACACACTGCCCTCACATTCTGACCTTCCTCTTGCCAGAAAGTCTCCTTCCTGTCCTAATTTTAGCTACTGTGTATTTGTGATCACAGTGGCTATGCCACGTCCAGAAGATAGCAATCTGCAGTGCTCTGACTCCATTCTCTAGCTTTTATGATCTTGCTTCCCCTCTTCTATGATGCTTCCTGGGCCTCGAAGAAGTGATATAGGCATCTTGTTTAGGGCTAAGCACTCAGTAGTTGCTTTTTCTCAGCACTTTGACCAGTTAGGAGTCTTTGAATTAGCAGTCATCCTCTGCAAACCAAGTCTTCTGTAGCCCAGGCTGAGAACAACACTAGTCTATAGGCAGAAACATAAACATCTGGAGGGGAGTTAAGCTGTGTGTTCGTTTAGCAACCCCATCAGCAGTACATTGTTCCCTAGGGTTTGTGACAACCTCAATCATAGGCTTGTGGGCAGGCTTCCAGAACCAGACGTGTGTTTGCTTCCATGGATCAGGCCTCAAATCCAATCAACAGGATACTTTCTACGCTAAGATGCCCCCTCCTATGCCCAGAGGAGTCACCTCTACTTGAGCTATTTAGAACTATTTTGTTCATACTTACATTTACTCTGAGTGTATGCATGGCTGTGTAATAGGTTCAGGTCTGCAGATTTTTAACTTATAGCAAGATGTATTTCTCTGTATTTACTTCTAAGATTTGCTTTTCCCCTCAATAATGATTTTCAGATTCCTTCACTGTGTTCTGAGTGATAGTCACTCTCTTGTTTGAGCTGCTGTGTGAGTTGTCCACTATATGACATGCCATCCACTATTTATGGTTTCTACTGCTCAATTTTTCTTTTTTTGTATTTATATTCTTGCACTTTCTACATTTTTTTATTTACTTAAAAAATACTCCTTCAGATGCTTTTAGGATTTTATACTCTGTTCCAGTTAGTGAATGCTGCAAACTATAACAAAATACCTAAGACTGGGTATGTTTAAAGAAAAGGAGCTTATTTAGCTCTCAGTTTTGGAGGTTGAAAGCATAAAAGGCAGAGCATGGGCTTTTGCAGGACCTTTGTTTGCAGCATTGTGTTGTGGTGAATTGCTTGGTGATGACCAGACTGAGGCTTCATTTCAACAGCTGTGTAATCCAAAACATTTTTAAAACACTGAAGAAAAGAATTATGTGTGGGGGGAAATTTATTTCAAAAATATAATCAAAATATCGCGTATGTGTAAATAAGAAGGGAATCATGTGGAGTGACCAAAAGTCAGAGAAGGTCAAGTTTTACTTTTGCAAAACCTTTCCTCATGGGAATTAACCAGGTTCCATGATAACTATCTGAATCTGTCTGGAAACTGGCCACTCTAAGAAACTTCATCATTTTCTACCAGGTTCTACCTCTTAAAGGTTCCACTACCTCACAACATGGCCACACTACACAAGAGCCTTGGGGAACAAGTTCGAACCACATTCGCGTCACAGTATGAGGATTATGAGGATGTTAGAATACTTTCTGTGGTAGTGGCAGATGAGAATTGAAGACTAAGCCTTTGGTCACATCTGTTGAAAGCTATCTAGTTAAGGCAAACCCTGAGCAAACCTATGGAAGTTATCTAGTTGATGTGGGGAGACCCAGTGAATGTTGGGCATAACTATTCCCTGGGCAGGTGGTTAAGTTGGAGAGAACTAATTTAGTATTCTGGCAGAATGGCAAGGAGGAAAGTGTGCTCCTCTCTTGACCATTCCTGTGGATACGGTGAGACCAGTTGCTTTGGCTCCTGATGTTGAAATGCACTCTTTTGTCATGCCGATGAACTGCAACCTCAAGTTGTTTGGACCTGGTCCTCATTCAGTTGTAAGGAGATGAAACTAGCATCATTTCTAACCTTAGAAATGCCTAAAATTTGTCAATATCGCTAGATTCTTCCAGAGCAACACCCAATTTTAATAAATTAACTGTTTATTTCACTATCTCTTAAGTAAGTTGATTTTTTTAGCCTTTGAATTAAATGTTGATTTCTAGTAAAGTTGAATCTTAAACATCAATTATTTTAAGTAATGTTTGATTTGATTAGCCCATATTTACTCATTCCCCCTTTTTATACTTCAGTTCTTGTTTCTGGAATTTTCTGCCTAAGGTATGTCCTCTG
Organism: Typhlomys cinereus; assembly: GCA_023101885.1. Taxonomy (NCBI): domain Eukaryota; kingdom Metazoa; phylum Chordata; class Mammalia; order Rodentia; family Platacanthomyidae; genus Typhlomys; species Typhlomys cinereus. Next base: position 11,030,022 of record JALPQD010000012.1, read on the forward strand.
GAATTTCATCCAGCAAATTCTTATTAATGTATGTCTGTGGGTATTGAAGATTTTTCATTTTGATTATGGTTTTGAAACATAGTTTCACTGTGCATGCAGCCCTAGGCTCTATGCTTCTGAAGTGTTTTGTGTCATATTTTGCATTAGGAAGTGAATCATCGGTTTAACCATCTTCAAAGATAAACTGTTGTATTTCTGCATGGCTGAACTTTAGAGTCTATGTCTTTGGTGCTTCTGTAAGTCCACCATTGTACACGACTTTCTTGCTACTTATCTTGCATGGGATTTCCTATTACTCAGTTTTTGTCATGAGCTTTGGAAATATTCTGTTAGAATGTCTTTGACTGTAGTCTCTTTCTATTCCCTCTAGCAACACCAGGACTATTTTGGAATGGAGAATTTGTGTTAAGTACAAGATTCAGGAGTAACCAAAATAAAAATCAACATTGAGATAAATCATATCTTAATGTGGCATATCTAGAAACACAAATGGATGTAAGTGAATATGCCACATGAAAGATTTTAAAATTTTGAGTAGAGAATCTAGAAGTGTAATGCTGAGAGTCTAGAGGTGAAGGAAAATATGTGCTTTTATGACTCCTCTCTTCTATAACATCAGTTTCTTTAAAACATTAAGGCACTTGAAAAGAAGATGTATTAAAACTTGACATTGTTCCAAGTTTAAATATTTTATTTATATCAAAGTCAGAATCCTGTGTAAGCTTACACTTCTGTTAATGGAAGCAAACTCATCAAATGTTTTCATAGAAACCATTAACCATTAAAAAGCACATGCAGGCTAGGGAGATGTCCTGTAGCTCATAAGCAGTGGACCTGAGTTTGGATACCCAAATCCCATGTAAAAACACTATATATTCTGCACTTCTGGCCCTGAAAAGCAGAGATTGGGAAACCCCAGAGCAAAGCAATAAGGAAGTACAGCAATCCAGAGTGATTCCTGATGTCACTCTTGGGCCTTTATAGGTACACACATTCAAGTGCTTCTGCTATCATGCACACACACACACACACACACACACACACACACACACACACATGAAAATTTGTTTATGGGGTGTACATTTTTCCTTTTAAGATTATGCGGCATCTGTCCATTTACTTCTCACTGCCAAAGATTATCTTTTAGATTTATGGTGATGGTCATTTACAGTTGAACAATCCAAGCCTGTTCAGTTGGTAATCAGGCAGAACAAGGCTGGGAAACCAATTTCTTTCTTCTGGACTTAGCTTTTTACAGTTATATTTCACTTACTGAGACTGATATTCTCACAGTATGACCAATATTTCTGTAGGTCATGTGGCCACTTCAGGTCCTATAAACCTGTGTTAGAGAAGCTAGGTGTCCACTGCAGTCAAGTGACTCCTTTCAAGGATGTGGAGTGCTAGGAGGGATGCAACAATTGGCCCTTATGTTTAGTGCTGCTTCTCTGATTCTTCCACTTACCAAGAGGCATAAAAGCAGGAGGCTGTGCCAGGTTTTGTAGCTCAGAATAATGGAATTATTCAATGGAATAATTGAAATATGGAAATTGTTGAAGTGGCATGAAGATGGTTAGCTCTTTATACTCTTCAAGGAAAAGAAAAAGTATCGATGTTGGCTGCTTGAATCTGATTTGATCTTTAAGCCTCATGTTCTCATGAAATCTCTTGTGTGGCCTCGTAATAGCAAGTCTCCATCATTTACTGGTTGCAAAATTTATCTGTGTGTGTGTGTGTGTGTGTGTGTGTGTGTGTGTGTGTGTGTATGTGTGATTTGTGAATGTGTATGGTATTGTGGTATGGGATGTGTGTGTGGTTCATGTGTCCATGTATGTATGAAAGGGAGGAAGTTAACTTTGAGCAGATGCTATCTAGATTTCAAGTTTATAACCTTAGGGTTAGTGAGGCAAAATTAATCTTGGCAATTGACTCTGTGAGACTTTCTCCCATACTGGGCAGTCAAGAGAACTACAACTTACACGAAATACTTTGAATACTGGAATTTGTTTGTCATTTGCAAGCCCAGAGCTAGTAACTGCTCTGCCAGTTTATTGTAAACCTAGAAAGAAAGCTCTGTCAGCCCCAAGATCAAGGAGAGCGGTGCTTTATCTTTTATTTTTTTCATTTGACATTAATCCTTCGGGTGTGTTAAGAATTCACAATATGGCTGAGGTGGAGAATAGAAGCTACTGTTATGCTAAAGTCAGACAATGGCAAGACATTTATCTTGGAGACAGGACCAAATATTAGATAAACCATTATGATCCTACTGAAGCTCACACCTCCTGTTGCTTCCATGGTTCAAGTCAATATGTCTTCCAGATAAGCTCCCATAGTCTAAGGTCTTACATTATTTTCTAAAAAGAAGCAAACAAATTTCCCCTCCATCCTCCTGTCTCATTAAGAAGAGAAACAACTGTCAGTTCCAGCAGTAGCTTTAAAAAAATTCTACATTTCTACTGCAATTACTCTTCTGTTGTGAGAAAATATTCTGGCCCAGATTGGGGGGGGAAATTATTTATTTGGTTTATGATTCCAGAGAGGATATGGTGGAGAGATATGGTGGCAGGCATGGAGGACAAAGCAGGAGGCTAGCTCAAGTCATAGGAGTTTTCACAAATCATAGAAAGGAAGCAGAGCTAGGCTACTTAATCTCAGAGCCCCTCCTCCCCCAGAGACATCCTTCTCCAGGGGGTTTCACCTCCTAAAGGTCCCATTACCTTCTTAAACAGTGCCACCAACTGGGGATCAAGAATTTAAACACTGTTCCTGTGGGAACCGTTGGCTTACAAACTGTGACAATTGCTAACCCTTGGAAAGTCGACCTGTATCTCCTACAAGGAATATGATCAGGAAACTTCACTTCCAAGAGGCTGATTCAATTCATCTCAGGCTTCCTCCTTGGCCCTTCAGGCAAGGGATGCCAAGAGTTTTCTCCAATACCAAGGACAGGTTCATTTCTCCCTGTTTGCCCGCATTCATAATGCTCACAGAGTCCAGAGTTGTTTCCTAAATAAAATATTTCATTGAAGATAGTCTGCATGTATACTTTCAGATGCTATGGTCATTATCTGCATGTCACTACACTTATGTAATATATGTAATTATGTAATGTTTGTAGTTCTTTCAATAGAACTACCCAACTTTAAGTGTTCAACAGTCTAACATGGCTACCAGAATGTTTCATTGTCACAGAAAGTCCTACTGGACAGCACCAGCCTCCACTTTATGTAGTTTTTCTGATTGTGTCAGGGAGCAGAAAAAACATCCTTGAAGTACTGAGTATCTAGCTTCAGATTCTTATTAGATCCTCACATAATAAATGTATGCTATTTTATGGACTATAGGTTTTCTTACCAAGTTATTATGTCTTTTGTTCCTTTTATTCCATAATACAAAGGTTCCCTGAAGCTTTGTTGTGGTGTTGGCACCTTCACAGATCTGACAAAACCTTTAATTTTAGCATCTCTGATTCCATTTTGTTGTAGATTACATCCTATAGCCAGTTTAGATGGTGTTATGTCCTCATGTCTGCTTTTATATAAATAACCCTGATAAGTTCTGCCAGTTGGCAAGAGATGTCCAGGGCTCACAGTAGGTGCCAAGCAGGTGCAGATTTCAGCTGTGTTGGACAGGCAGTGATGGAAAAGGAAAGCCAATGCCTGGTCTTGCTGATATAGACAGCTAAGTTTGGATGTGGGCTTTCTGAGTCATTTGACTACTGTAGTAGGCAGGTGGGTTGAAAAATGAACAGAGACATTTGAAAGTGGTCTGCAGTAATTCTGAAAAAAAGAAAGAACTGCGCAATTCATTAGTACTCTTTCTATTAGGATATGATCTAAGTCTCTTTCCCTTGAATCTGGGTGGACACCTGTTTGGTTTCTGTTGCAGTCAGCCTGCATGGTTGCTGATAAATGATCATCAAATGACTTAAGGGAACAAGGGGTTTATTGTCTTAAGATAGAATGGTTACAGTTCATAGTCCACCTTGATGGGACAACATGCATCACACCATCTCTACATAATGGCTGAGAGAGGGACAATCCTTACTTGCCAGACCAGCATGTCTGGCCAAGTATACAAAAGGATGCTGACTTCCTCAACCAGCTCTCTATATTTTGTTCACCTGTTCAGGGCCTAGTCCCACCCGCCATGGTCTGGGTTTGCCCCGTCAACTAGACAATCTCCTTCAGGTTCACTCTGGGCTTAACTCAGCTGCTAATTCTCCACAAATGTGGCCAGAGCTCAAACCCTCTACCATCAAGTTGACATCTGTGTCTAACCATGACAGTTTCCTAATGCTGTGTTTATTAGCTCAGAGTTCTGTGGGTCAATGGTCCTGAATAGCCTCTTTGTGTTCTCCAGTCAAGGGACCACATTGCTAAACTCATGGGGGTGGTCAAAAAGAGTTCTCCTTTGAAGATTCTGCTACCAAAGGTCTGTCAAGCATTGTAGAATTCAATTGTCTGTATTTAAAAGACTGAGATCCCTGCTCCTGTACTGAGAAAATTGGGGACTCTTCCTGCTATGAAAGGCCGCTGTGTTGCTTTTCATATAACTTTTTCCATCTTCCATCCCATCCACCCTTCAGATTCCCATGACTTCCTTTTCTTGCATCAGCTAGAGAATAAGAATGCTTGGGGTTAGATTATACTAACCTGGATAACATCTCCAGTCTTAAGGTCAACTGTGCTATGGGACAGCATAGATATAGGTTCCATGGGCTTGGGTGAGACAACTTTGGGTTTCATTTAGGAATCTGTACCATAATTTGTGACAGCTTGACAGATGTGTATGGCACAAATGGTACCATATGATTTCTGAATCCAGATCATAATGGTGGCTGCATCCTTTTACCTAGGCACACTAGTGTTTAGAGATTTGATCTGCCTTTAAAAATTCATTTACTCTAAGACTGCTGTATAGAGACTAAATGAACCACACATACAGGTCACAGCTGCGTCTTCTTCCAATAGTCTTAAATTTTGAGTCAACCCAGATTAGGCTTCTGGTCTGGGAGTGAACTGGCCTCAGCTGATTGTAGCTCCCAGTGTCTGAGACACTTCCAGATGTGAGCTCAGATAAAAGAGAGCAGAACCAAATTACCTGTACCAGGACCCCCCTATTCAATTCCTGACCTATGCATAAGGGGTCATTATAATGTCTTAGGTCTCTACATTTGAGTGCAGTTTTCTATGCAGTAATAACCATTAGATGAGTCTGAATATAAAGTGAAATTACCATTTTATTAGAGCCCTTTATGGAAAGAATGGAGTAGGAGTGATGTTATTACCATCACTGTGGCCAAATACCTGAGAGAAATAATTTCAAAGGAGAAATTACTTACTTTGGCTCACGTTTTCAGAAGATTCAGCCCATGGTCTCCCTGCTCTGCGTTTCTTAGACCATATCAAGGCACAATATTGTGGTGCCGGGAGTGTGCAACAGAGCTACAAGCTTCATAGAAGAAAGAAAACAGAGGCAAATCATGAGAGAAGAGTGTGATAAGATAGACCCCCAAGGACATGCTCCTAGTGATGGGTTTCCTCCAAGCAGGCTCTACTTTTTATAGTCCCAGTACAATTGGCTGCTCAAAATTTGAATTTGTCAGTAGATTTAACTATTCAATCAAATTTCTTATGATCTGCTCATCTCTGGGAAGTACACAGATGTGTGCTTTACCAATCTAAATGTTTCCCAACCAGTCGAGTTAACAACCAAGATTATTAACCTTTACAGGTAGGGAGAGACAGCTAATCATGCACATAACTTTAAAATATTGACCATTTATGTCTGTGTTCACCAGACATTAGGCAAGTGCTCATATGGACATGATGCTGGATAGAGGACAAGTGGGAAGATCCCAAACATGCCAATATTCAAGATAACTTTAGATTAAAGTAACTCTGATATGGAAACCAGAATATGGCAGCGTGTTGAGGCCCCAGGCTGGTGCAGAAACAGTCACGTGTGACAGGGTAACATGTGAAGGCCTGACAGAAGAAGAGGCAGCTTCCCAGTCAGAAATCTCAGTTAAGTCCAGTCTACTCACACTTGCTTTGAAAACATGAATTTATACCAGTGGGACTGCTATATTAGGAAATAAATTTTATGCTTGCTTCTGTGTGATTTCATCCATAAAAACAACAACAACAAAATACCTTGTAAACCAGGCTGCTTAGAAATGCAGCAAAGGGACATAAGCCTGAACCATTTACCTCTTTCAGCTCATGGATGTTAGGACACACACCACACACACACACCACACCACACACACACACACACACACACACACACACACACACCCCTAATGTCTGATTTCAAATTACCTCAAATTCCAGTCATAGTAATTTATTAGGAACAACATTCAATATCTACATGTATAGGCAAATTGTAGTTCTTTAAGAGCAGTGGCACATATAATATTTATTTCTTACCTGAGTAAAATCATGCTATTTTTTCCTTTTTTAAAAAAAAAATCAGGACTTTATTATAGTCCAGGCTTACCTAGAACTTGGGATTCTCTTGCTTTATTCTCCCTAGCACAAGCATTGCACATGTGTGCCACCACAAATGGCTAGTTGACTAAAATTTTTATAAGGCTCTTAACATTTTACAAGCACGTTTCTGCTTTCTTGGGAAGTGCTATCCTTAACCTCATCTTCTTAGAAAGCTCTGAGGGTTTGATTGAATGTTTTTGCACAACGGGGTGATTTTTTTAAGATTACTTACGTCATGTTTTAGAAGATGTAACTGTGCAAAATTTTTTTAGATCACAAGTGCCCCGTGCCTGAGGCAGACAGGAACCTTTTGTGTCTGAAACTGTGACCATCTGGGCATAGAAGAGAGAACAGAAAGGAGATGAGGGGAGAAAAAAACTCCGAGAACTGGATTACAGGAGTCTTAAGAATCAAGTGTTTTCATGAACATGGTTGAGGAAGGGAAATATTATCTACCTCATTAGCAGTTCAGTTGATTGGAGAGGAGCAAAAGAGGAGACACAGACTAGCAATTTTCTTACCCGTGTTGGCCCCTGTAGGCAGATGACCAGATGTTCCGTTCAGAACAGGATGCAGTTCAGACTTTCTTCAAGGATTTGAATGAACTTCTCTAACATTGCACCCGATTCCATTAAGAGGCCGATTAAGAGAAACCCAATTAGTCCTGAGGGCTTTTTCACCATCTCTCATCCTACTTCTACCCAGAGAGAAGACGATTAATTGTGTGTTTTGCTTTGTTGTAATGTTGTATATTCATTATGGCAAAGTTGGATGGAAAAGCATGCCTAATTTTTGATTGATTGCTTGGCGGTAGATGAAGTACGCATTTTCAGTTTCTGGGGAGTAATGCTTACATTTCTAGATACTTAATGATACACACATTGAAGGGATTTGAACAAATCATCTTTTCTCCTCTAACAATGTCTGTCCATGAGCATTATAAACGTTCTTGCTTGCACACTGGGAATTTTCCATTGTCACATTACTGCTTTTCACAAAGTTTTGAGTCCTGGGCTTGCTAGTGTTCTGGAAGACAGAGTGGGATTTCCCTCTTTGATCTCTCTTTGAACCCTTAACAATACTGGGAAGTCTCTTCTGGGTACTGGGTTGAAGCTTTAACAGGGATGACACATGAGTCGGAGAGGAACTTCGACTGGCCTGTCAATGGTTGAAGAGAAATAACGTGACTGTCCTGCATTGGGAATACTGGGGGAAAAGAGAGGGATGCACTACAGCAGGGAAGCTTCAAGTGTCTTTGTATGGCTCACACATCATGTTTTACACATCAATTATTCAGCTGTTCTTTAAATTTGGGGAACCTGGTTTCTCACAAGCTTTAACTGTCAGCTCATGGAAGCTGTGGTATACTGATGGGCTCCTCTCTAACAGTTTGAATTTTTATATGGCTGTTATTTAGGAGTTATATGATGAAATTAATGTGTCTTTAGGTCTCCTTTTAGGAAGATATAATACAGGAGCTCACAAGGATCTTCTCTCAGACCTTCTAAGCTTGGTTTCCTTACCATCCCTACTCACCATTATCATCCAAATCCTGCAAAACTTTCAAGACTTGTGTGCTCTATCTTCATCCATGAGCATCCATCTCCGACTCTCCAGCTATACTGAGTATCTGCTGAGTTATTATTGTTTGGACGCAAAATATCACCTATAGGCTATTGTGTGTGAATACTGGGTTCCAACTTGAAGGAGCTGTTTTGGGAAGCTGTGAAACAAGAAAGAGAAAGAGACCCATTGGAGGAAGTGACTCACTGAGAGGGATGCATTCTGGTCCACGGAGATGCTCCTGCTGCCACAAACAAGCTGGTCCCACTGCCATACCTCCTCCACCACAATAGACTCACATTCCTTCAGACTATAATTCAAAATAAATCCTTCCTCTGTTAAGTTGTTTCTATTTTATTTTATCATAGCGATGAGAGAAGTAACTAATAAACCCTACTTATCCATTCTATAGTCTTGGCATCCAGTTATAAAAGAAAACAGACTCTGACACTCATGTAAGTTTATGCAAATAAAAACAAAGTGAGGAAAGTATAAGAAAAATTTTACTCAATGATACAGAGAGGTCTAGGAATGACTTAAAAACTAGGTTTCAGGATGGAGATGAGTTACAGCAGTCAGTTGCATTTCCAGCTAGAACCCTGCTTCCCTATCTCTCCTTCCTCTCTTCCTCCTCATTTTCCTTCTCCTCATCTTCATCATCCTTCTCCTCCTCTTCCTTCTTCTCTTCTTCTTGCCCTCCCTCCCCCGTCTCTTACTTCTCTGTTATTTTTACCCAATCATCATTTCCCAACCTGCTTTCTCTGAGATCTACTTATAACTTTATTGCACAGAATAGTCCCAAGGGAGCTCCCCTGTCCTCAACTCATAATACCCAGGGACACTCACAGCTAATCAAACACTTGACCCTCTATCTCTTAGTTTTAAGTCCAGGTACAAGAAGACTTTGATTTACCTAGACTGTCCTTTAGAACTTGGCATAAGAATCATAACTAGGACAAATGAATGGATTCCTTTTTGCTCAAGTGTCCACCAAACTCAATCATTCTTGACTCAAAAGGTTCCATGGGGTGACAGAGTGTGATGAGTGCACAAGCAGAGGCTGCATTAAAGGCACATGTGCAGGAGGAAAATAAGTTGGTCTCTGTAATATAACTTATGTTCAGTTCTATAGAACATAATATTTAATAACCTTTGTAACCCTTCATATGTCTGAATTTCTTCTCCTTTGTGAGGTGAATCCCTCCCAACACATCTGCCAACCAGTCTTTATTTGATCTGCTTTCTCTAAATAACTTCTGCTGGGGAGAACAAAAGATCCAGTGCTTATAATGGTTCTTTAAGTATTAAATGTCAGCTGCATGTTCAGTGATGGGGAATTGATTGAATTAGTCACAACAGAGCTGTGCAGTGGAGCACTGTCCTACCAATAAAATGCAGTTGCAGCAGAATCTTTCTGAGGCAAGAAATTAGACATTGTTAAGCAAAAATAATGAGCTTCAAACAGTATACACATTGTGATTCTGTCTGTGCACGTATACATATACACACACATTCTTATATTTGGAAAGATGCTTGCAAAATATCAGCACTAGGACGACTTGGGTGGCAAGACTATTGATGATGTAAATTTTATTCTATTTGCTGAGCTGTAATTTCTGAATTTTTGCAATAAGTATCTATCATTTCAGCAATAAAAAAAAGAAATACAAAGTTATTTAAAAAATAAAATCTAATACCAGGCTGCAATTTCCTTAAGGGAAAATTACTTTTTAAAAAAAGATTTGCTTTATTGTGTATAAGAAGTCCAATAAGTAAATTTGGATTCCTCTAACTCTTATGTAGAAAGTGTGTAGGTAAATTCATAGGCGTCTCTGCCTATATTTGTGGGCATTGACCAATGTGATAACACATTGTATCAAGTGGGGTTCTTAGGTGACCCCCCAGGAGGTAGTGATTGATTTGAAAACTCATCTCAGGAAACATTAATCTGAGAGCAGGGAAATGAAACAGAAACTGATGAAAGTCAGCAATGTGCATGCTGTTGAACACACTTTTGGGCAACTGAGATCTCACTCATGGGGGGCTTCTGCAGGGGGGAGGTGGGGAACCTCTCCACTATATCCTTTTGCTATTGCTTTATGGCTGCTCTTAGAGGACAGTAATGCCCTTGGCCTTTCCTACCTCCGTGTATTCAGACAGAGTAAGTTCTACAGGTCAAAAATGGAGTTGGTCTTGCAAAGACTCATAAGCACTAGAAGTTGGAAGGCACTGATTGGATTAGGAATGATGAGCTTTGATGAGATGCTAATTGCTGACAGTACTCATTGCCATTGCATTTTGCATTTTCTTTTCTTTCTTTTTACAGAGTCTTGCTAGGTGCCCAAGAATGGCTTAGAAATTACAATCCTCCTGCCTCAGGCTCCTGGAGTTACAGGTGTATACCAACATGCCATACCATTCCAATTCCTCCCCTATCTCTTCCCTTTTCTCCATTCCTTCCTCTCTCCCTTCCTTCCTTCTTTCTTTCCTTTTTGTCTTTTTCTATTACCACTCACGAAATACCCTGCCCTGCTTGCCCTTCGTCCTCCGCTATCTTCCCTCCCTGCTATAATCCCTCTCTCTCTCTTCCCTCCCTCTCTCTTCCCTCCCTCTCTCCCTCCCTCCCTCCCTTCCTTCTTTCTCCTCCCTCCCTCCCCTCCTTTCTCTCTTCCATCCATCTCTCTTCCCTCCCTCTCTCCCTTCCCTCCCTCCCTCTTTCCCTTCCTTCCTTCCTTCCTCTCTCCCTTCCTCCCTCCCTCCCTTCCTCCGTTCCTTCCTTCCTTCTTTTCTTTCTTCCCTCTTTTCTTTCTTCTCTTTTTTTTTTAGGTGAATCTCCTTGTGTAACCCTGGTTGTATCTGGCACTCATTGTGTAGACCAGAATGCCCTTGATCTTGTATTGATGGCCTCAGATGCTTAGATAACAGACATATATGATCATGCCTAGCACCATTTTTTGCTTTCTTAATAAGCACCACTCTTCCACAGTTTGTCACTGTGCATCTAGAATAAGGCAGAATGAGATCAAGGATGACTGATATGTAATAGATCCATAGTGAAATTTTCTACCTAGACTTTGTGTGACTGTCACCAAATACTTGAATGACCATGCCTGGTGACTCTGGAAATATCCAAACCAAAGATGTGAAATTCAGACTAGTGAAACTGAGAAACACAATTATGAACACATGATATCAGAACTTAGAGATGTTTATTTGAACCTGGCAAAGTCTTTTTATTTTTATGGTGCATTTGAACCCTTCTACATGCAAGACAGAATTCCTCAACCCATCAAGACTATAAAACTCTTCACAACTCATTCTATAGTAAGCTTGAAATACCTCAAATTGAGTTTTTGTTGATAATTTGCTTTTTGTTTTGGCACCTCCGCTGGGGATTATCTTCCCCAAAATAGCATCACCCTCTTCTTGGAGATCTGAGGCCACTGTTTGCTAGCAGATTATATAAATACTTATTTTTTTGTGCCAAGATGGTAGGAACACAGTTCTGGTTCTTACGTTTTATAGAAGCAAAGACTTTTTAGGAGGAGAATTCCATTTTTCATTTCTTAGTTGAGAAAATAGGCCCAAAGTCACCTAGCAAGCTCAACATGGAATGGAATGAAGTTGTACCATCTCTTCCCTTGAAGCAGCTTATACATACATTGGTTGGTGATCTTTTGATGATAAATGATACTGAATCTGTAATTGAGTGATTCCTGCTAATTTCTAGATCAACCTCTGCAACTTTGACTGATCTTTTAGTTTCTTGTTTTTCTTTTATATCAGTTGCTTATAGATAATGCTGATTTGTTAGAACAAATCATTATGGGTTCCTAATAAAAATTTTTGGTGTACCAAGAAGCCAAAGCCCTGCAATTCTCTAGGTATGTTCTTTTCATACTCCAATGGAGGCAATTTTGAGTATAAATAAAATAATGCATATAATGAAACTACCCTGTGGTGAGGTTTAGCTTGTAATGAGTCAAATACTCAGGAAAGTACAAGGAAATTGGCTATATTGAGGATTTACATGGAATGTCAGCTAAGGCTGACATATAACATGTTAGGATTGCCTGTTGGCTGAAGAAAGGCAAGACTTTCACACCAAGACTTTTACTTGCGTTCAAAGCCCTGTGCTAAGAAGAGATAAAGAAAACTCATCCCTGCATCACTTACTTAAGATGGTAAGACATGTTGAGGGCATGCTATCCCCTGACTTTCTGATGGTGTATGTGGATATATGGCCTGAGTGACACACATACCTCGTTAAGAAGCTCAAGTGATAGTAGAATGCTGGGCCAGAGGGCACTGTCCTGCTGGCTGACTCAGTTCCTGGAACCCAAATGAGGAGAAGCCTGTGACGTCACTTAATCAGCATGTCTTATTCTCCCACCCCCGTTCACTTGCTGTGTGTTAGTTACCTGCCCCATGTCAAGTCATAGTTTTGTTCACTGCCTGCCATCCTCAGAAGAAAGGTGGAAAGTGAATTTATCCCATGGCCTGATAGGTCTTCTACTTCTGGCATTGTAGCCTCGAGTTACATCCTGTTGTGGGCTGTATTTCCCACATAGGCCTAGGAGCAGGATCCCCACAAAAGGGCTGGGGGTGCAGGGCAGATACACATAAGAGATTCTTTTTTTTTCCTCCCACATTTTTTTCCTAATCATATAAGCTCAATAGGTACCCCTGTCCTTTACCTCCCCCATTTCCTTCCCCATCATCCCCTATTGCACTCTCCTTCCTTCCCCCTTTCTTTAACCCCCCTTCCTCTTTTCCATCCCCTGGAGCATCCTTTTATGTGAATGACAAACCTCCCTCTGAGTACTTCCCCCTAGTGAGGGTTCAGGACTCAGTGATATAGCCAGGAGCCCCTTCTTGAGCTCCCTGTTAGTATGGGAACTCTACTATGACTGTTTAATCCCTTGCCTCTAAGGATCCTATTGCCTGGAGCCTTCTCCCCTGTGATCCATGCTAGCCTTTGGGGGGTCATTGATATGTCAGCCATTATGCAGGTCAGACAAAGTCCAATCCTGGCTGCTGCAGCCCTAACTTGTGTGGAGTATCTTGCATATTGTTGGTCCTCCACATCTTTAGGCTCTTTCAATCTTGCTGCCCCCTCATCTGCAAGGTTTTCTGAGCTTTAGGATGGGGAGATTTGGCTGGTCTGGTTCCAGGTGAATAAATGCAGGGTCTTTGGTGTTCTGAATTGTGGTTTGTTGTTGTTTTCAGTTTTGCTTTTCCTGCACTGCCCTTGGCTGCATCCTGATTAGTATCGAAGATTACTTCCTAACCAAAGATAAAAGACTGTTTAAAGGAAGACCTTAATGTAAGAGGAGACTCAAGGTAGATAGAAGAATAGGAGTAGGATACCGGCAGTGTGTAGGGGGAGTGTCAGTGTCCCATTTGTGAGATGGTTACCATCTGTCTGCCAGTCCCTATATCCTCCCTGATTAGTTAGATCAAATCTGTTCAGTCCTAAGTGACCAGGAAGGGAAATGAGATAAAGTTGCATCAGATGTCTCACTAGTTACATACAATACATGACAGTGGCCTATTTTCTCTACTGAAGCATGATCCTCTATATCCTTTCTTTTGAGGTCCTCCTTCCCCTTCTCTCTTGTTTATAATCCTTCACTATTACCATGGGTATGACCTTTGAATATGTCATTAAGTAGGTTTGGAATTAGGATCCACTTATTAGGGAGTACATACTGCATCTAACTTTCTGTGTCTGGGATACTTCACTCAATATAATTTTTTCTAATTCCATCCATTTCCCAGCAAATTTCATTAATTCATCTCTTTTGATGGCTGAGTAGTATTCCATTGTATAAATGTACCACATTTTCCTTATCTATTCGTCAACTCTTGGGCATTTGGGATGATTCCATGACTTTGCTATTGTAAATGGTACTGCAATGAACATGGTTGTGCTCGTGTCACTGCATTATGGAGGATTATTCCCAATAGTGGAATAGCAGGGTCATATGGCATTTTCAATCTTTAACTTTTTTAGAAATCACCATATTGATTGCCAGAGTAGTTGTATAATCCTGCATTCCCACCAGCAATGTAAGAGAGTTCTCTTCTCTCCACATCCTCTCCAGCATTTGGTGTTGTTTGTATTGTGGATTTTTGCCATCCTGACCCAGGGTGAGATGATATCTCAGGGTAGTTTTGATTTACATTTCTCTGATGGCTAGGGATGTGGAAAATTTTTAAAGATATTTGTTAGACATTTCAATTTCATCCCTGGAAAAGTGTCTTTTGAGTTCTGAGGCCCATTTTTTAATTGGGCTATTTATATCTTTGGTGTTCAGTTTTTTAAGTTCCTTGTGTACTCTGGATAATAGACTCTATCAGATATGTGGTTAGTGAAGATTTTCTCCCATTCTGTGGGCTGCCTTTTTGTTTGGTTTTTAACTACAGTCAGGTCCCAAAAACATGTTCAAAAAAATCTATCATAACCTTTGTGGTGTGTGTGTGTGTGTGTGTGTGTGTGTGTGTGTGAATTTGATGATTGCAGACTGAGCATTGGGCACGCGTATAAAGAACTGATGGTTAAGGCAAGCCTTATGTAAATCTGCAGGAGATTATCTGATTGAAGTGGAAAAATCCAGCCCATATTGGGTGGAACTATTCCCTTGGCAGATGAATAAAATCGAGGGAGCTGATTAAATAACTTGGAATTCTTTGATATACTTGGACAGACATGCTGTGTAACAAGGGCCTTTTGCCCCTCTCTCAGCTGTCCTATGAATTCAGCATGGCCAGTTCTCTCAGCCTGTGGTGTTGGTACAGATTCTCTTGCTAAGATGAATTAAGAATTGTAATTGGACAATTGTAAGCCACCACGTATTCAACCTAGTTCTTCCACAAGCCATTTGGTTGTGAATTTGCTGCCATCATGCAGGCAAACTGCACATGAATTCATTAAGGAACAGCAAGGGACTTGGTAGGTTGTCCAACATATATTCACCTTCCCAGTCACACTGAGTCACAATCCTGTCATTGTATTATTTTTTTATTTTTTCAATCCTGTCATTTTAAAGTTTAGCTAATGATTTTTGGGCCCCTTTGTCAAAGATCAAATGGCTGTAATTTTGTGGGCTTATATTTGGGTCTTCAACCCTTATCCATTGATCTGTGTGTCTATTTTGGAGCCAGTACCAGGCTGTTTTTATAACTATGGATTTGTAGTATAGATTAAGGTTTGGTATGGTGATACCTCCAGCAGTGTTTTTGTTACTCAGGATTGTTTTTGCTATCCTGGGTCCTTTGTGCCTCCATATGAATTTTGAGATTGTTTGGTCAACTTCTTTAAAGAATTGCTTTGGGATTTTAATTGGTATAGCATTGAATTTGTATATTGCCTTTGGTAGGATGGTCATTTTTACGATGTTAATTCTGCCAATCTAGGAACATGGGAGGTCTTTCCACCTTCTGATGTCTTCTGCAATTTCTTTCTTTAGGGTTTTAAAGTTTTCATTGTAAAGGTCTTTTACCTCCTTGGTTAGGTTTATACCAAGGTATTTCATTTTTTTAGGGGCTATAGTAAATGGGATTATTTCTTTCAGGGCTTTTTCACTTCTTTCATTCTGGGCATATAGGAAAGCCACTCATTTTTGTACATTTATTTTGTATCCTGCCACCCTGCTGAAGTTCTGTATTAGTTCCAGGAGCTTCCTGGTAGAGTTTTTGGGATCACTCAGGTGTAGGATCATGTCATCTGAAAATAGAGATAACTTGACTTCTTTCTTGCCGATTTGAATCCCTTTTATGTCCCTTTCTTGTCTTATGGCTTCATCTAAGACTTCAAGTACAATATTGAAAAGAAATGGTGAGAGTGGACAGCCTTGTCTGATCGAAGTGGGAATGCAAAAAGAACAGTATCTTCAACAAATGGTGCTGGCAAAACCGGATGTCCACATGCAGAAGATTAAAACTGGACCCGTACTTGTCACCATGTACAAGACTTAATTCCAAATGGATCAAGGACCTTGATATAAAGCCAGAGACTATAAAATTTAGCTAATGAGTGCATTCTACTCCCTCTCCCCAATCCACGTTTTTATGTTTAGCAGTCAACCAACAATTGCCAACTCCAGAGTGACTAAAAGCTTTCAAAATGTAGAACTTGGCCTTTATGCAGACCCTCAGGGACACATTCATAGTGCACAGTATATCACAGTCTTCGTTAGAACCTGTCTATTTAAGGAGTTTCAGTGCTAATCTTGGTCACCCTCTCATCTAGATTCACCCAGGGTTGAGTTGTACTAAAGATAGCACTAGGTTTATGTTGGAGATGAACTTGCAAGGCAGCCTCCAGCACAGCCATTGCCAGGCAGAGCTGGTTTTAAGCTATGTTTGCAGACGAGCAAGCATGAGTGTGTGTGAGGGTGTACACATGTGCTGCTTTTCTCCAGTGATCTTTGCATTTTGGTTGAGGTCTGTACCAGGTTTAGATAGTATCTGTTCTACTTGGGCATACAGCTGTGATCATTTTAAGTTTGGAAATCTTCCTGGCTTTTTTTAAAATTCTTATTCTTTCAGAATTTTACACATGAATAGAGTGAATTCATAATATTTTCACGTTAATCCCCAATCATATCTTTCTTCTTTTCCCATTATAACCCTCTTCTTTCTTCTAATCTCCCTATTTTCATGTCTGTTCACATGTGTGGTCCATTGAGTTTTATCTGGGTACTGGACCATAAATCATAAATCCATGGGTATACCATTGAGGAAAACATCGTTTTTGCTCCCCACTCATCCAGTATTAACCTCCAATAGTCTCTTAGGAAGCCATGAAGTCTCTTAAGCTCTTTCTTGGGGTTTCTTATTTAGTTTGTGCACCATGTTTAACTCCTTTCTTTTCTCCCTCTTGTCTCTTCTCTGTTTCTCCATATCTCTTTTTCTATTATTGCTTAAGGATTTCTGTTTCCAAAAGCAACTGGCCAACATCTTTTCCTGGGCATCTGCTATCTGCCCAGTGCTTTGTACCAATGGGAGAAGTGTCACAGAGGCCTGTACGGTGACTTTGGTGGCAGGTAATATTAGAGGTAGTATCTGAAGTAGATGCTCCCCAAGACCCCTGGGATCTCATTGTCCCATATGTGCACATGCACTTGCTGCATCCTGCCCTTCACTATTTTGCTGGAGAACTGTCCTTGGGCCTCTTGACACTTCTGCCTGCATGCCACGATGGAGAAGTACTTAAGAGAGTATGCTTTATTTTTTAATCAAACTAAAAATAAACAGACGAATTTGATAGGAAGCCAAAGCAATGAGAGAAGCCAAGTTTTAAACAGGACTGTTACCTTCTCACTTAGATTTAGTGTATCAAACCATCAGTTACATGTAATAAAACTTACAGGTCTTGAGTTCTGGCAAATGTGTATGCCTGTATACCTTATATCTTTACCACGAAAATTTTCCTATATTCCTTTTCAGTCAATCTCATCCAAGACCATAGACAACCACATTCTCAGCTATATTAACTCAGTTTAAATTTTCATGCTGTAGAACTGGAATAATGTTTCACCGTCCTTTGTGCCTGTACTCTTCCCTTCAACATTATGTCTGTAAAATAGTTCCATTCCTTTGTTTATAGCCTGACCTATAATTTTTGTTTCACTGTATGAATAGGCTATAGCTTGTGTATCAGTCCTTGTGTTAAAGGACACTTGGCTTGTCTGAGACCATTATGAGTAAAGTTGCTATGAATATTCATACATGAGTCACTCTGTAGACCTTGTGCTCTGCTTAGGTTTTCGTCCTTCCTATTCCACTTCATTTAACTATCATGATGAATGTGGGGCAGGGTGACACTTTGCAACTCTATTCCAGGGAAAAGGGATATTATGCCTTGGCTCACAAGTCAATGCCTTTGCAACATGGCATCCTGAGAGATTTTGAGGTTTAAGGGAGACAAGACTTTGTTCCTCATTCAGCTCATTCTATACAGTACTCTGCAGACTGATCCTTCAGATGAGGGCTACTCATGCAGCCCGCTCTATTCCATCCTCCTATGCCTTGCTGTTAAACACACAGTGGTTGTGTCTCACATCCTTTTCTCAGGAGATTTCAGCTAATCTTCTCTTACCAACTTCCCACCATCACTATGTGTTGCAGTTCGCCTGCATGGTTGCTGATAAATGACCATCAAATGGCTTAAGGGAACAAGGGTTTATTCTCTTATGATTCCTGGTTACAGTCCTCAGTCCAGCTTGATGAGAGAGCATGCACCAACACCAGGGTCCAAGGGAACTGCTCACACCATCTCTATGCAATGGCTGAGAGACAGACAATCCTTACTTGCCAAACCAACATGTCTGGCTAAGTGAACAGAAGGATGTCCACTTTCTCAACCAGCTCTCTGTGATTTATTCCAGGGCCTAATCCCACCCACCATAGACTGTGCCTTCTCCATCAGCTAGACAATTTCCTTCAGGTTTGTTCTGGGCTTACCTCAATTACTAATTTTCCACAAATGTGGCCAGAGCTCAAACCCTCAACTGTCAAGTTGACACCTGTGCCCCACTATGACACTCCACCCCTTGTCATCTTGACACAAAACATAGCACTTTTAAACTGTAACTTTCAATCCTTGTCCCCACAGATGTTAAAAGTTATTTTAAAAATATAAATACATTTCATGAACAAATTTAAAATGTTCTCTCATTAAAACTTCAGTTCCAACATTTTAAAAGTTCAGTTTTTTAACCTTAAAAGTATATCAAATCAGAATAAGTTAAATACTTTAAAACAGATAAAACATTAAAACAGAAGTATCTTGATGTAACAAGAAAACATTAAACTAAGATCAAAGACCAGAAAATCACTGCATCCTTTACTCAATGTCCATCTTCTGCCACTCATCACATAGTCAAGGTGGCACAAAGATTCTAGGCATTCTCAGTCCCTGATTGCAGCTCGAAAGGTGTAAAGCAGAGTTCCTTGAACCAGGCTTAATCTCTACTCACAACCATCCTAAGCATACATCCCATGGTTCTGGTATCTCCAACAGTACTCTGGGTTCACCTCTGCAGCCATAAGCTTCACCTTTCCTTGCAGGAACTCTATGTCTCCGACTTGGTGCCAAGTTTCTGCTGTTTTCCACGAACCCCGAAATCGTACACTAAAATCAGTACCACCTGGGGGATGCTGCCAGACTCTAAAGCAAGGTTGAAACATAGCTTGGTCCATTTGAGCTACAGCTGTACCAACTTCAGCGTGCTGACTCTGGAAAAGCTTCTTTCTAAGTAGCCAAAACTACCAAAGGGCAAGAAATGACTTCAACTTGGGATTTCGGCCCCAGAAGGAATCCTGGTTTTCAAACCATGGAATCGCCATACACTGGTGTTCATGTCTTCCACCATCCCAAAGCAAAGCACTAGGTTTTCCTTCAATGATAGTCATATCTCCAACAGTGGCAGTTGCTCTGCTGCCTGTCCTTTCCACATCCAGAGCTTCACAGCCACCAGCACAGCTCTCCTCTATCAAGCAAACCAGTCCATCGTTTTTAAATTCGACTTCACCAAAGTCCTTGTTTCTCTCATCACAAATTGGGCCCAAACAATCCACAACTCTCTCAGCACTTTCGTTATCCAAATGGCCCATTAAACTCTGCAGAATGGTATTTGTAATCCACAAAGTGAAACATTTCCAACTTTGTCCAGCAAAACCGTTCAAAAGCCACAAAGTCCACATAGTCAGATTGATCAGTAACACCCCCTTCTCGTACCAAATTCTGTTGCAGTCAACCTGCATGGTTGCTGATAAGTGACCATCAAACGGCTTAAGGGAACAAGGCTTTATTCTCTTACAATTCCTGGTTACAGTCCTCAGTCCAGCTTGATCGGAGAGCATGCATCAACACCAGGACCGAGAGAACTGGCCACACCATCTTTATGCAATGGTTGAGAGATGGACAATCCTTACTTGCCAGACCACATTCACTTTCTCAACCAGCTCTTCTGTGATTTATTCCAGGCCTAATCCCACCCACCATAGACTGGGCCTTCCCCAACAACTAGACAATCTCCTTCAGGTTTGCTCTGGGCTTAACTCAACTACTATTTTTTATAAATATGCCCAGAGCTCAAGCCCTCAGCTGTCAAGTTGACATCTGTGCTCAACTATGACACCACGCAATGCCTTAATTGACTCCTAAGTATTGGGAATGGAATCCAGAGCATCACACATGCTAGAGTGCTTGCTCTATCACTCAACTTACACCTCGAATTAATGAATGTTTCTTTAATTTTCTGTGTCTTTGTGTGTGTGCCTGCCTATGTATGTATATGAGGGGCATGTGTACCACAGGACATTTAAGTGTGTGTGTGTGTGTGTGTGTGTGTGTGTGTGTGTGTGTGTGTGTGACTTTGGGAATCATCCTAGATTGCTATCCGTCCTTATTGTTTTGCTCTGGAGTTTCCCAAGCTCTACCTTCCAGGATGAGAACTGCAGGCAACTTTCATATCTATCTGGTACTTCGGATCTGGGGATCCAAGCTGAGAGGTTTTTTTTGTTTTTGCTTTTTGTTTTTTGTTTGTTTTGCTTTTGAGTCAAAGGCTTTAATCATCTCCCCAGCCTCCATTGTCTGTCTCTTGAGCCTTACCTATGTCAGTCATCCTTCAAACTGGCCATACGTGTTCTTCTCTCATCCAGGTGGGATTGCTAATTTAAGCCTCAGAGAGAAACTTTTCTCCTATTTTTTAATCTGCCTCCCCAGACTGCTTACTGTTCATACCCCATGAACCTGGAACAACAAGCAGATAAGTATTGCACAAGATTGCACATTTGTTAAAGACTAAAATCAGAGTTTAAACTTGGTTGTCTCATCCCACATCCACATGCCTTCCACCCCATGTCTTAGGTAATAAGCTGTAACTTCTCGAAGTTACAAAATAAAAGAGGATTATGGATCAAAAGTCTCTGAGTTAATGTTTTTATTACAATTTGCAATAGCAAACAGCCTCAGGGGACAAGTGGTTTGTGTGGGAGGATATACAAATGATTGAACCTGGAATCCCATGGGAGAAGCTCCTTGGACCATCCATGAGAAGAGGGCAGCCATGTAGAGGCATAGTGGCCGAAAACATTCTACAGGTGTACTGGCCACAGAGGAGTAGGGAAAGCAAACGTCTTATTCTGGTGAAAAAAATACATTTTTATAAACTGTAGCTCTAGAAAATGGATGATAGGTCAGAGAAAGCTGGACATTCAGAATTTCTGAAGGTGGCATTCTATTCTGTACCACCTAGTGACAAAATTAAAAAAAAGATTCAGGGGAGCATTCGACTGCTTTAATTATATTCACATAATGCT
The DNA here is from genome assembly GCA_023101885.1 of Typhlomys cinereus. NCBI lineage: Eukaryota > Metazoa > Chordata > Mammalia > Rodentia > Platacanthomyidae > Typhlomys > Typhlomys cinereus. Next base: position 11,051,417 of record JALPQD010000012.1, read on the forward strand.
TATCTTCAGAGTCTGCAGAAGCTCTGGGCTTTGAGAACACCTGGAAAATTCACTTAAACACTTAAATATACTCCTTTGCAGGCTCTCTGGTTACCTAGATTAACTGTCATGCTGTGAACACGTCTGCCCTGACTGCCTCTGGGCTCCAGGCCAGTGTTTCTGAGGGTTGCAGCAGAGGGCCTCAGAGGACAGGAGCAGGTGGAGAGGGTCCAGCTGCTGGAAAAGCAGGACCACCTGCATTAGCTACTAGTAACTTTCCAGATCAGTGCATGGCTTAGAGGAAAGGGAAATGTGCTATCTAAATGTGTGCTTGTAGGGACTTACTAACAAAATGAAATACTGAGAGGAACGTATTAGTCTATCCCTAATATTCCTGATTATGGCCATTCATCCAAGAGTCACTGTAATGTATATGCTTCTACTGGAATAAGATGTGAAAATTTAAAACTTTTAATTTTTATTTTCATTTCTATCCCTTCAATTTTGCCCAGTAGCCATCTTTTGAAACAAGCCAGGTGAAGGGAGGGACAGTTTAAGGTAAGTCTTAACAGATAGAAGGCAGAAATGAAAGTCCCCATGAAACTGTGGAAAAGAGGAGGCACATCAGGGGGAAATATTTATTCGTACATCTTGATCATCCCCTATCATAGATCAGGAGGAAACAGCGGCATCAGGATACTGATCTTGTTTTCCCCTTTGACTTTTATTTGCTGTGTTTGGGCAAATAGTGAGCAATGGTTCTGTGGCTCCACGTAACTTAGGAAAGATGCAGACCGACTCTAAAGACTTGAAGGGCAGAAAATCAGAGGGACATTCCTAGGAAGAAGCCTAAAGGATTTTCATGTGGAAGCAAAATGACTTTCGCCAACAGTTACAGAGAAAGTTAACAAGGGGCCTGAATATCAGTCTCAAGCAGATTTATGCACCAGATCAAAGAAAGGTGACCCCCAGGTACTAACTGAGTCAAGAAACTGCATGATGGGTTCACAATCTGCCACTGCAATCTTCAATGGAAGGAAATGGAATTAGGACTCTAGCGAGGGAAGGAGAACCACTATACCTAGACCTGTGTGCATGGATCTAAGAAGTCATGCCTCCTCTGTAAATAAAAAACTCCTAACTAAAATACCACGGAACCCTCAGAACAGAAAAACAGAAGAGTAAACATTCATCTGAAGCATTTCTGAGTCCACTGAGATTTTCTATGTGTTGTTTCAAGTAGAACTGACTAGATGAGAATCAATTTCATTAGGCCCAGGCCTCATGGAGTGTAGTGATGGCATTGCATGAGAGGTACATTTTAAAAATATAAACTTGTAATCTTGTTATTTGGGAGGGAGATAAGATGTGAGTATCCTGACCTTTGTTCTCTGAGTCTGATTATTGGTAGGTTAAGGCAAAACAGAGAGGCATTTCCTTTGGGAAGTATTAGAGAAGGTACTTACAGGAGACCCCTACATCAAAACTGCAAGCATTTAGAAAGGTTTAGACAAAAGGAAAGTTTTAGTGTTTTTCCCAATATTCTTCTCTTCTCCCTTAGGGCGATGATGTAATGGAGAAGTTACACAGCTAATAGAGAAGTGTATGGTGGTGGAAAAGGGCTTATCATGGGGGGAGGTCACTATTTCAAAAGTACAGTGATCCTGAGGCTGAAGGGAATCCTATAATAGGCAAACATCACTGTATTAAAATTCTATTGGATGGGGCTGGAGAGGTGGCTCAGGGGTTAAGCCTCTGCCTTGCAGGCAGAAGGTTCGAGTTCTGATCCTAAACCCCACGTGTAGAAGCCTGACGGAAGCGGGGGCTGCCTGCGTTTCTAGTTGTGGTAGGGCGGAGCCTGTGAATCGCGGGGCAGAGTAAACAAGGAGGATGTGGAGCCGGCCCATGGTGGTTCCCAAATTCGCCCGTGGTTCTACACACACACACACACACACATGCAAACATACACGTGCATACAGGCACAATTGAATAAATAATAATAAAAATTAAAATTCTATTGGACAGAACTAGTCATGTGACCTGAACTGATCAAATGAAGACAGTTGCCTGAAAGACTGTCCTAAAAGAAGTGAGATGTTAAGAAAACACCCTAACAATGTTATGGATGAATGTCTTAGTTCAAAGAGCAGTTGCATCTTTTTTATTGAAGAATTTCATTTATTCAGTTGATATATGGACTATGTGTAGGATGACTTATAAGGACATAAGGTCAAAGAGGTAGACTATATTAGTTATTGACTTTAGGAGGTTGTATCATACCAACAAGAGCTGAAATGGGGCAAGGTAAGCATGGAATTCTACCAGGTCCAGCAGATTCAACAACTGTACACCTATATAAAGTATTACCTGGGAATGTTGTCAATATCTTAATTATCTGAAAGGACATGACAAATAATGATGCATGAAGGTATATTCATGTATGGAAACATAATAGTGAGGCTCATTACTGTATATAATGAATGTGTATATTAATAATTACAATAAAAATGAAGCTGAAGGAGACCACTAAAGGTCAAATAAACAGAATTATTGCTTATTGTCAAAGATGTTTCTCATTTACCCTTTAGGGCAGGGACATGGTGGGTCACCAGGGAAATGAAATTTATTATTATTGATAAGAAAACTACATTTCTTTAACCTGATGGAGTATGGAATACATTGTTTGTTTAATTTAGGTGAGTTGAAAATCCATGAGAAGTCAGTCTCAGGCTTCTCCTTGATGAGTCTATCCTGTATAATCATTGAGTTGCTCTTTTCTGGAGTTCTGAACAGTGATTACAAGGCACAGTAAATCTTTGTACCTGAGCTTTGTTGAGAATTACAAATTGTCCTCTGTATGAAGGTGGATGGGCCAGATGTCTTCTAGTTTTCAGTATGATTGGTAACACAGCCTACTTTTAAGACAAAAAAGGGCCATCTGTGTAAATTTAGTTGAAAAGTCTACATGTATAAGTAGTACTCATTGGAAACATGGTTTTGTGATTGTGGGAAACTGAAGACCACATGCCCGATCAGAGATATTCAGATGCAATTTTTAAAAATAGAAAGAGCTCAGTTAGTAAGGTGATTGTTGTGTAAACATGACTACTTGAACTTGATCTCCAGTGGTCGTGTAACAAGTGTACATGGTGGCACATGTTTGTAATCCTAGGGTTGGGTCCACTGACTATCTCAGCCTAACCTAATTGATGAGCCTGGTTTCTGGTGAAAGACTACCTTA